>JAVGVS010000019.1:2778543-3378543 GCA_032718565.1 Distichodus sexfasciatus | reverse complement strand
TCTTCCCTACAACGAGATGGAACGTAAACTGCTTAATGGCTTTGGAGATTTGAACTTGAGATACTAAAATTGCCTGTGTATGTATATGTAACACCTTGTGAAGCCATATATACATAACACAAGTATAATGTTAGTTACACAGCTAATATGGTTTTCTTTTTTATAACAGAGTGTGGTCTTACACTCCTGTTTTCCACTGATGTTGTCATTTTCACTTCACTTTACTCAGCAAATGAAAACCATAACTGAACCTACAGAAAACATTATTATTAGAACAGATAAATAGACTAGATGTACCTAGATATAGATGGGTTTAGCTGTTTCCAAAAAGAGAAAATGAGCTCACCTGTTCAAGTTTATTCCACAAAAAAGACAAAATATCTTCAACACATTTCCTTTTCTCTAAATTTTCGATCTAATAATGTTTAAGAAGCAGGTGAATCGTCTTCATTACTAGCCGATGAAGTTCTTCTTCAGTCATTACATTCCATCATGGTTTTACATCATCTGAGAGACAGTGTTACACCACACCAGCATCCAAGTACAATAACTACACGACCACAGTTTGAGACCGGAGATGTTCTAACGTATATCTGTCTTCCCCTTTTTCAGTGGGCATGAAAAGCAGACAAAGGAAGTGAGTGAAGAGTGAACGAGGGGGAGGAGAGATAAATCATTCATGCTCAGAGAACCACACTGGAAATGATGACATGCTGCCTCGTTCTTCATCTGTAAGAGGTACTGTATGCTGCAGTGAAATAATGCTGCCATAGCTGAACGCGTTTACACTTAGCTGCAAAGAGAGCTGTATGAAATGTTTTAGTGCTGCCTTTTCAGACTATCATTTCCAGTAAATATATAATTTATTTGAGTAATTGTGAGGTTTTCTAAAACACTGCATATGCCAGTATTATATCTCAGAGAGGACTTCAGGTTATTTCAGATTATCATATAACATTTTTGCATAACTTATGCAGTCCAATAGTTCTAGTTGCTGAAACAGTGAAATAAAATGTATTTTATTGGTCATTAGCTGAACTGTGGCAACAAATGAGCAACGGATGTAATATTACAACTACTAAAAAGCAGTTTCCCAGTGAAGTGACTCAGAGTAATATAGACTGGCGTTTACAATAGCCTGTTGTGATAGGCATTGCGGGTATTATATTTGAAGGGGACATGTCCTGCCACATTTTAAAATTATGCATCCTAAAAAGTTTCAAAAAAATTCAGGATCAACATGAGTTAACCATGTACGTCATAAACACAATGTGGTTTACCACAATTTCTGTATAAAAAAAGGTGACAAAGCTCCAGCATATTTTTGGGCAGTAGGTGTTCATGTTCTCTAAAAAAAATCACTTATATATGAATTAAAAATATTTTTTATTGTTATTTCTCAGCATTACACATTCCACTGATTTGGATCAGAATAAAAACTTTCTGGCTGAAAATTCATCCGCAAGTTACCAAGCAATATAAGCGTTCCAGAGAGAGATGTCAGCTACTGGTGCCAGTTTTCCAGGAAAACTCTGTCAGCTTTAAAATATTCACACACCAGCAGTAGTAATATTGTTATTTTCATGGTCAACAGCATGTGCATTTTTGCTACTTGTGAGAAAATGCTCCACTCGGTGCCTTTTGTCATTGATTTATCAATATGACCTACTGCTCATTGTGCTGATTGACATTTCATTAATGTTGTGTTTATGTTACAGGTTTATGCTTGAGTTACTGTATGATTAGAATGAGATTTACAGATTTAATTTTAGAGAAATACTGTATAATATTCTTCACTGCCTAATTCTTTGAGCAGTAATCTATATACAGTACGGTCCTGTTGATTATTACTTGTTTTCAAAATGTTCTTAATTATAGTCATCACAATTATATATTTTTTAAGATGAAACGTAATCTGCGATAGCTTGAGTGATTCCATTAAAATTTCAGTGAGACTTTAACAAGGGGTCAAATCTAAACAGCAAATGAAATGTAAGATAATGAGATTTTATTACAAAGTATGCTTCTGTAATAGGTATGTTGGTCTGCAAATGAAGAAAAATGGCTTCTAAATGTCATTTTTGTTAAAATGCTATTTCAAACTTTGAAATGTTAAGCACAATCGCCACCGCACCCACTTTCACACTTTAACTGCAGTTTCAGCACATCACTTACTGTAAATAGTTTATGCTGCCTTTTACCAGAAACCACTTCTCTCTTTAGCGTCCTTTTTCCCCCCACTATCTCTCCCACTATCACTATCTCAGCTCTTGCCATCTCGCTTAAATATGTTTACTCTTCTCATTTGTTACGTCTGTATGTTTGATCATTAGTTCTTTAACAAGCAGTTTAAACAAAGCGGGTTAGTTGGTACAGTAACAGTTAGTTAGTACAATGGAAGGTCACCGGATCAAATCCCGGACCACTGAGGTACTCATGAGCAAGGTACCGTCCCCAAGCACTGCCCATGTCAGCAATCCACAGGGCACTCCTTCACAGATGGGTCAAATGAAGAGGTCAAAGTTGGTTGTGGCGTGCTGTGCTGTGTTCACAATGACAACCACTTTCACTAAACTAACAACCTGATGCTTGTCTTTAAGCCATTTGACACACGTGATACTAAAGGTGTATCATGCGTGAGAGAAAATCAGAACAAAGACACATTTTTCTGAGCCACTGCATTTATTAAACCTACTTGGATGTTAACACCATGCTACATCTGCTAAGATCATACGCGTACAAAATAGTCCTTTGATTTCTAAACCAAAAACTGTTAAGTGGAAAGCAGGCCATTGTTTTGCTCAGGTCTAAATTCAAGCATCATAACACCCCTTGAATCAAGCGCATACAGTAGAAGGGGAGTTCAACCTGACAGCTGACCAAAGTCCAAAATAAGCTCATTTACACATAGAGGTTGATCCGAAAACATTACATTAAATGCAAACTATTATTCAACACTGCAAGTTGCAATGTCAACGTCCATTATCGTCTATTAAAAAAGATTTTACATAAGTGATGAAATCAGCAGCTGTTTTTCCAGAACATGAGACTCTCAGACTATTGTGAAGGTAATGAAACTTGAATGAGAGCTTCACCACAGTAACCGGCTATAGTTTTCCAGATTTTTTCTGCATTTTATCACTATACATTACTGCCCCTCTCCGAGCACTGTAAACTAAGAAAGGTCAGAAATCTCAGTGACCTCAAGTCCAGGTGCTAATGCTCAGAGCTTTGCCCAGCAATGCCCCATTAAGTTGCCCTGCCTTAATCAAGGCCATAGACCGATGGTACTACAGAAAAATAAACATAAAGAGAGAGAATGCTGAACAATACTTAAGAGGTGAGAAAGAAAAGGCTAATTCTTTCTGAAAAACAGTAAATTCCAGTCCACGGTCCTCAGAGGATGCTGACACGCTCCGTTAAGCCCTGCATGTCCGTATCAGAACCTTCCTCTTCGTCGTCGGAGGCGGGTGGTACAGGTACCAGGTGGGCAGGGTACTGTAGGGTGTGGTCCTGAGCGAACTGCTGCCAGCGAGCATCGTCGCTCTCGTGGGTTATGTAACGTTCCCCTAATTTCGATTCTAACTCGCGCAGGTCAAGCCATGTCTGATAATCCTGAAGGGGAAAATAGAAAGTAGGGGAAGAGGTGTTCACTTTGGGGTGCAATGTCTATTCCATGCCTATGTTTTGTTGACTCTCATTTTATTGGATTTGTTAGTAAACAATTCTTCCATTTTCACCTGTCTTTTTTTCCATATCATAATTATGAGATATTGAGAATTTGAATAATTTGTTTATTGTTATATATTACTGCCAATTACAGTTTTACTAAAATCAGAAGGAAATAATTATCAGTAATCAGGTATTGATTAGATGTTTAATCTAAAGCATTCTTATTCTAATCTGCTTGATTAGTTGAGCACAGACCAAGCAGAGGTTGACCCATATGTAATTAAAAGTATTAACATAGGCTAAGTGGTTATTATTACTCCAACACATCACGCAAACTATTTTCTTCCTCAGTTCCTCATGTAGAAATTATAACTATGTCATACATTTTCCATGAACACAAGGCTCTTTGCCATTTTAGTACTGATTCAGTGAGGGTAGAAACATGGTCTTGTGCATGCGTATAACATTACCTGTAGGTAGGAGTGACTGAGACTCTTATCAACACTGTAGCGTTTTCTCATCTTCACCTGGAGCAGGTTATTGATGAGGTCGATAGCTATTGAGAGGAACAGAGAGATTACACATATAATTTGTATTGATCCAAAGCATCCAGTTTAATGCTGCAGACAAAATATTGATTTCTGTGAAACTGGCAAGTGATTTGATTGCTTTTAATGGGTCTTCTCTTCTCATCAGTGCAATGACTTTCAAGAATTACGACGGCATATTGACCTCAGTTCAACTCAGTGTTGTAGTCAGTCTTTCTTAGTTCTCATAAAGCACAGTTATCACGTGATGCAAATGAGCATGACTGTGCACTCGGCTTTACTGCATAAGGTTTGCACCAATATTAATGACGGTTGACGTACCTTCTGGAGAGATTTGCTTCCAGGGATTGGGTGGATACATGAAGGCAGCATTATGGATTTGGTCATTGATGTCTTCATCCTCATTAAAGGGGAAGGTGCCACTTAAGCTGACATACATAATCACCCCCACTGACCACATGTCCAGGGAGCGGTTGTACCCCTGGTTTAGTAACACTTCTGGAGCCAAGTAAGCTGGCGTTCCCACCACCGAGCGCCGGAAAGATTTCTCCCCAATGATTCGGGCAAACCCGAAGTCACACAGTTTTACCTGCAGACAAAGTAGTGGAAGCAAAAAAGTTGTATTCCTGTAGACTGGGCATTAACTTCTAACATTTATGCTGATAAGAGTTTGTTAAGGTGTGTAACTTAGCCGGCATTAACTTGGTTGAACAGCAGCTGTTAATTTAAGTCTAGATGTTCCTAGTATATAAAGCACTGACATATGTTACTCTGGATTGAGCTTATTTTTTCCTGTTGATTATTCGCTAACAACTACTTATAGAATGGAAAAATATTTTATGATCACTTGAAATTGAAATTTTGGGCTCATTTTGGCCTATAAAATGAGCTGCTTGTGGCCTTTCTAGAAGAGAACTACATTTCCCAGAATCCCAGAATTTTTCGTTATTTGACAACTAAAATCTGAGTTTTGTCTGTAATAAAAGGGAGGATTTGACTTTTACTGAGCCCTGGCGAGTGTTAATATTGCGAAAAATGTTTAACATTTTTACGCAATTACTTCTGTTTTTGTGCACAGAATAACTCACAAATACTTCCACATTCAGAGGATTCAATATAATGTCTGTTAACTTTTACCATGCCACCTAAGCCTAGTGTCTACCAAATGCCATACATGGAAATGCAATTATAAAGGAATAGTAACGTACGTTATGTGCACATTACTTCGTGGCATTTAGCAGACGCTAGGGCCTGTGTCCACCAAATGTGTTTTTTGTCTTGATTAATCAAGAATCTAATAGAGCGCAAAGTGATAATCTTTACACTCTTGCCAACACATTCATCAACTGAAGCAGTTAAAGCAGTATTTTGTGGTGGGCATTTGAAATAGGAACAGAGATGTAGAATTAAAAAAGTTATATGTAGATAGCAGTCTACCTTGACAGTGGCTTTAGTAATGTAGACAATAAATATATAATTTACAACAAAGAACTTGAAACTCAAATATGTAGCAACACTAAATTCTCAGGGGGTTTTTTCTGACTACCACAACATATTTCATAATCGTAAGTATATCTCACAAAAAAGACTTTTGCAATTCCTAAAATGATTCAGTAATGTTTTTATTGTCTTTTAAAGTCTTGTGGTCATGTGAGCAGTATGTGGAATTAGAGACATTATACAAAATTCTGCACTACATACTGTATCAACTGACTGAAAAATGTGGCTTATTGATGTTTTTATGCAAGTTCAAAACACTTGATCTTGTTAGTCATGCTGTATTCACCATTATGAACAAGGCAAGAGTCAATCATATTTCATACACTTGAAATATTTCCATACATTTTTGCCCCTTCATAGAAAATTATGAGATCTAACCCTGTTTTAGTCCCACTGTTCTCTCTTCCACCACTCTGATCAAAGTAGCATTATCTCAGCTCTGCAGCTGCAAAATCCAGTTATCATTAGTACATTGTAAAACAATAATAATTATTATAGTATTAATTACAATATTAATTTACCCTTAGAAGATTTAGTGTATAACTTATGCAAAATGTGTGGATTTCTCTGATAAAATCCTGAAAAACACTAAGTATTTTTTTAAGGAAATTCTGAACAGTCGTGGGGCTGTCACATGAAAAAGCTTTTGATATGAGCAGTCTATTTAATTAATTAATCAATAGAATTAAAGTGAACACATTCATGACCTGCTTATAAACCCAAACTGACACTGTAACGTGTTTTGTAAGTAAAGACCAGTATATGGCCTTATCACATATTAAAATGGTATTAGCAATTGCATTAGCAATTTTCAATGAAGATAATATAAACTCCATTCCAGAGATACCATGTGGCACACTATTAATACTAAGTCTAGTTCTCTTCTAAGGTGCTACACAAACAGGTCAGAGAGATGTGGTAGGTGAGAATAAACCAGAAGGAAGTGCAAACCACACACTTGGTGTAAATTTTTGTGGGGGAACAATATGTTCCTACATTTGCACGTTTGTGCAATGTGCGTTTGTGCGAGTGTGTGGATGGAGGCAGAAGGAAGAAAGAAAGAGAGGGAGGGAGGTCTACAAGGTATTTGTTCTACATTATTGCCTAATTGGTTTTTTTGGTACTTGACTGGGATTCACATTCGCTTTTTTGTGTTATATCCTTCTGAATGATGATTAGTTGAAGTTTTGTGCTGTGTTTACCTGTGGGAAGGGTTCTGCTGATGCCAAGAGAACGTTCTCAGGTTTCAGGTCACAGTGCACAATATTCTTAAAGTGCAGGTGACGCAGTGCAGCCAGGATCTATAGGTGGGGGAAAAAAATTAGAAAGATAGCAAGAGATGCGCTCAGGAGGAGAAAAACATGCTAACCGCCAAAGGAAGTGGCAATGTGACGCATCCCACACACCCCATAAACTGTCAACATGTCAAAAGTCAACACTTTTGCCTAAGACTACAGAATATATGCTTACAAACAGATTTGCCTTGAAATGAATTGCTAGAGATGGTATCAAAATTGAAACTCCAGCTGTATGTAGTAGAGATAATGCCACCACGTACCCACACACACTCCAAACACACACTCCTCCCACCTGTGTGATGAGGAACTTTGTGAGTCTCTCAGGCAGTCGTCCTTTCTCGCTAGAGAGAATCATCTCCAGCATGTCGCCATGAAGTTTCTCCATCACCACAAACACCTTCTCTGGGGTTTCAAACATACATTCCAGATTCACTATGCCCAGGTGACGCAGACTCTGAGAGAGGGAACGGGAGAGCAGAAGGAATGAAAGATAGAATAAGTGACAGAGAAAAATGAGAAAATGAGAGGAGAAAAGAGAGAGAGATTTAAACACCTAGACAAAGCAGTTGGTGCTCAACTAGATTTTCTCCTTCAGTAAGAGAATCAGTGACTAATTTAGACCATTTGTCCAACAATAGAAATGAAAGTGTGTATTAAATATTGGTAAAGAGTTTGCTTTAAAATGCATTCTGATTAAATGTCCATTTAAATATATATTTAATCATGATAAATTTACTAAAATCTTGACTTCTACCCAATAAACTTAGAGGTGAGCCACACGCTCTACATGTTTTATATACAGTATTTGCAAGAGTTTTATATATGTATATATTTATAAACACATTATATATAAATATATGAATTTTATAATCAGGGAGGTTTTAAAAATATTTTTTACAATAATTAAGGTCAGAATTTTATCTTTAATCTTTGCACGCTGCACAAAAGAAATAGATGTATTACAACTGAAAACCAACACAAATTGTATATATGTTTACAATTAGGGTTTTCACATTTAAAAAAATAATTTAGCTCAGCATTTTCTCCAAAATATATTTGTATAGCTTAATTTAATATAATAAGCACAGTCATATAAGTGAATCAGCTTTACATTACACTTTTTATGTGTAAATATGTACAGTATATAACAAATAAATAATCTTGAATGTAAATGCTGATTTTTATAGCAAATCAGGTCCCAAGGAGCCTCTAAACCAGCTTGTATTTAGTGAATCATAATGAGTATTAACGTTTCAGTAACCAGCTGTTTATTCCATTTGAAGCATTTTGCCCTTTATTCTGAGTAAACTACAGTCTGATTTCTTGGTCAAAGCTTTGACTCTCTATCTCCACCTGCTGCTTACCTGAAGTATTGCCACTTCATTCCTCAACTGACTCTCTTGCTTGGTGGGAAACCGGAGTTTGTCAATCACTTTAACGGCTACGTCACGTCCAGTTTTCCTGTGCTTTCCTAATTGGAAGAAATAATTTCATAAGGTAAGTATATGATTTACTAAAATTTCTGTATACCGTGTCCTTTATTATAAATGACAGTTTCGTATTAATAAAAACAACTGACCTCCGTACACAACACCAAACTGGCCAGAACCGAGTACTTCATCAGCAAATATCTGATAAACCATACCTATGTCCTACAGAAAAGATAATATAATAATATCTGTATCATCATCATCATCATCATCATCATCATCATCACCATCCTCCCTGAAAGTTTGGTGTGTTGCAGATTACGGTGCCTTGAAAAAGTATTCATACCCCTTGAACTTTTACACATTTTGACACCTTACAACCACAAACTTAATTTTTTTAATTGAGATTTTCTGTGATAGACCAACACAAAGTAGCACATAATTGTGCAGTGGTACGAAAATGACACATGGTTTTCAAAATTTTAAACAAATAAAAATCTGAAAATGTGGCGTGCATTTGCATTCAGCCCCACTGCGTCAATACTTTGTAGAGCCACCTTTCGCTGCAATTACAGCTGCAAGTCTTTTGGGGTATGTCTCTACCAGCTTTGCACATCTAGAGACTGAAATTTTTTCCCATTCTTCGTAGCAAAATAGCTCAAGCTCAGTCAGATTGGATGGAGAGCGACTGTGAACAGCAATTTTCATGTCTTGCCACAGATGCTCAATGGGATTTAGGTCTGGACTTTGACTGGGCCATTCTAACACATGAATATTCTTTAATCTAAACCATTCCACTGTAGCTCTTGCTGCACGTTTAGGGTCACTGTCTTGCTGGAAGGTGAATCGCCTTCCCAGTCTCAAGTCCTCTGCAGCTTCCAACAGGTTTTCTTCCAGGATTGCCCTGTATTTAGCTCTATCCATCTTCCCATCAACTCTGACCAGCTTCCCTGTCCCTGCTGAAGAAAAGCATCCCCGCAGCATGATACCACCACCACCATGTTTCACAGTGGGGATGGTGTGTTCAGGGTGATAAGCAGTGTTACTCTTCTGACACATGTAGCGCTTTGCATTTAGGCCAAAAAGTTCAACTTTGGTCTCGTGTGACCAGAGCACCTTCTTCCACATGTTTGCTGTGTCCCCTACATGGCTCCTGGCAAACTGCAAACAGGGCTTTTTATGTCTTTCTGTCAACAATGGCTTTCTTCTTGCCACTCTTCCATATAGGCCAGATTTGTGGAGTACACGACTTACAGTTGTCCTGTGGACAGATTCTCCCACCTGAGCTGTGGATTTCTGCAGCTCCTCCAGAGTGACCATGGGCCTCTTGGAAGCTTCTCTGACCAGTGCTCTCCTTGCTCGGTCTGTCAGTTTAGGTGGACGGCCATGTCTTGGTAGGTTTGCAGCTGTAGCATACTTTTTCCATTTTTGGATGATGGATTGAACAGTGCTCCTTGAGATGTTCAAAGCTTGGGATATTTTTTTATAACCTAACCCTGCTTTAAACTTATCTACAACTTTGTCCCTGACCTGTCTGGTGAGTTCCTTGGTCTTCATGATGCTGTTTGTTCACTAATGTTCTCTAACAAACCACTGAGGCCTTCACAGAACAGGTGTATTTATAATGAGACAAAATTACAGACTGGTGAACTCTATTATCTAATTAGGTGACTTCTGAAGGCAATTGAGTGCTTTGGATTTTATTTAGGGTTATCAGAGTACAGGGGGCTGAATACAAATGCACGCCACACTTTTCAGATTTTTATTTGCTTAAAATTTTGAAAACCATGTATCATTGTCGTACCACTTCACAATTATGCGCTACTTTGTGTTGGTCTATCACAGAAAATCTCAGTGAAAAACATTTTAGTTTGTGGTTGTAAGGTGCCAAAATGTGTAAAAGTTCAAGGGGTATGAATACTTTTTCAAGGCACTGTATAATGTGGTTAATGTTGTTTTACATGTCAAAAACACTCACCACATTTTCCTGAATCTGGCTGTTGGACACAGAGATACTAACCGATGCCTGTCCTGTTAACCAAAAATTAAAGAAATCAATTGCAGTTGAACAAATACATGAATTTATTGTTTATCAAAGTTTTATTTGAAACTGAGACACCTAAGACACACCTTTAAAAGTCTGTATGTTTCATGAAACTTACTGTGAGGTGTGTTGCCTTCCGCTGGAGGATTGTCTTGGAAGATGACGGGCATCAGGGCCTGGCGTATTGCACTCTCCCAAGCTTTAGCCACTTCGCGACCCACTCCGCTGTTGGGGGCCACACTGTTGGGTGAGGTGGATCCTGAAATGTTGGGGGACTGGGAGGGGTCGGGGTTTGGGTCCTCTCCCACATAATAGCACATGGTGCCTGTGACAATCTCAAAGCAGTGAGGATTGGCACCACTGGGCACCAGGGAGAAGTCACCTGCTGGTCGGACTTCTAGAATCTCAGAAAGAGGGATTTCCTGCAGAAAGCAGATGTGGGCTGTCAGTACAGATCTTTTTGTAGCATGTACAGCACAAGGCTTCTAAGGCTGCTCAAAATAATGAAATAAAAAACATTATTGCATATGTGCATATTAAACTATTTTGGGCTGTGCGACATGACTTACATCAGTATCACAAATATTTATTTCAGATATTTTAGCTGAATAGGAATCACATGATAGAAAATTATAAAATAAACAGATGCACAAATGGACATGTTACGTAGATTATTAATTGAAGAAACTAAAATGAGCAAGATTATGGTTATGAGAGTTTCTAAGTGATTTTTTTACTTTAGGTATTGACACAGTCTTAACATTTTGAACATTGTAATGCAGTACAGAATCATTTTCTAATAAATATGCCATGTCAGTTTAGCCAATTTCTGTCATATAATCTGCCTTCTACAATTCATATTTTGTATGCAAGACAATTTATATTCTTCAAATGGCCTTAATATGGCTCCATATGGCCTTAAGTTGAAGATTACATCATGCAATATAGCTAGTCGCTGGACCAGGAAGACAAATGCGCAAGAAATTTCAAATACCAAACATTTAATAAGGTTCCTTTTTGTAGGCGTCATGCAGAAGGATTTAATCAGCTTTACCTTATAATATTTATTGGTGGTGTCATTCTGAAACAGGATGATGCATTTGCAGTCCAAACGCCAGTAGTGTCGCTTCCTCTGTTGGGAGTGAGATGTCAGTGGTCATAGTGTCAACAAGGAGTCAGCATAATGTTTAGCGAAGAGGAGAGTTGCTCCACTCCATCAAAGAGGTTTAAGAGTGGGAGGAAGAGGGTTAGCTGGAAAACGAGGAGTAGAGAGGAAAGGGGAAGAGAAAGCAAGAAGTAAAGAATGAAAGTTTTAGTCAAGATTTTCTGCAATAAGATTGGTGTTCTTCTCCATTTCCCTGATGTACAGCATCTTACAGCATCTGAGTTTATACTTCGGTTATTTCTTCCTATATGTATCAATATGGCTGTTTTCCCTATTTCTTTTCCATTTGGATCATGGATCCCTACTTGCCTGATGTGCCAATGTCTGCATTTTATCTGCCCCCATCATGCATAATGATTACAATTACTGGATTAGGGCTTTGACGTTGAAAGCAACCTCCAATTTGTAGGATCATTCTGGATGAGGTGACGGAGGAATTATGATTTGGGACATGTCTCTGCATCTTTAAAATCTTTGACCTCACATTTTCCAAGCCTCATGTTTGCATCTCAAAGCATAGTAAAAGCCATTACTGCATTTCCACTTGAATGTGAAGGTGGTATGGCTGCTGGCAATAATGCTAGTAATAATGATGACAGAATTTTTCTTTTAGGTCCTAGTTTCCATTCAGTAAGATTTTTCAATGTCAAAATGTTTAATAATTACAACGATTATTGTAATATAATATAAAACACCAACCAAGTCTTCAGCAATCTTAATGAATAAGATTGAACAGAGATAATATTAATTGGAGATAAGGATGAGGAGCAAATTAGCATACCAGGGTACCAGGGGGTTTAAAAGCAATCCAGTAACGATGAGAAGCAAGAGAATAATTACCATTAATTATCATATAACAGGCTTTAGGCCAAAATGTCACATACATAAAGCCTAAGATCATTATCTATTATTTCTATATTCAGCCCCCATCAAGTTATCAGATTTGCCTGAATTAAACATTAGACACACATGTATTTTTCTTGTCTATAGGATCTAACACTACATTTTCTAACTGTAACACACTGGATGTATAATGAGAAAACAGGGCAGCTTAGAGAAGACCCTGATGTGGGGAAAAGAGAACAACAGAATTACGACAGACTGACAGATTTATAGAAGTGACAGTAAAAAATGGAAACACACAGAAAAGCCTAATGTGCATTAAGTCATGAAAAAGTCTAAATAAAGGAACAAGAGAAGAATGATGAAAACATTTAAAATTTGCTTCTACATTAACAAAGTAATGGTTTAAATTGGGATCCATGTATTAATTTATTTTATTTGTTCTTAAGTTATGTTGGAATAAATTTGAAAATCTGTTTAATAGGAATAAACTAAGCAGTTACTGTAACCTTGCCATCACGAATTACACTGCACCAACTTCCATTCAGCATTAGAGTTTTGCGGGTGGGCTGTAGCCTTAAGCTCTGGAAAGTTTTGTCCTGTTTTGACCGGACTGCTGTCACAGTTATTTGTGTGGAACAGATAAGCAGCATACCAGCGTGTCCTTGTTGCTGTAGTGCACCATCCAGCCCTCTTTAATCGCTGTACTAGAGCGCCGCGTTGTTTGCCTCACTGACTGCACCACCCTCATCAGGGGAATATTTGCACTGTGGAGATATCAGAACACACAGTTTGTGAGTGTTTGTGTTTCCATCTGTTTTTAGGCAGTGGTGTGTGGGTGTGTGTGTGTGTGTGTGTGTGTGTGCGTCTGACCTCTGGTCTCCGCTGGCTCCGTCCTGGCTGCTATCAGGGGAAAAGGAGCCGGGGATGCTGCAGGCCTCATCAGAGTCATCCATCAGAGAGGATTTGTCTGAATCAGAATACTCACTACTGTAGTCCATGGGCACCTCTGGGTCTGCAGTTGGGCTTAACATATCTGTGTGAGTTTGTTTTTGAGAAAGGCATCATATTAAAATATTTATAATGTTTACAAGACAATATGAATTTCAACAGTTTCAACAGCACTGAATTATAGACACTCACACTCTTTTCTCTCCAGCTGACCAAGAACACTGGTTAAATGATCAATTATTATGATTGTTCTTGCAATCAGTGGCAATACTTGCTTTAATACAGTCCTCCTAATAAAGTTACCTCAAACAGAATTGATAAGAGAAAGTGCACAAAGACACATACAGAGACAGATGATGGCCTCTCCAAAAAAAGGGGCACGACTAACACAATATTCATTAATCCTACATTACCTCCAATAGTTTCTCCTAGACAGTCATTGGGCACCTTGTAGGCACAGCGTTTGTGGCAGTTGAATTTACAGTCTGAATGAATAGAGAAGACACACATTGTAAGAAATCTCACGAAAATGAGTCACATCTTTTTAAAAATCCTGTCTACTGGTGACTATGTGCACACAGCATGTACAATTCAATGATCAGTAAAACACTTATTATATTAACTATATTAATGATAAACAAATGTAATCAATATACTTAATTTAGATTTAATACTGTACATACCAATCAAATTGCAGCACTTTAAAATCAGCTGTGTTTGTGTGTTTTGTATTTAAAGTAAGAATATAATAGTTTGTATAAAAACTGACATCAGTCAGTCTGGCACTAAAGCAACTTTGAGTTCAACTCCACCCCATGCAAACTATTGTGCTTCTGGTAGACAAGTGACTACACTATGTTTTCACTCAGGATAGTGTTTTCTGCAAATTCTATGACCTCCACATACCAGTTTTTTCTTTCTACAGAGCTGTCTCACAGTCTTTGAGGCAGCAAAAGAGAAAATGTCATTTTTCAATCTACCCAACAACTGTTCACTTGAGTGATCAGCTAAATTGACTTGAACTGAGTTGCACAGCTCATCTTACATCGAATGTTGCCATTTTTCTGTTGAGGCTTTCTGTCTAACTCTGCTACTTCACTGTTCAGTCTTATATAACATTTTATTGAAACGTTGCTGCTTTTCTGTACGCTTGTGAAAGTCACTAGACATACCAGGTAACATCTTTGCTTCAAAAGATAGCTAACATACTGGCCCTTGAGCTATTACATACTGTAACAGGTAATACAACTAATATAGATTTCCATTTAAACACTGCATGAAGACTATGTCGTGTTTAATTTTTGTAATTTAGTCAGTATTGTAAGATCTTGAAATGTTTAGCTTACAAAATGAATGAATGTTTTTTCAATAAACTGGGGAGACACTTCAACTAGTACCAATTTGTGTGCTGGAGCAGTCGTCTAAGTGTCTGAAACCCTATGTTGGTGATCATAAGACTGGGGGTTTGAATCCCTGGATGCAAGGCCCAAACTCCAGGGAGACTGGATGGAAGAGTAAATAGATAATAGAAGGTGCTCTAGATAAGTTAAAATGTCTGCTAAATGCAGTTAATGTAAATGTGCAGCTCCAGCAGCCATTCTGCACCAGTACCACCACCACCACACATTAGCTAAGATGCTGAATGGGCAGGAAAGAATTCACTTAGAGACAGGGGATGATTATGAAGCCAGATTTAAAAGGGTCATGATGGGTCAGCACAACAGCACGGTTCAACCATGACTAGTAAGAAAGGAGGTACCATTTTTACAGCAGTTTCCCTTTACTGCATTTGGACATTGGAATCCAAAGGATGGCGCCCCCTGTTGGTCTCATCAACACTTCTAACAGCTGCAAGCAGCTAAACTAGTTGGTCTCCCATCAAGCTCCAAGCCAGTTTCATTTCTATGAGCAATTAAAATCACGTGATGGAGATCGTGAGATTACGAGTTCTTAAAACAGAAGTCTCTCTGGATAAGGCCGTCTGGTAAATACTGTAAATATAAATGATCTAGTCTGAACTGCAATAGTATAACTACTGACAGTAATATGATTGCATATAATTGGAATAATTATATCTTCTTCTAAAATGACCTGAAATGATATTGATGTGAGAATCACAACTGCAACTGTGTTTAAAATTGAAAACAGGCTCAGCGTTCCTAGCTGGTCCAGACCCAGAGCACAGAACACAAAGTAATTACGGGCAGCAAGTTTGAAATTGACCTAATATAATCATTGGACTCCACACTATCAGACCTTTGCACTGCAGTCCCTGGCGGAAGAGGCCCCGGAGCAGCCTTTTGCAGTACTGGCAGACGGTAGGTCGAGTGTAGGAGTGGACTGCGAACGTGTGCGGCACCTTCACTTTGCTCAACAGGATCTTGTCCAGGTGGACCGGTCGGCCTGTGTAGAACCGTCGCGCCTCACTGGGAGTTCTGGGCTGTAGAATGCATTAGAATACTAAATGTAAGGCCAGATCATGTCAGCAACTTCAGAATGAGTTTATCTCTTATTCCTTCATAGTCTAAGGTTATAGATCAAACAATACACCAAAGCCACAACTCCAGAATATTACATACGAATTATCTAAAAGTAATAGACTGACTATTGTTAATTCTCATGATAGATCTAACTTAAAATCTGGTTAAATCTCTTCACCAGACAGACACAAATTAAATTGATCAGTTTTTGACAAAAATGTTACCTAAAAAAGTGCCCTTATTTAATAATCTAAATGCTGTACTAACAGAATGTGGTGGATGACTAAAAGGTAGGTGTAGACGCATGTGAGTCGGGTGTGTGGGGAAAGTTTAAGCTACTTGTGAGGACCAGACAGTTCCCTTAAAATATAGAACACCTGGGATATGTCATTTTTATTTCTTTCTAAGGGTGCACATGAGGACCGATCTACTTGATAAAAAAAAAAAAATCATTTCTTAGAATAAAAAGTGCAGAGATCTGCTTTTTATTACTGAGGTTAAGGTTACAGTTAGGGTTAGATATAACTAATTATTTACATATATTCATTATGTGAGTTAACAGAACTATCAGACAAAGACAGCACGACATGACTGTGTGTATATGAATAAATACCATCTGTGTGTTTGAGCGGATCAGGTTGGCCTCCTCAGAGGTGGTGCTGGTGCTGTTGAGGGACTCGGTGGTGGACAGGCGGAGAGACTGGCTGCTGGTTAATGATGTGGTGGACAGTCGCCTCTTCCTGGCTCCACTGCAGTTATTTGGGATACTGAACGCACAGCGCTTATGGTAATTCAAGCCACAACCTACAGAGGGAGACATAGTGCAGAATCGAGAATAAAGAGGGAGGTAACAAAGAAGTCAATACTGATTCAATTATTGGTTGTAACAAGGCTTCTAATAATTAAAAGCCTGTGCTTAATGATATTTCTTTAGTTTTTATTGACAAGTTTGCTTTAAGATACATCTTATCATTGGTATTACTTTAGAAATTTCACACAACCACAGCCATTTCTCACTCCTCCACTTTAACTCACTTAACTTGCACTGTTACACAGGTCTATATTTATACATTTACTAGGATTAACATCATCATCACTGAGATTATCTAATTCTTACTTCTTGCTCTCTTACTTTAATCCTTAATTATTTATTGTATGTAGTGTTCAAATTTTTGTAACCAGCACAGACTCAGAAATTTTACTACACCGTATAACAGCATATCTGTTTATGTGATAAACATATCTCTTGGGTGTAACCTCTGAGACAGTGGTGCTGGTGTGTCCTTACCATCACATTTGAGTCCTTGTCTCACCAGCCCAAACAGCATCTCACCACAGTGATCGCAGAAGGCTGGGGCTCGGTATGAATGCACGTTCAGAGCATGTGGACGGATCTGGAAATCTTCAAAAGTAGCAGCAGCTACAGTAAAACATAGAAACGAGAAAAAACTTCAAAACAAGAAATTTAAATTCTATAATTATATTTATAATCCATCCATAATTCAATTATTAATCTCTAAACTATAAATTAAAGGGAGGATTTTAACCTACACAGATTTTGATTCACTACCTAGATTTTCTCCCTGTTGATTCACATTTTTAATTTATATATTTTCTGAAGAAAAAAAAGAAAACTACAGAATTGTGACTAACGGCAACCCCAAGAAAAGACAGATGACGGAAAATATCACAGACAATATTTGGTGCGAAAGGTTTTAGGGCCTGCATCCACCAAACGTTTTTTCTGCTGGCAGCGCCTATTTTCAGTACGAATCCTACCGGTGGAGACTTTTTCTTTTGTCGCAGCGCTCAGAACTTTTAAAACAGTGCTGCGCTCGTCAATGCCACTTGTCTCTTGCTAACCAATCAAAATTGAGGATGGGGCGGGGCATACACTGTCAAGAACTCACTACAAATGGCAGCGTATCTGGAGCAGCTGGAAAAGATTTCATGCACTCAATGTTGTCTGGAAGACGTGAGAATCTATTTCAAACGCTACCACTAATGCTAAGATGCGATTTCTCTCCATCTTGTCGATAAACTAGTGATGTCAAAGAAACACGTTGAAAAAAGAACGAATGCGGAAGTGCCTGATGGCGCTTTTCGTAACCTAGCAACAACAAGCGCTGAGGGAAAGTGAAGAGAGAGCGCTCTGGTTTTGAGTGCTCTCAGTGGAAAAAAAAAAGTTTGGTGGACAGGGCTCCTTAATGTTTAATTGTTCTAGTTAAAGGGTCATGTGTTCTTTGGCTAAGGAGCCTTATGGGCAAAAGGTTTTCTACCTCAGGCATTTACTATAAGAAAAAGGCTGGTACACAGCATCTAATACAGCCAACATTTTTAATAACTAGATTTATATATTTTTAAAGAATGTGACCATTTAAATTTAATGATGGCAATTCTTCCCATATAGCAGTATATGCTGATTTTAAAGAACTTGGATGGAGGCACTGCACATGGTTACACAAAAAGTTAATTCCAGAGCCGTGGAAACTGTAAGATACATAAAGATCTGAGGGTTGAAATGGTGAGGTCTGATCTCCCAGCTGCTTTGGCCTCTATTTGAGTAAGTATTTAAGAGTCGAGAAGGAAGTCTTTGGCCTGATGACGACCAAACTCCTTAAGGTCAGTAGGCTTGGAAATGGAAAAATTGTCAAGCCCAGAGCTGCCGCCTTGGTGAAATGCATTGATCTGTTCAATAAGAGTGCATGAGGCGTTGCACATTTTACATTCTGAAGAAGTATGTGGCCTTTGGACTTTGAACAGCAACTTAAATTTGGACGTGATCTGTCTGTTTTTGGTCATGTGCTCTACTCTTTCTAATCTGTGGTGTCTATTTATTTAATGCAAAGTACATAAAGATTTGTCAGTTGATTCATGTTTGTTTCTTCTTTAATTCAGCATCTGAATGTAAAGAGTTGTCTCTGCATAAATGCAGTTTTGTCATCTTTATTGTTTCTGCTGCATGCTGTTCAAATCTAATATTTGCTGATTTATTAAATATAACAAACACTTCTTTCCTGAAGTGTTTGTCTCACTTCACTCTCTGTTTATTCTTTCACTTTCCCTTTCATAGCATAGTCTCACACTCTGCCTCCTTCAGTCTGTTCTGCACTTCTGCACAACTTCCTAATTCTGCACACACCCTTCCATGCGCACATGTTCACGCTCACTTTAGTATCTGTCATCAGGTGTGCTCTGATCTGAAGGCATGCTAGCAATTTGCTCTCTGCCATGATGAACTTCACTGATTCATTTGGTTTTCGAAAGTTATAAGTTACTGTTTGGGCAAAACCAAAATACAGTAAGTTTCAGAATGAAAAATAGCGCTTGTGATTAACTCTGGTATGATAATCGGGATTAAAGTTTTAGCTGGATATTGTGTCTTGCATCAGTTTGAAAATGTTATTTGTAATTGGGGGAGTTTAATGCAGGACAAGAGGTGGCTTCAGGACAGGGCTTAATATAATGGACAAACACACATACGCACACACACACACACACACACACATGCACACACACTCACGCACGCACACACACACACACACACACACACACACACTCACGCACGCACACACACACACACACACACAGCGTCGGAACTTTTGTTCAACCAGATCTTCCTGTTTAATGTTTGTTTCCTGTTGCAGTTTTCTTTACTCTGCTTCATGTTCTTTAGGCATTATCTAGAGAAATCTCCTTCATGTACTGTACCTCTGCCTAAATATAGTAAACAGCAAGATAAAAAGAGTGTGATTTTATGAAGATAGTGTGATCCTGCCATTTGCTCACGCAAGAAGAACACATCTCTTCTTTTTTCCCCATGCCCACTCATTAGGGGTCCATGAGTGAACTGATGTCTGTCCTAATTTTTAAGAATACCAACTATTAAAGCGTAATACTCCTTACCGGACAGTACCACCTCCACAAGATCTCCTTCTTGGATATCAGATGCAGCCTTAACCAGCTGTAAGATGTTATTGGTGCTCGTGTCATGCTTGAAAAGAAGGATTTTGTCATAGATCCCATAGAAGCCACACTCAGGGAACTGTATAAAACAGGGTTAGGGTTAAAAACAGAGAGAGAAAGATGACAATATTAATATTAATGCAAATCTCAGTGACATTTTAAACATTTTGACATTTATTAATAGAAAAAGCAATGACCAAAAGCAACGGCTCATAAAAATGTCATTGCAACACTTTGAATTTTCCTATTTCTTATCACAGAGAGGGCTTGTTTTGCCCATGCAGGTGTGCTGTCTGGGGATATGTGGGTAGTTTAGGGGGAGGACTCATTTCCTGCTGCTAGAAGCATAAAAAAATACCCTGATAGAATCCTTAGCAAGTAAAAACATTGCAACCTGATGCCCAGCATAATCCTACCAAAATACTGTTTGAGCTACTCCTCTAAATAAAGAAGAAAATCATCTTGACACAAAACGCTGGTTGATGAAGCATTTACGGGGGATTCCACTAGGGTGTTTTTGTTCGGGGCCTGATCCAGTTGACTGCTGAAGGATGCTTCTGTTGTTGGGTTATAAATAAGCCTGAAAGCCAATCAGGCATAGCGTTGAAAACTTCACACAAATGCTG
This sequence comes from Distichodus sexfasciatus, assembly GCA_032718565.1. Lineage (NCBI taxonomy): Eukaryota > Metazoa > Chordata > Actinopteri > Characiformes > Distichodontidae > Distichodus > Distichodus sexfasciatus. The sequence continues at coordinate 3,358,020 of JAVGVS010000019.1, read as the reverse complement.
TCCTCAGAAGCCTTAGCTGTGGGGTAAACACAAACTTGGACACTCACAAATGTCATCTGACATTTCAGCAAACAAAGCAAGATTTCCAGTTTTCATTTGCCAAACTGGATGGTTTTCTGAATGAGCAAGCAGGGCACATGACAACAATGCTTCCAGCCAAGGCATTACGTATCACAAGCTGAAAGGAATAATAGAATGAAAAAAGATACACCTTATCCATTAGTGTCCCCGTTTCTAAATGTCTGATGTTACCACAGACATGTTGGTGTTTGGAATAAAGTTTACAAGCTGGTGTTATCATTAAAGATGTATTATCGATCTCTTCGATTTGTTTATAATTCTGCATGTTGTGTATTGACTCTGGTGAAAAATATGAATGCTCCAGTTAAAAGCAGAACACAGTAGTGAATAAACAATAGTTCAGCAGCTGTACGCAAACCATACAATTTCCAATTCCCCTCTGAGTAGACAACTGTAATCTCTAAATTAAAACCAGTTTAATGTGTCTAATGAAAAAAATGATTTATGAGAGACAATTAGGTTACAGGTGGTATTCAGCCTACAATTACGGTCTTCGAGTTGTCTTTTACGCTGAAGTTCTGTAACAGTTCATTATGAAAAAATCTATACAGACAGTTTATTAAATAAAACAGTATCTTTTATAAAGTCTGAGCTAACATTCAAGTCGGATCTAGTATGTGCAGATATTGTAACAGCAGTGGAGAACCAACAGTCTGTCCAATACTTTCTATAATTTGTGCAGGTATCAGTCAATGAGAAATTACAATCATTAATATGTACAAGTGTTTCTATTAAATTACATTACATTTTAAATAGGTTAAGCAACTGTGTTGAGTTCACAACATAGGATGTTAAGACCTGAACACTAACTTTTGACCAGTGACAGAACAGTATAAAATACTGGCAAACCAATACATATATTTGAGATATAGAAAGATATAGATAGAGATAAAGAGTAGGCAATAGAACATAATATATATATATATATATATATATATATATATATATATATATATATATATAAATATCGAAAATGGGGAAACTGTACCATTCATTAAACCATCATCCATTTTTTCCATCAAACTAAAATTAACGAAGTTTCAAAACAATGGAAAGAACAAGTAATCATGCTCATTATAGAACTTTTGAAGACCACTTATTAGTTCATTACCACACTGTGGATAATTCCAAAATGCTTTTTAATTGTCATAATCATCAGTAGTGTCTCATTCCTTCTGTATAGTCTAGAGTGTATTTTTGATAGTTGTTTGCTTTGTCTGGCAGTGAACCTAGGAGAAGGCCATCTGTCATTACTAAGGATGCTAAGCCTGGTTTCATTATTCTTGCTGGTCATTGCAAGTGGTCAGAGACTGCTGTAGGTAAATCATTAACAGTAGAACTGTACAAAGAGCAGACATACATCAAGAGCACACTAGCATGTGATGGAAGACAAATACTCAAACACATGTATTGGCATAGGTGCATCAAGCAAGAAATGGCAAAAGAAATACTAAGAAAGACAGAACTGAAGTAAGGGAACTACCACGCTTTCCACCTCACTGCCTCTCTTTAAAAAGAAAAAAGAAAAAAAAGAAAACACCTTTTGGCCTTGTTCCTGTTTTCTCTTTCCCGCATCCCTCCACAAATTCCCATGTGTCCTTTTCTGAGTCCATCTGGCCCTTGTCAGCTGCTTACTGGAAGAGAAGGGCTTAAGTCTCCACCTTCTAACAAACAAACAGCTTCCTATACTTCAATAAAACCACAAAAAACAATCTCATCCCTCTTCACTGAAGCTTGACATTCTGCCAAAGAACACATCCCTGCCACTGGCCGGCTTTTCTCATTCTACACATGGCCACACAACAGCCAACAACAAACTGTTGATCCAGATGGTCAGAGTTCAGTGAAAATAACACCAGAGGAAGCTTGGAACTTTAGTACCTCATTTTTGGCTTAGAGATAAGTGGTATAGTTTGGTAAAGACAGCCTTTATGATTCATGTATTTGACATTTGGGCTTAAAAAAGAAATGTTAGTTTGTCATCTGTATTGGATGGTATTTGAAAAATGTTGCATTAATTCTGTAACAAAGCTTTAAGTGCTATACAGTACAGTAACTGCTTTTCGCTTCATTAAAAGGTATAGGTGAACGTGCAACTCAGTTTGTGGTGCTGATTATTATTTGGAATATTTTGCATGTTACTGTACATACTTATAGCTGATAAAACTGCAATCTACTTTAAGATATCACAGATTTCATGCAGAACTTAAGTTGTATCACAAAGAAGCTTTTAGATAAACAGTTCCAAATAATATTTTTAACCTAGCTTAGGTTGCTGGTGGAAGTGTTTGTAAGACCAAAAGAGGACAGACAATGTCGTTTCTGAAAACCACTGCTGTCCTTCTGATGCAACGTTAACTAAATTTCTACACAACTATGAAATAAGATAAAAATAAATAATTGATAATACGCTGCCTTGGATAAATGTGTCATAGTGATTAATTTTCCAACAAACAATGTCAAAAAATCAAAAACGTAAAAAATGTATTAAATGACATTGAGATTAGTGATTTAAAACCAAGTTTAAAGAGTATGACACTATGAAACAGTAACAATTGTAAACTGCTATGACAAACTAACCCATAATGCATGAATTATTGGAGCCATCTTGGTTTTACTGATTTTAAAATCATCTTTCACATTAAAATTGTCCTCATCAAACAGAAGAAGACAATGGACAATTTATTTTGACTTAAACATGTGGCTAATAAGTGTCTAGTCTCTAATAGTCTCCTAATAGTTCATCTAATACTGTCCTTTACCACTTACTAATCACAAGTTTCGACTGGCCCTGTGACCGATCTCTACAGAGGGGTCAAATGAACAAATCCAATATTGTGACAGCAAATAGCCCCTATTGGTCTATCTTACCATCACTGGCTTTTCAAAACAACTCAATAGCCTTTCCAGACACCAGACCTGACTCCATATTCATCCCGAACCATTCATGTTCTTATGCATGTTTGCACAGAGGTTAAACAATTGAGGCTGCTGCAATCATATCTGAGCTTCCAGAGGCTGTGCCTGGAGACAGCGCAACGTTTCTAAGACTGCTTTGTGTTGCTGAGGATCGAGTTTCTCGCCTGGTCCTTCTTGGGCGGCTGCACCTATTATGACTCTGATGAATTATGGAGGACCTCCCCCCCTTCTCTTTTCTTTTTAAGCCCCTCTTCTGTTCCCATCTTTGCTGTTCAACTTTATCCGGCTACTGCAGGTCGGTGTCCCAAATAACTCCCATAAAAATAGTTAGGATCAATTTGATTTTAAGAACAGAATTTTCTACCATACTTTAGCATGTGTCAGATCTAACAAGATTTACATCATATGAACATTATATGTCAAAGCAGACCAAATGGGACACACAATAAAGTTTAAGTTTTCAAAGATTACAATGCTTCTGACACACTGTACTGCAAAACCACTTCTATTATTCAAATGCATCCAAATCTAAAATTATAACTAAGTATGAACAAGATTAAAATAAGATTGTGGATAATAATTGAAAACAAAAACACTATTAAATAATATTGACATTAAATAGTCATTTAATTTCACATTTCAAGAGTTTCTTGTTACAGAACAGTATTTACTGCAAACAGTTATGGCTAACAAACCTACAAAATAATCATTATTAATTAACAACATTGAACTATCTTATCATGGCCAAGAGTAGATTACAGGTTGTAATCTAACACAATAAGCTATCTATTGTTATAGCTTGTGTGCTTATATTAAATGTTAGATGTAATAAAGAAGACCATAAAAAGTAAAGTGTTAATTTAGCCTGATGTCTAAAGAGAAATACCAAATACAGTAGTAACTGCCAGTAGTTCCCTCTGTCCTGATGGTAGCTGCTATGTGGTTAGGTGATTTTAGACGACCACATAAAGCCACCGATATTGACAGTAAATGAGACTCCTAAATATCAGCAATAAAAGAAAAAACTTCTGATTGTTTTGCAGGACAAAAGATAAAAGAGGAAACTTTACTCCTGCATTTTCTATACCTATAGCCAACCAGGCCACAATATGAATTTGAACGGAAGAGAAAGCCAGTGTTTTCAGAATAATAACCACTACAGTCTGTGAGTTTGGGTTAGAATGTAGCACGCTCTCTCTGTCAAACGTCACTGATTCTATATAAGGCTACTGTATAGAAGTCAAACCATGTGACATGGCCTCATTCTTATTTCTGAAAATCCTCTTAAGAATTGCTGAAACAGCAGAGTAATGCCCTCATGACCAACTCAGTAAACTAAGAGAGGCTTGAACATGTATAATACAACTTTTTAAAGAACTTTTTTGCTGAAAGTCCTTCGGTTGAGATTGCAGTTAAAGACGTCAATTGAGAAAAATATCAGTATTTAAGAATATTGCACACAATTCAGAATCAGCTAAGACAATATGGCAGGTGTGAAATTTAGTACTGATACTTTTTAGGAGAAAATAGCTTTTATAAAAAGCAACTATGTCTTACCCTAGGAAATTTGCATAAACAAATTATAAAATGCAAATGTAAATTCTAATTCCATTTTTAATTTGGTAGTTTAATTTACAAAATAAGAGACAACCTTTAACTTTCTTACTGATAGCAAGATGTAGATTTGCTAAACTGCATTTCAGTGGTTTTACTTTTACCTTTATCTTACTGTTATAATGACATGAAAACAAACGGAAGCACTTTCACTTTCTAGGTGTTGAGATTTTCAGTGTAAGTTTGAGATCGTGTTCAATATAAACTGTTGTCAACAAGTTTAAAATAGAATACAGAAGGTGTGAGAGATATACTGTAGATAAACTTGAAGATTCTGTATTTTATCACTACAATCACTTCCTTTAAATATAGTCATTTCACACCAAGGACGTTGAGCATGCACAGTTGGAGTCACTGTTTAATGATGGTCTTTTTTAAACATTTGTTTTGTCCCTGAAATGCTGTGCAAATAAAATGAAAATGCATTTATCTGTATCTGTAATAATGTTTGAATATTAACTTCCTTGAGTATGAGTGTCAGCAAACAGTAACAACTGTGAACTGTTAGGTCTATTACCTAACTAACAATCGTCTTGCTATTACGTCTTGCTCATACTGTTGCCCAATTCTATGGTAACATGCTATTTTACACTACTGATTCATCATATGATTTTCTGTCTCTAAAGAAGAACTTGGCTAAAGCTGTTTGGCTATAAAGCTGCTAACAGCTATTTACCCTGTGTACAGTCTGTATGATAACCAAAATGGCAAATTTAGTTTGTCTGTTCCCATCCAGTTTGAAAATATTCGTGAGAAATGGTACCAAATTTCGACTAAAATATTAGTAAAAGTAGTTCAACTAATCACATACCAGCACAAGAAACGAAGCAAGAAAGTTTGCCGAATCTTTTGAATGACACTTTAATTATCCTGTAACATCAAATTTTGAGGTACACTAAGGCCACGTTTACAGATAGTTGAGTATTTACAGCGATTTCCCCCCTCTATTTTCAATAATATCCTTCTTCACACCAGATTGTTTTCCAAAAAGTATTCATTTACACAAATTTTCTGTCGCATTCGGTGACATTTGAAAACTTAAAATTCTGTTTTTCTCTGTCTAAATGCCGATATGAAAAGTGTTTACACAAATCTCCACTTTGGCCAGAGGTTTCAGAAATAATTGTTTTCAGTTAATTAAACCACAGTTTTTATGCAAATAGAAGGCAAAAACGCATGGATGTAACATTGGATTTCCAGATACCCAGCTATGTGTAAACAGTAGTTATTCATTTGTTATGATACACTACAAGCATATAAAAATCTCATTGATTATCTCCTAGAACCAGATTTGGACAGAACCCGCCCCCCGCACACAATTAAAAGAACAGTTAAGAGGAAACTATTGCACCATACTATTACAGCCACCATCGTTTAACACCTCATTTATCATCTCTGTTTAAACTCCGATCATGGAATCATTTCTCCTTTACCTAAAAGTCAAGTGAGCACAAGCATGGAGTCCTCACTCCGAGAACATAAACAAAGGTAACTAAAAAAAATCCCCACGTCTTTGGCTAAGATAAGTGTTTAATGACATGTTGCCTCAGCAACAGCAGCGTAAAGACGTCAGCAAGTTACACTCATTAGCACCAAATGACGACTTGGCTAGATGTGGGAATTTTCCTGTCCTTTGTGTTCATACATGACGGAACAAATGTATTAGCGCATTAGCCTATTTTTAGAATCTGTGAGGTCACAGCATTGGTGAGATGAGAGAGACGACAGGAATTTCAAATATTCTTAGCTCCTATGGTGCTGCTTCACTCATGCAGAGAGACTGACAGTCATTAATGAGTTTAATGGGGCCAAAGCAGGGGAGATCAGCCACCTAGACAATCAGAACAAAAAATGAGTCAGATCATGCTTATGTACACACGTGCACACCCCTGACCTCTCTGTGACGCTTTCAAGTTATTTAGTAAATTGTGGGAAAGGAAAATAGCTTCACCATGACAATCCACTTTTTAGCTTCCATCAAATCAACAGAGCACCTATTAGCCCTCTGTAGACCGTAATGCATACAGCTCACGGCTAGTCAAATTCTGAAACTGACCAATTGAGCTTCTTTACAACCACAATTGACCTCTATTTTTATTCATCTGATCACAGATTGACCAAATGCGTGTTAGAACTGAGATCACCAAGTCAGAAATAGACTGGACAGACTGAAATGCTGAAAATGGTGAAACTAACAAAAATATTAACAAACATGTTTTCTGCTCATAGCAGTGTGCAAAAGTTTGAGTCACCACTCATTTCCTTACATGTTGCTAGGAAAGTAAGATAATAGGGAAAGTGGTTTATTGTAAAACACACAAACATACAATAATGTTATTACTCAAAACTACATTAAAACCACAAGAAAGTCTGGCTCTTTGAAAGCAAAATATGAAGAAAGGAGGGATCCCTCAAGACTTTTGCACAGTACTCTACATATATGCTGACTGAAAAAAAGAAAGCAAACAGGGTTTAGCAAAATGTATAGACATGTTGCCAAAAAAACATAAGCATTAGTAGGTTTCAATTAATTTGCTCAATTTAGGCAATTTTGCATGAGAAAAGTGTAATCAAGTCACAAATGTGATCAATGCACGTTTAGACTCAAGTCAGTGAGTTGAACAGAAAAGGACTAAAATTTGGTGGAATTTAGCAAAAATGTTAACGTAAATGTGTTTTATATCCTGGCACGTGCTGACTGCCGAGCAGAAAACAAACATGATTACAGAAATATAGTATTGTCGTCTTACTCAAAAAGTTCTCAAGATAGTAGATCTCGACCACATTATACTTCAGGAAATAATTCATCAGAAAAGTGCAATCATAGCTCCACTCAAAAACGGTTAGACACAGACTAGACGTACATATCTTGATAAGTTCTTGGAGACTAAAATACATAATGTTCACAGCAAGGCAAATGCATTTGTAATGGAACTCTCTTCCTATACAAACACTCTTAGAAGCTGAACTAAGATCACTGCGCTGGTGAGAAATGCACTGCAAATGAATTAATGTTGACACACCATGAATAGGGTGTTCTATTCCCATTCATGCTGATGGGCGAGCAGAAAACAAACAGGGTTTGGGAAAGTGTACAGGCATTTGCAGACTAACAAATAGATTTCGCTCATATCAAAAGGGCTATTTTTCGCTTTTCAGAATTTATATAAGCGTCACGCCAAAATGGGGTATGAGAAAAGTGCAATCAGAACTCACCCCAGACAGTCAGACATTTTAAGATAAGATGTAAATGGAATATTTAGTTATAGTTGGCTAAAGGCTCCTGCAGACTAACATTCATACAGCTCACAGCAATGCAAACGCATTTAACAGCCAGAACTGAACGATCATTTGTCCTCCTGTACAACCTCCACTGACCAAATGTGTGTTTACACTAAGATCATTGAGTTTGTCAAATGCAAACTATAATTAAAATGGATATTTTTGGATGTAACCAATGATATCAGATGTCGTACGAACAGAAAAAAAATCTGCAAAAGTCAAGGCAAAGTTATATTGACCAGCCATAACATTATGACCACTGACCACTGGTGAATAATTTTGATTGCCTCAGGTGCATTGTGGTTATATTACACAGCAGATGTACATTTTGTCATTGAAGTTGATGTGTTGGAAGCCAAAAATGGGCAAGAGTAAGGACCGAATTGTGATGACAGCCAGATGACCAGGTCAGACCATCTCCCAAACTGCAGCTCTTGTGGAACGTTCTCTGTCTGCAGTGGTCAGGAGCTACCAAAAGTGGTCCAAAGAAGGAGAACTGGTGAACCCAGCAACAGGGTCATGGGCCACCAAGGCTCACTAATGTAGGTGGCGTGCAAAGACTGGTTTGTATTGTCCGACTCAGCAGAAGAACTACCATAGCTCAAATAGCTGAAACAGTTAATGCTGGTTGTGATAGAAGGGTGCCAGAACACACAGTGCATCACAGTTTGTTACATATGGGGCTAGGTAGCCGCAGACCTGCTAAATATCAAGTAGGTGGTCATAATGTTAAAGGTAGTAGGTGCATATGTTTATATGTTTACATAGTGAGATGAGACATCCTGGCTCATTTACGACATTTATCAGACTCTTATCCAGAGCCACTTCCATTTCCTGTTTACAGGGACAATCTCCCTGAAGAAACTTGGGTTCAGGGACTAGCTTTATACATTCATTAAGGTTCAAACAAACTATAAAAGCATTGTAACTGGCACAATAAAAATCTAATAATAAACATAACAATAATGCAAGTAGGGTAACTCTAACTTTTTAAAAATCCTCCAGTTTCAAAAGAATCCTATTTTTAAAAAACAGCAGGAAACACTGCCTGAATTCAAAATATAGACCTGAGAGCACAGGCAATGCATTGTCAGTAGATTATAGTACTGTACAGTCTATACTGATTTTCCATAAATCAGTAAAACTGCAGGATATATACCACAGTTTAAGCAGAAACCCTCACGTTAAAGCAACATGGCTCCATCAGGCAACATGCCCTGTATGAAATGCAATAAATATTGCAAAGCCTTACTCTAAAATAGTGAGCCTTGCACAGATAAAACTCTTATTATCAAAACACTCGGTAAGCTAAAATTAACCAAAAAGAGAGGCACGGCCCACAGAGGAACCACACCCTCTGGCTCTAGGCCCAAATTTCAGGAAGTCTCACGAGTAAAAAAAATAAATAAACCAAGTTTACAGAGGACACACTCAAAAGATACAAGTCAGTATTATATAGAAAAATTTGTGTAGTTAATATTACAAATTGCGGTTCGTGTGTTCTAGTTTCAGATTTCCCCCAAATTTCCCTGATACAGAAATCTGCTACCAAATCAGACATTACTCACTCCAACCATTAAAACCATATCTCTTATTAATGCCTTATTTTTAAAGCAGTCGAAGTAAAGTTTATCATGCCACACTGTCATCTGAGCTGCATGCTGTCATGAGGTAGTAGATTTCCCCTGAGTAATCAGTTAAAAGATACAGATATGAATAACAAAGGTGTGTGTGTGAGTTTGTGTGTGTCATGGAAAAGGCTGTAAGGGCCAAATTTACATTCCACACATGGCTAAGAGCACAGGACAGGAAGCAAAAACAGTGACACAAAAGTCACATAGTAAACAGCATACAGAATAGGCTGCACATGCAAGTTAATAAATAACACAGGTCAGACTCCCTCATTATTAGTATCAATTAATATTATAACAATTATAATTTAAATTTGTCAATAGTTAATGAATTAATTGTACAATAAATCACTGTGATAAGAGAACTTGTACACTCTTAGAACGAATGCGTAGAAAAAGTGCACAAATCACGTGTAGCACTTCACACATTTTGTGTTAATGTTTAATAGAATTGTGCTGGAAAAAGTCAGATCTTTTATACATTATCATGAGTAGTTTTAAAATGTGAACAACATGTGCATTTGTTCACAGCATTCAACACAATGTGTGTAACCAAGGACAACATGTGTTGATAAAAACATGTTTACACAGCTTTGTGTTACCTTTCTTGAAACTTTCAGTGTCAAAAGTGTTAACACAGCGAATGTGTTAAAATTATCACGAGAAACGTTTTCACAGAACTCACTCATTAATGTGTAAGAATTCGATACAGTTTGTGTCCACTTTAGCACATCTTTCTGAGAGTGTATAAACAGCAGATATCTGGAAACATACCATTAACCATCTAACGCATAAACAGAGTAAAACTATCCTCATGTAAACGTCTTTAATAGTGATGTTACAGAAAATAAATATGAAGTCATGAATGTTTGAACTATTCAATAGAAATCTTATTACATGTGTAATGGGTCAAAGGTGCAATGTAAAGTTGTTAACTTTATGTTAATTAAATTCAGTATAAATCTTAAAAATGAACTAGGCTGCATTTCACTACATTTACTTATTTAACTATGAATGAGACAAATAAAAAAATCTTGAATTCTGAAAATCGTAAGATGCTGAAGACATCTTGCACATACTGTATGTGGTATTACATCACATATACTCAGAAGAATATGGACTCAAAACTATATGAAAAAGAAATGTGAAAAGACAAACCAACCAATCCAGACAAAAAACAACATGCTAGAGGTAGTACCAGCTGGATCAGAGAGGAGGTGGGGGACAAGCAAACTTTGTGTGCTGCTCCGGACCAAGTTCCAAAAAAACAAAGCCTCCCTTTCTGTCCCTGGGAGGGGTAATATGAGCAGTGAGGGGAACGAGAGAAACGCTGGTTGAAGGAGGAGGGGAAATAAAAGAGCTGAAAGGCGTTGACTCACTACACTCAAACAGCCTTTTGTGGCCTAGCCAGCTAAGGCAAGAGGGCAGGTAAGCCAATAGGAATGTCTCAGTGCTCCCTAGAGCCACCGTTCCACTCCCAGACTTCTTTTTATGGAGAAAGGAGAATGAAAGAAAAAAGAAAGAATAAACGACAGAGATGAAGAAGTTCTCCTACTTCAGAGACATAGACTAATGTAATGTGCCCAAGTCAATTTCACGGTTCCTCAAACACAAGAAGTCTTTATTGAGACCCAAAAAATAGTACTCTCTCACTCCTTCCTCGGGCAAGTTCTGTCCTTAGCACTGAGCTCATGTGTTTACCCACAGTGGTGACCCACCCATATCTCCTGCTTTTGCCATACCTTTGAGAACAAAAAAATGGAAGAAAAAAAAAATTCTACACCCTCAGCTCACTTTCTCTTTCTAACTTTCACTCGTTGACACTCGACCATTGGAGGAGGGGCTGCACAAAGCAGCCCAGCGTTGTATTTAACCTAACCAAACCCATGCTGATATAAAGGGATGATACTCTATTTATCACCTTCTCTCAGTGCCTTTGGTACTGTCAGCAACAACTAACAGGGTTATGCCACTGTCTTTTCTGCAGTGCCAGAGTTCCACTTTGCCACCCGTAGTTTAACTACAATGTAGCCTTTTAAGATTATTAATCGCTCACAAGTGCACACAGTGTGATACCAAGTAAATACACCTCTAATCCTAAAGTTGAGCCAGTGGCTCAGAGGGTTTTAAGATTCTGATTGTTTTAGGTACTGGACCTGGCACTACTAGGAGAAAAAGGGAAAAAGTGAAGGGGCTGTGTACCGAGGATGTCTACAAAATTCACTTTCAGAGTTTCCATGTAAAAAAAGCAAGGCTATGTTATGGCAAGGGTGTGTTCAGGGCCAGAGTTTTAGTGTGCAAAAAACCAAAATAAAGCATTACTAACTCTACCGGGGGCCCTGAGTGGAATAAAACTGGGAACACTTTGCATACAGCTGTCAAAAATATATTATTGAAACCCTTATCATCACCTTCACTCATGCTGTCCTTACGTATCGTACAGCCTCACTTCCAGAAGAGCAGATTACGGCCCACCTTCCTCTGTCCACATCCAGATCACAATGGAACTGTGGTGTCAGAGCAGTGGAAAAAGGAAGCCTTCCTCCATAAGGATGCACCGCTGCCCTCTTCCACTTCCTGTTGATAGGCATACGAGCGGCCATTCTTTTGAATAGTCAAATCATTAGCATTTATTCAAACCGTCAAACCGGGCAGCGATTTAACCAGGAAACACCGTCCAGCCATGCAAAAATCGTACCAATGCAAATGAGAACAAGATGCTTTGCAGCGTGTGTGGCATGCCGTTATCGGTGGCTTCCCCTTCGTTAACTGGACGCAGTGGTCTCTACTACGGGTGTAATGATACATTGATCTACCTCGATTCAATGATCTGAGGGCTAATAGCATCGATCCAAAATCAAAACAAGACTTCATACACATTGTAGCGTCTCATTATATTGCACAACAGGTCCATTTTTATTAAAAGAGAAGATTTTGCGTTTAAATGTCTGGTTGAGCTCAGGAATAAAAATGCCAAATGATAGTTTAGCTGCTTCTTATGATTGACATGAAAAGAAGTGACTGTATTAAATCAGCATTTGATATTGTGTAATACTGATCACTGCCTCCTGAATTTAATCAAAACGAAATTGCAAAATAGCAGACTTTGTGATATTGGTCGACGTCGAAACGCCCATTAAATCAATATACCATATCATCATGAAACTTCATGATCACACTGCCGGTCTCTTCTATCACAATTAAGCGACATAGGAAACATACGTTCATCCCAAGCATATAAATTATTTTGAATGAGAAGGAATTATGATGGTCTAGGGGTAAGATACTTGGTAATGGACCAAGAGGTCACGAGTTGAAGTCTATCTCTATCCTGCTATCAGCACTACCACCACTGGGCCCATGAACAAGACACTTAACCCCAGGTTGCTCCATTAGGATGGTTTTCGATCAGGAATCTGCTAAATGTCATAAATGTAACATTATCATATGGTCACATTTATACTTTTGTTAACACCCCCTGCATTTATTAGATGCTCTTATCCAGAGCAACTGTTTTCAGATGAACCTACAGTCTTTGTCCCTAGGCAAGTCCATAGCTGGGCATTGCCATGATGCCAGTCTTGGCCTAGTTTTATCTCAACACCAACTCACAGGTCTTAATTCCTGGGATTACAACCCATTTTGCAGGTACATTACGCATATTTAACAGGCATGGTTTGATATGAGATCTTTAAGCCACATTATTTGCTTCTATTTGAGAATTGAGAATGATACTTTTGGGTTGTAATACTCTATGCCAGTGTTAAAGCTGCTTGCTGTAGAACTCAAACTGAGGGAAGCTGTTCTACTCACAAAGGGTCAGCAGTGCCTGGGTAAGAATGGCACAAGCTGACACAATAAAGTTTTTACGGTCACATTTAGTATTCTACTAAAACCTCATGAAAAGGAAAGATTACAGTTGACCCTGACTTTTGTAAAGGTGTAGTTATAGTATTACTAGAATAATTACACTACAATCTAGATGAGTAACATGCACACACACAATTATCAGATATGTGTTTAAGTTGTTTGAAAAATGTAGTGAATTTAAACATATAGGTTCACAAGTATTAAGACTGATTCAATTTTTTCAAATTTTATCTCTATAACACCACAGTGGTTTTAAAACTAGGCAATCAAGATGCGACGGATGTAGAGATGCTCTGCTTGAGCTTAACTGCATTATAAAGGTACTGCTGTTAGTCATTCCATTTTGTGCTAAAGTAACTGGACAAAGTGACACAAAATTTACTTATGTTGTTTCAATACAATGATGAAAATCCTTTGCAGTCTATAATCCATGGACATCACCAAATGCCGAATCCACTGTGGAGGTATATAGTTTGCTGACAATACCTCTCAAATTAGGCATATTCACCTGCTATTTACTCCTCTATTTCAGTCCCTTTCCAAACAGGCTGCTTATCATTAGTATTCCTAAATGCAGATGAGCCGCTCGAGAGTTTACCTCACGTAAAAATAATCCACATGGCTGCTGCTAACAAACCATCCATACGGCCATACATGTTCAACACAACACTCGCCGGTAGACTTCTTCATTGCTATCCCTACGCTAGTGCTTGCAAGAAAACATGCCGGATCAAAAAGTTAGCAGTTCTACCTGGAGGGCGGAGCTTCTCAGATAGGAGGGTGAAGCTTTTTAAAAGTCCCCTAATGTGACGTAGAAGTAGGGGAGAAATCTAAATGGCTTGTTTAAGCTTGATTTCAGACATTACTATATTAATACTAACACAATTCACCATTTGTATCAAACTTACAGTGTGTGTAGAGGCAGTACAGACCCAAATAGATGTCCAAAGAACAGAAAAAGTGAATATTTTCATAATATGGGACCTTTAATACCAGGCAATTACTTCAATTTTTATATGTCAAATTACATGCTTAACACTGTTGCATACAAAAAACAAGCAATCAACCAAAACAAAGACGTGAAGTCTGAACAGTTCCTCAGAAGTTCCTCAGAAGTTGAACAGACTTCTGACGAAGGCTCCTTGTCCTTAGACAAGGAAAAGATGGAGAATAAAGCTGAGGGTGCTCCACCATCGCTGCAGGAGGAAACAAGTCCCATTTCCTTCTCTTTATTCCACAGACAATAGGCCACATGTCACCCCATTGTGGGCCACAATGGGGTGGCATCTTCACTACTGTGTGTGAATTTTAGAGTTATGTCTATAGAAGTATACTCCTAGAAAACACAGTTACACAATGGCAGGTTCGATTTCCATGACCTAAGTCATGAATCAGAGAAGTTTAAAATTATCCAAAAAAAAACCTAGTCACAACAAATATCTTGGTCAAGAGAAGGTTGCCTAGAAAAGTAAAAATGAGTAACTTCTGGGAACTTGGTTGGCACTGGCACACAACGATGTAGCCCAATGGAAAAAGAAGCACAATGACCCATTTCAGGTTACAGAAAGAGAGAGAACAAGAGAGAGCAATACAACAAATCCAATCACTAGTCTTGGCACCAATGGCTGTGATTAATGTAAAAAAAGAGAGGAAAAAAGAGAGACAGAGAAATAATAGCACACTCTAGATCATGCTACAGAATAGCTTCTGATTAGTTTACTGTATGTGATTGCAGCCATTTACAAACAGAACTTCCAAAATGGATCCTCATCAGATCTGCTATCATGAGATTTATTTAGACAAAAATGCTGGTAAGCAAAAGCAAAACACATCTCTATCTTTTGCAACCTGCAAGTTTTGATCTATTAAAAATAATAAGTAACTGTAACTATGATCATTTGATTTCATATTAAATAATCTAATACAGGCAAGGTATGTTTCCATTATATAATATCCATTTTGTAATGAGAACATTTGTTCAGCATATCTAGTAATAAAATAGATATTTTACATGAAAAAGACATGAGAGAATATTAATCAGACTGTAACAGTGAGGGCTCAGTTTTCACGGTGAAGACTAAGGGAATGCTTTATTTAAGTTTTTTGTCACTGTGATGAATATCACCACAAGTATTTTTGTTTATCTATAAAATACAGAATATTAAGTGCTGAGCAAAAGACTACAGACCATTCTGAAAATAATGCTAAAAGATTATGTGACTATATCATATCATATCATATCATATTGTATCTTTGTACCAAGATATTGGTAGTAAGTGGGTGTTGACAATCATTGGTCATACATTTAAGTAAGTGATTCCTCTCTGTCAGTCCATCAGTGGAATATGAAGCAGTTATTTCAAAGAAAAAAATAGAGAAGGATCTATCTAATCCAACATGCAAGATCTGTTTTAAAAAACCATCAGCTAAAAGCAGAAGTGAGTTCTTGACTGCATCAGAAGCATTATATTTGGAGTGACCCAACACAGCTTCAAGATAAGCCAAAATAAGAGAAAACCATCCCAACAGAACAGCTTAGTGGCAGCAGCATCATGTTTTGATACATACTGAGTTTCATCAACAGAAACTGGAAAGCTTATCGAGATAAAAGGCATAATTCACAAGTGTGAAGGCAAAAGCTAGCGAAAAAACTGTTTTTGGGGTGCGTAACTGAAAACTGAAAGGCCATCTTTCCACAAGATGATCCCAAACATAAGGGCAGGCCTAGCACAGAAGCTTGTGAGCATCATGAAGCGTTACACGTTAAGTCCTGATCTCATTTAAACTGAGGTGTGGCAATATTGATTCATATATTAACAATCTTTTTGTCACAACATTAAAAGTGTGTGACTTTGTGGTGGCTGAACTTTGTGTTATCGCACGCTTGGTAAGATAACACAAAGATATCAGCACACGTTGGGTGTCATCCCCAGTGTTGCTCTGCCACCTCAGTAGTACAGCCATTTTCTACTTCCTGCATGTTTCTGGAGCTTATGGCCTCGACTATTTTCTTACATTTCAAAGGGGTTCAAGGTAGAAATGAAACAGTCCCTTCTGCTGGTTTATTCCTCATGATAGCAAGACATGGTCCACATTTCTTATATTTACTCAAATTTCTAAGTGTCTAGCGACAACAGTAACTGACACCAAATGCAAATACTGTATGTGCTGCCTAGTCTGATAAATTATCTTGTGCATGAACTAATGAGAAGAAGACCCATATCTTGCCAAGATGCAAATGAGTCACAATTGATTCGACTGCATTTGGTATTTTGAAATCTGCATTGTCATATTGTCAATGTCATTTCTGCACTGTCAACTGATTGAAAAGTATAGATATTGCAATGTAAACAGTCAGTTTTAGGACAATATTTTGCACTTACACATTATTTCATTTCAGTTTTAACAACTTGGAGCCAAAATGACAAAAATGTCAGTATACACTGACATCCAAAGACAATACACTGATGTGAACTCTTTGTTAGCTTGGAAAACATTCAAAAAATGAGAATGTGGTTAAAAATGAAGAAAACTCAATATCATAATTAGTTATCATTTCACACCAAAAGTTCTTATCGGTGATTTCTGTATACACCCAATTTAACCAATGGTGCATACGGTTTCCGAAATGAGCTCACTGATGCATGTATAGAGTAAAGATAGCATACTTTAGACCAAAAATTCCTGCTAAATCACACTCATCGTGGCTAAATCAAAATCTGAACTTTGTTTCGGAAGGCCTAGTTCTAAATGTAGAAAACTCAGTCATATCCTTATAGCAAGTTTTATACCAAGCAATTAACACCCAGTCAAACAGCAAAAGCCCTGTCTAATGCCTAGAGCCTCAAAACCAAAATCCACAATCATAACTAAGACTGCTCAACTCACCTTTTGGTCCACGATGGAGCAGGCAATCTGCTTGACGAAGGCCAGATCAGCCGTTTGGGGCAGCAGCACAGACTCCCGAGTCAGTCCTATCTGGATGATGAAGGAGACTCCAGCCGGCGTGGGAGGCGTAAAAGGCAGGTTGGGAAGGCAGACGGCCCCAAGGTTCACCCCGGGGTCCATCGTAGGGAACCCCGGGACATGAGCAGAGGGCAGAGAAACCGAACTGATGTGCTGCATGACCACGGTGCCGGGGACCAACGGAGCACTCGGAGGGAAGAAGACCTGGGACAGGGGTCCCGAGGGCATGGCCGGGCTCCCGTTGGCCATCCTGAAGAAGTCCAGGACTGGGTGTTGGCGAGAGGTGCAAGAGGGAGCAAGAAAACGCACCAACACACTTCAACACAATTCAGTTAGTCATAAATTCTCAGTCCTTCAACTGCCGGTCTTCTAGGGAGTCGTGTTTTTTGTGTGTATGGGGGAAGATTCCTTTCCAGGAAGTGTGACTTCTGGCTTCTTCGGTTCGCTTCAGATCAAAAAACTACTGCACATCTTGCTGTGTCAAAAAGGCAGGCAGGTGAGCAAAAAGTAGAACTAAACTCTCAAATAGAGAGCCTCCCTCCTCCTTCTCCTACGCTGTAAAGGAGGCCCTCCTCCACCTCCTCCTCCTCCTCTACCACCACCTCCTCCTCTTCGTCCTCCTCTTCCAAAGCTGCTTGAAGAGGAGAAAGTCCAAACTTCAGCAGGAAACTCAGCACAGGAAAAAGAAAAGGAAACAGGAGGCAAAGAAACAGACAGATCTCTTTTAAAAGTTTGTTGTTCTAAGCTTGTCCATGAAAGATGGCCTCTCAGCAAAGGAAACTCTGAAGAGAGACAGAGCGTCTGGTTGATCTTGCTTTGCAAGTCAAGCCCTGTTTCAGTTTCTTGTCGAGCTAAACTGACTACACTCTGCCCTGGGTACGCTGGACACTCCCTCTTGCTTTGTCTCCACCTCAAAACTGTCTAAACTTGCCCGAGCGGAGGAGGAAGTCGGGTGACGGGCGGCGCTCTGGGCCAATCGGTTGGAGAGAGAGCTGTAAAAGAGCATTACTTGTCCTCAAAGCCTTGTGGTCCCCACCCTCCCTCCCTCCCTCCTCCTTTATAGACTCATTTGTCTTTTTTTTTTTCACTCCCCCACCCTGGAACTGCCTTGCCCTCTTGGCTTTGCCTACAGAGCTCCTGGCCAAATTTTGTTCTCTGTAGAGACTGCTCCTTCCTAACCGTGCTTTTCTCCACCCTAAACACTGAATTAGAACCTGTTTCTGTGTGATCACTCTGCTTTCTTTGTATATATATATGTATAGATATATATGTATGTTCAGCAAATATTGTTGTGGCTTAAACCTTTAATTTCAATAAATAACTCCAGGTCCTTCCCAAAGCTCAGCATGAAAAATGTCTGCGTATGTCAAGTAAATCCACCGTTTTTAAGGCTTATCACGTTGTTGTTTTGAAGAAACAGTGTAGTTCATTTTGAATTAACTGTCTAAGCATTTTATGTTTCACACTATTGATTTGAGGTTTAGATAAGAAGATTAATGGAAAAGGTGTCAGCTATTTCCTGAGTTGGGTTTAAACTCCATCACTAAGCTTAGATTTTCTTCCAATAACGTGTTTCTGACGAGGTTTATTCTGCTTTTAAAGCCTCTTCAGACATCTGTTACAGACTCAAATGGATATTCCTTGTTTGTTGAGTACTTTGGGTAATTGTCCTGTGCATAAACTAATGAGGCAATGACACCTATCATGCCAACATGCAAATACTTAATTATTTACATGATTACTGTTGGTAAATTTAACTGGCAAGACAACAGATAAAATAACTACTACATCATCAATCCAGCATAGATCTCGTAATGGAAGTCTTCAAACTATTTGCATTTTACTTAATTACAAAATTACTTGGATAATTTGAATAATTTAATACTACTATTATTGAATAGTTTCTGATTTTGAAGGGTGGTGTTTCTACTTGTATTGAATGTCTATTTAAATATTTACACTTGTAGTACATTTTCACCATTTAGCTGGCACATCACAGATCCCCTGAGAGCAACTTGGGGATAAGGGTCTTGCTCAGGGAGCCAGTGTTGGTAACGCCAGCAGTCGGAGTCAAACCCACAGCCTCTTGGTCCAAAGGTGAGTGTCCTACCACTAGGCCACCAACACCCCAGTAGTAGTTTTAATAAGTTGTTTTCCCCTACACTGGGTTATCTTCAGGTTTAGATAAGTCAATTCTGTGCAAAGTTGTTGTGTTCGAACTTCATCATAAAGTAGCAACATTACATGAACATTATATATGAGTTTTGTTTATAGTGTAAGGATTTTAGAATCTCTAAAGTTTAAAACTAGATCTAAAGTTTCAAACCATTTGTACAATATAATACAATAACTGATCTAGATTTACATATTAAGGCAAACTTTTGAGGCAGTTGGTAGTGTAACAGCGCATCGGTTCAAATCCCAGTGCTGGTAAAGGTACCACTGAGATACTAATGAGCAAGGTACCATCCCCAAGCATTGCTCCGCAGGCGCTGCCCTTGTTGACAGCCCACTGCTGCTTCATGGATGGGTCAAATGCAGAGGTCACGTTTCGTTGTGGTGCAGTGTGTTGTGGTTTGTTCACAATGACAATCACTTTCTTCTACTTATGGCTTTGGAGGAATAATTTGATAATATATCCAGTCTCCAAAAAATAAAACATTCAGGTTATTATTATTATTATTGCTGTTAAGATTATTTAAAACTATATTAGTAATGTCAATATTATTCTGATAAAATTTTAATAATTCTTGATTAATACGAAATTAAACTCTACAAATAATACGAGTTGTAGTTATATAGTTGCTAAATTCTAATATTCTATTTGTGCTTCACAAAAAATACAGTATTGCAGCATGTCATTATATGTACGAAACAGTCTTTATTTTTTCCATTTTCAAATAACATAAAACACAGGACCTGCAAAGTAAACTGAAAAAAATGAGAGTAAATATGCCATTGTGTGGTTTGATACAAGAAATTTTATGACTCGAAAAAGTATAACAAAAGTAAATAAATAAAAGGCAGGTATTTGTATCCCTTGGAGTTTGAGGATAATGTTTAAATGCAGCTTAATATAATGTACAAAGTATCACACAGTGATAAATTGCCATTAAAAAACAAACAAAAAATTATAGTACATGAAGTCTTTTACCTTGGCCTTGGACTGTTTTTTTGACTTCTTTTTTATTTTATTTTCCTCCAACAAATGTACACAGCATTTCTCAATCACAAGCAAGTTCTAACCCTAGAACTAAAAATTACTTATGATACAGCAGTCCTCTTATACCTTTAATAGTAACCATAATGACGATCCTAATAAAGAAAAGCAAAGAAGGAGAACATTACATTGTGAAATGGACGTTAACGTTTAGAAATTCTTCTTTCTCTCATTGATTCATCCTCAAATAAGGAATGTACTTTACTTGGTTGTAGTTTTAAAAAACTGGTCCAAGGTGTATAAGGATGTAGAAACAGGGACTCATGAAAACTTTTTACAAACCCACGTTAGTCCATCTAAGGAATAGAAGTGAAAAATGAAGCAGTATCCTGGTAACCTTGCGGTCCCGCTTTACTTAATTACGTAGTGTAGCAATGAGTTAGCAAATTGGTGTCGCGTTGCGATGTCACTCCCAAATAATTAAGCATGATGAACTTAGTGATGTTGGTTCTGCATTTACTTAATATGCATTAAATCGGTAAGTAACTCCCACCATATTTCACAACAGTAACTAAAACACAGAACCGTTCTCCAGAGCAACAAGAGACTTATTTTTTGGAACAGCAAAAACCCAGAAATGCTCACCAGTAATGTGAACGCTTTATTTTGTACAGTCTCCGCTCTTTAGGTTTGCTTTCATTAAACAGGACTGTTACTGATTGACAACCAGCCACTTTGTTTTCCCCACAGTCAGAGTTGGTTTCCCACAATCACTCTTTCCACTTCTTACCCACGTCCCTCTTTTTTCCCTCATGGAAAACATGTCAAAGGACCTCAACAGCAGCTAGAGCAGACCGTGTAAGATCTTTTGACAGCAGATCTATCTGCAGTTACATTGCTCTCAGGTTAAAGTGACTTGGGGCCAAAAGATCCCAGTTGAATCCGTGCATCATTAGTTCAACTGCTTTTTTAAACTGAAACCAAAATCCAAAACCAAAAAAAGATTTTTTTCAAGTCTTTTCCTATTTACCATTTTGAGTTCAAATAAAAAATAGGAAAATATGGAAAACACATTTTATTGTATTTTTCCCCAACATTTCGGAGCATGTGGGGACACTAAACACTGCAACACTGTGGAAACCTCTGCATTCTCGGAAAGAGCTTTCACTATCTTTGTGCAGTTCTCTAATCCAGCCGTGCTGTCACAGCTTCATCATCTACCACTTCTCATCCTGTTTTGCAGAGTCCATATGTCCCTGTGTGCACTGTGGACTTCGAGCTTCATCATTTCATCTCTTTGTGTACTGTTTATAGTGAGATGACAAGGTTCACACTGACTTTGACCTTCGATTTTCATCTTTTTTAACCATATTTTGCGGGTAACGGTCACTTCTGGGTTCAATAAAACACCAAAATCCATTGAGTGCACATTTTCCGCTTTGTCCATAATTTCTTTTGTACGTAAAATGGAAAATCAGACAACTTATTCTTTGTTTCCCATTTTTTCCAGGGTTTTGGAAACAAAAATGGAAAAAAAATGTGTTTTGGGGTTTTGGTTTTAATTGGCAAAATAACAGAAGGAATGACGCACAGATGCTGTTCACACTTTCTCACACTTGTTAAGAAGTTAGTGAATTCAGAATATTTATTCCATCTCTCTCATAGTTTCTTGGCTTCACACCGTCTACAAAGACTCAGACAGGCATGTTCTCCAAAGCTCCTGTATCTTTTAGCCCCGTCTTGCAGCTGGGGCCCCAGGGGAGCTTCTTGGCTTTGCCTTAATTTCAGCACATTCAAACTGATCCAAAAAGTGCATATTAATCTCGATGACCGATGACCGATGAATCCTGTCTTTAAGGAAGTTTGTCAAAAAAATCATCGCTTAAGCGTCGTCCTCAATGACGGCTCTTAAACTGAGAAGCAAATTCTAAACTGTTCAACCCTGTTTTAAAACGACAATCTCTCAGTATACATATGGCACCTCTTATGATTTAATTCACTCACTTTGAAATGCTCACGCTGACCAATAAAACAGCACAGCACACCAGCGGGGTCTGGAATTCACAAACAGCGACTTCTTTTTCTCTGAAATGGCAGGAAACTATACAGTGAATGGTATGACTGAGCAAAGTCAGGCTTAGTTTCGACCTGCATACACCAGTTCCCTGATTCAGAAGAGCTTAGCACCAAGATTTATGAGATGGAGGGCTATGTACAGCACAAACAGAGAATGCTTCGTAATGCACGAAAAAATACAAATAAAATAAATCTTGCACTTGCCCATCTGAACGTTTTGCTCTGCAAATTCCTTTACCTTACTGGTAGAAAACAGCGAGTCACTAGCCAACAGACAAGACGGAAAATGTGACCTACCTGAAAATGAGAGGTGATGCAACCCGGAAGAAAAAAAATCATTCAATTGCATAATGGAAAAATGTGGAAAAATTCTAAGGCTTTGTGTGTGAGATCAAAGTTAAAGCTTGTGACTTTTGCTCTGCTGCTGAATCGTGGCAAACTTGCATTGAAAAAAAATCTCTACAACCGTCTTTGGAATGAAAAAAGCATAAATGTGTTACTGTGCAACTGTTGTTCCTCTCTTTCCCAAACACCAGCTCACAGACCATGACTTTTCTGAAATGTTATGCCGAAGAAATGACTCGAGACACGTCTCACGGGCCGACGGCAGCCTCGAATTTTTGTGTGTTAGCGTTAGGATGTGATTCCTTCTGTCAACAGAATGGAGATCCCTATCTACACACTAAGCAGCCTGAAAAAGAAGGAGTAGCTGTGCAGACCGAAAGCAAAGCGAGTGGCAAAACCGTTAGCGTTAATAAACAGTACATTTCATTATCTCAGTGTGTGTCAGGCATCAACGGAAATCAAAGGAATATGGGTAATGGAGTCTTTTACACAGGCGTTGGCGTGCTGTTTCCTCCTCATGTGTGAGTGCGAGTGCGAGAGCGTTTGTGTGTGTGTGTGTGTAGTGCCTGTGTGGGATTCGGAGAGCCGACGCTGACTTTCACACTTCTGGCCCCGTTATGATGGTGCGTCCCATTGGGAGGAGGAAAAAGAAGAAGGGGGGGAAATGCAACACAAAAAGAAAGACTTATGTTACACATTGTCTCACATGGGCACACAATCACACAAATTACGTTAATTTCACTAGTCAAAACAACCTTGATTGTAAGTGTCAAAATCATTTTTCATTTGCTCTTAAGGTATGTAATAAACTTCATTCTCTGCCTGAAATATGTAAGGATTGAGGAAGATGAAGTAAAGATGATATAACCTATACAAAAATCTAACAGGAAGAAAGAGATCATTAGTGGATTTGGGTTTGTTTGCTGATATTTTGATTTGTAATTTTGCATTTGTGTTGAAATCCTAGCAAGATATAAAAATTGGTTCCAAAAAACATTTTAAAACTTTGTAGCTATGCACCAGTCCGACACTGGGATCGCATATCGGTCTGATAACCACTCAAATAGCTGGATCGGGTCACTGGGCGAATCTATGGAGCTGATCTGTAAATTTTAGGTTTTTCTATGTTTGCGTATGTATGCACACACTATTCGTTACACATCGGAAGTGGCACTCCGGTAAAGCTGGTTTATTGTTCGACATTCACATATGTACATATTGATATGACAATGAGCAGCACAAGCAACGCACTACAACCCCAAAATAAATCACAGGATTAACCGATGATACTGTTTAATTTCCTTAACAAAACCAGCTCTTGCTCGCAATCTCTGTGTTTCTGATGGTTTTAGCGCTGCAGGATTAGGGACTGTCACAAAATTACAGAACTGTGTTTAAACGAATCATTTTACTTCATAGTTTTAGTTAAGAAGACAGTATTTAAGTCAAGTATTTCCTTAATCTCAGTCTCCTCCTCATTTAGAAATACACAACTTGTTAATTAAAAACGGGTATCGGATCTGTACTCATGATCGGCCGATACACAAAGCCCAAGCATCAGCACTGGTATCGGAACTGAAAAAGTTGGATTGGTGCATCCCTAATCGTTTGTTCCGGATTTCTGTATAGCCAAATAACTTCAGAACTAAGATGATCACTATTACTAAGTTTCTGGATTTCACTAAAATATAATTAAATCTTATTTCTGCCAGCACTAATGATTGATCACATAGCTGAGTCATTTTTATTTTTGACAAATGTAATTTTGCCACACAAGCCATATTACTGATTGTCAGCTAGTAGTAAATTACAAAATGAAAGAAAATTCATGTTTTTCTAAAATGGTATCTTCTACCAACACGTCCAATTTTGTACTGACGAACATTACCCATTTTCATGTAATTTATGGGTCAAAGTTAGGCATGAGAATCTGCAGTATGTTAACTTAACTAAAAGGCAAAAGGCAAAACTTAAAGGCAAGGCAATCAATATATGTGACCCTCCACGGCAAAACCAGTCGCTTGTCGAAACGGAGGTTTCCGAGAAAAACAACCGTTTATGTTGCGTGGGGTAAAATTTTGGATTTTTTGTTTTTAGTCTTTTGAAACAGTGGAAGGTCTATACTGTACTGTTGTGAATAAATTTCGCTGAAAAACTTAACTTTTTCATCCTAAAAACATGACTTTCTTGAGGTGAGGAACTCAATTCCAGCAGAATGTTGTTTCTGTTTTGACCGCTCTACTTCAATATTTACGGTAAATCCACTCGTCGACTAGCGTGAAGATATTTCTCCGTTTCTCACTTGGCGTGACAGGAGAAACCCGGCTCCTTTGAATGTTGATATCTCAGTCATATGTCGTCCGATTCATTCAATATAGGTATCGTTCTGAAGGTTGATTTATGCCCTTTTATGAAAACACAATAACTCAATTTTGAAAATTTGCGACAAGCGACTGGTTTTGCCGTGGAGGGTCACATATATGATGTGAACTTGTTCATATGCTATTATGAGTTAGAAAGGTCAATATGGAATGCTGCAATTAGAATGTAAAAATAACCTTTCTGCTCAGAATGAACTGGCATTCTGGCAATGTTCTGGCATTACTCCTCACTAAACGTTAGGCTCCAGTTATTGTAAAACACTTTTACAACATTTGAAGTGCTTCTGAAGTGCTGGGTTTACCCTACATTTGGGGGTCTCGATAAGCAGAGGCCAGGGTTAGACGTTCAGACGAAGATCTTGGCGAGGGCGTCGGCACCGGCGCTTGCGATAAAGGGCTGTGAGGGGTGGAAAGCCACGTCGTGGATGGCCTCGTCGTGCTTCTTCCTGTGTGCTGTGATCTCCTGCACGCATGTTCGATTATCCAGCATCCACAAACGCACCGAGCAGTCGTGACCTGGTATGGGGCGAGAGAGAGATATGGATGGATTGAGAGAGGCATTTTGGTTACAGTCACATGGGTCATTATCCTTTTTTTATTGCTACATTGCTCACACTAGAACAGTTTGGTTGGTAAGACAACAGGATGCATAATAACATTTTTCACAGTCCAGCTTGCGCTCCTCCACTTGACCACCAGTGGCCGCCATTTTTCGTTTTGAATTTTTGGCTTGTTTGCTCTGATCTGCCTCACCTGTGGGTCTCCCTGTTTAAGCAGGTTTTTCTGTTTTGTTTCTGTGCTGGTGTTTGTTCAGTCTGAGTCTGTTTGCGCTTCCCCGCGCTGTCTGTGTGCTCCTGAGTTTACGTTTTGTGTTTGTTTGTTCTGGGTCTGGTTTGTGTGTGCCTTCTAGGTCCTGGCACCTAAACTGTTGCATGCATTAACTGAATGTTAGGATGGGCCGCTGCCTCCGTCTTTCAAATCTTATATTAAAACATATTTATAATCTCTGGATTTAATTCTGTATTCATCCCTTGCCCTGATCTCATGTATATTTATGGTTTCATTTTTTTATTAATTTAAAATTTTACAATTCTTATAGTTTGTCTTATGGTGTTAATTTGTATATGACTTGTGCATGACCTGTTATTTTAATAGTGCTCTATAA
The DNA here is from genome assembly GCA_032718565.1 of Distichodus sexfasciatus. Lineage (NCBI taxonomy): Eukaryota > Metazoa > Chordata > Actinopteri > Characiformes > Distichodontidae > Distichodus > Distichodus sexfasciatus. The sequence continues at coordinate 3,331,530 of JAVGVS010000019.1, read as the reverse complement.
ATAAATTTGACACTGACATTGTTTCACGGCTGTGCAATGTTGTTAACTCGCACCTGTGTCCCTCCACCAGCAACAACCTCTTCGTTATATGAGCAGCATTGTAGTATGCTCACACTCCCTATATTCAGGAGATGGCATGTCTAGGTACAGTACACAAGGCATTAAAGAGAAAGATCTCATTTGAACTTTAATGGAAATGAAGAGCAGTGAGTTCCATTCTGCTATCGCTGAAAAAACTGAGAAAGGGACAGTACGTCACCGGCTTCGGAATACAGTATAAGACTGTAGAATTCATACATTTACACTTATGGCTTTTAGCAGACACTCTTATCCATTTCCTAATTGCAGGGACAGTCTCGCTGGGGCAACTTGGGGTTAAGTGTCTTGCTCAGGGAGTCAATGATGGTAATGCCACACAGGAGACTCGAACCCACAACCTCTTGGTCCAGAGGCGAGTATCCTAACCACTAAGCAAATCTTGACAAATAGTGGTGTCTAATTTTATTTTGCCCAAGCTAATGCATGATGGTGGTTCTAATAACTAGATTGATTAACTAGATATAATCATATTTCTCAGCCCCAATCAGCCCCAAAGGAGGCAGCCTCAGGTTTCTTAAGAGAGTGAAACATAGAAATAAGTCCATTTTGAGTGATTATTTGTCACTGTGAACACACCACAGCACAGCATACAGTGCAAATGTGGGCAGCTTTTTTTTGACAGCGCACAGGGAGAAGTGCTTGGGGATGTCGCCTTGCTCATGAGCTCCTCAATGGCATCTTTAATAGTCTGGAACTTGAACCAGCGACCATCTGACAAATGTTAGAATGGTTTTGCTTATAGTTGTCAGACTGCAGTAAGATGATGTACGCTATATTTGACGTGGGGTCACAATTGAGCTGTTACGTAAAAAACTTGGGTGGCTGTGCAATGGCGGGTGTTGGTGGCCTAGGGGTAGGACACTCGCCTTTGGACCAAGAGGTTGTGGGTTCGAATCTGACCTCTGGCGTTACCAACATTGAGTGCCTGAGCAAGAGCCTTAACCCTAAGTTGCTCTCAGAGGAACTGTCCCTGAAATTAGGAAATGGAAGACGCTTAAGAGCGTCTGCTAAATGTAAAATAATGCTTGAGAGCCACTGGAGAGCAAGTTTCAAGGTGAAAGGCGTAAATTGCTTTTATTACAATTACTGCACCACAGTTCCTTTTTAGATATCATATATCATCTGTACAATGGAAACCAACATGGGTGTGTAAAAATGTGTGTTTGTGTGTACTCACTGCCAGAGATGAGGTAAGTGCCTTTGGGGTCTGTGGTGAGACAGGTTACAGCATCCAGGTGAGCCACCATGGAATGAATCACTTTCCCTGTAGGAAAGAGAGAAAAAGATGTAAAAGACACACATGCAGCACTGTACTTACTCTAATCAAAGTTTGAAAAACTCACTTTAAACAAGATTTGGTAGGTTTACAGTATATACTAAACTGCCTATTGATCGAGTTCTGTCAGAGGTCAATTAAAAGCCCTCTTAAGAAAAGGTTATGAAAAATTGCTTTTGCCTCAGCCTTAAAATGTCGTTCAACATTCTGTGTAGAGGTTTTGTACTGTTTTGATGGCTGCACTCAGGAAAAGCAGCACCACTGTGAGTGTACGTAATTACATACTGCAGCTGTGTGGCTTTTCTCATCCATTTATGGACAGAGTGGGTTTGGAAAAGCACTACTGTTATTATCGGTAGATGCTCAAAATGCAACACAAAACACAAACTTCTCACTACCACATACACACCTGTTTTGTTGTCCATGAATCTGATGGTCCGGTTCTCGTGGGCCGTTATAGAGACAGGTTGGGACGGATGGCTGACCACACAGTTAATTAGCTCACTGCCTGTAGGGGGCACCAACACACACACCACATACATTGGTCCAAAACAAATACACACACTCACACAAACCACATGGTATGCGACATGTGCAATGGCCATTTACTCAGCTTGGTCTATAAAAGACACAGGAAACAAACTTTATTCATTCAAAAATATTAATACAAATTATTTATAAAGATATAGATTAGTATAGCAGATTATATCCCTATATATGTCGAATATTATATTAACTACTATCTAAACGGTTCACAGTGTTTTTTACTAATGCAAACTTAAACTTTTAACCAACAAATTGTTTTCACCTTTATATTCACATCATTTTGGGTTAAAGTCGACAACATCTCTTGCCTGTGGTTCTACAAGCATCCATAAGTCAAACATACAAGCTTACAAGACTGCAGAAAGCAAACTTTTGGCAGTTTTTCAGTGTTCCACAGTAGGAACAAAACAGATCTAAAAGTAGCAGTGTTCTACATGTATGCTCTACTACTGATTTGGTTACCAATATGTGGTTACAGATGCAGCATTTGTTCCTGTTTTTCTGTGGGTTTGCTGCACAGCAACGTCTTCCAGCTAAATAAAGTATTTCAAAACACAGTTGAAGAATTCCTTTATGTTTCTTAACAAAATGGTTGTTGCAAGCAATACGGCGACCTCCAAAGTCGAATATTTTTACTTACCTGGTATAAATATGTTTTAAATTATTAGCCTGTGTAGCAAAATGTGTGAAAATGTAATAAATTACACATCACTTGCTGTTAAGACCTCAAAACAAGATTCATACAGGACCTTTAAAATCAGTTCTGCATGACTTGGTCAGTGGACATGATAATTACATTCTGGACGTTATAATAAATACAAATAAATGTCGGATATAATATCAAAGGTTGTTACTAGAAGCCCAAAGGATTTTGTTCTGTTGGTCTGCAAGCTGCTTTTAGTCACCATCCTATGTTTACTTTACGCAAATCTCGCCCTAAACCTTTGCATGCCTATGGACAGGATGAATACATCAAGTCCACATTTGTTCTACAGTACACTGATGCACGTCACATGAATTTTTGTCTGTGTTGATCTGAGTGGTGATTTTTTGGAGGCTAAGGAGAGTTCGTGTTTTAGATTGGTGAAGTGAAGGATGAGCTTAATAGCCCAGATGTTAGTGTTGCTCACCGTCTTTAGTCTGAGTCTCCAGGGACATGATGCTTTGCTCAGTGGTGAGGTCGTACAGGACGGTCTCGCCTCCGTCGAACGACACCACCACCTGTGACGGATCCGCAGTCCCAAAGGCAATGGAGGTGGGAGTACCATGTTCTGATAAAGAAATAAGGCAATTTGATTTTTTTACTATTTAAAATTTATATTTCCCTTTCGAATTTAATATGGTTGAATTATATTTGCATTTTCCCTGCTGACCTGACAGAAATAAAGACACACTCCAGAAAGAAGAGATGATTTTGACGGTTAGTAAACCTTTAGTAGTAAGGACAGCAGAAAACAAGCAAAATACTCCCCATCACAATGCCCACAGCCTCATTTGAGTTCCATGTTTGAGATTTTTGAAATGAGGAACTATTATATTTAAACATTTGCTGTGTTTACCACAGACAACCTGTGGTAAACACAGCAATGGGATCACTGGGTTCTGAAAATGTTGCTTTGTAGCAACATTTAAGACAATGTACTTTTGAAAGGAATTTAAGTAAAACGAGAAATACCAAAAATGCTTCTGCACAGTAGTGGAGACAGATTTGAATCAACAACCACTATCTCCGGCTGTGTACAAACATCAAATAAGGATGTCCAGTTGTGTTGTGTACACACACACACACACTCACTCTCACCTTTCTCCTTGTTGAAAACAGATAAGCAGGGTGTGGAGCTGTGCGGGTCCCAGATGCGTACGCTTCCGTCTGCTGAGCAGGAGCCCAGACGCTTCAGCGTGGGAGAATATGCCAGATCCCACACCGAGTCCTCATGACCCAGCAACACACAACTCTCCACACCTGGGTCTGCACAACACACACACGCATGCAGGTGAAGACACAAACATACATTCTTCCTATCTAGTAAATCAGTTTTGCTGTCTTCAGTAAACACTGGGCAATACTGCCCTCTACTGGTGGACAAGATAAATTAAATGTTCCAATTTTAGTACAAAAGCTAAGACATGACATATTGACATGCAACTGATATGATGACAAAATGAAAAATGCAAGGGGCAGCAAAAGCAAAAAGGACAATTTAATGAGAGTTTGATGGATGACAGTTTGCTCAAGCCATTTTATGTTGGCTGTAATCCACACTTGAATTTCACAGGGCTCTCACATTACAGAAAACCCACAAACTAAAATACACCAATCTGTGTCTGTGAAAAGAGAAATATTCCTATTTTACAGAAGTTAAAATGATGAAACTTGCCATAGTTGTCATACGGATCCACATTAAGGTCTGGAATTTTCCAGCATCGCACACTTCCATCCAGACCACCACTGTAGCAGGACTCCCCTTCCTCACCCATGGCTAGAGAGAGAACTGCTCCACTACACACACCCACACACACACACACACACCTGTAAGTCTCCAGTAACCCCTGTAAGCCATCTCTACCACACCCTGAAACCCGATGCTGACATTTACCTGTGTGCTCGGAAAGTGTAAATGGGTTCCACGTCCAAAGCAGCGTTCCTAACAAAAGAAAGAAGGTCAAATACTGACATTCACATTTGTGAACAACTTTCCTCACAATGGTTGGAGAAAAAAAAAAAGCACAACTTTTCCCTAAAAGTAAAGAAGTGCTGCTGCAAACAGTTGACCGTCAATGTGGATGCAGAAAAAGCATCATTATCAATATTTTTCCATTGTTTAACCTTTGGTTTCTAAACTGCTCCAGGTAACGGTAACAAATACTATCCCTTCAAATATCTCTGTTTCAGGGTTTTCAACTGGTTCTGTCCCAAAGACCAAAATTCAGACTAAGCAGAAGAATGTGGCCCACTGTGTGCCTGTGTGTGAATTTTCTATTTTTAGAAATTTGCATTAAATTCATTATTCATAAAGATGGCCAAAACATCTGTAAATGTTTTGAAAAATAAATCAAATGAAATAATTTTAACAAGGTATTTCAGTAGTGAAACTGGATAGCATGTCAAACTACCTGCAATGCGTTCACGGACCACCGGTTGAAAACCCCTGCTCTATATCAATTTTGTGTGAATTGCTATGGTCCCTTTTTGGTTAAGTCTGATTTGGTTACTTAAGCAGTTCAGTATAAACGTTTCCAAAGACATAAGTCTTTGTAAGTATGCGAGAACATCACATTATCAGAAAACAAAAAAGTGTTCTGTAAAGTGTAAGAAAGAGAACACAGTGAATATTAATACCTCTATATGAAAATGAATCGACTAATTGATTAAAAGTCAATAAATCTATTGCTAGAAATATAGCTGTTGGTGGCATCCCTAAAGTTAACCTTATCGTCATAGCAATTACCCAACCATATGGTCATGCCTGAAGAATATTCTAGAACATAAAAGCATGTAACAAATACGTCTGACCTCTAGATTGAGAAATAACTGTTGTAGACGTCTGAGAAGTGCAGTACTCTGGAAGAACACCAACAGATGCTATCAAATTTTATCTACAAGTGATGACTAGTGGTAATACTTTTTCATTTGAAGTAAATCTCTGATGTCTTCCCTAAACATGGCTTGGGGTCTAATGACAGCTATGCCTCAAATACGCCTGACATCCGTAACGAGAAATACCTGAGAAATTGCTGTACTTTAGAAGAGCAGATGATTCTGTGGAATTTAACTACACAGAAAATTATCACTTGCATTTTCACCATGTCATATTTCTCTTTCAAATTTATGTTCCCTGATCTTATTTAGAGTTTATTTAAAGTCATCTAGTGTTTTTAATTTTATTCTTAAATGCTAAATGCTTATATTATAAATGCTAAAACTGACAAATGCAAGTATTAAACCACACAGTAGCCTAAGAAAAACAGGTAAAAATAAATAAAATGGCTGCGTTACAGAACAACCTGCATATAAAACTCATAAATGGCTTTCATTGTGCTCACTTTTTAGAGTGCATGGCCTTGTTCAGGTTCCAAAGTTTCAGCGTTCCATCCTCTGAAGCGGTCAGCAGCACGGCCTGACTGGGGTGAAAAGTCAGCGCCCGGATAGCGTCAAAGTGGCTGCGCAGAGAAAAACGGGGGTTCCACGTCTTCTTAAACTCCTCTCGACTGTCCTGCAGCTACGGCACAGAGAGATAAGAGCGAGGAGACGTGAGGTCCAAGAGATTTGGAAGAGGGGGAGAGACAGACTTAGTCATAAAGTGGGAAAAAAGTGGAATGTGTTTCAGTGGGACAACAGCATAAACTGAACAAGTGGTCTGATCTTACGGTCACATTTGTCCTCCAACAATTTCTATTCTTATATAAAATAGCCATTTAAAATTTATTCAGTAATTAAATTCACAATGTACTTCTAGAATAAAGTCAAAACTCATTTTTCATTCATTTAATGACCATTTCCAAACATGTAGTGATGGCCACCACAAAACAACGGCATTGCATTTTTTGAAATCATGCTTTTACAGTGATTACAAAAAAAGTTTCAGAACTTAGGACTTTGGATCCCCAAAAAATTAAGCCTGTTCTGACCTCTTCTGCTGACGCTTTAACATGTAGCATTGTTGTTGTTGTTGTATTACACACCTCTGGTCAGGAGATGGCGCCCTTCTGAGTTTTCAATGTTTCAAATTAATTGTCTAAAATATTTAAATATCATGAAATTCTTTTTACTGACATCCCTACAGTCATGTTACTACATCAACCATCTTGACCGGTAGTGATTTATATATTTTCCCCAAAATCAACATGTGAACGCTGCATCAGGCAAAGTTAAAGGCAAACTTTTTAATGGAAACCCAAAGCAAACACGAACACTGCTACAGCAACACTCACATCAACTGTGAGATCATTGTCGTTAGCTACGGTCAGGTCTGCCAGCTCGCCCAGGTTTATGTCGCCTCCTCCAACAGCGTCCAGTATGAAGACATCCGAGGAGAAACCCAGACTGCTCCCTGCGGCAGGGTAAAGGACACACATGAAGCACACGTTCACCAAAAAAGAGAGAAAGAAAAACAGCATGATGGAAAATGTTTCACGTGATGACATCACAAAAGCGAGAACATTTTTAAAATGTAAGAAATTAAGTTTACTCCACCGTGTCAGAGGTCATGTGGCCTGTATGTATTATATACTGTACTGTACTCAACTATACTGTACACTGCAATATTACAATAGATATGTGTGGAATACTACGATGTGCAATATAAAGCTGCTTAATGCATATCATATAATATTACATGAACTTTAAACTGTACTTTGCAGTATTACACTCAAATGCTGAAATGCCACAAGGCTCAGTTGAATGTCAACTTATCAAAAAACAAAGTACAAGACGGAAGGACATTTCATTTACATTTTATAATAAATATTAAGTGTTTATAATCAGAAAAAGCAAACACAAAACAGGAAATAAATACATAAATCTAGAAGGCACAAAACCTAATTGCTTCTGTTAATTTTTCATTATAAAGACAATGCTGATGTCAAGATTGAGATAATTTTCTTGTGATCTTAAGAGACTCTTTAATGCTGGCCGATCTAAATTGCAATCCTCTTCTCTTGACTGCTGCTACAATATTTACACAATTTTGCACTGTTTCTACATATCTAACATCTTTGTCTCTCTTTCTAGTTTAAAGTTTTACATTTATATTGTACTTCTAGTTTAAAGTGTATATTTTATACTTTATTCGTATATTTTATTGTGCCTTATTTGTTCCTTGTACCTTGTTCTTTGTTGTTTGCACTGTTAAATCTGGGGTCACGTCATCTCGTCTCTCTGTATACTTGTCAAAGATGACAAAAGTTTACTTAGACTTTACCCTAATAGGGTTCAGCATGAAAGCTGTCATCACCGAGTCAACACAATCAGTTTTACTTTGTTAGGGTCTGACAAGTGGAAACAGTAGTGTGCAGTAGCAGCAGGATCATTTTCATCTTTTCATGTCACTTGAGGAGGTTAGCTAGGGATGTGTTTAAACTGGTGCACCATTTATCATTTTAGACATAAAATAGCCATTAGAATTCTTAGTGTGTGTGTGTATAATAATGCAGTCTAACAGAATAAAGCCACTTTTGTTTAATTAAGAAAAAAAGGTCACACTAAGGAAAAATGAAGTAATGGTAAAATAAACAGTGCACATCAGGAATCCCAACAGTCACGCCCAAGAAAAGCAATTCCTATGGAAAAAATCCAACGCTGTCAGAGAGATAAATGAAAAACTTGTCGTTTAAACACTGCGTACCTTCACTGGTGCGGCACTGCCCCATGACAGAAGCAGGCGGGGAGGGTTTGGGTGGGAAATCTGACATCATGCCCTGCAAGTTGTTTCTGCGGTTTTCTGGGGACGAAAAAAATTAAACGACTCAAAAGCAGACAAAACACACCTACACCCAAACAGACACACACACACACACTCATTCATGCAAGTCACGAAATGGAGATAATGCTGAGAGAAGAGTAAGTTCAGATCTGAACTCATGACGTCTAGACTACTTGCCACCACCGGCTTTTGTTTAACGTTTTTAAATGTCTACATATTTCTTGCACTTGTCTAGGTTTGATAACCAATCCAGCGAGAAATATTCACATTTTGTTTTCTTTATTTACAAATCAAGCTGGAAAAATGTGACGTGGCTGGGGTACAGGTTATTGTTGTATTGTTTTCAGCATTATACTGCAATAATAGAGAACGTTTCTAAATAGTGAAAGTTATTCTGACTGAGTAAAAAATAAAGTATCACCTACATTTGGAAGCCTGCATGCAAACTGCAAAATCATCTATATTTTGTTGCAAAAAAGTATGTGAACCGTTCTGAAATTACTGCAATTCAGAATACATTTAATCTAAAATGTGATTAGATTTTACACAGATCTTACACACATAAAGAGAAAACCTGTGGTAGAAATGAGAGATTTTTTATTTCTATTAATTGTGGTGTAACTTAACGTTAAATCCATCCGGCACCTTTATTTCTCAACAAATGGACTTTTACCAACATTTTTACTACATGCCAATCATGCTCCATTACTACGATAAAGGTTGGTAACGTATCAACAATTATTAACTACTAAAATAACTTTTGCAAGGTGCTCAGTTGCTATGAGATGGACAGAAAACAGCAATATTCTTTACAGACAGAACACCAGATGCTGTTTGGGTCTAAGCAAAGGCAGAAAGGCTTTGCACTGCCTCACAACTCCAGTATGGAAAAAAAAGATGATTATATATGATTATTCTCACAGCTCTCTTCCTACCTAGCTCACGGCCATCTCCTGTAATGCGAGCCTCTCCAGCACCTTCGTCATCCTCTCCCGAAGCCATGAAATCAAACTCGCCAATTGCATCTTCCGAGTCGTCTTCGTCATCATCATCCTCAGGGTCTAGGTTTGTAGTTATGGGCTCAACACCCATCTAAACAAAAACATGAACAGAAGAAAAAGAAAAATTACAATTCATCCATTTAAGCTAAAGAGAATAGAACACTACAAAGTCTTATTACAAATATAAAAAATAACTGTGCTGTGTGAGGAGTAAGGTGACCTGTATTTGGACATTTCTTTTCCAGATAAGGCATTAGACAGCTCTTATTAATTCTCGTTGCAGATTACATACTCATTATGTTCTTAAAGGTCTAAGCACGTGTTTAAGAGTTTCTAACCTTGCCCCTGGATTTCCTGTTCTTGTTTGGTCCATCAATGCAGTCTGTTGCAATGCCCTGGAAGTCGTCCTCCTCATCACTGTCGTCATCGTCCTCGCAGCTGGGCAGGAAAGGAATCTTGTCCAGTACTGTTCCGCCCATCCGCTCTTTCGAAGTCTCTTTCCCAGCATTCCTGCAAATCGCACAATAAAGGCCACAGGATGTACTTCAGTTGCTATGGGTAGGCTAAGAAGAGGGGCACGCACATGCCTGCACATAAACAATGGCAACTATGCAAAGACACAAAAACACAAAGATAATACAAACTTTAAAAACTGAACCACAAACTTCACACACACACATCATACATTTAGATTTAGAACAGATAAGTGAAAAAAGGGTCTGATCTTAAGGAAATTTCTCACTCTCACCTTTTAATCTGCTCTTCTATCTGGCGCACGAGCAGCGACTCTCCCCCTCCGTGTGGTTTGGGCTCGAGGGGAGGCTCACCTGGAGGAGGACCATTAGACTCTGGGCTGCTACGACCCAACAGAGATCTCACCCGCTTAGAGCGCATGTCCAGGATGGTATCGGAATAGCCCACCTCTTCCAGGTACCTGTAAATCAGTTACATTCATAAGGTGAGGTGAAATGCAAGCACAAAACAACTAAATAAATCTGTTACACGCTTTAATCCAACCTACATATGATAAAAGACCATTAGGCACAAACTACTGTAACTAGGGGTGCATGGTTCTCACGATTCGAGTCTGATTCTTGTTCTCACAATTTGAATCAAAATCAACTCACGATTCATGATTCATGATTCAATACATAGATGAATCTGTTTCCAGACTGCTGCTTTGAGTTACGCTGCGTTCCATTTGCCATTATATCAGAGATTCGGTTGACGAGATTACATCACATCCAGTAAAAATACAGTGAAAACCAAATTGGATGCGTTCCATTTGCCACAGAAGAGTTGAACTCAGATATTTTTCCACCTATTTATCTGAATTTTCCATCTCAGGTTACTGATCCTGTTCGCTTTTCTGTTCAGCTAACTAGGCTAGGCCTTTGATTTTAGCAACAACGACCAGCCAATTTGGTGTTGCCACTTAAACAAGACATAATACTGTATTTCACGTATAACATGACCGTAGCAACACATCTATCAACTACAACAACACTGTATTATGTACACAAATGCAGATCTCATATTTGGCATACTGCATTAATTACAGCACAGCTACACTTCAACCCATGCCTTCTTGTATGCTACAAATCTGTAAAAATGGGGGGTTTTTTAAAACTTTTTTTATGTTAATGTAAACAAATATTAGTTACTGATGTCAGAACTAACAATTGGTCTATATCGGCCCTGCGTAAAGGGATTTGTTATTCTTTATTTGCCACATACATGGTTTCACAATTACAACAGTTAATGTAAACATGTTTCTAACTCGGTTGAACCGCTATTTAAACATGGTGAAAGTGCCGAGAGAGTCGTGTTCCTCTGCTGCTAGCTTTAAAACGGTCAGGTACAGGTGTGCTGTGTAAAGAGGCTGGATGATTGATTGCTCATTAAAATCCCTTGTAGTGACTGTGGAGAGAGGAGCAACACCTACTTGCGCAGCAGCTGACGTCCTTCTTTCCATGACATTTGATTGGCTGGTTCATTATCCGACTCTGTGGGCCCGTTGGGAACTGCAGAACCAAGACAGTGACACAGAAACACGATGATAATCGGCAACAACTTACAGTGTAAGCACTCGGCACAAATCTATACAGGTATATAGAGTAATATTAATCTGAATATCAATATAGAGAGCAAGCAACACAAAGAATCTTAAAACAATCAACTGTCGAGAGACTATTGTCTATTTTTAGTCTGATGGAGGATCTTACTTGGCTCATTCTCAGTCTCTGGTTTCTTCTCTCCTAAACTTTGATCAGTGCCTGTCTTCAGCTTCTGATATTTGGCCCTGAGGACAGAAAGGAAGAGTGAGTGAGTGATGAAAGGAGAGAGAGAGGTGTTAAGTTTACACAGAATTTACTCAGTGATCTAGGCTACAAGTTTAGATGACATTCTTACAAGAATACACATTCAATTACTGCAACCTCTCCCCTAAGTTGCCCCTCCTCCCCCAGGAAAGACATTGAAAATGTATGTTTCTGTGCATTTTTTATAAAACATCCTAAAATCTAATAGCCAAAATCATGGTTCCTGAGGCATTTTTGTTTACAAATCTAAACATAGTGCTGGGGGCAGGTAAAAAAGGTATGTATTTTCTGTAGTGGCCTAACACAATGAGGTATAAGGTAGAAATACTGTGCACTTGGACAGCTAAAATATTATTTGACCTTTTCCTTCGCTCTCCTGTGCATTCCAGCATGTTTTATAAATGGTACAGTTATGACACATCATGATAAATCATATATACCGTATATCTTCCAATAGTAGCCCCGGCGTTTATTCAAAAAATTATTCGGACGGCCCGGCGTTTAAAAGAGACCGGCGGTTGGTGGAGACCGGCTATTATTCGCCTCGCAGACAGAATGGTGATGGGTAAACAGGGTTCATTTGGCAGTAAAATACAGTATGGTACCGTATTTACGGCCACAAAATGTAGGCAACAACACTGGATGAACATTTCAGGATTTAATGAAATTATCAGTACAGCAGTACGGTATTATTAAAGCAGTATACGGTATTACCGTAAGCATGAAAAACAGGTACGGTAGATGTCTACTGAACTTTCTTGCCAATGATGTCACCAGCATGATCTTTTACTACAGACCGGCGCTTAAAGGAGACCGGCGTCTATTTGTCGCGACATCTCTTCCAAACCCGGCGTTTATTGGAAACGGGCGTCAATAAGAGACGGGCCACTACTAGAAGATATACGGCATATATATATATATGTACATACACACATATGATTTATGATGACAGAGCAGGTAAATATTCTATTGATTTGGGCCATATTTGTTTGAAAAATATAAGTACAAAAGTATAAGTAAATAAGCTCCTGTTCCCTACATAAATTAAGTGTAATGAACATATGGAAGAACGAACTTCAACACATTATCTGTAATGGCAATATCCTGGTATGTTTGTGCGAGTGACTGTGTTGACCTTTGCTCACCTCTCTTGTTTAAGGGCGTACTCTAACATTTTGATCCGCCTCACCAGGTCCTGCTTCATGTTCTCCTGCCCTTTCCTTTCTCCCTGTAGAAACGCCACCTGGGCCTGAGACAGAAAACGAGAGATAAATTTGTGGACTTAAGATTACTTGGCAAACAAATACTTGTCAGGGAAGAGGGAGAAAGCAAACATACAGCTTTGCTCCTGAAGGTGCATTGGCCTTGCTTTTGCAGTTGTTTGATTAAGGTTTAATGATCAAGCATTACTGCCACACCATCAGACAAACAACTTGAAACCATTCCTGAATGATGAAACACTCCACTTAAAAACTCTCACAATGAACTAAACAGAGTGACAATCAGCAACCACCACTTCTCATTATTCTGATAAGACAATCAACAATCAGTTCTCACCTCACATGCCTTTTATGTCGCATTTTAAAGTCATTTTCACGCTAGCACTTCTCCCACAAACCTACCAGCAATGATGCCAGGACCGTTTTAAGTGTGAACAAATCCTACAGGTCAAAGTTGCCAGGTTAGCAACCAGTATACAGGCGCACCAATGTTCCAGGGCTGCTCAACAGACACAAGAGAGAGATGATTCCGGCTAAGACTGAAGACAGCTATCTTACATTTACAGCAATTATCAGATGCTCTTATTCAGAGTGACATATTTCCTAATTACAGGCACAATAGGCCTGGGAAATTTACCGATAATTAGTCAAAACCTGACAAAAGCAACAACAAAAAAGGTAAAACCCTAAAGTATTAGTAAAATATATATAGTAATACTGGAGAATCACTCCAACATTAAGGGTCCACCAACGTGTATGTCTGTATGTGTTAAAAAATGCATTTCTTATTGTTTGGGTTTTACCATGTGATATAATCTTGCATAACTTTAACCTGACTAGATTTTTGTGCATGTGTGAACATGATGCGCATTCCCATGTTCCAGCAATGATAAGACTAGTGTCATAGAGGCTTTCTGCCAGCATACCTGAAAAAGTAGGCCCAGAAGTAACAAGGGGGGGGAAAACGGGGATTTTAGGTGTCACAAATCTTTCAGTTTCCAGCAAAGACAAAATCCCTCTACTTTCCTGTTTGTTTCTGAACATTATACTCAACCAACCAAACTCCATGTGTCAGAGACGACAATAATATTTTTATCAGCTTCCGCAAACTATTTCATGTAATGTCCTTAATGTCTTGGCCAGTGCATACATAAGACTAATGTCCTGCCTGAGTCTCATTCACAAGCTCGAAGTCCTGCTCAATCACTGCCTCTCGTGCCCCAAAGAAACTCACTTACATGTCACTTCCTGAAACTTCATGTATTGGCCACTTTCATGATTACTATGGTGCAGCTCTAGACCACTGTTGGTAGTACACCAATTTGACTGATTCTCCACAGACAATTCTACCAAATAAATAAAAAGTCAGATGTGTTACCAAATTGGAACTGCAACTTTAGTCATGTTTATTAGCTAAAAATCCTAATCAATGTAAGAAATGACATCCAGCTAACAGTAGTGGTTTGGGCGTGATTTCCTCTTTGGGCAAGCGTCAGTTTGCAGAAGTGTTTAGCTTTGCGCAAACATGGTGCCATGTGATGACCAAACATCATCTGGTGTTTTCAATCTGTGGTCAATGATGGTGTCTCTGTAGAGCCACCAAAAATATAATCCAGTGCTGTTCAATTGCTTAGCCTCAGGTGCATTTATAAATTAGTTATGCACTTTTATCAAGCTATGGAAAGCTCTTACCCCTGTGAAATTTGTCATTCATAAAGTCTCACTGATGACTAACAAATTAATACCTTGCTTGGTTAAATAAGCATCCCCACGCCACCTAGAAATAGCCCCAGGGAAATGTAGTTGTGTGATGGAAAGGCATAGTTGAACTAACAATAAATCAGTAAATAATACATATTTAATTAACAATGATTTTGTGGTCAGCCCCAAGGGATTTGACTTGTAATAAGCCGAGAACCACAGTTCACTGTCATTAACATTAGTTAAAACAATAAACTGATATCTTAAACTAAAAGCCAAATGAGCCAATGGAGAAGAAAAACATTACTTAAACATTTTGGTCAAATACTGTACATTCACCTGTTCTTTAATGAATATAAAATGCAATGGAAGGACTGAAAGAGCCCTGCTTCTAAACCAGCTGCAAAAGTAGCAAACTATAAAGCAGACTATAATTTTGGTTAGCCAAATGAAGTAAAAAATGTCTATTTCAGGACGTCCTTTCATGCAGCAGAGTTTAGAGGAGACTTCTAAAATAGAAGTGGGACGGTGGAAGCACAAGGTCAGGCAAAACATTTTACACTATCCATATAAAAGGAAGAAAGGAGGACCAAATATTTTGCATTTGCATGTGAAGAAATCAACATTTAATTGCTTCCTGTGTTTATTTTTGTAATATATGATTACAGAACAGGTGGACATTTGCTATGTGGACTTTAATTGGGTCACCTCTCCTATTTATACCACACCAGAGAAAACTGGGAGACTGGACTGAAGTAGGCCATAGTTTAAGGTTTAGTTTCACATTTAGAGCAGCATTTAAAGCTGAAATCATGTAAACTACAAGACAGATTTGTGTAATATGAGATGCACACAAATTAATCTCCACAACTCTAAATCTGTGTACGCATGTCCAGAGAGTTGTAATTACATTCACATACAGTGAAAGAATAATATCAATTTCGCAGACTCTCGCAATTTCCATCACTGACTACTATAATAATAACAATAATAATCAAAGTATCTAAGCAGTTGCATTAATTGTTGCTTTCCTGCATATTACAATTACTATAAGGACTGGGCAATATGACATTAAATCAGTGTATCGACTCCTACATTGCCATGCTTTCCTCACTTATTTCTAATGAATGATAATTTACTTGCAGGCGAGAGACCCTAAAATGAACTTTTTAAAATACATTTAATTTATAGTAACTGCTGTGCCTAACTTGCAGCACAAGATTTGTAGAAATTCATCCCACATCGTATGTATATTTTGCTTATATTTAATATTATATCATTAAAGGACAAAGCATATTTAGGCCATACCTGTGGAGAACAGGTTAACAAAGGGGTCAGGTAAATATAGTGATAAAAGCAACAGCCAGCAAACTGAATAACTAGGGCTGTATAATATATTGTTTCAGCATTGTCATTGTGATTGAATGTCATATCCCATATTCCAGAATTTGCAATGTCAAGATAAATAAATTAAATCAAATTCAACATGCTGCAACTTTTTTTTGTACAATCTGCCGGGTCTCATTTTACATTTTCTAAATCAACAAGAGAAGTGTGTCCACTATAACATAATTTACTAAGATTTAAGTGTTCTTGGATTCATTTGAAAGGATGGACTGCACATTTTAAAAGTCTTAAGAGTATTAAGTATTTTTCCGCTTTTTAATATTATTTAGACATTCACCTTAATGTCCCCTTATTCTAGCAAAGTTAAATCCTCCTGCGCTTTTCAACTGGTTTGAGATAAAATGTATCTCTTATGTTGCAAGATATCACAAAAAACATAATGCAGTCCTAATTTTCAATATCATATAAACAAAACAGACATGAACTAGCTATGATATTCACCTTCGTAAAAACCCCGATTACGAAAAACTCAGATCCATCATGTGATAAGGATTCAGACGCAACAAATAATAAAGCAAAGGCGTGTTACAGAAAGGGCTGACGTGATTTTTTTTTTTAACATAAGATGGACAATATCTACTACGAGTTTAAAATTCCCAGCTTGGAAAGGCCCAATGCATTTATTTGAAAACAAGTCGTGCAACAAAGATTAGCACACTAAAGCAAGCAGGAACAAGCCCTGGTGACTTAAAGCTGAGAGGGTCAAAGCCGCTCCAGCGTTGCTCCTCCTGTAAACGCAATGGCCCGTAATATTAAAAACCTCAAACTTACCTTAAGTTCATCCCTCTCTGCTTCCCATCGATATTTTTCCGCTTGAAAGCGACCCCATTCGTACTGGATGAAGTGCAGGATCCCGGGCAGGGACAGGCCTGGTTCCGCGTCTTGCTGCTGTTCCCGTGCCTGGGAAGAAGATCCGGGCATCGCCCCGACTGCTGCGCCTCCTGAAGCCGCCGCCGCCGCCGCCGCCGCCGTGTTCACCGCCGGAGCGCCCGGACCGAGCACCGTCTTCGGCCCATTCGGGTTCCTCATGCCTCCGCTCCCCGTCATATTGACGTTTGTTCCTCCAGCTCCCCTTTCCGCCTCCATTTCTGTAGCGTGTAAAGTCTCGCCAAAACCAGGAGGAGGAGGAAAAAACACAGTGAGGGAAAAGAATAGGCTAGCGGCTAGCTTTCAGTCCCTTACTAGCACTCCCTCAGCAAATCCTTCTCCCTTTCCCCCCTGCCATATTGTGATCCCGGCCTGCTAGTGGTGGAGTCTGTATTGACTCTTTAGCAGCGCAGCCTAAGTCGACTTCCTGCAAAATAGTGAGTTCCGTCTTTTTTCCCCCCACCGTGCACGTTCGGAAACGACGCAAAGATAAAAACACTAATCAGACACAGTGTACCCATTTGGCTAGCTGGAAAATATGGAACTACTCGTCTATTTGTTTTATTAAGCGTGCATATAGTGTTTGAATTGTTTTGCATAACGACGAGAGTTTAATCTGTCTTGCAAATTGATAGTGCATGTGTGTAAATACTGTGCGTTTAGTGCTGCTTTCGAGGGTAGAAATGAACAGCCCGCAGCGTGCATGCCTTCATTTTGCTGGAATTCTCTGGACTTAGGGATGCAGACAGTGAATGTTTGTGGCTGTTCTTTTTTTTTAACATGATCACTGCAAACCTAGACTGAAGATCCCCGGCCTCTAATTTCTGAAAATGATTTTTATTCCCGGAGTCGTAAACATTTTAATGTCAGAAAAGGGGTTTTGGAAACATACTGGAGTAAGTGCTTGGGTGTTGATGTGTGTGTGGTTTTTATAAGTGCAAATAAATCGGGAAAGTCTTTTATTGTACAAAGAGAGACTTCCATTATATGAATGAAAATAGTTTTCATATTATTGCTATGCAGTGATAAATTACAATTTAACGGCCAGTTGCCAAGTACTATTGGGTTTATTTCTTAAGCCATATTATATTACAAGATGCAGTTCCTAATTTCACAGCTTTTGATAATTGTCTTTTAATAGGAACCAAATAGTATTGCTTTACAATATTTGTGTGTTTTGTGTTTCTAGCAATCAAAGACCAGAAATGGAATCCTCAAGGGAATGAGATACTTGTTCATGTTCGTAATTGTCATTGGACCATCGTTACATTATGATGCAAACAGCAACAATACTTTGTAATCTCTCCCCAGTTTGAAAGAACCAATATTTTGGACAACCTTTGAGCTCAAATGAATCACAGCACAATGTCTACACATAAATAGTGTTGGTCTCCAAAGTGACTGAAACTTCTGCTCGTGTTTTTGAGGCTTTTTGGTCACAATGCGAATCGGTTTGTGTCAGGCACTCCTAACCGGAGCCATTGTTCTGAACTTGTTGATCCTGTATTATGTATCCCGGGCTCAACAGCAGATGATGGAGAAACGACGAGCCATGGGGAAGAGTTTGAAGAAAGCCTCCCTGTCTGTGTCTGGTTTTGGGGCTGCAGGAGGTGGGGTACTTGGGGGAGGAATAGCAGGAGTCAATAAAGCTGGAGGCTTAGAAGCTAATGTGCGAAGCCCTCGAATAACGGTCTTGTTACGTGAGTTTGAAGATTTTGAAAACTATGTGCCAGAGGTGGCCCGCTCTTTTTTACGACAGAGACCAGAGCTTCCTTTCTTGATTGTGGCAGACAATCCTCCTTACCCTCCTCTGTCTTTGCCTGAACATTCACGCTTGCTAGTGCTGTCTCCCAGCCCTGATCAGCCTCCTCAAACACACCGCCCTGAATTTCACGTACAGACAGAGTTTGTGCTGCTGGTGCCTGATGGTGTGGAGTTGGAGCATGGACGGCAGCTTGAGAGGCTCATCCGGGAGTTGGAGGGTGAGGGAGGTGGACAGGTACGTCTGGTTGCAGTCCCGGTTCTGACTCGTGCAGCCGTCCAGTGTCTGAATCTTCAGGTGAGCCTGAAGGAATGGACAGCCACATACTCTCCTGCGGCATCAGGAAGCAGCGGTAGTGTATGTACAGCTTTGCAAGGCGACGCTGTGATCCTCATTCGAACAGAGGATCTTTTCAACTTGTCAATTCCCTTAGCAAGGCCGCTAATGTCTGCACTGTTTATACAAACAGTGCTCCGTGGCTGGAAGGTCAAGCTGCTGGAGGGACCATCTTTCTCTGCCAGTCACCGGCCCCTTTTCAGCTCAGCCCACAGTCAGTGGAAGGCGGAAAGTCGCCTCAAAGATGCTGCCAACCAACTCATGCGAAGCTTTGGGCTCAAACGCTTGGTTTTACCTGATGGGAGGGACCAGTGGTTTGGCTGCAGCAAGGACATGCCAAGATGCTTTGGGACGGTGCACGATGACACGCCTGAGTACCTCTACTTGGAGCGCTGGACCCCACCCTGCTGTTTGCGTGCACTAAGAGAAACTGCAAAGTATGTAATCAACATTCTGGAGAGTTCTGGGGTGCGGTACTGGCTGGAAGGGGGCAGTCTTTTGGGAGCAGCCAGATATCAAGATATCATTCCTTGGGACTATGATGTCGATTTGGGTATTTACCTCGAAGATATTCCCAACTGTGAATACCTAAAGAACCTGGATTTAGGATCACTGGTGGATGCCAATGGGTATGTGTGGGAGAGAGCGGTTGAGGGAGACTTCTACAGAGTACAGTACAGTGAGGCCAATCATCTGCATGTAGATCTCTGGCCCTTCTATCCCCGGAATGGTGTCATGACCAAGGATACGTGGACAGAGCACAAGCAGGATGTTGAGTTCCCTGAGCACTTCCTGCAGCCACTGGTGCCTATGCCTTTTGCCGGCATCACTGCTTATGGACCAAATAACCACCGAACCTTCTTGGAGCTCAAGTTTGGGGAAGGGGTTATTGAGAACCCACAGTATCCTAACCCTGCAAAGAAAAGACTTGATAGCAGTCGACTGTAAGGTCTGATTTCAAGGCCATTGAAATAGTCCTATAGGTGACTTAAGCTAGGTCAGCCTTAAGGTTCAGTTTTGAACCTTGAAACTCGAAAACACTGAAGTGAAGCTTAGTTAAACAAACCAATACTTTGTTTCCTATAGGAATAAACTTCCACTTAATCTTAACCGCAGCATACTCTAACAGAAATAATAATCCACTTTCTCGGCAAAGATGGAGAACTGCTGTAGGTACATTTTAAAGTATGAAAATGAGCATTTACACATTGCTGATGGTAGTTTTGATACACTGGATGCTTTTATACTCCTGCCCAAACAACTGCTGGGTGTTGTATTGATTTTTGCAAGTTTCTGGACTGCTCTCCATTTTTTGAAGTGGTATTTGTTCAAACTGGACTGGTATTATGAGTATTCTATTTTCTGCCAAAGAAAAGGTCATTGCAACTGAGGCTATATTGCATTTTTTTAAACTTAATATTACATGCATTGGAAATATGATTCTTTATAGAGGAATTCTTTGACCTTCTGGTATTTGCTGTTTTTATTCTTGCAACCCTGCTGGGCTCCTCTTTAGTCACTAATTGACAAATCCCTCATAAAAAATAATTTTAAAAGAATGAAATTAGCTGCTTCTTGGTTGCTTTCTGCCCAAAATCCACATTTTATAGTTTATCATTTAGTGATATGAGTCTCAGTTTTTTTTTTTAAATTAGCCTAAGAGGTCAAAAATCAGAGCCCACCAGCAGGTTTGAACATGCCTTTCCTTCATTTAGACTATTATCACCTTTATTATTAATATGGAGATGTCATTTTTAAATTTATTTGAACTTGTGTACAGAATTGAGCTGATAAAATTGACAATGTTGGATTTTAAAGTTGTAAAATAAAACATTGCATATGGCCCATAATGCATATGAAAACTGGAAAATAAATTAAATGAAAGTGAACAAATTAGAGGACCTGAAATGAGTCTTTTTTGCTAATTACAGCTTGTTCAGTGGGTTGGCCATAAGGTGGTGGTAAAGGGTGAAGGATGAGGTTGATTTATTGAATTAATACACATGTATACATAATGCACAGGCATGTCATAGTTGATTGAAATACACAGAATACAATTATTATTAGAATAAATGTCAGAGGCACATTTACACGAGTGCAATGTGTAGTGAAATATACCGTGGTTTATTCATAAGATTGCAAGTAAATAAAAAAAGGACTGAATGTTGTTCCTCCTGTATTCATAGAACTGAATGACTGTGGAGTAGTGTACTGTTGAAAAAGTAAGTTACCTCTAATTTCTTCATATTTAGCTTCGAAAGAGTGAAACTTATGTTTTCTAATGTAGTTTTGAAGTTATTTATGAATGTTTGCACATTGCAATAAACCTATTGGTCTTATTTTTTCTAGTAAAATATAAAGAAATGAGTGTTGTTATTTCACAAGGCACCAGCGTCGCCAGCCGATTTTACAGGGACTTCAGCCCAGTCTAGCCGGGTAGCCGGGTACAGTTGTTTAGCTTATTTATTTCATTAACATGCATGCATCCGGTAATTAAATTATAATATAGGCAGTCTACCATAGACTGTTGTCTACTATAGCACCTTTTATATACTGTATACGAATTGAAAAAAATTTGAATTTACATCCGGTCCGGGCTAGGCCCAGGGTGTCTTTAAAGGCTGGAAACGCCCATGCTACACAGTAAGTTTAAGTGAGTGATTAATTGTTATTGTGTACACACACCACAGCACAGCACACATTGCATTTGAAACATCCGTGAAGGAGCAGTGGGCAGCTTTTTGCAGTGCCCGGGGAGCAGTACTTGGAGACCGTACCTTGCTCATGGTACTTTTACCAACCACTGATCACGGAGCCAATTCCCAAACCGTTAGTGCATTGCTGCTTTATGAATATGTGCATATCTTTTTCTTTTTTTACATTTTCTAACATCCATTCAATCATACAATTATATCTGTTCTTATCATTTAGTCCCCCCTGGGTACCACACACTGAATACCATGTATCTGTGCAATGACAATAAACCTCTTTATCATCTCTTATCGTTCGGCACATGAGTAGCTGGATGTCCATGTGTCATAAATTCTGGAATTTGTGCTTTGTTCTTTCACTGTAATATGTACTATTTTAAGTGAGTGATTATTTGTCATTGTGAACGCAGCACAGCAACACAACGAAATGTGACCTATGTATTTGACCCATCCATGAAGGAGCAGTGTGCACCTTTTGGAGGTGAGTACCTCAGTAGTACCTTTACCGGTCCAGACCTTGAACTGGGGACCTTCCGATCACTCCCTAACCAATACACTACCAACTGCCCCATGTTTTTCATATGTACAATACTCAGAGGCGGACAGTAACTAAGTAAATTTACTTCAGTACTGTATCTAAGTAGAGTTTTTGAGTATCTGTACTTCACTTGAGTAGTATTTTATTTGGAAACTTATGACTTCCAGTTCACTACATTTGTAAGACAAATACTGTACTTTTTACTTCACTACATTTCTATCAAGGTTCTCGTTACTTTTAAATCTGTGGATAAAGCTAAAGCACATTTCTAAAACGTGAAGGTGCAGGTGACAGTCTATCAGTAATCAGTAGGGTTACATCACTCTTGTAGACTGGAACTATAAAACCAAGTTCAGACAGGTCTGCTGTTTTCTGTCTTGATTAAAACATTGTTTCTGTCGGAAAGTCATGAAGCTAGAGGTGTAGAGCTGGGTTTTAAGCAGGTTGGAATGTTGATTTTATGTTCTGAGCAAGCTGCATTTACAGCTATTGCACTGTCCTCCTGTTTGGTGTGTAGTCTTGCAATTAATTAATCGAATAAACTAATGACTGGTTTTCTTTATCAGTTTAGATTGTGTTTCATTCTGTTTGTTTGTAAAGTTTGCACTGGAAATAACCTGGAGCCACGTCGTCTCGTCTCTCTATGTATCTGTACAGTATATAGCAGAGATGACAAAGTTTACTTTGACTTTGACTTTGACTTTTGACTTTGTAACATTCTACCAATTCCTTATTCTGCCGCTTCTACAAGCTAGTCAGAGGCATTAGGTATTATAAGTGTTGTGGCAATAATGCAGCAATGCGGTGAAACAAGATGTACTTTTAATACTTCAGTATTTTTTTAAAACAAGTACTTCAGTACTTTGACTTAAGTAAAAAAATTAACTGTACGACTTTCACTTGTATTGGAGTAACATTTGACTAGTGGTATCTGTACTTTCACTTAAGTAATGAAGATAGCTGCTTTGCCCACCTCTGACTATATATACTTTTATACTGTTCTTACTATTTTTCTATGATATAATTGTATGTTAGTATGGCTAATGTATTACCAGTCACATCAATATTAACGTTGAAACCATTTAATCAGAAGGTCAGATGATAGCATCGTTTACTTGGATTCACCTGAGAGAATTAATCTCACAAATCTGTTCTTTAAAACCATCTCCATTCATACTAGATCCTGTCACAGTAAATTCCCTGCAGGAATAGATTAGTGTTCCTATGCAACGGTGAGAATGAAGGGAAAGAAGAACGTTGTTTCCTTCTCATGAGATGTTTCAGTGTAGTTATCTGACCTTCTGCGTGGAATGAAAATTAAGGAAGTTGTGCAAACTGAACAGTAAAAGTAGAAGCAACTGCTGGTAAAATTCATTTGACCTTTGGATAACAAATGTTTTAACATTTCACAGCTATAAACTGCTGACACTCTCCTGTTGTTGCTCTATGGTCTGGTTTCTTGCTCATGCTTTAAGCCTAGTCTTGGACTAAGATGCAGTACCAATGGAGATTTACCATTTAAACTCAAAACTAGTGTAGGACTAATCTTAATACTCGACTAGGAAATTGGCCCTATGGACTGGTTTTTGAACACCGATTAAGCCTAGTCTTGGACTAAGTTGTAGTACCAATGGAGATTTACCACTGAAAGTCAAAGTTAGTCTAGAACTTGGCTTAATCTTAGACTGGGAAATTGGCTCAAAATGTTTTGTGAAAGCAGATTACTTAAAGTACTTCTCGCCCTGTTTCATTAGTTGTTTTCTGACACATGAAAGTGAATACGGAAGTTCAAACAAGGAGACCTAATGAGCGTCGGCACGTCCAATCGCATAACTCCTAGTTCTGTATATAAGCAGTAAACTGGCCTTCTTCTCTGCCATTACAGCTGTTCGATTTCGCCCGCCTCCTCCCCTCCACCACCTTCGGCTTCCTGTCTTGGTCCGGGGCAGGCTCCTTCGCCTTCCTGCCTGGTTTCCCAGCCAGATCTGCTGGCTTCAGAGATGAGGGAACCAACGACCAAGCGACGGGCTTCCTCCAAAATTCATCACATACACACTAAAGACAGCTTGTTTTTGCCAAATAAAATACTTGTCAATCTATAACTGAAAGGTCTCCTTGGTTGAACTGCTTTTCTAAACATCTGCTCAAACTTCAGCCTTGCATGCTGAAGTCTGAAAATGGAAACATTTGAAAGCCTAAATTACTCATTTCCAAACTTAACTGCAGACCACAGGCAGTTAATATAATCGTATTTGCACAAACTCATGTAATAACATGCTGTCTAACTCTTGCTTGGAGCAAAAAGAAAAAATGTTCTACAAAATGCTATATCAAGTTTGAGGCTTATACAGACATGTAATAGCGTGTAACATTAACCAAGTGACTGCACAATATTGTCTTTGTATTACTTGGGCCTGCATTCGTCTTCATTTGCTGACAAACATCTCCAGTCTTTATGGTCTCCATGGTCCTGTTATGCAGCCCAGACATGGCAAGGCAAAGATCATGTACTGTACATTTACATTTACAGGGCATATGGTATTTAGTTCTTATCCAGAGCAACTTCCATTTTCCTAAAGACAGTTTCCCTCAATGCAAATTGTGTTCAAGGGTCGTGCTCAGGGACTCAATGATGGTAATACTGGAGGTGGGATTCGAACCCACACAGACTAACACCACTCCAAGAAAAGCAAGAAAATAGTTTATTTCCAGGCAGCATGGTGGCGCAGTGGTTAGCACTGCCGCCTCACAGCAAGAAGGTCCTAGGTTTGATCCCCGGGTCGGTGGTAGGGCCTTTCCAGAAGTTTGTGGGTGTTCATGTGGGTTTCCACCGGGGGCTCCGGTTTCTTCCCACAGTCCAGAAGCATGAACTATAGGTTAACTGGCGACTCCAAATTGACTGTTCTTGTGTGTGTGTGCCCTGCAGTATGTTAGTGCCTGCCCAGGGTTGGTACCCGCCTTGCACCCATAGTTCCCGGGATGGGCTCAGATCCCCACCCTGCAACACCGGTTGGGATTAAGCGATTCAGATAATGAATGAATGTTTATTTCCATCATTCTGTTTAATCACAATTACATTTTGTTCTAAAAACCATTTAAAGAGTACATTCCGCTCATCTCACATACATGACCATTCGCTTTGGCTTTACAAACAACACAGAATCAATCCATCAGGCATACAACAGATTTGTCCATTTTTGCTTTGGCTAGCTTGATTGAAGGTAAAGCTGGGTTGATCTTACGTTACATGAAAACAAAACTCTTAAATTACACCAGATATCATATACAATTTCATGGTACATCACATCACTGGCATCAACTGCAGCCCTTTTGGAATGATAAGCTTGTGTATACTTGGACAAAAGACACTGGTAAAGTCCAGTTCTGCAGCAACATCTCATTGTGCCAGCCTGGTGAAAACAAACATCTAATAAACCCTCATACAAATTACAATCGTTAGAGTCTAACAAATGCACTCAAGGACAGGAAAAATGAAGAAATAAAGACTGTAACCGAAATAAAGCATTGTTTAAACCCTCAACAATGTGGTGTAGGTGTAAATTACATATGACACAAAATATGGATGGAGGAAAAAAAACATTTGGAAAACATCCAATAAGATCACAGTTAGAACATCTTCCAGTTACAAAATTGAAATATAAAAATCTGCAACACACAACTAACGAATGCTTTGTTAGGAGGGCGTTCTTTGGGAGTTTTTTAAATTCATGAATTGAAAAAGTAACATTCTTTAAATAACTCACAGGAGTGTGGTCGGAGTGATTAAAACATTGTCTTTGCACACCTCGTTATGTCAGCAGGCCAGACCTAGGTGAGGAGAAATGGACAACTTTATATTGCATAGGTTTTTTTAGGACAGACAACGGAGCAACAGTTACATTTTGTAGTTGTATTTTTTCTTAACACTTTTCCATAATGAAGATAAACTGCAAAATATTTTTTCTGTGTGTATCACTACAGCAAAGGTGATTAAAAGACACTTTGGTATCACCCTTTTTATTTGGTTCTAAGCGGGGCCCTGATATAATAAATAATAGCACCTTAAAAATGGAAAAATGGGTCATTATACCAATATAGATGTCGATTAGAATTTTTGAAACTACAAAAAAGTTTAATTGCACAAGCGTAATATTCAAGTTTAATTGGTGCAATTCATTTGTGCTTATATATTTTTTGCATAAATCAGGTGCTAAAAAGAAAGCTGTTTTGTTTTCAAACGGAAGGTCACTAGAACTTAAACTGAATTTAAATATATGAAAAATCTAGGACCAGCCCTTTAAAGACATTTTAAAGAAGAGAATGAAGGAAGCAGCCGAAAAAGTACAACAATTTTTTTAAAATAATAAAATAAATAAAATCATTTGGAGTAAAATATGTATATGCGTTTATACCAAAAAAAAAAAAAAAATCTTTTCATGTACAGTACATTTTTTGACAAACTTTTACAAGAACTGCAAGAGGCATTAATGTCCCAGGGAAGGAAGTAGACATTTCATGAGGCCGATTCATAAACCAGTTTCACAAGGGGATCAGGAAGGATGGCGTGGAATCAAACTTGTCTGAAATGCCGGGCCGGTCTACATGGCCGACTCTTTTTCACTTGGCCGTGGTCCACCGGCTTCTGGTTCAGCAATAATGAGAGGTGAGCATTCCGGCCTGGAGAGACCCTCTGCGTTGTCTAGTCGCACTTCGCTGAGCTCCACCTCCTCTTTTTGCTTGGTGCGGTCTACATAATGCTGCAGCAGCCCTGCCCCGAAGGCGTCACCCTCCACGTTGATGACTGTGCAGGTGCGGTCACTGAGAAGAGAAAAATGGATTGGACATCAATTTTAAAAAGAGTTTACCATTGTTTTTCTCATAGGAAAATCTTTGCATTTTAGACCACATACTTTCACCAATTTCAACTAAAAATTCTAAATTCGTTCTGATGACAACAATAATCGGATGTCTATTTCAACAGCAACCTCAATATGAAATTAATTTCAGGTGTTGACACCCAAGAAGTGTGACTTCTTTTGTATTATATCACTTGGCACTTTTTCATATAAAAAAAACAGCCTACAGTGAGAGTGTAAGTTAAGCACCTTTCAGTTTGTTTGGTAGATACAGTAAAGGCACAGCGTTATGTAGGGCTGGGATGACAATTGGCCAACATCAATTACAAAAATTCTTCGATGTGGAATTCAAGTGTTTTATAACTGCAATGTGGTACATGATAAGCTAAAAGTATTGTAAGGGAATGCACTTTATCATCTCGGGGCTTGCCGTAGGTGGCAACATAAGTTTGTCACCTGTCCGCCCCTCCGTATGTGAAAGTATTTTTGAGTAATTCCGGGCACAAAAACAGAAGCAATTGCGTCAAACCGCATAAATGACATTTTGTGCAACGTAAACACAGGCGCTGCGTGTGTGTGCGCGAGCACTCCTGACTCTCATGTAGTACTCCAACATTCAGTAAAACATTACAGTTCATTCAAATCTTCCAGAATTAATTTTCACAAAATATGAATTTGAATTTAAAAGTCGTCAATTCAAGTAACATGATATATGAAAGTGTTCAAAAATTTAAAACAATTTAGCTTGAATGGACTTAATTTTTTAATGCTATATCTCATGGAATCCAAGTCCTCTGAATGCACAGAGATTACACACATTTTGCTTTTTCCAGCACTTCAAATCTATCCAAACTCCCTCTACTCCCTTCCCCCACTACACTTTACTTACACAAGCCAGTCCACAGCCAAAATCAGCGAGAGGTCATTAGTTGGGAGCCCCACTGCCTCCAGAATGATGGCCAGAGTCAGAACACCTCCGGCTGGAATCCCTGCAGCTCCGACACTGGATGCTGTGGCTGTTACTCTGTAGGAGGAGAGGAACAAATCAACACTTCCACTCAAGATCTCGTCCAAAGACTGATGGAGTGGAGCAGGGTGAATGATTGCACTCACAGAATGGTGATGATCTGCACCACGTTGAGAGAGACGCCATTCAGCTGGGCAATGAAAACAGCAGCCACACACTGGAAGCAAGCGGCTCCGTCCATGTTCACGGTGGCCCCAATGGGCAGGATGAAGCGGCTGATGTGTTTGGAAACGCCGTTATTCTCCTCCACACACTTCATCATCAAAGGCAGGGTTGCAGAACTGGAAAAAGGGAGGAGATAACGCCCCAAAAATGAGATATACATCCACACATAGACTAATCAGCCATAACATTATGTCCACTGGCAGGTGAAGTGAAGAACATTGGACCTCATTCACCAATATAAGTTTTGCCTTAAATTTGTTCTTAAGTGTTCAACTGTAGGACTGCTCACAACAGTAGAGGCATGATCCTTCACTGGTCTCACAATTCAAATCGATTACGATTGTCATGTCAACGATACAATGCAGTATCTCGCTGCATCCCATCAATTTGTCTTCATTACTTTTCCTCTCCGGATCTGGGGCGTAGACAGCACAGTGAGAGTTTACCTCACGTGAAAATAATCGACATGGCAGCTGCTAACAGACCATCCATACAGCCATACATGTTCAACACAACACTCCGCTGGTAGACTTCTTCATTGCCATTCCTACGCGCTAGAAGTTCTGGACCTGGTGGGCAGAGCTTCTCAGATAGGAGAGTGGAGTTACTCAAATGTCCCCTACTGTGACGTAGAAGTAGGTGAGAAATCTAAACGGCTCGTTTAAGCACATGATTTCTGACATTCGTAAATTAATACTAACACAATTCACCATTTTTTAATCAAGCTTACAGTGTGTGTGTGTAGAGGCAGTACAGACCCAAATGGATGTTCAATGAAAAAGTGAATTTTTTTTCATAATATGGGACCTTTAACTTTGACGTTACCCTGATCACTTTGCTTATTAGCTGCCTGGCCTGGCTCACTGCTCCCACGATATCTCCAAGTGACAGTTCTCAAATACCTTTAACAGTAGAATATAGCTTCAAATGTGCCGGAGTTCTCATAAAAAGTTTACATAAGAAGGAGTTTACATAAGAAGATAGTGTTTCGATCGCAGTGATGACATGGACATGTTTAAAACTCAGTCGAAAGACCAAAGACTAGGGTTAGGGTCCTTTTAACATGATATTCTTATATAGATTGCCTCCCCGACAGCAGACTAGGCTCTGAATTGAGAATCCAAAATGAAAAACGTGTCAGGTTGAAAACAGGTTCGGTAAGCTTTCAAAGATAGGTGTGGGTTGTCAGTCGTGAAAAGGAATGCAGGACTATTGGTTCTGGAGGATTTTGGTAGGAAGGAAGAGGAACAGAAGTTTACTTTGTCTAGTGAACTTAATAGTGAAATTACAAAACAGTGCATGACTTTTCAATGTCAAAAAATGTGAAACTTCAGTAAAGGATAAGGCTTTTACAAGCCAATTAAACACTAAAATAATCATCAACAAATATAACAAGTTTTATGCCATCTCTAACTAGCCATTTTTTTAAATGGGCATCAGCTGATTCAACTATAACTGATCAGGAAGCAACTTTGTGTTGATCAGTTTCAAAAATTTTATATGACCAAAGTAAGTGAATACTCCGGATCTGGGGCGTAGACAGCACAGTGAGAGTTTACCTCACGTGAAAATAATCAACATGGCAGCTGCTAACAGACCAGACAATCAAAAGTATTATAAAATTAACTCTTCAAAAATATGAAATATCACACGATGTAGTATAATGTGCAATTAAAAAAAAAGTCTGGTTTTGACTTAATGTAGCAAAATAGTCATGTCTTACCTGGAAGAGGTTCCAAATGCAGTGGCAAGAGCTGTGATCAGTCCCAGGAGAAAGGTGTAGGGGTTCTTCCGAGTAAACAAAAAGTAAATGAAAGGGAGGACGAGCAGGCCATGGATTGCATGACCAATCACACAGCAGACGATGTACTTCCCCAAGCTGGCAAACAGCTCAGCCACATCTTCCATCTCTACAATCTTAGCAGCTACTAAAAACATGATACCCAGTGGGGCATACCTAGAAAATAAACAGTTAAATTTAGATTACAGCACTTAATAGTCTTTAGAGAGAACATCAAATCAAATTATCAAATTTCTCTGCATTCTCAAAGCATCCATATTAAGGGTCGATCGATTATCACTCCACTGTCGTCTCTTCTCTCTGTGCCGTTTGCGCTTAAATCACTGTTTCATTTAACATCCCGTCCACAACAGTCTCTGATTGGCTATATGTCACACAAGATCTAGGTAAAGTGGACAGCGCTTTGCTTTCTTCACCACAACCTGCTGCTGCTTAATTAGGAATACTAAAATGTTTAAGTTTCAAATTTCACTGATATTAAATAAAAAATATTATTTAAAGATAAATTAAAATAATGTAAAAAGTGTAAGTATTTATAAACAAAGATATTTTAATAAGTTTTGTGTTGGTGTTCTGTAAAATTTTAAATTGACAGATTTTATTTTTGTTAACTAGTAATAATCGGTATCGATATCATCCCTGAAAAAACAATATCGGTCAACCTCTATTCTCAACAATTCCAATGTCCATCCTCCTTCTGAGTTTCACGCTGCGCTCGTGTGTGAGTGTGGCTTGAGAGACAAGGCTTCAGCGTTAATTGGCTACTACTCATGTGACATGTAGCCAATCAGAGACTGTTGGCGCAATATTAAATAAAGCAGCGAGTCGAGAGCAAATGGCACAGAGAGAAGAGACAGCAGTGGAGCCACAGTAGCGCACCTTGTAATTACTAAATAGGAAGTGATGATAAAGGAAGATTATTTACCACATGATCCAGGACACCAGCACCATGGTGGCTTCGTTGAAGGAGTTGAAAAACTTGGCCAGAATCTCTCCTTCCTCTCCCAACTTCCTCAAGGCCACTCCAAACACCATGGCAAACACAATTAGTCCCAAGATGTTCATCCCATCAACATCTGTCCCCACTGGAACCTACAGGGATGGAAACATGTGCTACTTATTAAACGTCTGCTGTTGTGAGACAGAGTGGAAAGAAAAAGTGAGCCGTTTGGAATGATCAGCATGAAAACACAAAAACACCCTCAACAGTAAAGCGTGGAAGATGTAGCATAATTATTTGGGGATGTTTCGCTGCCTTGGGGCTGAACAGCTTACAATCATTAAGGGTAAAAACTATTTCTTAAGCTTCCTGAGATAACTAACAGAAACAAAAATAAATACACAAAAATGCTTCAAAATCTGGCCCAGAAAGAGTCCAGACCTTAATCCAATAGAGATGCTGAGGAATGACATAAAGAGAGTCATTCACATGAAAATCCTGTGAATAGAAGCTCTGTTA
This sequence comes from Distichodus sexfasciatus, assembly GCA_032718565.1. Lineage (NCBI taxonomy): Eukaryota > Metazoa > Chordata > Actinopteri > Characiformes > Distichodontidae > Distichodus > Distichodus sexfasciatus. The sequence continues at coordinate 3,300,015 of JAVGVS010000019.1, read as the reverse complement.
GGAAGACCGGTCCACAATTCCTCCTGGAAGTTTTGTAGCTCTGATGAAAAGCTGCAGTAAGCTTAGTTTTGTTAAAATTAATTAATGGTAAGAGTTCTTTAGGCATTTTTCACAGCACTGTCAATGTTTCCGGTGTTCAGTAAAAATCGTTATAGTTATGACAGCTTGTTTTAATAGTCTGAGTTAGGGATGAGCAGTTTGATTCAACATTCAAATCACAATAATTATGGATTGTTGATGTTGATATAGTCAATATTTTTTTCCTGTTCAATTTTCCTTAAAAAAAAAAAAAAAGTAATTATTTACATCCAAATGCACAGAAACAATGATAGGCATAAAGAATATACACACTTACAGAGGTAATTATCTGACGGTACTTAGCGTAACAATTTAACTTTAGTAGATTTTCCATTAAAAATGAATGTTTTTATGTTTTTTTTTGCATACATACAAACAAACAAATAAATGGCAAGAACAACCATTCACACAGTGCCACAAATCAGGCTTGCTTCTGGCTTTAGGGCAGGAGGTGGGATTTAGTCACAATGAGGATTGCTATTGACATGCACCCCAATGTGCAGGAATCACACACTACAGCCAGTGTTGGGGGAGCCTAGTAATAATTATATGAGTTTATTTTTTAAATAAAAAATAAAATACTCATATTGTGTTCACATTGTGGCTCTTGATATATATATATTACACAGGCCTATTCTGATTTGGTCTATACTTGGAAAATCAGACTGAGCTCACATTTTATTACCAATCAGTGTATGTGATTCCAAATGGTTCACATACTTTTAGCAATGTATTTATAAAAACATATAGATATTAAGAGACGGAGTAGGTTAACATTATGCTGCATTGCTCTTTCCATTTCTTTTACCCAAATTACGCAAGGTCGAAAGAGTTGCAGTAACATTACTAGAAGACGTAACCCGATGTTTCATAGCCCTTTAATTTAGCCCCTGAAACCATGAACAACTGAAGCACATGCAAACAGGGTCTGTGAGAGGAAGTATATTAATATGTAGATATATGGAGGTATACTACCTTTTCCAAAGTGAAGTTGGAAGAGTTTGTATCACTTTTTACAAGCTTGTAACCAGTAGCATACTGTGGGAGGAGAGAACATCACAAACCATTAACACAATCGTAAAGTAATCACCATCTGTTCACAATCTATGAAAGATTAGATTATCACACCAACAGTATTTTTGAAGGTCATTCTATTAAGTGGGCATGTTGAAATCCCCACTCTAGTAGGGTTAAAGAGTATAACTCAGATAAGGAAAAATAAGCAAGACACTCACTGACTGAAAAGCAGCAGCAACCAGGTTGGAGGGAAATATGTTTCTGGAAGGGAAAAGAATATAACTTATTATACTTCACATTCAACTAAAAATGTCAAACTTATTCAAATGTTATACAAATTCAAATGTTTTGTATATGATGGTATATCAGAAGCAGACCAGCAGCTGTCTCATTGTAAATGTTTTCTCAACATTTACCTCACATGAAATAACGGTGTATCACATAAAATACCTAATTACAGTACTGCTTATATTCAGTGGAACTGAATTTACTGTAGCCTATTTGTAAAGCTTTACCTTTTCATAGTTTCAAAACTGAATTCCTCATTCCAAATCCTATATTTACTATATATATTTATATTTATATTATATTAACAGCCTCTAGGAAGGTGTTCCATACAATTCTGGAGTCTGGCTGCGGGACCTGGAATGTCTATCTTCTAGTTGGCATTTCAGGTCTCTCACAAAAGTCTTCAGTAGGTTTGATGTCATGGTATTTATGCAGGCCAATCAACACTTTTCTACACCAACTACCACAAAACAAGATATTTATGGACTTTATTTTACTCCCAGAGTTGAAAGCACGCTGTGCGCCATAATGATTCAGCAATCTGATGCTGAATCTGGGATTGGTAACGACGGGAGAAAATTACTTAGTAATGCAGTTGGGAATCAAATCCACATGTGCAGAGCAGAACATACTGTCAATCCATGTCCTTGACTACTCAGCCTACTCACCATGTCTAATTATCACCGGTTGTAGTGCGTGATTCCTGCAGATTGGGGTGCATGCCAATGCTATCTTGAGTGAATTCATACTTATACTTGGAGTTGTCCCTATATAATCTGATCACTCAATATGCTTATTATTGCCAGATGTGAACATGGCCTGAGATGACCGTTTCCTGGAACTAAAGAGCTTTGCCCAAACCATGAAAACAATCCCAGCATGCATAGTATAGGGAGTTCATTTTTTCAGATCAGTAAAAGGTACTGCTGACAGATACCATCCCTAAGCACTCTTCACCTGATCTCTACCCAAATCATTTCCCCACTGCTTCACAAGAAGAGGTTAAAAAGCAGAGGTTGCATTTCATTGTTGTGTGTTCACAGTGACTCATTCTCTGACAATTTCTCATCAACCAAACTTTACAATATTTATTCAGGAAGGTACGGTCTTCCTGGCATTTGCTAAGCCCAGCTTTGTCCCTCAGACTGTCAAACAGGAAAGCATATTTTATCACTTACTTAGCTTATTTCCACTGCTCCTCAGTCCAGTGGTAGTGAGTTTCTTAACAAGTTCCTCCGAGCACACCCTATACGACCACATTTTCGCACTAGCTATGCTCTCAACATGAAACACCTTGGTTTGAGAGTTTTTCTCTGAGCTGGATTTGGAGCCAAAAATGTGATTCTGTCTGGTGGACAGGGTTCTGAAATCTTTAGCTGACATTTGTTATTGTGCTTAGTCATTTTAGGTCATTCACAAAGCTCCCACTGCAATGACTGAGGCTGACATTGCTTACAAACTCCTGCTGTGAGTTCGCTTTGACTGAGCTGCTGTTCTTCCATTCACCTAAACTACACAATAAAATTGCTAAGGCAGCTTTAAGAGGACAGAAGTTTAGTAAACTGTCTTGCTGAAAGGGTTGTACTTTATGGTACTGCCACATTGAAAATCAGTGAGCTCTAGGCTATGACTGCCAATTTTGGTTAATGAAGACTGCATGGCTTTATTTTACATACTTTTGAGCGGGGAAGAATAACAAACCTACAAAATAGAGGGAAAGTTCACATACTTCTACTGAGGTAGTTGTGACAAAGATAAGCAACACATGAGTGTTATCAAGTAGTGCCAAAGTGGACCAATTAATATTTGTGGGATTTTTAGTTTAGCAGCATTAAAATTGCTGGATTTGGACTGAAAGAGACCTGGCTTGATGTGGATCCGTTATGCACTTGCAAATATTGTTATTTATTCATTACAACAAAATGTATAAAAAGTTGTACTGACACTAAAACGTACTGACACTGCATACAAAATTACAAGTGCTTTATAACTGTTCCTTTTCACCTTACAAATGAACATACAGTGAATAGATTCCAACACAATAATTATGGACATTAAATATTCATTTTAAAGAGACATATTATTCAAAAGGAACATTATTTCTACAAAGTCAGTGGAAATAAAAGACGTTCCTTCCAGACACACTTAGTGGAGTAACCACACTTCCATATTCTTATCTTAAAAAACACAAACTATATGTAGTCTGATAAGAGCCTGGTTGGGTATTATCTCTGACTCTTGGTCGAATCTTAATTAGCAGCTTTATGTTTTAGCCTACATTTGGAAGTACAAAGAACATTCTTCTAGTACACTGAACGTTTTCAAGCAAGGTTTTTCAAGGTTGTTCCAGATGTCTGTAATGTAAATGTACTTTCCCATAGTGCATTACTATACCAAAGCACTTCAGAAGCATGCAAACGCATGGGAAGTTATGAATACTCAGAACTATTTCAGGAAAGACTGGATGGACCACTCGGGGCCAATGTTAAATGATAATTATCATCTATTTTTGGCCAAGGTTAACGTCATTCGCATTTTTATAAAACACTGAAGAGTTTCTATAACTAGGCTACACCCACACTGGAGTCTCACACTTGTTTACTTGGCTAACAGTTTGTCCATTAACACTATTACTTGCAAAACATGATCAACCCTGTTATACCGTCAACTGTGAAGCTTACTCATGTATATCCGACTTATATGCACATCAGATTTAGCCTTTTCTTCCATCTCAAAAAGGGCTGATAGTATAGAACATATCAGCTATAACGTCACAAAAATTTAAGAGTGTTGATGAGATACAGGCATGAATGCATTCCTTGAATGTTAATTTCTGATTCCTGTCTTAAGTAAACTGAAATGTTACATCAGCACTGTGTGCAATGCCAAAATTAGTGGAGAAGACCCCTAAAAACTGACCAGACTCAATACTAAAGTACACCCACTTTAGACTGGCACAGTATAAATAGAAATATTTCCCCCAGGGAGGTTTACTGTAGGAAAACATTTCCATCATCCTTGATTATAGATGAGTAAAATGGGAACATGGCAAAAAAGAATCCTAGATTCTACTTTACACAGCTTAAGGAGTGGAGATGAAAGTCTTTTCAATAAGGTATACGTAATTAATTTGGTTTGACATCAGAACATCTGAAAGGACTTTTTCTTTTCCTTTTAATCATGTTAAACAGGATCTACTCATTGAATTCAAGAAACACAGCATTCCACGCCTTTTCATTTTCACAGGAACTAGAGAACACCCATAGGTTTGCCATAAAAGATTTCTTACCTCAGGTGTGTACAGGTAATGAATATGTTCTCTGAATACAAATGATATTCAAACAGAATGCAAATGGACACACACGGTCAAAGTGAGGATCAGCAAGTATGAAAAACAATCACCGAAAGGTCATGTCTCAACTGTAACAGAATTTGCACAAAATTGCATAAATGTTATATTGTTAGAATTCATCCTACAAGTAACACTGTATTACTTACTGCATGGACTGGCAAAGACAATACAATGTCTTTCAGCCCTTCAAAATCAAAGTTTATTTTATTATCATCCTCCTCACAAGGCTTCTTCAACAGTTTATTAGACTTCTGGAAGCACATAATTCATTTCTTTCAATAATGAAAGAACAACAGATGTGCACTGGTTAATAAAACTGCAGAAAATCTCCTGAATTAACTTACTGTATATATGCCAGTGGTATAAGTCTGCCTCCAGGACAAGAGGTTACAAGAGCCTGCTTTGACCCTGCTTTGTTATCAAAGATTACAGTCTGTAATTTTCTTCAGTATTAATGGATTTCATCTATTCATCCAAGTAAAGGTTGTTTCATCTTACATGTTAATAATGCAGTCTGGAGATTATTCTGATAATAGAAAATGTAATGTGATACAGCTTCCATGACCTGCATTAAATCAAAGCCAAAATGCACCTGTATAGTCAGGGGAAAGGGTGTTATATAGTTAAAAAGTGTTTTCTTTATTTAGGAGCTGCAATTTTGGCACTTATAAATCTTGTAAAAAAAGTTCACTCTCTCTCAAGTTCTCTATTAGCATGTTAATGTGTAACCACTGCAGAAAGGCAATGGATTAATTATACAAAGTATCCTCCGCTCCTGTACTCTCTTATAATTTGTATTTTTACTGAGCTCACAAAGTTTACCTTGACTGAAAATGTGAAACAATATTAAACTTAATTCCAAGCTGCTCCATGGAGACTTCTTACATTTACATTTACAGCATTTAGCAGACGCTCTTATCCAGAGCGACTTCCATTTTCTAATTTGTGAATGTGAAAAAAATATTCTCAAATTCAAGTTTCTCTGGAACACGTCCCTCTAATTAGTAAATGTAATTCATTACGATGTTCTGGCCATAAATGTACAAATTAGAGACATTCAACTTAAATGACCGCTTGTACTATTAAGTCCATTAGATGAAAGTTTCAGCACCGAGACAAACTCAAATTCTCTTCATCATTAAGAAGTTGGCTGGTCTCCTCCACACCTCCCCCTTGCCGACCAACGGTACGCCTCCTCTCTAAAGGTCGCGAGATACTCGGACACCGGCTAGCCACGCCTCACCTGGCAATCAGCTGACGCAACCGCGCACGGACCTTACAGGACGCAGCGGCGCAACGGGCACCTTTAAACGTGTCACTCAGAATAGAAAAACCTACCAGACTCCATAAATACAAGCGTAAAAATAGTAGTAGGAAAATACTTGAACCTCTAATATAACGTTTGCTGGTTGTTGTATGGTTTTAAAATGTTAGGATTTAAGTAAAGAAGACACTGCTGGCAGTTATTACACTCTTGCTCAGCATAAAGTTAGTTAGATATGGATAAAATCTAACTGATAAAAGCTACGTAGACAACTCTAGAGAGATAGACAGATAACCGTAATTATCTGGTAGACTAAGCGATAGATAGATAGAAAAACATAGTACTTTTTTATTTAAAACTTTTGTTTATATAATTCTTAAATTCGAGCTGTGATTATTACCAGCTACCACCATCTATTCCATCTTGTTACACACACGCACAGCGAGAGAGAGAGTATGTACCTAAAGTATTTAAGGGGCAAGTGCAGCTGTGTCGACTTCCGCCCTGTGCTCCCTCTCCCACTGTTAACGTGGCTCTCCCACGTGTCTTTAAAACGGACTTCCAATTTCCACCACAAACACCCACCTTATTAAGTCCAAAAACGAGTCGATCACCTCCTTGGCTTCAGGAACGTCATCATCACCGTAGGTTATCTTAGGTTTGGCCCCGTCCGAGGAACCGGGATGAATGATAAGCGCCATGACCACGCCGATGGCGGAGGAGATCAGTGTGGTGATCAAGAAGAAGAGCATCGCCCAGCCGCCCAGTTTACCCAGGGCTTTGGGGTCGAGGCTGGCGGCGCCCGACACCAGGCTGCACACCACCAGCGGGATGATGATCATTTTTAGCAGGCGGATCAGCAGCTCACCTGGGAAGCCGAAGTAGATGATCTGGGTCCGGCTCAGAGCCGCGTGTCTCACGCCGAGTCCGATAAACACGCCGGTGATAACGGCAGCGACCGTGAGGATCACCAGCAAATTCTCCCTGGCGATTCTTTTCAACTTTTGCGCAAGTGTTTCTTTGACATCGTCTTTGTGCTCCTGCTTTCTGTCAAAATGCGCCTCGCCGTTGGACATCTTTCTGTCATTTATGGACAGCTTCTCCTCTGCCATTTTGTGGATGAAGATAAAAGACTCCTACTTTGATGTGATAAGTGAAGCAAGTCCTGCCGGATGAAGAGAAGAAGTTCGAACCGCTTTGTTCTCTTCTGCGTCTGAGTCTGACTATGCCTACCGGTTTATGGTCTATTCCTCTAGGCTTTTCGTATTGGGGACTGGGCGGATTTAATCGTTGCGTCATGTGGGGCGGAGCATCCTGCGTTAAGTTGCAAGTTGGTGTGCTTTGGGAGGGGTGATGGACGTCCAATGACTTTGCGTTGTTTGAAGGTGGGTTTCTGGTATGGAGATGAAGCTTTTGTGATGGAATGGATCAAGAGCAATGGTGCTGTTCGATTAGAAAACCTCGACTCCAATTGAGTTCCAAGACAACAGAAGCAAATTAACCAGACGTTTACCTCAAAGTTGCTCCAGTGAGACTGTTCCTATAATTAAAATCTAACTGGCTCAGGACAACAGTATCTGATGGATACAGTAAATGTTAGAGTTGATTCCAGACAGGGAATTCAAGAAATAATGCCAAAGATTTAGGTAAAACCAAAATGTACAGCATTGAGAGTGTGAATGACAAGAGATTCCGGTCGTTTCCAATGAAACCACATACAGTATATTTACTTAAAATGTCACTAAGTTAGCAAAGCCAGTGGAATAAATGTGAAACCTCTACTTAAGAAAAATTGTAGAACATGTCTTTCTTAAAAGGCAATAGTCATTAAAATACTACTTAAAAGTGCTAACATCTCCGATATTAGCAGTACTTAAGCATTTAAAGTATGTGGCTGGTATTACTGAAGGTTATTCATAACAAGAAATACTTGACACAAAGTCTTAATGTTAGGTGTATATTTGCTTGCATTCAAAACATGCCAGTTGTCACATTCATGAGGACCACACTGCATCCCATGACTTTACACAATACAACAAGCCTTTGTTTATTGGTATGTGATAAAGTATATGAGGATGTATCATCACAATGCAGTCATTGAATGCTGTGTAAATTCACCTACACCAAATAGTGCACTGTTTATATAAGAGTGTTTTCAGACCATGACTTTGTGTGCATGAAATATCAGAATTTTAGTAACTAACCCTAACCCTAACCCTAGAAGTTTCCATACATATATTTAACATACATTGCAACTTTAGAATAAGCTTAATTAAAATGGGTTTTAATTAATTAAATTAAATTAATTAATTTCTGGGTTAAATCAATTATATACTATAGTCAAGAAACAAATCACATATGATAAGAGAAGAAGTTAATTCGGTCCATATCTTTTGAATGTTATGACAAATCTGTACTATAGCCACTTCTAGTGTATATGTTTTATTTTTTGACCATTGTAAAAGTCATTTTGCTAGGAGGAAAAGAAAGAATGAGGCAGACAAGCAGTTAAAATACTGATTCGATAAAAGGCAAGATAAGACTCCCCCAAGAATGTGGCCTCTAAAAACAAGAAATCTGGAGTTTTTGATGAAGCCAGCAAGACTCTTCTACGTAGATAGCTGCAACCTGAACACTTCAAATGCCCATGTGAAAGCATGTATAAGATATTGTGTAATACTGATATATTGTGTAAAAAAAAATCCATTGGACTGTATAGATATTTCATTTTAGATAGGGCTTATTCCAGTTTCACATTATGCACAAATATGCACATTAATCATATTTGTTCAATGTATAATATTTTAAAAAAAAATTAATTATTGGAAAATAATTTTCAGGACAATTTGTGTTGACTATTTGTTGTGTTTGTCTCTCTCCACACAACCACCCGTAACTAAAAGCCATAAATCCACACTCCAGTTCCCAGGGTTGTGTTAGCAAGTGTAGGATTCCAAGAAAAGAGTTCCATTCGTACCCATAACATTATTTATTGTGCATGTTTAATTTTTGATGCAGCTACAATAATAGCAAATTATATGAATACAAATATTATAAAACAATAAGTCCAAAATAATGAGCACTAATATGTGACCAAATTTAATAAGTTTAATTTGTAACTTTGTAACTGCATTTAGGGCTTGTTGAATATTAAGCAAAGCTTTGAAGCATAAAACCAAAACACTGCTTCATCACTTTTTTGTGCCTTTTGGAAAAGTTATGCCAGCACTTGCTGATTTTAAACTGTCAACACTGGTAGAAGTTGCAAAGCCATTTAATTTCTAAAATAGCAACAGCTGTAATAAAAGCAAGTCTAGCAAAAACAGGTCTAAATGAAACAGGAAACCAGTGTGGCATTTCAAAAATGGGTACATTTGGCTCCCTACATTGCATTTTCTGCAGCATTTAGCTCTAGTTTGCAGTAGCATGTTTCTTGTACTATAGATATACTTACAAAACAATGAATAGGAAAACGTACCTGTATGAGTCAACATTTTAGGACTATAAAAACACACGTTTTTTTCTATTATTAACAAAAAGAAAAACAGTATTAATGACATATCAGTAAATGAATGTTTTTGAATGTTAGCTCAAGTTTTCTGTCTTCTCCCTTATTGTGTTCAGCACAGAAACACGATATCTGCTGTTTATCGCCAAACCTGGCAACCCTTTCTTCCTCTCTTATTCAGTTTCTTTCATTGAATGGAAAAGAGCACAGAGACCCTATTGACTGTAGAACCAGGACTTGTACAGCGCTTCAAAGCGTCTGACAATAAACCACTGAGTAAAATGACTGTAGGAGGTGGAATCGAATGTCTTGTGCAGTACATTTACCCCCTTGGCATACTCTCTTGTGCAGTACAACTTACACAGGGGCTTTGTTTTTTTACTGAGAAAACACATCCAATATGCGGGTAACAGAGGCTAAAGTCAAAAGCTAATTTCAAAGTTAAAGTTTATATGCAACCTCGTCCCTAGCAGATGTTAGACGACCAAGACACATGTTTTTAGTTAATCAAAACAAGGAAGAGCAGTTAGTCCACCAAGTGCTCTTCGAAGATGGGCTTTTACCCAATGCTTCAAGACAAGTAGTGACTCAGCAGTTCCAAAGTCAGTTACTCGACTGGGATTGGTAGCTATTTACAGAAAAACTGGAGGTGGCTAATATACTTGGATCAACATGGGACTGAATGTACCAGTGCAAGTTGACCTACTGGCAGTTAACTAATGGTGCTTTTCCTTGGCATGCAGGAAGTCATACCTACTGCACACTGGCATGGAAGCAGAATTTTCCATTGTGTGTGAGTCAGGCTTGTGGCAGTACTTGTGACCCGTTTGTAGCATGACAGTGACGTAAAACTAGCAATGCTTGTTTACACTGTTGTATTGCACAACAAGGAGCTTGTGGTGATTTATTTGTGTTTTTAAGCATTATGTACTATAACAACAGTACATGTAACAAATGCTCAGGAACAAAATGGGGCAGTGATGGTGGTCTGAGTGATGAGCCCCTGTGTTGGTGACCATAAGATTGGGGACTCGAATCAGAGGGGAAAAAATGCACCATTATACCCCTGAGCAAGACCCTTAACCCCTGGGTTGCTTCATGCAGCGACTTGGTTCTTATAATTATGAAATGTACTTCACTCTGGATAAAACTGTCTGTCAAATACCATAAATCTAAATGGACTGAAGAAGCGTGGAAGATGAGAGCATCACAAATCTCATCCGAGCCTACAGGAGGCATAAACAAAGGATCCAGTTCCTCTTGCTTCTCCATTTTCATCCTTTGACCAATCAAAGGACAGACACATAGCCAGCTCTGCAAATTCCTACTTATGGACCTGCCCTCAAGCAAGACCGTGACAGCATGGGTATGGGTTTGAATATAGGTCAGTTAATTTGTAATGAACAAGTTCATGGCACCCTCGTTTGCAAAAGAAAGACTTCTTGGTTCTGAGTGAGACAGATTAGTACAGTGTGATGGAAAATTTATATGTTGAACATTTAGAAGCATTGTATGAAGTTAATCTGTGTTTGATGACATTAGAGGCATTTAAAACAGCTTGTGCAGCAGACTCTTTTGCAGACTTTCTGAGTACATGCGAGAACTAAGATCAGCACCTAAAGGAAGCAAATCTGTGCAAGGTCTTAAGGTTTAGACATGGGAGAATGAGGTCCCAAAACCATGTGGCCTTTCCATGTATATAAAAATGTGAAAATAGCAAAGCTGAAGGGTTTTCCTATATATATATATATATATATATATATATATATGTAAGCAGAAAGACATTGTACTGTATGGAAGTAAGCTAAATGAGGATGTTGTGCAAGCTGTAAAATGGATAAGGCATATCTTGGCTGCCCAAAAGTTGAGACGCTACTCCAGACTTCTGGGTGTGCCTTCCTTGGGTAACTAAATAAAGCCTTTTTTTTATATACTGTTGCTGACTCTCAGTGAAGTTTGTTCTTACCACGACATACAGAACTATACCTCTTAATACCCTATGTATTCTGAGAACAATAACTTTCAACTGCCCTTTTTTTTCTTTCTTTTTTTTGCTACTGTATTGAAAAATGTCATACTGTATATACAGTAGACGACTGGCCCATTAAAGGACAATCCTACTATACTGTACCGATTAGATGTTGAGCCCCTATAATCCATCTTTTTTCTACAGTATGTACAGTACTGTAGAAAAGGTTTAGGCCCTGTAAACCCCCTGCAAACCCCCTGCACCCTTCTAATTGCATAACCAGTGGTAGTGCAAGATATTATTCACTTACAAAGCTATGCGTACCCCTAAATCCAGTCTGATCCAGCTTGATCTGGCCTACACCAACATGACTGGCCAACATTTTGTACTAAGTAACCAGACCCCAGGCTCTCAGAGGGTGTTTGTGGACTTGTATGTGTCTGCACATGTCTATGTGTATGGGAATGCAAAGTCTATATTTACATCGGTAAATAGGAAGTGAGATGATAGAAGGACCACGAGTAAGTAGCAAGACATGTGAATGTACATGTGTGTGTGAGAACATGCTGTCTTTTTTAACTAGGGAAACTATGATGTCATGATTAACACATCAAGGTTGGGGATCTGAGCTCATTTATTTGGATAAGACCATAAAAATGCACAGACATTAAAGTGTATTGTATGTAGCGTAAAGTATATATGCTATATATACTGTGTGTGTGTGTGTGTGTGTGTGTGTGTGTGTGTGTGTGTGTGTGAAAAATATATAAATTCTATACACACTATAAGAATTAATATGTTAATTAATTTATTGCAACACATCTCTGGGTTACATTTTGATGATGTTACCACAGCATCTCCCACCCCCAACACCACCACAACTACCAAAGCAATAACATGCTGTTCCATCTTTTATTCTCCCCTCTGCTCTGCCTTTTCAGCTTTAGGTAAAAGAATAGAACAGTCAGTGTCTACTTATTCTCAGCAAAGGCTGAGAATAAAATATAAAATGACAGGATTATTTGCAAATGGTTCAAGGTTAAATCCCTTTATCTGGCTTTGATGTAAAAGATGAAAACTTTCTAAATAAGAAAACAGGAGCAGCACTTGTAGAAGCAAAAAATGAAAATGGACTGCAAAAAAGCAAAAATGGTTTAGACTGATGAATAGATGTTCAGTGTATATCTGTAAAACCATTGTTTTGCTTTTTAAACAATTAAATTAAAGTGATTATTGGCCATTGTGAACACATCACAGCAAAGCACACAGGGCAGTTGATGGTGTAACGATTAAGAAGTTGAGCCTTTGATCGGAAGGTCGCTGGTTCAAGTCTGCCCCGTCATCACTGAACAGACGAGACTGAAGGGCGGTGCAGCTTTCATTTAATTATACACAAAAATGGACAGCCAAAAACTAGACCATCTACCGAGACCAAGACAGGAACCCGATTCTAAACATGACTTGAAGACATAAAGAGGCACACGCAAAAGTAATGAAGTTAAATAAAGAGATAGAGGTGAAAATCAGGGGAAAACAAACCATAAAATAAATAGTGAACCAAAGAAACAACATAAAGGGCGCTCAAGGTCAGGCAAAGGAACCACAAGAAACAACATGATAACATGTTTTTCTTCAGCACATAAAGATGTTGTTTTCAAAGTGCAGCCTGTGCTGTTCATGATGTTCTTCTGATTATTGTTTTTCTTGACCTTTGTCCATTTCTACATTGCTGTTTTTGCCAGCAATTGTGGATATTGTACTTGCTTACCCCAATTTGAAACCTTTTTTTATTGCTTTTCTCTGATTTCCCAGTCTTTTCTTCTTTTCTTTTTGTGGGAGTCTTTATTGATCTCTTTATTGTGTGTTTCAGAAGTATCCACACCAACATGAACATCAAGTTATTTGATAATTATGTTAATTATGTAGGCATTGTAATATATTGATAAAATGTTTTGCACAAAATGATTCATGCTATTGTAGGAAGGAAGTTCATTATCACTCCTGTATTTTCAATCTCCTAGGGTCGGGTTTGGATCCCCTGAGGGGCCCCCAGACTGCTACACTTTATCTTAGACAGCATGCAAATGCAAATGCTTTATAGTCAGCGTTGTTCCCATAGAAGGCATATAGTACTGGTTGTGTGTTTATGTTTCCATGATTGTTCTTCTTTGAAATCATATTTAATGTAGAATAATTTAAAATAGATTTATAATAAATGTTTGAGCAAGTTTACTCTAGTACATAGAATGTTGCAATATTGAGTTAACTGCATGTAAATCACTTATCACTTATCACTAAATCACTTAAGGTTTTTCTGCCTGTGGTTCATGTGGTAATTATGCTTATTTGCTTCTTTGACTTTATAGTGAAAGGTAAGAGGTTACTTGTACATGCTTTAAATTTATGTGTGCCTTAGACCCCAAAAATAAAAACTGCAATATTCTGCCTCTAGTTAATATATATTTAATAATTATCCCTATGATGTTGATTATGCTTGACTATGTTGATAAGAAAGACCTTTATAACACATCAGAAGACAGCTATATGAATCTGATGCTATTGCTTGTTCTTTCTTCCATTATTGTGTACAATCTCCCATTTATTTAGGCTCATCTTCCAGTACAGTTTAGTCGTGGGAAGCTAGAAGTTATTGCTGCCATTGCAAATCCAATATTTATTGAGGCTCTACAGTAATTCCTTTAATAAAAATTCTAAAAAGGGCAGTCTGATAAATATTTAAAACATCTAGTTAGTAATCATTTCCAAAAATATTTTCATAGGGTGCTTTAAGCCTTGATTTGAACCATCCTGGCAGACTGAGAGCAGGAAAATACAACTGGGAAAAAGGCTGGTGTAGAAGGCTGTACAAAAACACATTTACTGCACATGTACATTAATCAACGATGCATCTCACTGAACAGGTCATCGAAGTACATACAGCGACTTTAAATAGAACCATTCTTGAATCTTATTTTACTTGTGAAAGCATTTTTATAATAGACAATGTCACAAGGCACGTTTACATATTGCCGAGCCCAAGTCCCTAAAAAGCAAGTCTAGGGTGACTATGGCGAGAGAAATCTCTCTTTGTGAATATAAAGAAAATTTAAGTGGAAACAGGACTCAGAAAATGAGTTTAATCCATTTTTATTGTCCATAGCACACATAAATGCACCTACCAGCCCACCAGCCGTGCTTTTTGTACATGCCTGGTTTGTCTAGTAAAGAAAATATTTGCCTACAAGAATACATTGGATAAATGTATCAGTACACTTACTACAATATATTTTTGCAAAAACAATATACGTCTGCATTGGGGCACTACATTCAGCTACATAGCTACAGTATAGTACATATGGTACACCCTGGTGCATAGCTGTGTGTCATGCAGGAGCTAAACATTTGATTTTTTTGGCAAGAGCAATGCAATTCAATAGTACAATGTGGTATTATGTAGTAACTTTTCACACACACACACATTCTGCAAGAGTCACATGCAGAATTAATTTCATTCCATGAGCTGCTCGTCTGCAGTAGCTACTTTGGCTGTTTCAAATGGCCCAGTTTCCATATAATCCTCCTCATAACACCAGACCAGCAGAGGTGAAAGGCTCTTAGTGCAGAGCAACAATGCAATGAAAATACACTCATTTAAAAGACAACACAGAATGACAAAAGACACACAGCTGATAGAAAGCATAGGAGAAAGAGCTGGTTGAACACCTGATTGTACCTTTGTTTAGAGTCTAATTGATCTTTGTTCAATTCTCCATTTGCATGTGATGGTAAAGAGCAGTGGAAAGTTTTCTAGTTAAATCTCAATAACAATCCAAATAATTGTGTCCTGAAGTAATTGTATTCTTTCTACAGATATTGGCAATAGGTTGCATAATGAGAAGGCAGTTTTCTAAATACAGCTGCCTTCCAGTACCGGGCGGTTGGTGGTTACCGAGTAGTTGGTGGCTTAATGGTAGGGTGTTCTCCTCGTGATCAGAAGGTCGCAGATTCGAACCCAGGGCCGGTAAAGTTACCACTGAGGTACTCATGAGCAAGGTACCGTCTCCAAGCACTGTTCCCCGGGCGCTTATTAGCTGCCCGCTGCTCCTTCATGGACGCAGAGGTCACATTTCGTTGTGGTGCACGGTGTGCTGTGGTGTGTTCACAAAGGCAAAATATCACTCACTTTCACTTTCCATGCTTAATAATGCTTGTCCCAATGACCCTTAAGAGCTCAAAATGTGCAGTTACAATAGACTGCATGATTGTGTCTCTCATACTATGCCATGATGCAGCAACATCACAACCAGGTGTTTGCCAAATTGTTCAAATGAAGCTTTTTTGCTCCCTGGCATTGCTGCACAATTATATTTAGATAATCTAAATAATGACTGCAGAAATCAAGCTACAAAACTGTTTATATGACTTGTGAGGACATTTTTTGATGTCAGAAACTTCAGCTTGAAAATTCAAGCTTGTAATTAGTTCACACTGTGTGATTCACAACAGTCAAAGCACCTGAAAATGACTGGAAAATTTACGTGGCAGTGGTGGTAAAAGTGCACAGTGTGAGCCCATATTTAGTCTGTACCCTACCTATTTTGATTACAAAAAGGGTGTTTTGTGTTACTGGTCAATGGCAGAGTATCCATGATCTGTTTTGATCTACTCAAGCAAAACAAAAAATACAGATCCTAGTGAATACTGACTTCAGCTAGCAAACAAAGAACACCTTGTTCAAATAGACGCAAGACCTGGGAAAAAAGGAGGAGCCCTTCTTGAACAAGGACAAACAACAGGGAAGATTCATTAAGACGAAAACGAGCTTGCCGCGCATTCTCCTTGCTTTATGGATTTTTGACCTCTTTGCCTTAATGTATTTGAATTTTTCTCTCTGGACTGGCATTAGTTTGGCCAAGGCCTGTGTGTAGCAGATAGAAAAGAAAAACTTTAAACAGAGTTTAATCTGTGATTATATGCTATTGGAAAACAATCCTGCTAGAATACATCCACATAGGAAAGTGCAGCTTATCCTAACATTTAGGATTAAAAACTCAATAAGGAAATAATTAAAAGAATAAGGAAAGTCTAGAATGAAGTCCCTGTTTGTGTGTAGATTTCCTCCATCCACTCTTGTCTGCCAAAAGTTAAGAAGGAAAAATGATCTAAAATAATGCATGTAGAACAAAATGACCAAAGTTAATAAAATGATCAAATTCTACTCTTAACATTGCCTATAAAATTTGTTTTGCTTACCATTATCTCGGGCCATCAGCTGTTGCAGAAAACAGAGAGAAGCTATTGATAACAATGAAAGGACACCACATTTATAACATACCACAGTGTATTGATTCTTTGATGTCTCTGCAAATATAGTTGGCAGACCAAGTCCTTTTATTTGGACTGAGTTCTGTAAGATTTGGATATGGCATGTATTTCCTCAATAACAACAGAAATGCTGAAAGATACATCTTCATATCCTTTGCATTCTTTGGAATGACTAGCTTAAGTCATCTGGAGTTATAGTCTAGGCCATAACTCTAAACTTGAAGAGGAAAATGCAGTGACCCAGACAAGAAGAATGCAACTTTAAGCCAACAATATGAAGTCACAGTGGGCAAGATTATAGTGATGAAATAACAACATTGTGGTTATTGTTTCAAAGGCACTTGGCACCTGATCCTGTTAAGGGAAAATGTTGTTCCATGATTTCAGTATATATGAGGTTATATGACTAAAATGAACACTATTCATATTGCTAAAATTTAAATAATTTGTTCCATAAAGTTCTGTTCTCAGAAAAAAATCCAATATACATGTTGTCTGTCACTTCAGATATCTTCTACAACAGATACCCTTTGCCATATGTAACATGTCAATTTTTTTTTCTATAAACACTTTTGGAATGATTTTTTGAGGTCATGGTTGACATAGACAGTATGTTAATAACACTTTCAAATGATGTTTCTAACACACCACCACAAACACATTTATTCCTATTTTCCAACATTCTCATCAGTGTCTTTCTTCTTTGGCCCTTGTTTTCAAACACAGGAGAATTTGTGTCAAAACATACATACGATAGCACTCCAATTTTCACAACCACATCCATTGTATTTACTGGCTTTTTTCCAGAAAGGATTTGTGCTTGATATAATTGTAATAATCCACCAGATGTCGCTGATAGTGTTTCCAAAGACCCGAGAGGCTTCATGACGCTTCATCCGATCTTCCATAGTGCTTTATAAGAATAAATCTTCTTACATCAACTCAGTGAGCTTTATGTTACTATTATATACAAACAGAAAGCATAATATAATATTTTTTCAAAATATTAATTTTTTTTTATTTTAGTTTCTTTATTTATAGTCTCACCACACTTCCGTTTGCAACTACATCCGGTAGAACATAGCACCCTAGTAAAAGTAGTAGTTAGAATCCCTAGAGACATAGATGTTATCTCGCATACGAAAATTTGAGCGTTTATAATGTATACTGAAGTCCACATATTTGTGAATTTCTGAAACGCTATTTCAACAAAAATTAAAAATGGAAACCGCGCGACTTTGCCTCCAATGGAGACTGCCAGCGTCCCGTAATGATGACGTAATCGGCTTCACACTGGCCGTCGCAAGTAAACAAGAACATTCAGGAATATAAAGCGGTGAGCATGATTACAACATTGTGTTTTATTTTTCTTATGAGTGTGTAAAACGCACATACCAGCAAATTATAGTTTAATATTTTGAGCTTAACATAATATTAAGGAAACTCACTGTTTACACATCTGCTCGTCTGTATTAATAACGAAAGCTGGCAATAATAATTAGGTTTAATTAGTTAAGTCTGGATTTATACTACACAACTTTAAAAATTCATACAGTGTTTAACCAGGTTGAAGGGTTCATTATCTGCCGATTGATCTTTGAGGATTTTCGTTCGTAGTTGGCGTTTGGGGAGTTTAAACTACACAGCTATGGAGTTCACACTAGCGGACTCTGTCCCGAAAAACTAAGAATCGCCCGAAACTCTGTAGCGAGATCTTTTAAACTGCGCCATTATATCAGCGCAGATCTGTCTTGTTCTGACTTAGAATTGGGCTAAATTCTGACCGAAAGTCCCGTGGTGTAAACACTGGATCTTGACATTATTCCTGTGCGCCAGAGATGTGAAAATCTGACTTCAGCAAGTCATTATCCACTCAGGTTTTCATTCTGCCTGTTAAGTTAACTGATTATTAATTCAAATCTGCAGTGGATTTCAAATGGTAAGAACAGAACTCTGTCCAGGACTGTAGTGGTGCCCTAGTGTTAGTAGACTTGTCTGACCAAGGTTACAGGTTCAGGTCTTCCTCTATTCTCCTACCAGAACTACCACCACCAGACCCCTGAGCAAGACCTTAACTCCAAATGAATGGTGATTCATGCAGCCTAGCTTAGATGATGCTATTTTTTAGAGTATATTTAATTATCTTTCACACTCCCTGCTATTTAACTTCATTTCTCTTTCTGTTGAAGACTGAATTCATCAGATCAAGAACCTCTTCTCCAGTCCACTGGTGGAAATGAAAGGGTCAGAACATTAACATTTAACATTTATCAGAGATATTTATCCAGAGAGAGGCACATTTCCTTAATGATGGTAGAAGGATGATAATAATAATAATAATAATAATAATAATAATAATAATAATAATAATAATCATTGCATACTTGCTTGCTTTTTATTACTATATACAGTATTGTTTTACTCTTTCACATTATTGAGTAAAATTGTACATTGAGATTTTCTGCAGTATAAATTGTAATATATTTTTTAACATGCTAGAATGATTGGGGTAAATGCATCTGCCTAGAAAATAACATAAATGTTTAAAAATCTGAGTAAATGTTGTTATATCAAACAGATTTCTCTTGTCGATTAGTCATGGACAATGAGAATCCGGAAGGTTTCCCTTTTGTATCAAGTAGCAAAAAACCTGTAGCATGATTGGTTTGATTTTAATTGTGCAAATCCTGTGATATGACATGCATATGCCGTGCAGCCCTTGTTCCTCTGTGTATGATAATTTGCTATATTAATATTAATTGTTGGCTACCAATATAAAATTTTCAGACAACAGAAAAGTTCAGACCCAGACTGCAATGTTCCTGTCATTGAAGAAGGTATTATAAATATCCTTTCGATCTTAACAGAAATAAATTCTTACAGTCCTCTCTCAGACCATGACATCTGTTATTCCATCAGGAGCAGTTGCTACTGCTGAGGATCCATCAGCGATCGCTACTATTCAGTCCGCCGCCACCTTCTCCTCAGAACAGCCCATTAAATACCTCTTCAAAACAGAGGGAGCTGGGGGGCAGGTAGGGGAACTGTACCCTCCCACTGGGCAGGTAGGACAGGAGTAGAGGGAATGGGTTTATTTTTTAAAAATGAAGCAGTCTTTAAATATTCCAAATGAGCATGTGTGAGTTTAGCTGTTGGAGGTGGTCAATTTTATTAAGAACCTCTAAAGTTGTTAACCTGATGTGAGTTTTCCATCTGTTTTCCAAGGTGACATATCGAGTAATCCAGGTTTCTGATGGACAATTGGAGGCTCAGGCAGACGGTACCGCAGCTGTCAGTGTGGTGGCTGGGTTTCCTGCTACAACCCAACCCGTTACACAGGTCAGTGTGTTATAAAATATCTTACATACGTTTGTAGAAAGTAGCTTATGTCCATTAGGGCTGTGTGAGATTCGGTAAAAGAATGTACAGTGTCATTAAATTTCTCCTTGCAATCAGGAAAATGATGAAGGTGCTTCAGGAAGAACAGGGACAAGAGGCAGGAGTGAGGGTTAGTAATAAAGTTTAGTAATAACCAAACAGAAACCAAAGCAAAATGGTTTCAAGTAAGACACCAGTAAAAAGACGAAAGGGCAGAGGCTGTCTTAAAATACACAGACGTAACCCATCAGGGTAGACGAACCTAAATGAACATAAGGCAAATCTGCCTCTTGAATATCTCTATTTTGAAAGAGTATTTGCTAATTCGGTTGATTTTGAGATATATTGTATTGTTTTAGACAGACTTTTCTTGTAGATTAATCATTATTAATATGAACAGGGACAGTTTTACTTTCATTTAAGCAGCAAAAAAAGATGTGGGCGGCACAATGGTTAGCACCGTCGCCTCAGTTATGGGTTTGATCCCTGGGTGAGTTGTGGGGTGTGTGTGCTCTCCCTGTGTTTCCGTGGGTTTTCTCCAGTTTCCTCCCAGTCTAAAAGCATGCCCTGTAGGTTGATTGTTGACTCTAAATTGTCCTGTAGGTATTTGTGTGTGTGTGCCGTGCAGTTCCTTTTGTTCAGTTAGTCTTACTTGACTATTGCTTATGCGCACATTATGATAATGAAACTGAAACGACAATTTGTGCAGCCCTAATTTCTATCCGCCTAACCAATACTGTTGTCTCTCCATGTGAATAGGCTGTATTCTCTCAATCAGATAGCTTAGAAGCAGATGGAACAGAAACCCATTACACTTACTACCCCGCCACGATCTCGGATGCTGCAACGGGCACCATGGTGACGGGGGTGCAGGCCCCGGAAACAATTCTAACTCCAAATACTCCTACAGGTAATCAACTCACAGATTATAAAATATTGTGGCCAACATGTAAACTACTGATTCTTAAACTTTTGCTTTATAGGTTTAGAGGTTGTTAATTTCCTTTCTTCCAAACTGTCTGTGTTGCAGGTCAGTTGTACGTGATGATGTCCCCACAGGAAGTGCTGACAGGAGCAAACCAGAGGTCTATTGCACCTCGCACACAAACTTACAACGCGTAATTTGATCTTCTCATTTAGAATCAAACTTTGTTTTTAATACTCTTATCCTTATTTGGAAATAATTCTTTTGAAAACCCAAAGCTGGATTTGTATACTTATTTTTTTAATAACTGAATATTATATACTAATGTTTACTACGCACTTGTTTAAGAGGGTCTGTTTTTAAAAAATTTGATGCTTACAGTAAGTCAGAAGCACCAAGAACCTCAAGAGATGAGAAACGACGAGCCCAACATAATGAAGGTAAAGGATCTAGTAATGCCGTCTAGTAAAACCAACATGAATTCTTTTATTTGTATAGTTTTCTCCCTTAACCTTTTTGAGCGTCCCTGATTAAAGCAAAATAAGAGGACTTTAATGTTGTCTTCTCTTTATTAGTTGAAAGAAGGCGCAGAGATAAAATTAACAACTGGATTGTTCAGCTTTCCAAGACAATTCCAGACTGTACTTTGGATTCCACCAAGACAGGGCAGGTTGGTATCATTTTGCAGTGTGGAAGATCATCCCCTGCTGAAAAAGAAAGACTGAGTTTTCTGCCTTGTAATTTGCCGCAGAGTAAAGGAGGGATCCTCTCAAAAGCCTGCGATTATATTCAGGAGCTGCGGCAGAATAATAGTCGACTGGCAGAGGAGCTCAACACCCTGGAGAGGCTAAGGATGGACAACCAGCTTTTACGCCAGGAAGTAGGACGCTTTCTTTCAACACTGATTATACACGTGTCAGCCGTAACATCATGACCACCTGTCTAATATTCAGTAGGTTTTTTGGATACATAGTTGTGCATGTGATGCACTGTGTTCTATCAGAACCAACATTAACATTTTCAGCTGTTAAAACTACAGCAGCTCCTCAATGAATCAGTGAGCCTTATCCGCTCAATGACCCTGTCGCTGCTTCATCAGTTCTCCTTCCTTGCATCACTTTTTGAAGCTTCTGATGACTGCAGATCAGGAACATCCCACAAGACCTGCAGTTTTGGAGATGCTCTGATGACCAAGTCGTCTAACCATCACAATTTGGTTCTTGTCAGAATTGCTCAAAGCATTCTCTTGTCTTTATTGTGTGTTACAGGTGGAGGACTGGAAATCCAAGAACCAGATTTTGAGGAGCCAGCTCCGGCAGCACGGTATTGTGGCAGCGGCAAGTGCTGACCCTCAGTGAAGAGCCATTATGGTGGAGTTGAGATGCTGACAGTGATGCATCATGGAGTGTCCTTCCTCATTATTAGGATTAGATCATGCAGAATTACGAGCAGGGTCAAATATTATATTAATCCATATATCTGGTCAGTGTTGAGGCCACAACAGCAATCATGGACAGTGCTAAAGGAGGAGTAAATAATTATCAGTGAATAATGCTGATGATGTCGCCTTTACTGTTTTTTTTTTCATTGTGTACATATTTATGTTTTGTAAACATTTTTTAAAATTGATCTAATTATTCTTTTTCTTTTATGTATTGGAATGTTTGTGCAAATGACTCAAGCAGGAATTTTATTTTTTTGTACAAGTCATGAGCTTTGGAGCACTAATTATTTTTGCATGTTTCAGAGTTTTCTCATTACAGTTGCTAGGGGGGTTTATGACCTTAAAATGTGCAGCAGAATACTTACAAATATCTAATACAGGTTAGTTTACATGTTGAAATAAACTTTTGGAACATTATCTTGTCACTTATATTACATTGCTTGACTCTATTTTTATTATATCTGGCTGTGTTTTCTCTGAGCTAACCAACTAGAATCTATCAATGCGGGCATTTTGATTATTAGCAGATATGTTGAATGTGGTAAAAACAAGGATTACAGATTTTTCTGCAAGTGTGATGATGCATTTTTTGTTTGTTCATCTGTGACATAAAACAGTTTCACAGCAAACAAATCTCACATTATCAAATATAAACGAAACCTTTTACGATTCTAAAGAAGATGCACTTTTATGGCCTCTAGTGATTAAACTGAAGATTAAACTTAAACTTTCCTTTCTCTGTACAATTTACATGTCTCGTTTTGTTTGTGAGGTGTATTTTGTTACCGTGTGTGTGCATATATAAAGAGACCTATGCACAGACTTACTTTTGAAGTAAGTGAAGTCTCATATTACAACATTAGTTTTTGTTTTTATGCACACACGAATGAAAAGGTACTAGATGTAAAAGTAGAGGGGTAAGTGGAAAGGGGAGACGTTATTTTACTCCCTAATAGTTAAAAACCTTAAATAGTTGTATTCTGAAAATTTGGAAAGATGTGTTTAATTCACAGTCATGTGGCATTCAGTAGTTTCACATTTGCACAAGTCACAAAAACAAACATTTGACAGTAATTCTGCATTTAAAAAAAAACTCTTTTAGATTACAGTACTCTTAATGACATTTGCTTTGTCCACATGATCTACATAAACTTTTGACAATGAATGGAACATAGTATAATACATACACATATAGAACAGAGAACATTTTAATACCTTGAGTTTTATAGAGCAGCTTAATACAAAGTTGTTGTGAACTTTTGAGTTTGTAAGTGGTTACCATCGACCAGTAACCGTAAAAACTAATGTACTTACAATTTTATCCAAGTTTCAAATGTTATACTTTATAGTTTCTCATGGACTGTTGCATTTTTACCTTCAGTGGCAGACACAAACAGGTAATGTTGTCTGTCATTTTCTGTGCAAGTTTAGACATGTAGCTTAAACAGTTTAGACATTTGTGCTCCAGCAGATGACCATTTTTGCCAACTATTTGTAATAATGCTCCTCATACGTAGTAGCAAGCATAGAAATAAATAAAGCTGCTGGTCATTATTTATTCAACATTGTACTTCCCATTTTACCTGTTGGAGAAACACAACTATTTCTACATGAATTGCCATGACAGATATGAAGACATGCTGATTATTTAAGTTTCTACCAAGGTTTTAGTTAATATCTGTCTTGAACCATCGAGTGAGAACTATCAGAATAACACTTTAAGACAAACCAAAGGTCAATTTAGAAAAATGATTCTACGAAAAGAGACAATGATACGAGGAAATATACTTCTATATGTATATTTAACAAATCAGTTGTTAGCAGTAAATGAATTATTAGAAGGATAATTAGTCCTCATGAGCTGCTTAATATTCTATTCTATTCTATTCTATTCTATTCTATTCTATTCTATTTTGTATAGCTCTATTCTATTTGATTTTTCGTGGCATCGTTGTGTTAAGGAAGTATTATTTTTACTAACCTCATGCACATTCAGTGTAAAAGTCATTTCCACTTTTGTAGGTTAATATTGCATCCAAATTTTCCTCTATTGTTCTACTTCTATTTCTAGTTTAAAGTTTATATTTAATACTCCATTTCTAGTTTAAAATGTATATTTTGTATTCTATTTATATATTGTTTATTCTATATGCCCTATATGTTTTATGTTCCCTGTTTCTTGAAAACTGGCGCCACGTCGTCTCGTCTCTCTGTATATCCATACAGTACATAGCAGAGATGACAAAGTGGACTTTGATTTTGACTTTGACTTAACATCAATGTCAGTTATTTGGTAAAATGTTCTTCTCATTTTTGCCACTATTTACTGTTTTGTTCATTTAATTGATGCTACGTGTGTGTAATAGAGCACCAGCACAAACTGCTGAGATTAGACAAACCAGCGCTGCAACCAGCGTGCATTTTTAACAATTACAGTGTAACTTGATCTCTCTCTCTCTCTCTCTCTCTCTCACTCCCTCCCTACCCTCCTCTCGTCACACCTTTAACCCTTAAACCAGTCTTTAGAATGGGTTTTTTTCCCTGAGTATTAGTTAAAGATTAGTTGAAGGAGAGGAGCTTCAGGCTTTTCAGCACCAAAGAGAGCGACTTCAACATTCAGATATGGATCATGCTTGATGACATTTAGAGACCATTAGCCTTCCATCCGTTACCTTTAGACTGAACAGTCATACTGTGTTCAAGACTTGAGAAGAAATTCCAGTTATAGTCTGTGTTGGGGTAAGATATTACTTTTTTTGTGAGTGCATACAAATGTAACATTGCAATGTCTTTAACATCTAGAATGGAAAATTAAAATTATTTGGTTAGTAGAGATGATAGAGATTCTACACCTATATGCCTAATAAGTCACTAGGAAATGTGTTTTAGATGTGAGATGCAAAACTGCTCGTTAGGTACAAATGCTTGTTGATGGGGAAAGATTTATCTTTAGTTACATATTTTTGTTCCCAACTTTCTTCTGTAACCCATATAACCACCATTTAATTTCCTGTATGATACATTATAAATAACTTGAATTTCAGTTGAATGACTTTAGTGTGATATCAGTTTTATTCACAAATACAAATTGTTTTACCAAGGCTTCATTGCTAAATAATTAATTTAATGAGAATTTCCTCCCTAGCCGATGTCGTCTGTGAAACTGAATCAATGGAGTTTGGCTCTGAACAGGCTGCTCATATTTCCTCTGTCATTCCGATACTACGGCTTCTTTCACTCAGACTCTGGGGATTTGGGCTGCGCAAGTCATTTTAGTGCATCAGCACAAAGCTGGCTCTATGTAGAAACCAGATCCCAGTCCATTCAAAAGCAGTAAAATCTAAATAAGACCAATTCAGTACAAGTGAGTCTAGTACTCATGATTTTTTGAATGGTTAAGAATGTGAGAATTGGAATCTTATTCTGAAAACAAGCAAATTGAAGTACTTAAAAGTTATGTCCTCATTACATGTTTTTTGAAACCAGTAATTACCTGTAAAATTTTATTAAACAGAATCTTAAAACAGAATCTTTTGTTATGGGACTGATACTGGAGGGGTAATATCACCAGTTGGAGGCTTTTGGTACGAAATTGGTACAATGTTGTAGGTGATGGTACAAAACATTGCGATTGAGAAACTGGCCTTAAGAGTCAATATTAGCAGTGAATAATTCCGCTGTTCCTCAACTATTATTCTAATAAATGATGTCTATTGATTCCGAAAGTGTTTTGAGTTTTGACTTTTAACCCCATCTCCATTCTGACAATATTGAGTTTCTTGACTGTACACACCCCTGATTTATGAATATACCACCTGCTTTAGCTCATATGTCACGTATTGTCAAGGACAGTTCTTGCTATATAATTTTTCTTTGTCTGGTCATCAATGTGGGTTCTTTCAAGCAGTCTCTCTCCCATAGTGGTTTATCTAACAGTGCATCAGACCAGTCAACTGAATCCTGTATTGGAACGCTAGGTCTACTGCTTGAGCTGTCAATGCCATATAAAAAAAAAAACCCTTCATATAGCACCTAGAAGAAATCATGATGATTTAGCACTGTTTGAGGACTTACAAGCAGGTTCTATAGCCTATGTAAGATTAGACAATAGCTTTATACTGTCCATGCAAGTCTTGCATGAAAGGACAGACTGGACACGCCTTTATACCCTGTTGCACTTCTTTGTCCTGATGATGCTGGTATGATTTCATCCAGTCAGGTGTACACTTAAGCTACATTAATTTCTTCACAATGTCAGAACTATTGAAATTTCCTGGATTGGACCAGTCTGCCATGTCTTAGTCAACCCTGAGGGCAAGATGACCAAGATAGCCTCAGGAAAACTGACCCTGTTAACCACCCCAAATGACACCATGGTGTTTTAGGGTAGTGAAATTGCAAACTCAAAATACCAAAGCATTTAAAACGAAATCTACACAGAAATTAGGGGTGTTTAAGGACAAACAACACCACAGAACTGTTGATCACTTAGACAGTGGCTTGGACGCCAACACAAGTCTGAGCCCATTGGGGACTTACAGTAGCTCAACATTTGGGCCACTTTTGACAGTCAGATCCAACAATGAATGAAGGTTAGCATCAATGCTATAATCCAAAGGTCACAAGCTTCTGTTGCTTTTCGGTGACAAGTAATTATAAACAGTCGTCAGTCTGCTTTAAATGGCTTTTTAATTTCTTTCAGGTTGCTGGCATGGCAGAGAAGACATCTGATCTGGGATTTGTCAATATTGCTATGGAGGAGAGCCTGTGTAATGGGGGTGTACACACTCAGCACCAAGAAGCACCGTTGCTAACACATCTGAAGAAGATGGGGAACCAGATCACTGAAGCTCAGAGGTTCTCACACCTCCCCAAACGTTCTGCTGTAGATCTAGAGTTCTCTGATCTGTGTTACACCATCAGTAAAGGAACATGCTGGAATAAACAAGGTTAGAGATCCATCTCTCACAACAGTCTCATAAAAAATGACTAATTATAGTTACTTTTGTAGCTCAATAACAGTAAGATCATATTTATCCATACGCATTCAGAGCATATTAGAACCGAGATGCATATGTTGTGCTTGTCAAGCTTTAGGACTTCATGGAGCTGAATGCTGCAGTCAGCATCTCTAGGGAACTTCTATCCTCTCTGATTTTCCTTCTTACATCACACCAATAATCACTCAATTAGAAATAGAAGCGTTTCTCATACTTTGATCCCATTAATAGAAAGCTTTTGAAATGGCTTAACTCTTTGAGCCATGAGGTGTGGATAAGGAGCTAAAAAATAAAGTCCCTAGATGAACCTGAACGAAGTCAACTCAAGATCAAGTTAATCTAGTGTCAGTTCATTTCTGACTGAAACGTAAAGGGATAAGGCCACCGGTGAGGCAAGCTTGGAACTTGGGTGATCATCCAGAAGCAGCTCAGCAAAGATTATGTAAAGTGCAGAATAAGGGAATCACATATATTTATTTTTCTATATACAGTATATATTTTATTATTTGCTCATTACTTCCTAGATTTTTTTTTTTTTCTAATTTCTCATTAATATAATCTATTTGCAAACTTCTATTCAAATTTGTTTTCATAGTCTTGGGAACACACCAGCGTACCTCTCACTACATACTTATACAGCTATGTATGTGACAAATGATACTCTTAAATCTAGAGCAAAAGAGGGAGAACAGTTGCTGGAAGGCTTGATCTGGCTTTAAAAAAAGGTTAAATTCTGACAACCTTGGAATAAGATTCACTTTCAAGTTAACTAAAAATACTGTAACTTTAACTCTCCTTTGCACCCACATACACAGAATTTCTACTTTCTCAGCTTTACAGAAAATATGTAATACAGTCATGGGGTTCACGGATTAAACCATACCTCTTTTCTTTGTATTTGATGGGATTATGTGGCCATGTTCCATTTATGTCAAAAGAGAACAGTGTGACTTTGCACATGTACTCTGTATCCCTGCAGGTTACAAGGCTTTACTCAAATGTCTTTCTGGGAAATTTTGTAGCCGGGAGTTGATTGGGATCATGGGACCCTCGGGGGCTGGCAAGTCCACTCTGATGAACATCCTAGCCGGCTACAGGTGAGGAAAATATTGAGTATGTTTGCGTCCACAAATTTCAGAATATGAAAGGTTCCCTCTCTGTGGCAAATTGTCTTAGGCAAACTGGGATGACGGGGCAGATCCTGGTCAACAGAAAGCCCAGAGACCTGCGCACCTTTCGCAAAATGTCATGTTACATCATGCAGGAAGACAAGCTGCTACCACACCTTACAGCTCAGGAGGCCATGATGGTGAGATGGACTAAGTGTAAAACACAAAGTGACATAAGATGCCCCCTACTGCCTACATTTTGCTAGTATAAATCGTGTGATATTACACTTAGTTTAACTTGATAATTGCTAAACCTAGGCATGAAAGTGTTGCATATTGTAAATCACCTAAAAAGTTAGGTGAACTGAGCTACTCCTTTTCAGTCAATAAGTCCATATGGACATGTATTATTATTTATGGGTGCATATGTATTTTACGTGTATGTATTATTTTGTTGTTGTTTTTTTTTAAGCAACCAAAAACAAACAGAAACTGGTCCAAAAATAAAATCATTAAAATCATTAAGCTCTGTGCCTAATTATAGACTGCATGGCAATGAAAACGTTTATGAAGTATTCAGATTGTACTTTTTACTCTCCCAGGTGTCCGCCCATCTGAAACTTAATGAAAACTCTGAGGTGAAAAACAAGCTGGTAAGTAACATTTCTTTAACTTTTTGACTATAAAATGAACATGCGACTCAAATTTTCACTTTATCAGTGATGGAAAGTACCTGAGAAATTGTACCACTGTACTTTTTATTTTTTTCATTACTCTGAGTACTTTGTACTTACACTAAATATTATGAAATACTAAATACTTTCATTTTCTACCTGACTACAATTATAATTAAAGTGTTTTTTACTACAGCGTATTTCTAAAGACAACAGTCATTATTTGGTATATATTGTCCTTTAATTTTGTCAGTAAATAAACTTTTTTTAACCTGACACTTAAGGACTGGTATATGTAAAAATCTGCTCCTTTTAAAAATTATTTTTAAAATGATTTTTAGAAAAAAAAATTTACTCATGTGTTTCTTGAAATTAGTAATTACTAGTAAAACAAGCAAAATACATGCTTCTTAACATTGATTGTTAACGCCAATTAAATTATTTCTAAAACATTATTTTCTCTCTAATTATTTCAGTATATTTTTGTTGCTCTTTGAAAGGTTAGAGAAATTCTCACAGCCCTGGGACTACATGCATGTGCTCATATTCGTACCGCCTCTCTTTCTGGAGGACAGTGTAAGAGGCTTGCAATTGCCCTTGAGCTGGTGAATAACCCTCCAATCATGTTCTTCGATGAGCCAACCAGGTGAGCATCATAAACACCATCATGAAATATAAACCTTACCATTGTGTTGATCCTGCCTAAATAATACCAAAAGATTTTGATGATGCATGTCTCCTTCTTTTTGTCTCTCTTTCTCTCTTCCTTTTCTTTCTCTGCTTTGACAGTGGTCTGGACAGTGCCTCAAGTTTTCAAGTGGTTTCGTTAATGAAGTCACTGGCCCAGGGTGGACGTACTATCATCTGCACCATCCACCAACCCAGTGCCAAACTCTTTGAGATGTTTGATAAGGTGTTGAAGTTGTTTCAGTTCTACAAGAAATGGTGTATACATTCCTTAAATATCTCATTCCAATTCTCTTGGTCTCTGCAGCTCTATATCCTCAGTCAGGGCCAGTGTATATATAAGGGCACTGTGCCATACCTCATCCCATATCTGAGAACCCTGGGGCTGCACTGTCCCACATACCATAACCCGGCAGATTTCAGTGAGTTTACACCAGTATGTTTTTCTGTCCTTAATTGCCCAAATTGTATTTTCCCTGATTGCTTTGGTTTTCAGTCATAGAAGTGGCATCAGGAGAGTACGGAGACCTGAACCCAGTTTTATTTGAAGCTGTCCGAAGTGGAATTTGCACTGTTGAGGAGAAAAAGAACTGCTGTGGAAAAATGGAGACTTCAAACTCCTGCCTTGAACAATGTGCCAAAGTGAGTGACAACTGACAACTGACTATGTATGAAGTCACATTACCATTAAATGTGCCCTGATATAATGTTTGCTTGTTGCATTCTCTTTTACCCAAAAGGACTCCACCTATGTTGAGAGTCACACTTTTGCAACAAGCAGTTTGACTCAGTTCTGCATCCTCTTCAAGAGAACATTTATAACAATATGTAGGGATCAAGTATGTGAATTGCATTATATTGTATCTTCCCAACTTCTCAGCCAAAGTTGCTTGTTGTGTAACAGATGTAGCACAAATATATTGATTAAAAACCTTTACTTCTCTTGTCAGGTATTGACACACTTGCGACTAATGTCACACATTACCATTGGAGTGCTCATAGGTCTGCTTTACCTCAACATTGGAAATGATGCCAGTAAAGTATTTAACAACACTGGATTCCTCTTTTTCTCAATGCTCTTCATCATGTTTGGAGCTCTCATGCCTACAGTACTAACATGTGAGTAGGCAGCAAAGGATGGAAAGAGTAATAACGTAAAACTCGATTTAGAAAAGCCAAAAACAGTGTATACTGTAGATTTCTTATTCTACTGAGATTGATCATCACTTTGACTTTAAGCCCAACTGTGTCCAATAGCGTATTGGAGTGAATGTATCATATTTAAGTAATTGTAATGTATTACTGTAACTAAGCATCATTTTGAGTACTGTGTTCTTGGATTGGACATTGTTAACACTAGAAATTCTCTGCCACCACATCTCATCATATGATAATGATTTGTGCCACAGTTTAGTCCTCACCATTTTTGTAATTTCTTGTTATCTTTAATATTTACTAATACTGGAAAAACACTTTTAATAAGTACTGTTAATATCATATGCTTTTGTACATTTGTCAGTGTAAGTAATCTTTATTTCACTTAAGTATAAGTATTTTAACATAAGTATGTGTTGCAGGTACTCTATACACAAATGTTGTTTAACTTCTTTTCAGTTCCTATTGAAATGGCTGTGTTTTTGAGGGAACACTTGAATTACTGGTACAGTCTAAAGGCCTACTATCTTGCCAAGACAATGGCTGACATTCCGTTCCAGGTGAGTGCATGTCTGAGCCTCCTTGAATTGCTCATGTGCTGTAAATGGGTTGACAATGGGAACAGAAGGGTGGCATTTCAGCATAGTACAATCACACAGGTGGCATGCTATAATGAAAGGCAACAGGGACTAGAGGCACTTATGATCTTTATAAAAATGTTCTTTACTTTGATTATATGAGCCTTCAGGATTTTCTTATGAATTTTACTTTTCTCTCAGGTCATTTGTCCTATCATGTACTGTAGTATTGTGTACTGGATGACTGAGCAACCTCCAGAGGCAGGCCGCTACATGCTTTTTATGGCTTTGTCCATTTGCACTGCCCTAGTAGCTCAGTCTCTGGGGCTCCTTGTTGGTGCTGCTTCTACCTCTCTACAGGTAAAATATTTCAATGATAAGGAAAGATTTTAAAGATCATATGTTAACACACATATGATGTGTGAAATATTTCTAGCATGTCTTTAGTCCTATTTTTCTTTTAAATAAATTATTAATAATTGTTAATACATTATTATATCTATTTATGAGATGCCTTTTTTATAGGTGGCAACCTTTGTGGGTCCTGTCACAGCCATTCCAGTGCTCCTGTTTTCTGGCTTCTTTGTCAACTTTGACACCATTCCAAAGTATCTGCAGTGGAGTTCTTACGTCTCATATGTTAGGTACATCATATTTCAAAGCCTAAAAAATCTTAACCAATACCCACCAATTCAGGGCTGACACCAGTATTTTCATTTGCCAGATATGGTTTTGAAGGGGTGATCCTATCCATCTATGGAATGAACCGCACTGAGTTAGAATGCCCAGGCAAGGTTTGCAAGTTCCAGAGGCCTGAAGAAGTTCTACAATTGTTAGATGTAGAGGATGCCAAGCTCTACATGGACTTCATCATTCTGGGAATCTTCTTCCTCATCTTCAGACTGGCCACGTACCTGGTTCTGCGGTACAAAGTCAAGTCTGAGCGATAGGGTGGTTGGTGTTAGTATAGCGTTGTGGAACAAGAGACAGAAGCCTGGGGTTTCAATGCCAGGAGAGACTTACATCCACCATTGGGGTCCTAAGCAAGGCTGTAAACCCCAAGTTACAAAT
This sequence comes from Distichodus sexfasciatus, assembly GCA_032718565.1. Lineage (NCBI taxonomy): Eukaryota > Metazoa > Chordata > Actinopteri > Characiformes > Distichodontidae > Distichodus > Distichodus sexfasciatus. Next base: position 3,267,193 of record JAVGVS010000019.1, on the reverse strand, counting down.
TATATTTTCTGTGCATGAGAGTAAATAAAACTGTGTCATAACTTTACATGGTTTTTCAAGTCATATCTCCAAATTGCACTGTAAATGAGTCCAGACTGTGTCAGCTCAGGAAACCAATATTCATTATTGCCAAATCAATTTGTTACACTGTGTTGCTTTCATTTGGATACAGGAGACTCCAAGTAGTTCTCTGGTGATATTGGACTGTAATATTGTCGGGATGTTGCAGTGTATTGACATTTTCCTCACCATACTCCATAGCAAAATGCAGATACTTCAAAAATCTCCTAAACATGATTGGAATGATCCAAATAGTGCATTATGTCAATGACACCTTAGTGTACTGCATGACTGAAGCTCTGTGTTGACGATCATGTAGATATTCCCAGGAGAACCTAAAAAGCAAGACTGTCTAATGAGCAAGACAATTAATCCTAAATTGCTCCGGGGAGACCTTATCTGTAATTAGGAAATGCAAGTCAGTCTGGATTACAGTTTCCTCTAACAAATCACAGTCCTGTAGCAAATATTGCACTTTTTCTTATGCATTTATACTAGCAATTTATCACCTGAATATATTGTCTAGTTTAAAGTCTAGTTTTCGCCTGTAGTCCACACTGAACCTGAAGACCTTTCAGCACATGCATATACTTTTCAGCATATCAGTATCTTTCTGTTTGACACTCCTCCTCTCTTTCTTAGTCACTGTAATCACATGCTTTGTGATAAATAAAAAACTGACATTTACACCCATCCACTGTTCCTGATGTGTATCAGCTTATCAAGATGGCGTCTTATGTTAAAAACAATAGTGATATTTAGGCGTCTCAGGGCGAAATCAGGGAACAGAAAGAAGCTTTTATTTTAGGATCAGGAAGTTCAGTCAAACCCATTCAGTGACTCTTTTAACCTCCTCCTGACAGACTGGAAAGTGCAAGTTTAAGCTGAAATGAAAATATGTTCGAGCGTTGGTAAGCTTCAAACATTTATTCTGTATGTATGAAATCGCGCCACTTTGCAAGTTCGCGGCGCCTTCGCGTCAAAACGTTATGTTTGTGATCAGAGACAGTGGAGGAGGAGATACTGTCTTCTTCACTACTGTAGTGTCTATTTTCATGTTATTAGGTCATTAAAGATTATTTCTGACGTTAGCAAACATTCTCCGGTCAGTAAATTTGTGGAGTATCGTGGTCGCCGTGTTCGATTCCTGTATAATGCTATATAAACGCCGAACTTGGCAAACAGTGAGCTAACTCATGCTAATTTGACGTTAGCTTCATGTCAACACTTCACGAGTGGTCGTTATGGCATGTATTAGATATTAACTATATTTTTCATAAACACACCGACGGTTAGACTAATATTGATGAATATGATCTATTTCAGCGAGGGCAGCTTTATTCCAGCCTGTTGGTTTAATATTTCTAGTTATATTCAGTTCAAAGGTAGACTAATGTTAATTCGGTATAAGTGATTCTGTTTTAGTGTGCAGTTCTATTTCAGCCGAAATATACTTTATTATTGATTGTTTATATTCCATTTAAATGTATATAGCAAAGCACTTTCTAGACTAAGGTGTGTTTAATATTTAGTGCAGCTGTATTCAAGACTACCCTTACTTTTTATAATAATGGTAATATTCTGTTTATATTTATGCAGCCTTATTCCAAACTAATGTGACTTCAATATTGATGTATACGTTCTGTTTAAATGATTTAAGGTTTTTTGATGACTAATACTATTGTAATATTTTGATACAACGTTTGCAGCTATTATTATACACTAAGATCACTTTCATATTTCTATTTAAATGTGTATAGCCTACTTATAATCTAAGATGACCTTTAAAATGGATGGTTAAATTCTATTTAAATATACACAAGTTTATTGTAGAATGTTATTTTATTATTGATGCTTAAATTTTGTTTAATTGTGTCTGGATTTACTCATACAGACATTTCTAAAATATTGAAAATGTAGAATAATCAACCTTTTCTACACTTAGATTACTTAAATGTCTCTATATATTTTAATATATGCTGGTTTATTCAAGAGTAAACAGTGGCAGTTTTCAGAAAAGTTGCAATATGGTATGATTGAGACTAACTAAAGGTGCAAGAATTGTACTTAAGTTAACACCCAGTCTAATTATGAAAATATGTGCAGACATGACACATCATGCATGAAGTGTTGAAAGATCTCATAATTCCATAATTTGTCATAAACTTTCTGTATTCTCAGTTTAATGTCACAGAACTTTGACTTCAGTATAGGAAAAGGGAGGATTCGATTTTCTCCCTCAACTATTAAATGGAGTGCAGTACTTTTCCTAAATGCATGTATAGATATATTTTATTAAAATTATGTACTTTTAGGAGGGGTCTTGAAGAACAAGATGTGGCGATTCGGGAGGAGAACAGGAACAAGAGTTATTAGTAGGAGATCATACAGAGTCAAAAATGATGTACCACACCCAAGTGTTACACATAAAGGTACTTGTCTCTTTAAAATGATTCCGCTCTTTTATATAAAAAAAAATACTGATTTGTATGTAAGTGTAATGTTTTACATTCTAATTCTTACATTTAATAGAGGTTGCTGTCAGCCTGCCCCTGGGAGACTTAGATGGCGTTCGGAATACAGAAGCTCTATTACTCCACCAGTAAGATATTCTCATGTTAAGACTTGTGCAAATGCTATTCAAAAACAGGATTGAGGCCGTAGGCACTGTATTAATAGCATACAGTATTGTTTCTTTGGTCATATGAAAATTAAGCTGTGTTACAAGCATGGACTGGAAATCTTTATTTTACACATCAATTACTTAATGCTGACAAACAGTGAATATTAGATAGTTTAGTGCTGTCTTTTCAGTATTAGTCATCTTATTAGACTCAGAACAAAATTCTACATGAGTCACAACAAAAAATCTAATCCTATTTATGGTGACCAAATAGCTCACATCAAGCTCACTGAGTAGAAACGTAATCCAAAACTATCACATTATTAAAGCTGTTATGTAGCACACACTACATATAATGTAGCCATAGTAAAGGCCACAGAAGTACTATAAATGAGGAATTTATTATAAAAAATTGTTTAGGAAAACAGTATCCAAAAAGGAAAAATGTAAGATTGTTTACCTGAAATGTCACACAAACTAATGGTAAAGTTACAACCATTAAACAGCCAAGTCTTTAAAATCAAGCAGGGTCAGGGAAAAGGGTACAGCCAATCATGAAATTAAGCAACAGGGCAATACTTTAAGTTGGCACTTGCCAAAAGCTTCTATATCCTCTCCAGTAAGCCACATGATGAGGCATGAGTACTGCCTGCTATTATCCAAAATGTGAACTTCTGCAGGCTACCTGTGTGGACAGGAAGAGAGACCGATGTAAAATAAAATTGTTACTTAATTATCTGCAATATCATAAGAATCAGTCTTGAAGAGTATTCACAGAAATATATTTATTCACTCATTCATTTATTATTGTTATTACAAACTCAAACCATTATGTTATGTGATCTTATTTCAACTGTTTTGTTCTAAAAATTTAATACCAGCACTATAATTCTAGTCCAGTAGTGTTTTAGTGCTGTTCCCCAATTTATTCTTTTCAGCAAGTGGAGAAACCCTTATAGAAGTGGATGGAGTGATCAGATGAAGATGATAAGTTCATCTCCTGATTTCAGTAAGAGGTGGTTTTGTTCTGCCTCCTCCATCTCAGGTGAGCTGGAACTTCACTGAAGCTTATTGTACCTTTACGGAAGATTTCTGTTTAATGTAAGTCAGTGTTGTCCTGGAGGGACGAAGTCCTGGAGGTTTTCCATCATACTAGATTCAGAACATTGACCCCTTGTCTCGGGTAGAAGTTCACGAGAATTGACTCACCAGTTATGATGGAAATCCTCCACGATGCCTGCCCTCGAGGATCAAAAATGGACACCCTTGATGTTAAGTTATATTGACATCCTTTTCACTATCCTTTGATTTCTTTGGTTATTTAAATGTATGCTGCCAAACTGGAGCAGCATCTGAAAGCACCAAGGCGTGTTCCCCTATGTTGGTTTGTGTAGTAGGCTTGGTGTGTGACGCGGTCACAGTGTCGTCACCCACGTCCTGCTGGGCTCTTAAGTCAGTGGAAATGCGGGCCGGTACTCACTGGTTCCCAACTATGGCACCACCACCACTGCAGGAGAAACGACATAATCATAACTTGAACTTTGTCTTTATTTTTGACCTGCAGATCCTGTAGAGATCCACAAGCAAAGATTAAAACTGTGGTTCAGCCACTTGCCCCGGGAGGAGAAGCAGTTTGGGGACTACTTTTCTCCTGAGACCATGCACATAGAGCCACTAATTCAGGAGAAGAACCCAGAAGACGGAAAGGGATATTCAATGAGTCCATTTAGGGGAAATACAGCAGTGAGCAATTCTCTTACGGTCGAGCAACTCTTCGACCCCACTGAGAGTGGGCAGCAGGAACAAGGACTTAACGTTCTGCTGTATGGGGCTGTTGGCACTGGCAAGAGCACAGTGGTTCGCAAGTTAGTTTTGGACTGGTGCTCCGGGTCGACTCTCTCTCAGTTTAAGTTAGTGATCCCTTTCTCTTGTGAAGATCTTACGAATTTGTCCAAATCCACGTCGCTCCGAGACCTTGTGGGCAGAAAGTACTTGCACCTCCGCAAGACGCCGTTCCTCAGCGGAGATATAAATCAGGCCAAAGATGTGCTCTTCATCTTTAACGGGATGGAGAAGATGAAGTTGGACTTTAGGATCGGCTCGGCTGAACTGTGCAGCGACCCCAACGAGGCTCTGCCAGCTGCAGCTGTTGTTGTTAACCTGCTCAGGAAGTACCTCTTACCCGAGGTTTGTGGAAAACATCCTGTCTGAAAATTATGAGTTATTTGCTTGCGTATTTTGTAACCACATATCAGAGCCTGAACGACTTTTTTTTAAAGACTGACACAGATTTTTGATATTTGAAGTGTTTAAAAGACTATAATTATATATCAGCTGTTTTTTTCATTTGTAGTTATTTAAGAGCCCTTACCAAGATAACTAAACATGATGACATAAGGCCAGTGCTGATTTCGAAATATGAAGTCTAAAAACAGAATAATCTCATTCATGTATTCAGACATCTCTAAAGCATTATTTTCAGTTTAAAAAGACTGTTTCGGATTGGTGTCGTTTTGGCAGATATCCAAATTTACAATATTGGTATCATATCAGACATAAAAAAGTGGTATCATGCCATGTTTAAAAATATTGGCACAGCAATTTATTGGTCAGTTCTGCCACTTATATACCAACCGGGCACATTTACCTCAAATGTTAATTCAGGATGTGCAAAGCACCTTTAACCGTTTTTTATCTTTTTTTCAGGCCAGCATTTTGGTCACAACCAGGCTGTCAGCCGTCGATCATGTCCCCAAAAGGTACGTGAGTCGTTACGCCCAAATTTGTGGGTTCAATGACCCCGATCGCCAGAGGGCCTACTTCACGAGCCGCCTGTTGCAGCAGAGCGAAGAGGAGCCAAACAGGGAGGCGGAATCTCTGGTGGAGATGCTGTACCTCAACCTGCAAAGGGACAGGCAGTTAGCAGCCGCCTGCTTTCTTCCGTCGTACTGCTGGCTGACCTGCGCCACCCTTCACTTCTTGCACTTCACCAACACCACGGCGCCTATCCGCACACTCTCGGGGATCTACACCAGCTTTCTGAGACTCAACTTTGGTGGCGAGGTGTTGGCCATGGAAGCGGACGTGCCTTTGCGAGACCAGACCTCGTTAATGCTTTACGTGGTTCGGACTGTCGGCAAACTGGCTTTCGATGGAGTCAGCAAGAAGCGAACTTCTTTTTCCGAAAGCGATTTGGAACAGTGGATAGGCGGAAAGACCAAAACTGATGAAGACCTCCAGCAGCTGGCGGTGTTTCGCACCGACGTGCTGGACTTCTTCTTGGTCCCTTGCGTCAAACACAAAGCAAACGGGAGTGACAACAATGAGAAACGCTACGTCTTCGCTGTCCCTGCAATGCAGGAATACCTGGCCGCGCTTTACGTCGTTCTCGGTGAGAACAAGAGCGCATTGGAGAAGGTAACCAAGGAGGTTTCGGTCGTCATCGGACAAGCAGGAGAAGACATCACCAGCTTGCTCAGCATCCTATCCAAATTCTTACCTCTCAGGATCTTTGCCATTTTCAACCTGGTCAAGCTGTTCCCCAAACTTTTCGAGCGAGTCAGCAACCTCAGCCGGGGCCGCATTGCCAACACCATGGCTGCCGAAATGTTCAGATCGGAGGACAGCTACAACGAAGACGTCTTAGATCAGGTGGAGCAAAGCCTGCTGGGAGTGCAAGGCCCCCAGCCTGAACACGAAGCCGACACGCGTTCTTTTGAGCTGTACCCCATCTTCATGGGAGGGCTCCTGCATTACGGCAACAGAAGACTCCTGGACCAGCTCGGCTGCGACATCAAGAGCACCACCGTGTCGCAGATCACCCGGAGCTTGAAGAAGCAACTGATCAAGCAGACTCGCATCCAGCAGCCTCCTGAGGAGCTGATGGACGTGCTGTTCCTGCTGTACGAGCTGCAGAACCCCCGGCTCACCGCTGAAGTGCTGCAGTCCGTGAAGGTGGTCAACCTGTCCCCCGTGCGCATGACCCCGCTCAAGTGCTTTGTTCTCAGCTCGGTGCTGGAATGCACTCCTTCTAGCTTTCTGCTGGATGAACTCAACCTGTCCTCCTGCCACATCACTTCAGACCTGCTGCACATGTTGTGGCCTGCCTTCCAGAACACCTACAGCCTCAAGTGAGAAATTTTTTCTTCATATTTATTTCACTAGGGCTGCCAAGATCATTCGACATATTCCAAACACTAAAAATGCTTCAACATCAATATTTATATATTTATCTGTTTTATATATTTAAAGTTTTTGTTCACTATGCAAAGTTTTGATGGCCGTCGAGGCTGCAACACTACACACAAGCATCTATTCTATATTTTTACTCAATTGACAGTAAAAACATGCATTTGTTACGCTGTTTTATTCATATACACACTGTTGTGCGGCGCTCTAATATACCGGCGCTTTTTTATGCAGTGGACAACGCAGCTTTTTGCACTGTTCAGGCGACTTGTGGTCAGCAGCACTTTTTATGCCGAAAGATGGCTGTAAAAGGCGCGTTTGCTCTGCGTCATCGTAACGACTCGGAGTTGCTTGTGTCACAACTCTTATTTGCAGCATGAGCAATAACTTATGTACTAAGTCCTAACTTGGTCCAGTCTGTAAGAATGATGAAGGTGGGTTGTAAATGTACAAAAATAACCTTCCAAGGCAATGTTGAAATATTCAGCTATTAAATTTCTTTGTAGGAAGTAGTAAAACTAATGGCATGCGTGTGGATTTTTGATAGTTTGTGTGTGTATATGTGCTGTCTTCAGTCTGCAGTTTAACAGTTTGTGTCCTGAATCCTGCATCGTGCTGCGAGACCTGCTACTTGGACCCCACTGTACAATTAAATCGTTACAGTAAGCCTGACTTTATCTGCTCTTGGTTTTGCGGTTGCTTGAATCAGGGCATAGGCCTTCAGACAGCCAGAATCTGACTGTCTGTTCCAGTTATTAACTCTCACAGGGGAGCAAAGGAGACGAGGCAAGCTCCCTTAAAAACCTCTCCTGAGATGTTTAGTGGGAGCTCTATGAAACTATGACTTGGGAAGTCATGGTGCATACTGGGAAACTACAACTCCAGGAAATGCCACTGTGTAATATGAAGCCCAGCTCTAGTAAATGTTAAGCTTCTCTTGTATTTGTAGAAGCATGTACAGTATGCCAGTTGTTTCATGCTATTTCTGGAAATACAGTACTGTGCAAAAGTCTTGAGTCACAACTTATTTCTTCACATTTTGCTTTGAAAGAGCCAGACTTGCTTGTGATTTTAATGTAGTCTTGAGTATTGTACTTTTGTATCAGTTTCCTAGCAAAATATAGGCTCAAGATTTTAGCATAGTACTGTATATGATTTTTAATGTAATGCTTTTTATACTGTGTTCCTGGATATTTTAATATGGCTTGAGACATGTCTGATGGCCAAAGTAGAACACTTAAATTCTCACTTACATCAGTTCTTACCTCACAATATAGTTTTAATTGTTTGTTCTTGTTTTTTACAACTTGTAGCTTTATGGTAATGTTTCATCTTTATAAAGCATTATTTTGGTGAAGCTTTATGAAGTGATTCCCACGCTTTATCTCCAGAGCTCCTCCTTTTGTAGATTTGATAGAATTTTTTAAAGCCCCCTTTACCAACACAAACATCTTTTGCTTCCGAAATCCACTGAAATGTTTGTATTTTGTGACAAATCACCTTTACAGTGACACACATCATCTATCTTAAAATATTCACTGTTTCTCTACACAAAAAATGCTTTTAAACTCAACTAGCTCCCTGCGTGGAAAAAAAATAAATCCTGAAAGTTGTCTTTGTAAAAATGACACCTTTAGATAGATAGAAAGATTCAAGATTCAAGATTCAAGATTCTTTATTTGTCACATGCAAGTTATACAGGTACAGCATGCAGTGAAATGTATCCTGATCCGCTCTTTTAACTGTGCAATAGACAAGGGAAAGACAAAATAGACACAATACAACTTACAAACATAAGACTGACTTAAATAAGGAGGTTGGGGTAACAGGACGAAAAAATAAAACTATATATTATAAATAAAGAAAGAAACTTTATTTAATCCCAAGGGGAAATTCAGATATCCAACAGCCCCTTCACTATGAATAGAATAATTAAATGCTAATGTAAAAATAAATAGCAAGCTAAAATACATAATAAAATAAGGCACAGTCATTAATTATAACAGATGATGATCTGGGAGAGGATGAGGTCAGAGAGCACGTGGGAGCAAAGGACCTCCTAAACCGCTCAGTTCTGCAGCGTGGCAAGAGAAGCCGTCTGCCACTGCTGCTCCTCTGCCCAACCAAGAGGCCGTGGAGAGGGTGTCGACTATTGTTCCAATATAGCTTTAAGTCTGTTCAATGTGACCCTTTCTACCACTGTTTTAATTGAGTCCAGTCTCCTTTGCAAACTTGTCAGTGTTATGACACCCCTGTTTTAAGGCACATTTAACCCAGCATGTAACTAGATATTTGCCCTGATTGTGGGCATCCTTAGTAGCAGTATGTCTGATACAAAGTACAGTTGGATCATCAGACATATTTCCGCTCATAGGATAAATCTCCAGGAATATGAAAACGTGACTGTTTTTAGGTTGAACTGCCACTTTAACGAAGTGTCTCTGTGTACAGATTGTGTGATAACTCCTTGTTAGACAAAGGGGCTATTCACCTGCTGGACGCTCTGCCTGGTAATCAGTCTTTGAAAAAGCTGTCGTTGATGCATACCGGGCTCGGGGATAACGCTGCCTGTGAGTTAGCAGCCCGACTGAACCAGCACTCCGGGTTAGAAGAGCTTAACGTGGCGTATAACAACATTGGAGACGCTGCGGCTCTTACCCTGGTCGATGCCTGCAGAGAACACCCCAGCATCCACACTGTACAGTGAGTAAGGCTTTCAGCGTTTTTTGTTTTTGTTGGAGCAAAAGTGCAGCAGGCCAAAGAGTAAGAATAGCATAGATACACCAGACATTTATGAATGAGAGTCTAGGGATGGGCAGTATGACCTGAAATGACACAATCACAATCAATTGAGCATTTAATCTTGATGATCATCATTCTTTGTTTTTTGCATTCATAGTTCATTGACCGTGTTTGTACAGTTAATAACTGCTCAGCTGTTAAAGCTGGAATATTTTTCTAATGAAAGAGTGCATATGTTAATAATTGCAGTAATCATCACAGGCAGGATTATATTGATTAGGGGTTCTCAATGTCTCGATTAATTTTCGATTAGTTGCCAAGGTCCTTGAGAGAGACATGCGGTATTTCCACTGTACTGGGGGCATTTATGAACCACTGCACTGGTGGCGTTGTTAGCCCGATGTCTGTGACCATCATATTTTATGATCCCATGTTTTTTTTCTGATGAACAAACAAGACATTTCCTTGTTTTTCCAGCCTATACCTGAACCAGCTGACCGACACGGGCAAACAGTCCCTGCATGCCCGAGGTGTCCCTCAGGTGAAGGGAGGAAGACGAGTAAAAGTTCTCGCTTCCGTCACCGAGGGCTCGGACATTTCGGAGGACTGGCACCCCATCCTCAGCATAATTGGGAAGAACTCGCTTTCCTGGGAAAGGGAACGTGTTCAGGAGCAGCTGCTGGTCTTCCTGAAGGACCTGGAGTGGGGCCGAAAGCAGCAACTGAGCATCTGGAAGAAGCTGCACTTCCGACGAGTGGAGAGCATGGTGAGGCAGACGATGAGGATCCTGGAGAAAGGAAGGACCAGTGGCAAATGAGTAGCATGATTATTAATCTACAGTTCAGAGTAACCTCTTTTGTATACACAGATTGACAGGTGCAATGTTTAGTAGGTATATTATGGGCAAGTACTGTATAAGAAAACTAGGTACGAATCAAGTCTTCCTTTGCTGAACATTAGAGAAAATGCATTTCTTTTCGATAAATATCCTCACAGAAATAGTATTAAATTACAGGACACTTTTCACTTTAGGGCTTGTGGATTGGATGGATATGCCTCGCTGGATTAGTACTTGAAAATTTCCTAATTTCCTTTCCTGTTGGTGTTAGTGTATGGAAATGTGGACAAAAATGTTTTGTCATGTTCTGTAAACCTGACAATGCAATGTTTTATTGATAAATTCAAAAGTTGCGGGACTGGTGTGTTATCAGGTACAGGGTCAGACAAAGTATGCAATGAACAACCCATTATTTTGTTGTGTCCATTTTTTCGTCCGTTTTCCCCCCACAGACTAACAGCAAGCATAGTTTTAGGATCTTTGCAACATACTGTATATTTACACCATACATAGAAAACGCTTAAATCGTCTTTATTTAAAGACATCTAGTGGTGTTAAGGAAGTGAAATACTTTTGGTTTTGCTTCTTAACAAACCCTGTCAAAGAAAGTCAGATGTTAATGCACACTCAAAGAGAATACATGCAGTGGCTAAATCTCATTTTTTGTTAGTGAAGTAATTAAACAAGAAGTATGAGGGATAGTTAGTCTTAGGTGCTTCTAGAAGTGACAGCAATAAGTTCGTTTCACTGCTGAATAGTCAGGACTAGATAGTCTTGATGCATATCTGTTCTTTGCAGGAGAGCAGCACATAATGCTATTTTTTCACCGGAAAAACAAAGCAGTTTTCAATTTAGGCACCAACTGGCACCAGTGCAGTGGAAAAGCGAGAAATGGACACCACTTCAACATGGCAAGATGGTCTCCAGACCAAGAAGAAACGGGTGAGGCAGGTCTTCTAAGTGTAGCCACACAGGTGTTACATATTAGGACAATCATAATCAAACTAAGACAGGGAATAAGAGAAATGTCGACATCTAGCGGCCGACCGGGGGAATCGCAGGGTTCATCTAAAGCGAATTTGGAGGAGAGATGCTAAGTACATTGGAAAAGGATGGTGAGGATGTAGCTGTCAGGTAGGAGGAAAAGAGGAAGGCCTGCAAGGAAGATTATGGATGTGATGAGAGGGGACATGTGGGTGGAAGATGTGGAGGGCATGAAGAAGTGGAAACAGTTGATCCAGTGCGGTGACCCGAAAGAAGATGATGAAGGCACTACGGATGCAGCAGTACGTGTTCACCGTGAGAGTTTCTCTATCTGGATAATTAACAAGTGGATATTGTTTCTTATATGTAAAATATGTACATTTATACTGTTCTTCTGTACATCTATCCCACAGTAGGTATAAGAAATAGTTCTCAAAATCGTTTTCCTAACTAAACCTCTTTAACCAAAATGATGAGCTAAGCTCTAGGTTCCAATTTGGAAGTAAGCTGTATTATATTTATTGATATGTTTAGATGAAATTACAAACTGCAAGATGATATTCTCAATGATAAATCATCTCTGTGGAAAAACAGTGTGTGACTGAGTTTCTATGTCCACATTCTCTTGTATCTGTGTATGCCAGAAAAACTCAGAGGCTGTTATCACGGCTCAGTCATTAATCAGTGACGACTATACAGAGTCTACCATAGTTCTGAGAGGACGTGATGGAAAGACATTTTGATAGAATGCTGTTATGTAATAAAAAGGTATTGGCCTCGTTGATAACTATCTGCCCAGTGTGGGATATTGTCTCATAAATCTCAGCTTAAACATTAACTGGAGCACATTATTGTGGAGCAAAAAGGAGGAGTTCTGCTGCCCGAATGCTTCTCCACGCTCCCGTCTGTACCTTGTACTTCTCTACTTTCTGACTGCCATCCAGACTGGCAGCTTGGAGTCAGACTTACTGCATCATGAGATTTACCCCAGGTAACTGTAGCCAGATTTCATACTATTTATTCTCTTTTTTGACTGTTTTTGACCTTAATCTATAATTACTCTTAGCAAGAGGGCTGGTTTTGGTAATTGCTCACACGCAAGGAGTTTGTGAGTAGTCCAGTGTTGTCGTAATACCAGCATCTGTGATTACTAGTTTCATATTTTCATGTACTTTCATATCCTATCATTTCATATTTTTCCATCTTAATACTTTTGTATTATATTGCCTGAAATATTTAACATTTTTATGAGTTCTTGAATGTCTGTGAATGAATACAACATGGTTAAACTTTACATGCTGTTAATTGTTAAGCCTCATGAAGAAGAAAAAGAAAACAGTATGTTATGGTGACGTTTTGCGTGTTTTTTTTTTTGGCTGATGCAACAAGGTCCGTTCAGAGAGGGAAAATAATCAAAGGTTGTGTTACTAATTGTAGTTGTCAGCTGATATCATGACTAAGTAAGTCTTGATGAACCAGAGAAACCAAGCCCAGAGATTTTTTTAAATATCAAAACAAATAAACATTTTTAAAAATATATGCAACATGTGTTCTGTGCATTTATAAAAATCCAAAATCAGTGCATAGCATCTATTTTTAATGGACATAAGATTCTCTATCTCTAATAAAGTTGTTGCAGTTTTCCGTCCAAAACAGTGAAAGTGTTTCTGAGTTAATGTTAAACTATAACCACACCCCAACAAACAGCCTGGAATCTTAACCTGCAATGATGAACCTTGATTAAAACAGTTACACAAAGGTTGCAAGAAAAATATGTAACATTTTGCATTTCTAGGTCCTGTGAATGCAACTGAGTTTCCACAGTAAGTGTCGTTTTATGTTTTCACAGTAAAAGCTTCTTTATAAAATCTGAATAATTAACAATTAAATAATGGTGGCAGTAAATAATCTGTGAAGTGAATTTTGCCGTTATATTAATTATAATGCACTTTTTAGGAAGTTCACATTCAACCCCAAAGAGGGGATTGATAATCCAGCCCTGGTTATCTCAGATGACACAGGTATCCTCTTATGCAACATATTTTTCCTCTATATAATAATACTTTGGATACAATGGATGTTAAATGACAGTATAGCTTGGATTGAATAGAATTTGGGTAAATGTGCCTCAGATCCAGATGTGCATCCGAGATTATGTCTGCTGAAGCGTGAGGAGGGTCAGGGTTTTGGTTTCCACCTCCGGAAGGAGACGGGCTGCAGGGGTCACGTGGTGCATCAGGTGGCCCCATGGAGTGCCGCAGAGCGCAGTGGGCTTAAGAAAGGAGACCGTGTTCTCGAGGTCAACGAGGAGTTTGTGGACAACCAAGAATATTCAAAGGTAAAGACCCAATGAGTATCAGGATTACAAAGTAAAATTATTGTTGCTAAACTGGTCTGGACTGGACTATTAATCGAAATCAACATTCAGAAACTTAAACAGACAAAGTCTTGCCCATGATGGTTCATTTAGATTATTAAAAAAATTATTTTAACACTTTTCCCATGTATTCAGTCGCTGCTCCTGTTAGCTGCCACCTGCTCCATCACACATGGGTCAAATACAGAGGTCACATTTGGTTGTGGTGCACTATGTGCTGGGCTGTGCTGTGTTCACAATGACAAATAATCATTCACTTTTCACTTACCACCACCTTGTCACGTGATGTCCAGTAAGCTACTACATCTGTATGTGCTTCCTTCAGTTATTCTAAAATCACAAAGATATGCTCTTTCTTTAGAAAAAATTTCCCAGCTTTAAATGTTGAAGATATTTATTCATACATTATCCGAACGGCTTAATCCCCATTGGGGTCGTGGGGATCGAACCCAGGACCTTCTTGCTGTGAGGCGGCAGCGCTAACCACTTTGCCACCATGCTGCCCCCTTGTTGAACATATTCACAGTACAAACATTTTCAGTAAACTATGAGGGCAAAACAAAGAAGGTGAAATAAAATAATCATTCATCAATCATAATCAAGAAAAAATGTTTGTGATGCTCATTTGAGGTCATATTGCCTTGCCCTATTTTAAGGTCATAAATACTCCCTTCAATTACAACATCTGCCTGTCAGATTTAAACATGATAATAAATTTAGTATGGACCTTTAGAATTTCTTTTTCACTGGTTATGCTTCTGGAGGTGTGAGTAATGTGGTCAGGGCTTAGGCTAGGTCTCAGACTTTTAGCACGTATTAATTTTTAAGGAAAGATAAAAACCATGAGAAAATCTACCTTACAACTAAGCCCTGAAAAATGAATTCTAAACTTTCCCTCTTTAAAAGGGAAGACGATCTGTATTAAAATACAGTAATGGAGAACTGATTATAATAAGCACTTTCCTTTTCTTTCAAACCCAATAATAATATGTATATGATCCTTGGGTTTATTATATTAAATACAGTATATGTTAAATTAATTCACATCACTTTTCCATTAACTAATTAGTAAACAAATGTGAAAATGAGGTGATTGTTCAGGTCCAATGTCTGTCTTTCTTTTTTTGTTGGTGTCAGCATCAGAGAGGAGGGGTAATAACTAGTAGGAATGCAGGCACAAAGGTCAAACCTAAGTTTAATAACAAATAAACAGAACAGAAACCAAACCAAACACAAAACATCTTCATGGAAAACAAGGGAAGCAAGACAAACACACATGGAAGGCACAAAGGCCCGGTATTAGATACACAGAAACACAAGTGTAGCACATTAGGAGTGAGGAGTGTGTGTGTGTGTGTATATATACCCATATAGTCTTGTGTTCTTGGTCATCTTTACATGTGTATATATATCACCACTGTGCTAAAGGTCATCTCAAGGTTGTGTCCTGTTTGTCAGGTGGTGCTGCAGATCCAAGCCTCCGGGCTGCAGCTGTGTCTTCTGGTGCTCAGCGCTGAGGAATATGAACTGGCTGTGTCGGAGGGAACAGACCTCATGGCTCTGGCCAGCGCTCATCGTGGAGAAGGCTGTGTCCGTCCACGTCTGTGTCACATCAGAAGGGAGCCCGATTTTGGCCTGGGAATCGGCATCATCCCTATCGAAGGTGCCGTGTTGCAAATCTGCAAAAAGCATGAGCAATGATGTAGGCCTAAGAATATATGAAAGTTCATGTCAAAATTACGGTATTGTGCAGGTGCGAGAGGGAACTACTACCTGAGTCCCGTCAGCGGGGGTCCGGCAGAGAGGGCAGGGGTTCGGAATGGAGATCGTCTAATCTGGGTTAATGGTTCCATGGTCTCAAAACTGACTCACTCAGCACTGGCAAAAATGGTGGGTTGACTTTGGAGGAATACAGTGTTGCAGAGCATCTGAGATATAATGTAAAAGTGAAGATTGCAGTAGTCAAGTCAAAAGTCAAAGTCAAAGTCAACTTTATTGTCATCTCTGCTATATAATGTACAGATACATAGAGAGACGAGACGACGTGGCTCCAGGTTATTTCCAGTGCAAACAAACAAAGAACAGTAGAACAGAGAATAAATAGGCAGTGGCACGACTAGGCACATGGGATAGCCAATAAATAAGTAGAAATACTAAAATATACATTAAACAATATACATTTTAAACCAGACAATATGCAATATACATTTTAAACTTTTTAAAAAAATATATATATAATTAGAGGCTAGAAATAGACATAGAGGTAAAACTTTTTGTCAAGTCAGGATGCAGTATTCTTAACAGGTTGAAATTGACATTTACACTGAATGTGCAAGAGGTAGAGTTATAATAGACAGATACTATATCCGGACTATTTTCAAGTACAATGTTCAGTATATGTGAAAAGTGAAAGTAAAAAGCAGCTATTAGAATACTACTTGAGTAAAAGTACTGAAGTATTAAAAGTATTTTTCTGGTATTGGTAGTGTTTAGCCATCACAAGAACTATCTGACACAAAGTCTTAACCTTAAGATTTAGTTTGCATGTTTTTGAATATGATACCAATCATCCAATTCCTTCAATCACAAACATGAGGAGGGCCAGATTGTGGCGCAAATTATGATCACAGTGGAATGTAGTAACCAGAATAAGCGTGGGCATGTTTTATAAGCTTTTAACGATATTTGCTTCATAGACACATAAAAGCCTGCCCTTCATATCATCAGTGCCTGCTATAAAAGTTACTATCAAGGCAGTTGAATAGGGGTGGGAGTTGCCATTGTCGATTCTGTTCCATACGAGAGCCGCGGCACAATAGTACTGTGAGTAGAACGCTGCTTGTTTTTTGTTATTTATCAGCTAAAATATAAGTTTTGTCTGTAGTAAATGGGAAGATTTAACCGAACTGGAACTTCTTAGTGAATGTTGGACTGAGAGTCGTGCGCTTACATGAGAAAAATATCACTTATGCTTCATGATTCCTCGTACTTGAAAGTCGCAGAGAGTGTGACGTAATGTACCGGAACCAGAAAACACCGTGCCGGGAGATGAGAAAATCGTTAAGAAGAATCAATAACTCTGGAGGTGTACTGGAGCCGGTTCTGAGTCGGAACTAGTGATGGGAAGTTCGGATCATTTTACCGTCTCGTTCAGCAAAATGAACGAATCTTTTTCCGAGTCATTTCGTTCATTTTAGCAAAATATAATTAAAATGTTACCTGTTACCCCCCTAACACATTTACTGCTTACACAAACGTTGATCACACTACAAATAAGACAAAACTATAAACTATATTTACAAATTATCATAAAATTATCAAAAAATATATAAATATAACATGTTTAACACACCACAGATCCTCAAGAAACAGTAACAAAATCATAATGACAGAAATTGACAGACCTTTTTTATTTATAAGAAAATGCGTTTTAGATATTTTTGATAATTTTATGATAATTTCTAAATATGATCCAACATACAACAAATGGAATTTTACGTTAGTATTTGACTGAGGTACGGAGCCGGTAAGTGGTCACGTGACAAAAGAACGAACGACTCGAAAGACTCGAGAGATGAACTAATCAATTCAGTTTCCGGCTCAGACTGAGTTGGTTAAGCTTATGGGGCTGTCACGTGATGAACGAACGAAAAACCCGAAGACTCGAAACAGGTGAATCAATAATTCCAATACAGAAACTATAGGAAGTTGCGCAAATGCGCATGACTGAACGAATCACTCCCACGAGACGACTCGTTCTTCCCGAGTCACATTAAAGATTCGTTCAAAATGAACGAATCGTTCAAGAACGACCCATCACTAGGACTCGGAACCAGTTTTCGACTCCCACCCCTAGCTATGAAAGAACAAATATGACATTTTCTTTCACTGAACACAACATTAGGCAGTAAAATGTAGCATGTGCAACTGCTGTCAGTTGAAATGTGTTAGACTAACCAGACTAAGAGTGAAAGTCGATCATATTAAAAATACACAATTCAAATACAAACTATTAAAATAAAAAATGAGAAGGCACAATTAATAAAATATAATAAAAAGGTATTTAATCTGCTAAACCCTGGGACTGTTTTACAGATTTTTGCTCTAAAAAAGATATCCAAAATAAAGTGTGTATATCTCAGCAACCACAACGTCTATTTTTATGCTTTTGGTCTCATAATAAAGGTAACACTTGTGAGGTTACTGTGGAATCAGCATACATGTTACTGGATCAAAATAAAGCAAGGTGCAACACAGCAGAACATGAGAAAAAAAATCATGTTCGCCAAAGAAACCCAAACATATTATCTGCATAATCTGCGGAGTCTCTGCTTTCATATGATATACGGTATGCATGGTTAGCCAGAGTAGTATAGATTATTTCTATATTTCTTCCACGTAGACCTACGCAGTGTTTTTCTTCTTTGTTTATTTATGTGTTTGGTGTTGGAATTGTGTTATGTTTAGGTGGAAATTGTTGTTTGCGATTTTTAGATGAGATTCTATCAGTGATGTTGATGTGCATATGTTTGTTTACATTTACCGACTATTTAAAGGCTTCCCATTCTGCCTGGGGCGATTGGGCTCAAGCAGTTAATAAACTTTGGCTACATAACACCTTACTCAAATGCCTATACTTAAATCCAAATGTCTCTGCTGTTTTCAGGTTAAAAGGTGTGAGGAGCATGTAACCTTTTTGGTGATAGACAGCAGAAGTGAGGCGAGCTACGTTCGAAGACGATTACCCGTTTTACCTGCCTTTGCCAGCACTCATAACCTTCCCCACAGGCCTAAAACTCTACACCTCATCCAGGGACCACAAGGATACGGCTTTCTTTTAAGACAAGAGAAACTGATTTCAGGGCGAATTGGTAAGATTCAGTATGATTTCAAATCAGTTTTACTTGTATAGAGACATTATTACAAAGCAGCTCCACATATCACTGATCCCAAGCCCCTAATGAAGCTGCAACAGAGGGGTGACTGTCGAAAGGCAAAAAAAAAATCTTAACTGGAACCAAGATTCAAAAGTGGACCCCATCCTCTTCCTCTTCCACATCAAGATGAACTCATGCATTTGAGGTGTTCTGAATGTTGCTTTTGAATCAGTTTCGGAGTGTCTTTGTGACGTAATGAACGATGCCCAACAGCTCACCTGCTGAGGGAAATGGACCCGAACAGTCCGGCCGAGGCAGCTGGGATGGAGGATGGGGACCTGCTGTTGGCGGTCAACGGAGAGCAGGTGGAGAGCTTGGAGCACGACAACATCGTCAGCAGAATACGGCAAAGCGGTCAGCAGGTCACGCTTACCACCATCTCTATCCAGGGTAGAGATTTCTACACTCAGGTGTGTGTCATGCTTCTGTTATATAGAACGTATTTTTCCAACTTCAGTGAAAATTGTTCTAAGCATTGAATATAAGCAAATCTTTCCTACGGAAAGAGCATAATTTAAGTGTGATAAAATTGAAATCTATGGAGTGAGATCACTGCCGGATGTATGACACAAAATAGACACAAGCGCAGAGAATGAATGAAACCAATCAAAAATAGGGACAATGAGAGTTCAGAATCTTTGCGTAGTATTTAGTGTCCAGGAGCAGCATTTTAGATGATAGTTTTGGCACATCGTTATTAGGCCTGGAATTTCTGACAGATTTCCATTTTTAATTGTGAAGCTAGGAGGTTTAATTTCAGGAGTGAGCAGAAAATTGAGAAGTGTGCAGCAAATAATCAACCAAGCTCAGGGGCTGGTGTCTATCTTTTTGGTTGGTTTCCTTCATTCTGTTAGTTCGTAGTGCTTTGGTTAGTTTTAACGACATATCTGTATTGTGATATTTTTTACTCCATACAAATCAAACCAAAAAATAGTTATTGCGACTAGATTTGGTGACAAAACACTTTTCATAGATTGATTGCATTTTCTTGGCTGATTTTGTTCACAGCTGGGCATATCACCATTGCTGTTTTATGAAGAAAACATTCCAAAACGAGAACGTTTCCCCACACTCACTCGGCCTCGCAAAGACATGCACAGCAACCTGCCCTGTCCCCGGCTGTGCGTCCTTCACAAGGAGACCTCGGGATTTGGCTTCAACTTGGCCTGCGTCCAAAACAGACCCGGGACCTACATTGGCCAGGTTCCCATCTTGCATTTATTATCCTACTGAATTTATCAGCAGCATAATGTACTGTTCTTCTACAACATCAGATTATTAACAAAATCAAAGCCTCAAGCTCAATCATTTCCAGACATTGGGCCTTGTTCAATAATTTCTTACTTCTAACAACATTCAATATTTAACTCTTAATTCAACAATTTTTAACATTTTTTCAGAAATGTGTTCTTAAGAAAAGAATATGACAGATTCACGACATATTCGTCATAATTCATTTGCAAGTTTGTTCTTTTAATGATGAACGGGTCCATTGGTAGTGTTACGGTTAGGGAGTTGGCTCCATCTTCAAAGGGTGAAGTCACGGTTCGGTAAAGGTACCACTGAAGTACTGATGATCAAGGTCCGTGGAGACTGCTTGTGTATAGGGCCCAGAATTTGGTGCTACACCCCTGCCAATGTGTAAGAGTTACTCAGTGGACCCAAATGCAGAGTACGGTAAATGCAGTCTTGATTTTAGGAGGGGTTTTGCAAAAATTGGCATTGTATCAATAAAACAGACACAGTTAAAACCAGTAGAGACAGTTCACAAAATAGTGCAAAAACAGAATAGTCAAGAAACACGAAACAAGGATCGATACACACAAGGGCAGAACAGGAAAACAGTCGGTATGCAGTCCAGGACATAGCAATACGTCAGTTGTGGATGTTAAAGCTCAGGGAACTCTGATGAGAGTCTGTGTGTGTCTACATGTCTATCAGGGTTGGAAGACTCTCTCCAGAATCTGGCCTGCAACCTTACAGTATCATCTAGGATCTTTGTCAAAGCTACAGAAGTGGAATTTAAGAACAAATTTCTTCTTAAGAACGGTTGGTGATTGTTTTTAAACATGGTAAATGACCCTCATTGTGCGTTTGTCGTCTTGCTTTTCCCCCTCCAGGTGGCGGCCGGCTGTGCTGGAGAGAGAGCGGGATTGCGGGAAGGAGACGTGCTGGTGGAGGTGAACGGATGGAACGTGGAGGACGAACAGCTGGAGGAGGTGGTCCAGCTGATTCAGAAGGCCGGCGAAACTCTCAGGCTGCTGGTGGTGGAGAGGGACGGGTATGAGAAACTCCGAAAACACAAGCTGCCAATCAAGCCCAGCCTGATCCTGCACAGCACACCGGTGAGCAGGGGTGGTGTTAAAAGTGCTGAAGATTTGCACTTAAGTACAAGTACTGTTACACTGCTGAAATAATACTAAGTACTCTTCTCAAAAACTACTCACTAGTACTAGTTACTTTTTAGCCATTGATATTTATTGAATAAATATTACAGCTCATGTTCCTAGTACAATCAAGTCAAGTTTTGAAAATGGTCTCACTAAAATGATATGGCTTCTGTGGGGCCTAACAGGCTACCAAAACATCCAAATATTAATTCAAATTGTGGCTGTGAAGTAAGAATCGAATGATTATTGGGGGCCGACATTAGGCATTTTGCTTATTACGTATCAGTTTCTAATTTTGACTATCACCGATATCAAGTAATTACAAGGTGCTCTTCTGTGGCTCCACTCTCTGTGGTGTTTGCTCTTGACTCGCTGCTTCATTTAATGTCCCGCCCACAACAGTCTCTGATTGGCTATATCACACAAGTAGTCTCTAATCAACGTTGAAGCCTTGTGGTCACTCACAACACTCACACACGAGCGCAGTGTGAAGCTCCGAGAAGGAGAAGAGTTTAAGCTGAGCTTGGTGTTTGTAAAATTCAAAATTTGATGGAGATTTTCTCTTTTTACATATTGGTTATCGGCCCCATTAACTAGCAATAATTGGTATCGATATCGGCCCTGAAAAACAATATTGGTCGACCTCTACTGTAAACAGTAATTAAATCATTTTAAAAGTCGTGAATTCGATTTTTTTACTTTAATTCGTAGAACTACAAGTAAATTTACAGACCTAAAAATATACTATAGTACAAGTACCTAGAAAAAATGACTTAATTACAGTGGTTACTTCCACCCTGCTGATGAGATTAGAGAGGAAGAGAGATTAAGGGAGAGAAAGAGATAGTGTGTAAGATAAAATGTCAGATAGTGTGTGAAAGAGATAAGGAGGGAGGGAGAGAGAAAACATTTCAAACAGAATCACCACTGATTTCTTTTATTAGCGTTAGCTGAACATGTTTATATTTCTATTAATTTTTGCAGGTTCAAGATTCAACAGACTCAGACTATTTTGTGTGAAGAGTTTACGACTAGCCTTGATCATCTGCAATACGAGGCGAGGCAACGTCGGAATTATGTCCATCATTAAACCAATAAAAATTCAATCTGCTGCCAAGTCAATCTGCTGAAGATTATGTAAGAAAAACAACATGAAAACCACATGAAAAGCGGATGGATTCATTTGAAATCTGTTTACTTCTTTGAGATGCATATTACAAATTATGACTTTGTTTAACTGTTTGTAAACATGGAATTTTTAACAATGTAATGTAAAGATAATTAAAGAGAGTGTAATATAGTGTATATGAATAATATTGGTGATATAGTGTTTAATAAAGATTATGTGGAGGATCTTTTTCTTTATACTTTTTTAAATTTTTATGTAAATCTCCACAATCACCACATACAAAATTTAAAAAAGTGCATAAAAAGCATGGCTGGAAATGGAGACTCAAGATTTGACATTACTCCTTCCCGCACACTTGTATTCAGATTCGGTCAAACGATTATGGAGGCAAACCAAAAATCCAATAGTTAAACATATGACACAAGTTTGGTCTGAAGTTCACAAGTATTTAGGAGATGAGCATCTTCTGTCTCAGTTCAGTCCAATATGGGGCAACCAAGAGTTTACACCTGGAAGAGCAGATTGGGTATAAAGTATATTAAGGACCTATACCAAAGTAACTCAGATACATTAAGGACATTTGAAGAGCTTAGAAGTAAGTATAAAATTAACAACATTTTTTTTTTTTAAATATCTGCAACTTAGAAGTTTTATTTATGCAAAACAGGGCCATACGACGTACACTGAGGAAACCTCTTCATACACAAATTGAGAAATATGTAATAAAAGATAATTTAAGGAAAGGAATTATAGGGCCCTATGAAATTTCCTTCTCAATCACATCCAGCACTGCCAGCCCAATTGCACAGGAGACTGGATTCCCTCCGAACTGCAAGGAAATAAAAATGACGCATAAAGTCATTAGATTTGTTCCTAAAGAATGGAAATGCTTTTTTTTTAAACAGTGATAATTAGGGCCCTAGGAAATCCATTTTGTTTTTTCCTAAATTCAGGTTTTTTTTCCATTTTTATTCTTCTGAATTCTTTGTTTTACATTATAATCATATTTATTCACCTAAAAAGTGTCTAATTATGGAGTGGATGAGGGAAAAAACAATGCAATAGAAAAAAACATTCACATTAAATTACATTCAACTTCAACAAAGTGCTGGGGTTCAGCAGAACATTTTCTGCTTTGGTAAAACATTTACCTGTAAACAACAAACAACATTCATTTCTTCGTGCAAAACCAAACGTTTCTGATGTGAGTTTTTGACTGTAAGTGGTCGTCACGTGTTCTTGCGGGTGCATTCTATCGTTGTTCTCCCGATTCATAAAAATCATTTGGGTATTGTTCTGCTCTAAACTTAGCACTGACACTCCAATTCCATAATTTTTTTGAGGACTTTAGTGTTTCAGCCTCTTTGCCATAGCTGACCGTTGACGTTTCCCCCTCTGTGTCTGTGCGTTTGTGTGTGTGGAAAGCTCAGTCCCTCCTCAACAGGTAACACGTACAGGGGGCTGCAGTGGCCAAAATTGATTAGAAGCCATTGCTTTGCTTTGCCCACACACCGATATCAGCGAATTATACGACATTCCACGTTTTACAACGGATTCCATTTTATTTGTTGAATTCCGCGATTCTGTCCGCATTGTCCGCAACTCATTTTCCGCATCGCGCAAATCATACTTTATTGATATCCCACTCATTTGAAAATACACTCTGTAAACTGGCAGCATGGAGGAAAGAGTTAGAGTGTGATATAACGCAAGACGATTGGAAAATGGCTTGCTCTAGGGTCAATAAACAAACAATAAATGCAAATTTTAGATTTCTGCAATACAAATGGTTAATGCGAACCTATATAACCCCTGAGAAGCTAAACAGATTTTACAAAAATCTGTACCAAATGTAATGAAAAAGCATGGCTGTGTTTGTGCAAAATGAGTTCTGCTAAATCCAAGACTTGTTTTTCTACGTGGGATTTCCTACAAAACTCTAAATTCCTGCTCAAGCAGTGAGTGTTTTAATTTTCACTTCTGTGTCTTAGCATTTACTCTGTCCTTCACATTTCTTCCCCCAGGTCTTAGTTTCTAATGTGTAAAAAGGGACAGTTTTTCTGCATGTTGGTTATTTTAAGTTAATATAAATCATATCATGAGGCCATGTCTAGTGCTTATATAAATGTAATTCAACATGTTACTAACCATCATTGCATCTCTTGTGCAGATCTTGACGAAGCATCAAGTTCTAAAAACAACCAAACAGTTCATTAATGATTCCTTCTAAAATCCAGATCTTAGGCAGCAAGATTTCAGAAGTAAGTCATTAAAAATCCACCTTGTAGAATGTGATCAATTTCATCAGTGACCCTCTCTGCGTCCTCCATGCTGAAGCACATCGGAGGTTTAAATTTAATGACGTTTTCCCACGGCCCATCTGTGCTCACACATATATGCTTCTCTTTCAGCCTGATGAAGAAAAATGATAAATAATTTTGTATAAACCTTTTAGTCAATAAAGATTAATCTTGATTTAACATAACTTCCTACCTCCTAACCATCAGCGCTGCCTCCTCGGTTGCTGGTGTTAAATCCACTCGGTCTTTTACGAGTTCAAACCCCACAAAAAGCCCCACACCACTGCAGAGGAGGGAGGGGAGAACATTCTTGTTTAAAATACAAAGGCCTGGACGATAACACCGCAGTGTCTACATCAATCAGGATTAATTTCTCATGTCAAATAAATGACCTTGAAGGCAATCGAGATTCAAGAGAGTTAAATGAATTAAAGCGAGTGATTATTTTTCATTGTGAACACAACACAGCACACAGTTCACCACAATATAATGTGACTTCTGCATTTGACCCATCTGTAAGGGAGCATTGGGCAGCTCTATCAGTGCTCAGAGAGCAGTGCTTGTGGACGGTACCTTGCTGATACCTCTGTGGTACCTTTACTAGTCCGGGACTTAACCTGGCGACCCTCCGATTACAGGACCAACTCCGTAACAGTTACACTACCAACTGCTCCAGTTTTAAAGTCTATAAAAGTGATATGTAAAGTGCAAAAAGTACAGAGTATACTCACCGCACGTCCCCAATGATGGGGTGTTTGTCCTGAAGATGTTTGAGGCGCTCCTTGAGGTGACCTCCAACCCGGACTGCATTTCCTCTCAGGTCCTCCTTCTCAATCACATCCAGCACTGCCAGCCCAATTGCACAGGAGACTGGATTCCCTCCGAACTGCAAGGAAATAAAAATGACGCATAAAGTCATTAGATTTGTTCCTAAAGAATGGAAATGCTTTTTTTAAACAGTGATAATTAGGGCCCTATGAAATCCATTTTGTTTTTTCCTAAATTCTGTTTAATTTTTTCCTGAATTCCGTTTATTCCATTTTTATTCTTTTGAATTCCTTGTTTTACGTTATAATCATATTTATTCACCTAAAAAGTGTCTAATTATGGATTCGATGGGAAAAAAGAACAATACAATAGAAGAAAAATCACATTAAATGAATGTTATTCAACTTCAACAAAGTAATGGGGTTCAGCAGAACATTTTCTGCATTTTATTTGTTGAATTCCGCGATTCCGCATCGCAGAAATCATAGGGCCCTAGATAATCAGAAAAACTCCAGATAATTATAGCTATATCAGCATTTTTCAGACAAGACTACAGACTAACTGACAAAGGGCAGCTGGTAGCATAACGGTTAGGGAGTTGGCCCCGGACGTTTGCCGGTTCAAATCCTCACTCCCTTAGATTTGGACTTAAACTTAAATTCAGAATAAAAACGGTAATGAAATTGTTAAGTAGTCTGCAAATTTCGGTCTACAAAAAGGAAAGGTATTGGTCAAAAAACATCTTCACTGGTTATATTCTGGATGAAACCTTAATAATCTTTGTTGCAAAGGTTTGCTGGTTTGTTTCCAACAGCTATTTTCCCAGAATATCCAAAGCTGAAGTTAGGCATCTCATTTGAATATTCAAATATTTTAATATTCTCATATTAATTAAAAAATGCCCCTAAACGCATTGATAAAATAACCTGCTGACCAATAAATTATATATTGATATTTTCTGACATTGGTAATAATCTTTACTTACGGTATTAAAATACTCCACTCCATTGTCTGTAAAAGCAGCGGCGATGTCCTCAGTGGTGACCACACAGGCTAGCGGATGGCCATTTCCCATGGGTTTGCCCATAGTCACGATATCAGGACAAAAGTCTTCACCTTGAAGCTGGAAGGCCCAGAAGTTGCTTCCCACACGGCCAAAGCCTGTCTGAATTTCATCAGCTACAAACACTCCTCCTGCAGCCCGAACGTACCTGTGGGAAAAATGTTTATTCGGATTTGATTTCATGTATTACTTATTAAGTAGAAATATCTGAGTTCATTAAATACAGAACAAAACATGAACGCTAATTATATGTTTTCCTTTTTCAAATTTGGTCAGGATTTAATAAAATCATTGGGCCAAAAAAAAGTTTTAATGAGGACACCTACTGTGCAACTTTTTGAAAATAACCAGGTGGTAAAATGATCTGTCCCCCTACACTGGGTAAGGACTCCACAAAGAAAGATGAAATCTTTTGACAAAAAGAAAAAGGTCTAAATAACCAAGAAATGATTATACTTAAAAATACAAAGCTTTATTTTAAAAATATACATACTTTTTAATACCTTTATATTTATTTCAGCAAACAATATCATACCTTTCTTCCTTTTTTGTGCGCCTCGTCAATAAGATGTTTTATAGAGTCTGCATAAGCTTGTGCTGGATCAGGATGATCCTCCCGATAAAGGCCTCTGTATGTGTCAGGGAGAGGCGCCTGCACCAACACAAAACCATATAAGGTGTGTACAAGAGCAACAAACAGATGCCGAAACATTCTGTACTCTCAGTTTCTTACCCACCACATGAACCCACTCCTTTTTGCCTTCCAGTTTCCGGAACTTGTAAGGACTTATGTCGATGAGACTAGTTAGATGCCCGTGATATGCACTTAAGAGAGGAAGAACGACGAGACAGACTCAGTAACAAATACAGTTTAACATTTGAAGAAAACCAAGGGTAACCTTAAAAATTAGAATTGGAACACTTACTGGTCCAGAACTATAACGTCATGGTTTTGAGTGTACTGGCGGGCCAAACGGAGAGCGAGATCGTTCGCCTCTGAGCTTCAGGAGCAGAAAAATGTTTAAAAGAGACACTGTGGCTGGTTTACACAACACAGTTTCACAGTCTTGGTCCTTCAACAGCCTTTCAGTCTTTTCTCTCCTTCAAACACACCTGACTCAATTTCCTCAACAAATTAACATGAATTCACTAAAATGGATAAAATCAATTAAGGAAACAATGCCCATTTACTGAGTACTTCAGTACCAGGTCCTGGAAATACTTCCACAGAATAACAATGACAAGTTCTTATTCCTTTAGGCAGGGCAAGGCAAGTTTATTTATAGAGCACATTCTCATACACATACACATGGGTCATTCAATGTGCTTTAATTTTAACATGGATGCTATGCTTACCCTGAATTGACAAAGTAGAAAACAGAAAGCTTCTTGGGCAAAGTGGCTGCGAGTCGGTCTGCATATTGCACAATGTTGTCATGGAGAAATCTGGTGTTTGCATTAAGAAGTTCCATTTGAGCCACAGCAGCTTGAGTGATGGCAGGATGGCAATGTCCCACTGCAAGACACACAAAGCTAACGTCAAACATGCAAGTGTTTAAAGAAAACATAATGTGCATATTAGAGAAGTCATTTACTGCGTAGCTTATTTTCGTGCTGGCAATAACCCAATAACCCTCATTTTAGAAATGATCTTTGCATTTCCAAAATAAAATCTGATGCCAAACCAAAACCAAACCATTCCACTATACATGCCAAAAGAGAGCTAACATGAACCAAAAAGTTCCAAAACCAATAACACTTCGGATATTAGCTTTTGTTGGTTTCAGACCAAATCAGGTAACAGACATAATTTCACTGTGTACAGTAAGGTTAAGCTGGTGGGAGTGAGGTCCTCCTTAATCCTTAAATAATGAAGATGATATTCACTGACCATGCTGAACGTTGCTGATGCAGTCAAGGTACTGTGTTCCATTCTCGTCATATAGATACTGTCCTCTTGCTCTCACTATTTTCACAGGGTCGTGGGGGAAAAAGAGTCGACATGACTGCCTACAAGACAAGAGAGGACTCTGAGGTGTTAGCAGCATACAATACCGTTCAATGAATCTAGGTTTATAGCTTTATATGTGTGAAGTACAAATTCTATACATACATGTAGAAGCAATTAAAAATCCAGTAGACAACTTTCATTAGAGAAAAGAAAAAAATCTGGTCAACATGCTCTTTTTTTTATCTATTTATTTATTATTGGTGGCCCTAATGTTTCTTGCTCAGTCTTTAGGTCGGGATCTGATTTATATTTAGTACATGTTAAAATAATTTATGTAACAAAGAATTCTTGACCACTGAATCTCGAAGGGAGAGGTAAGGAAATTCCTACTGGACAAGCTTGACATTATGCCTAGCAAGAGTTGCTTTACAGGAAAACTCTGCTCTCTCATTAACAAGAAGAACATCAACTTTGTCCATCATACCCGATCAACCTTTTGCGCATCTGCAGAGTGTGTTCCTTTGGGAACATTTCCTTGGCCATTTTGATTATTTTCACACGTTGGTAAACACGTCTAATCCACGAGTTGATTTTGGCTCTGATTTTACCACGTATACGAGCTATAAAATAACTTGGTCTTGTTCGGAAATTGTTAGTCCCAACGGAAACAGCGTCGCTCCCGCCTTAACAAATCTAATAATTCAAAATTCAAAGTAATCATGATTCAATGTCACGATTGGAACGTTTCTACAAGGAATATTATATAAACTATATACTGTTTAGCGGTGGCTTTCTGTTGTGACTTAGCAGTACACATCCGACATCCGCTCCGTCCCTTGCTGATGACGTATTACACCGTCGTGTTTACCCCGGAAATGCGGAAAGGGGGAGCTGATATAGAACATTATCATCTCTAATAGAAAAACAGTGCGACACATCGCCAGCGGAGCTCAGGTACCGAATTTAATTCGCATAGTTCGTGTTCGTGGTGCCCTTAACCGGAGTTGCTGCATCTAAGTTTTGGATTTTATCGGCTAAGCGCATGTCCGCACTGTCCGTATTCACAGAGGTTGTAGCGCGTTAGCTCGAGTGAAGCTAGTCGGCTAACGTTAGCGTGACAGCTGGAAGCGAGAGAGCAAGACGACAGAATTTACGTGATATTTATAAGCTTTTTAATACGTTAATTATCATTGTAACACCAATATGGAATAACTGGAGACAGTAAAGTGACATGCAAGAATCAACAATCTTGGCAAGCACACGTCAGGACACATCTGGTTGAAAACATAAAGATTTTTCATGGGTAATGTGTAAGTGCTGGAAGTTCAATTCTTTAATATGTAAAATTTGAATATTCAGTCCAGGCATGAATGTGTTCTTATAATGAAATGCGCCACAGGTTTTGCAGATGTTTTAATAAATTGTAGGAAAAGAGTTGATCACCATTTGCAGGACCCTTGCCAAAAAAAAAAGCATCTCAGATTAATATGGTGCTGAATGAGAGAGGGTATGGGTGCAAAGAACTGAAGGGGAAAATTGACATTGCAATATTTTTTGCTACATACAAATTACAGTATTTGTTTTGTTTTACTAAAATGACTTGAGTAGCTCTGTTTGAAAAGAATCATTCTAAACGATTTTGGTGTGATTATAGGGGAGTACATATGCGTAGTTAATACAAATAAGAATTAAAGGCCTGGAAAATACTTTTTATTCTGTTCTACTAAACCATATTTTATTGAAGAACCCTGAAATCTACGTAAATTATGTTAGATGTCTATTGTAGATAAATCATGGACTCTTAGAACCAGACAGAGATTCCTTTTGTATCAAGCAGCAAAAGTTATTTTTGTTACTTGACATTCCATTGCATGAGCAGAGAGTGCAAAACTGACATTAATGAGAAGAATCAATATTTTTATGTAAAACATTTTTTGTTTACTGCCTCATTCCATTTTTGTTATTTTTACATTGGAATTACTTTACAAAACACAGATAGTGAAAGAGTAAATTTGTCCAAACTTGTCGCTGGCCCAGCATCTTGGATGTATTTCCTTTAGAACACTATTTTTGGCTTTGATTCTACATTGAGTATTGGGTGATTGCTACCTTTGATAAATACTTCTAGTTAAGATTGAAGGATGTATAGAAAAACTTGTACTAAGAAAACTGTAATAACTGATTTTGAGATAACCAACAACTGAGTTTGAATGTTTTCTAGATTCTTTATTTTCATATGTTCAGAAGACATATGCGCTTTAGTTTTAAAGACAAGGGTCAAGCGTTTACCATAATATTTCATAATATTTATACCTGACTATGATCGGTTTCTCCAACATAAATAACTTTTAAATAAAAAAGTAAAAAAGATCTTTAGAGATGGCGGACGTTTTTGGCTCATCATGTTAATAGGCACTAGAACATTAGTTACCCTTGGCTTGCCAGGAAGAACATAATCCTATTTTAGAGCCTTGGTGTGTTTATCTCATCTGTTAATAGATTTTCTCATCTGTTCCTCTGCCAACAGGCTGGTATTCAGAACCTGTTGATGGAGTACACGCTCCAGTGAAATGACAGACCAGGGTAATAACAATCAGAACATCTCTCGAAACCCGTTTGCTGCCCTCTTCAGTTCCCTTGCTGATGCAAAGCAGTTCGCATCAGGCCAAAAGTTACAGCAGCAAGCTAAAGCACTGAGTAAGTTTAGTGTTTTATGCAGCATATGAAAGGCATCAATCGTTACTGAGTCTTTATTGCTATATTGTGTATACAAGGGTAATATATGCATTAATATTTGCATTTTCAATTATCTATCTGATTACCAATAGCTGAAGACTCTGGGGAGAGCCAGTCCGAGTCTGATAATTCAGTGTCTGACAGTATTGATGACAACGATGACTCGGTTGCAGAGATCAGCCGCTCTTTCCGCTCACGGCAGGAGCTCTGCGAACAGCTCAATGTCAATCACATGATCCAGAGGATCTTCCTCATCACGCTGGACAACAGTAAGATATCATTCTATCTATCCACTTTTTTAATGCTATCCACATCAATGCAAAAAAATTCTGCATCAATTTTTAAACCAATTTCTCATTGTAAGGATATGAATTTCTTAATTGCAGCTTACACAGTGCACAAAATTTTCACTAAAATGTTTAGTCTAGAATCTGGACTGAGGATGTATCTGTGTGTTTGTGTATCTGAGTCCTTGTGCTTTTGACCTGTTGAGACCCTATCTAATTATTTTATTCCTAATTATTTCAACTACATTTATTTGTGCTATAAATACTATTGAATACAATTTAATGGATATTTGGCATCAGAATAATTAAAGGTCCAGTTTGAAGGAATACAGTGAATATTAATATCTCTGTTGGAAAAATATTTTTTTAGATTAATAAACTAATATAGTCAACAGATAAATCATTAGAAAAGTATTCTTTAGAGGGAGCCGTAATATCCAGCATCATCTGTCCTTTATCCTCAAGTACTGTAAAGAGCATAATATAAGGAAACATTTCATGGTCTTGAGATCTTACTGGAATGCTAAAAATGCCTCAGTCATTCCACAAACCCTGTCCCCTGTAGAAAAATGAGGTTCACTATGTCACATGAAGCTTACCATGACATTTGCTACTAAAAAATAAATTACGGATCGTAAATGCAAAGACACCACTTCTGTTAATCCCACTGATGAGCTCACTTTGGATGACAGAAAGTGACATCGCTTTCCAGAAGTAGGACAAATGACTTAATG
This sequence comes from Distichodus sexfasciatus, assembly GCA_032718565.1. Lineage (NCBI taxonomy): Eukaryota > Metazoa > Chordata > Actinopteri > Characiformes > Distichodontidae > Distichodus > Distichodus sexfasciatus. The sequence goes on along the minus strand of JAVGVS010000019.1, from coordinate 3,235,086 downwards.
TTTTTCACCCATCAGGCATCTCGGCCATCTGCATGACATCATCTACTGCTCTTCACTCATTGTGCTCTTTTTTTACTCAATCTCTATTCTACCTTCTAGTCAGATTCCTAACCAGTGTGTCAAAACAGGAATTTGACTCTATTTTATGAATCTGTCAACCTCAGTCCGAATCATTATGTCATGTTTACAATGTGTGAATAAGTATTAGGAGACCTACGTCAACAGAAACGGCTCAGTTATGGAAACACATTCCATGCACTGTTCAGGTTAATGCCAGAGATAAATTTGGCACTTATTGACCAGGCTCTGTTACTCTGTTAATGGAACATCTAGCAAGGAAGAACTTTCACAAACGTGCTTAAAGTGGGCATCCTACAATAGTACCATGCTTAAATACACTGAGCAATGTTTGTAAATGCAGATGGCGTGGCTAGGGACCTATTTTATACACCAGTCACAATAGGTCTCAGTATGTCCCAATACTTTTATACATGTACTGTATGAATACTGTTACCCTGTTTTGATCATGTCCACTGTATAATCTAAAGGTGACCCCAGTCTCAGAAGTGGTAATGGAATCCCACCGCGCTGCGTTTACCTGGAAGAGATGGCAGCTGACCTTGATGGCCAAGACTGGCTCGATATGGACACAATAGAGCAGGTGATGAGAAGAATACATTTTACTGTTCTCGTTGAAGAAACCAATTTCACTTTTCTTTTTAAGTGAACGTGAAAGTTAATGATTATTTGTCATTGTGAACGCACTACACCACAGCACACAGTGCACTACAGCCAAATGTGACCTCTGCATTTGACCCATTTGCGAAGCAGCAGTTTTACAGTCTGGTAGAATTCTTGATATATGAATAAAGGAGTAAAATCTGGTCGTGTGGTCTCTCAGGCTATTTTCAGCAGGCTGCTCTTACTGGAACCGGGGAACCACCTCATCTACATGACCTCCTGCAGCGTGGTGAACCTGTCGGCAGACCGCGATGCTGGGGAGAAGCAGGTGGTGCCGTACCTTTACGCCTGCTACCAGAGAGCTAAGGAAGAGGTGGGGGAACGCTGTCTGCCGGTAGACTTTTCCAGAGTGATGTGACTAAAATGTTAAAGTCCACAGAGGGAACATGTTCTTCATACGTGTACTTCTAGATTTAAATCAAATCCTTTATATATGTAAATGTAACATTTATCAGAGACTTTTGTCACTTACATCTCCTCATTACAGTAACAGTGTCCCTGGAGCAACTTGGGTTTAAGGGTCTGGCTCAGGGGTCCAGTGGTGGTAGTGCTAGGGGTAGGATAGAGTTGGAATTTTAATTTATGACCTTTTGGTTCATAGGCCAGTATTCTGTCACTAGACCACCATCACACATACACAGATTAAGGGATGAGTGTGAAGTTTAGGAAGTCCCTTATTATCTTATGTGAGTTTGACGTTTTAGCGTCAGTATTTGGATAGTTTACACATCAGCCCAGTTTACTTTTACAATAGTCACTAAGGGTTGGTTTCTTGCTCGTGGATTAAGCCTAGTCTTGGACTAAGATATAGTGCCAGTGGAGATTAACCATTGAAACTCAAAGTTAGTCTAGGACTAGGGCTTAATCCACGACTGGGAAATTGGCCCTAAACCAGTTTTCATCTCAAAGTTTCCACATGCATCACACTGTCATTTTGGGTTGTAATAGACCTCCATCACTAGTTTCTGGTCAGATCGTGCGGTTGCCGCAGCCTCCTCCCTCTTCCGACTGAGAGACACCTTCTGTTTTGTTCTCACACTTCACAATCTTTTAAAATGCTTTTGCAGCTGTCAAGAAAGCCACATTGCACACTGGGTGTGTCCCTGTTCTAACTTTTGTAAATATGAATTTTAACTTAATGGTCCTGTCTGTTAGTATAACGGGAAGCTTCTAGCATAACTGCACTAATATTTACAGTTAGAGTTTTGGCATTTAGGAGACACTCTTGCCCAGAGTCTCCCTTGTAGCAACTTACAGTTAAGGGTATTGCTCAAGGGATGAGAGGTGATAGTTTATAACTTTGTTATAACTTTATATCTTTGGACTCTAACAACATATTCATTCATAATTAATCCAGGTTACTAAAGTGCCAGAGAAGCTGCTGTCATATGCTGTTCGCTGCAAGAACCTGACCGTGTCCAATGCCCGCACCGTGCTGCTCACCCCTGAGATATACATCAGTCAGAACGTGTACGAACAACTGCTGGATCTGCTGCTTGAGGCGGTCAATGGCGCTCGTATGTAGATGAATTGCTTTGTAATTTTGGTTTTACATATTTAAAAATCTAACTCGGTCTCTAATCTGGTCTTTTAATAGTTGATTGCATCATTTGCTGCCTCTTTTACAGAAATCGAGGAGGTAGTGGAGTTTTTAGAGGAAGTCATTGCTGGACTTTTGGCCGACCAGGAGGTCCGCACGTTCGGGGAGGTCATGGTGCCGGTTTTCGATATTTTCCAAGGCCGTGTTAAAGACTTAGACCTCTGCCAGTTGCTGCTTTACTCCTACCTGGATGTTCTGATCTACTTCAGTCGGCAAAAAGACATTGCCAAGGTTGGGTCTGCATTCTCTCAGTTAATATAATTACTATAATTTCGAAGTGTGTTAAACCCAGTCTTTAGAATCTGAAGCCATCAATGATGATCTGTATCCGAACCTCTCCTGTTTTAGGTACTGGTGGAGCACATTCAACCCAAAGATCTGAGCAACGGACTTCAGTATCAAAAGACCCTTTTGGGGACCGTTTTGAATATTTCTTGTCTGCTGAAAACCCCGGGAGTGGTTGAGAGCCACGGCTTTTTCCTCAACCCCTCTCGCTCCAGCCCACAGGAAATAAAGATTCAAGAGTCTAATATCCACCAGGTGGGGTTTCATGCTGTCCGAGAAGACAACATTGTTTTTATGAGACTGGGTTTTGGTTTCTCTTGCGGGGGATAGAGGAGTAAATCACAAGTTTCTTCGTAATACTATATAATATTGATTCAGGGCAACGAGTTGATGCATGATACTCACCATTAATCTTATCCAGAGCAATTAACATTTCCCAATCCTGATTACACACTCTCCCTGGAGCAAAGATCATAAGGATTTTTCAAAGGGACTAGTGGTGTAAATCTTTAAAAGTTTCTTCGAGATGCATCATTATATTGATTCAGTGGACAATCATTTCATGTCTGCTGATATCTTAAAATCAATTAGATTGAATTCAGGACAATATCAAATGCTGATTTAACATAATCACTTCCAACATGAGGGACGTTACTATACGTGTGATGTCTGGTTGATGTTTTCATTTTGGATTGATGCTCACCGATCGCCAAATCAAAGTATCAGTAGAGATTGATATATTGTTACACCTCTAGCTGTGCATAACTTTAGAGCGTTAACCCTCCCGTGGTTTGTCCGTCTCTGATTTCAGTTTATGGGGCAGTATCATGACAAGCTCCATCAGATCCTGAAGAACCTGCTGCAGTCCACCGAGACTCGTCACCTTTTGCTCTCATGGCTGGGCAACTGCCTGCAGGCCAACATGGGGCGAACCAAAATCTGGGCCAACCAGATGCCAGAGATCTTCTTTCAGATGTACGCCTCGGACGCCTTCTTTCTCAATCTGGGTGCTGCGCTGCTGAAACTCTGCCAGCCCTTCAGCCGCCCTCGCTCGCCCAAGCTCCTGACGTTTAACCCCACCTACTGCGCCCTGAGGGACTTAAGTGAGGAAGAGAGACGCAACAGGAACGTGCATTCTAGAGGTAGACACCTGCCTTGCAATCTGATGGTCACTAGCTGACATTGTTGTACTATTAAAAAGTCAAACATGTTAATGCTTCTTTCTCCAGGGCTCGACAAGGAGACGTGTCTGATTCCTGTTCCTCCTCAGCAAACAGTTGAATTCGCTCAGTCGTACAGCCTTCTCACAGAGAACCTCATCCTCACTCAACTCACCCTGCACCTGGGATTCCACAGGTTATTTAAACAGGCAATTAAAGTTACACAGTTTAATGGACACTGTCATCCTGTTTGGGCAAAATGTCCTAATTGAGATAGAGATTCAAATCCCTAAGCACCTAAGCAAAATCAATGTAAGTCCCCTGAGAAAAGAGCCTTAACCCTACGTTGCGCCATGGAGAGCATATAATTAGAAAATGTCAAATGTAATTTTGATAGGAGTGTCTAATGAATGCAGTAATTGTGTGCTGTATGTTTTTAGAAGACATTTAGAATAACACCTCCACCAGTGTTTTAACGCCAGAACGTTAAAACAACCCGAGTTCAGAACAACACTGAAGCTGAGTGAACTTTATGATAATGAGCTATAGAATTTCAGTGGCAACCAATCAGAGTGCTTCCACAGGATTCCACAGACCACAGGCATGTAAACTTTTGCAGGAGAGTTGCATGCTAATGTTGGCCTCTAGGCATGCAAAACAGTTTTGGCTGATGGCATTCTGAACAAACCCGTCCCCACCTTCTTTGTCTGCATCACAGAGCACAGCAATTATTAGCGTTGCGGGCAGGGCTTCAACAGCTAACATTCATGCTGCCATTGTTCCCTGTGTTTAAGTGTGCTCAATACAAATGCTGAAAATGCAGACAAAATAGTTTTGTATCGTAAAGACTTAAAGGCAAATTCTTACCTACTCTGTCAAGGCTACATGATCAGCTATCAGTGGTCATGGTGGTTGACTGTGTCATAGAAGCAAGACTCTGTGGTCATATTGCGGCTTGGCTACCTTTAATCATAAACCTTTTTAAAGATAACGCAACAATTGGTTTTAAACCGTTTAAAACATGTTGGTTCTTACCCTCTGCTTTGTCCAGGCTCCATGATCACATGGTAAAAATGAACCAGTCCCTGCACCGGCTGCAGAGCACGTGGCGGGAGGCCCAGCTGGGCGGAGGCCCCGTGGCGGAGCAGCTGCGCGAGCAGTTTGAGCGCCTGATGACGGTCTACCTGTCCACCAAAGCTGCCGCCACGCAGCCCGCCATGCTGCAGAACTGTCTCAATCTCCAGGCCTCCTGCGCAGCACTGCTGGTCCAGCTCGCACTGGGCAACCCGGGCCCCGAGCACGTGCCACTCTTATTCCCTCTGCCTCCGCTGCACAACACCCTGCTGTGCTACGTGCCAGGTAATCAGTGGAACTTCCGACAGTTCAGGTGCTTTTTTTGTGTGACTTATGTCTTTGTGTCATCCTTTCCTTATTTTTTGCTAATAATTTAGTGCATCTCATTTTACATTTGTGATGTTTAGCTTATCTATAATAACTTACATTTTCTAATTACAGGGACAGTTTCCGTAGAGGAACTTGGGGTTAAGGGTCTTGCTCTGGTGGTTTGCAGCTCGAAAAGATTCAAACCTCATCTTATGGTCACTAACTCAGTGCTTTAACGACTCAGAACACCACAGACTCTTCTTGTTGATGTTGATGTCTTATCCTGTGTAATGTATTAATGAAACTCGTCGAACTCTTAATCCCAAGTTATTTTATAAATGCAAATCACTGTGGAACTTTTCTTACAACCCTCATGGATAAGGTACACTACTGTATAACTCTTTAGGATCAAGTTTTTCTGAAAAGTCCAGTAAAATGATATTATTTACATGCTGTTTTCCAGAGTTCTTTGCTGAAAACATGGGCGACTTCTTCATATTCCTCCGACGCTTTGCCGACGATGTGCTGGAAATGTCGGCTGAGAACCTAGAGCATGTCTTCAACTTTATCACTGTGTTCATGGGAAACGTGGAGAGGTGGGAGCCAGTGTTTAGCCATATATCGTTTTCCATCTGCCTTTATGATGACATGCTGTGACGCTGTAAAGATCGCAGACCGTCCTAATGAAACTTGTTTTCGGGCAGAATGAAAAACCCTCATTTGCGGGCGAAGCTGGCAGAGGTTCTGGAAGCTGTGATGCCACATATGGAGTCTGTGTCGCCTGGCGCTCCACAGCCCATTATGTTCCAGCGACAGCGGGTGTTTTGCTCCTACTGCCATGCGCCTCATCTAGCCGAGGCTCTCATCACTGTGTTTGTAGACATCGAGTTCACTGGTGAATGTCTCCACTCGGGGTGTTTTCACACTGCAACTGGAATCTTGTCTCAAACAGCTAAAACTTTTATAAAATGTTGAAGTACAGTTCTGGTACAAGCTCCTATCCCAGTTATGAAGTATCTTAACAGCACGGGTACTCACCAGACCCAAGGGTACTCATTTAAGTTCTTTGGGACAGTATCTTGCTCAACCTCCAACCTCAGTTGTACCTTTACCTGTCCAGAATTTGAATCGATGATCCTGTCATCGCAGGAGCAACTCTTACACTGTTACACTCTTGGGATTGGTGTATCTAGTGGTCTATCCCAGTCTGAAACGAGCAAGAACTCGCACCCAAAGTACCCTTGTCTCTTGCAAGTTTCAGCTCCTGTTAGTCGCAGTTTTCAGTTGTGCAGTGTGACAGATTCAGATGTTCTCAGTTGATAATTTGTAAGTAGTTGCATTTCCGTAGCTTACAATCTTCCCTTTGTTTTCCTGCCCCCTAGGTGATCCTCACCAGTTTGAACAGAAGTTTAATTACCGGAGGCCCATGTACCCTATTCTGAAATACATGTGGGGAGAGGAGAGCTACAGGGATAGCATTAAGGTGATGATTCCTTTTCTGTTTAAATGTGCAGAAATGCCTCCCACATAATTCATCAGGTTATTTGAACATTTATTTTTATATTTTACCATTCCTTTATTGCTCAAATAAAAAAATGAAACCACTGTTTCAGCATTTGGCAGATTATGCTTCAAAAAATCTGGAGGCTATGAACCCTCCGCTCTTCCTGAGGTTTCTGAACCTGCTCATGAACGATGCCATCTTCTTACTAGATGAGGCCATACAGGTGTGACTTTTGGTTCAACTAGTCCTCTTTTATCATACCAAGACTGGTTGATGTCTGATTTGCTAAACTCTGTGCTTCTTTAGTACCTGAGTAAAATCAAGCTCCTGCAGCTGGAGAGGGACCGGGGTGAGTGGGAGGGACTCGCCCCCGACGCTCGCCGAGAGAAGGAATCCAGCCTGCAGATGTTCGGACAGCTGGCTCGCTTCCACAACATCATGTCGAACGAGACCATCGGCACCCTGGCATTTCTCACATCTGGTAAAGGCACATGGGTGTATATTATAGGGTATTATTCTTGAGCGTTTGTGGCTTTGTGCACTGAGACTCTCCCTTTCCTCCACCCCGTAACCGCCTTCATCTTGCCCAGAAATCAAAGGCATCTTCGTTCACCCATTCCTGGCCGAGAGGATCATCTCCATGCTGAATTACTTTTTGCAACACCTAGTGGGGCCCAAGATGGGCGCCTTGAAGGTGAAAGATTTCAGTGAGTTTGACTTCAAGCCTCAGCAGCTGGTGTCGGACATCTGCACTATTTACCTGAACCTAGGGTAGGTATACGTCTGCAACCTTTATTCATTTCTAGTTCCATTCTGAAAGTGAGTTAGGATTAATCTGGAAACTTCAATGTGTTTATTTTTTTACACAAATTATTCATTTGACCAAATTGGACCTCATCATAAGCCTAATGTTCCACAAGTACCTTCAGTGTAGATGTTTATTTAACTGAATTCTGGTGTATACTTGAACTTAATACATACCTGTAAACATTTATTATGGAGAAAAAGTATTTATTTTAAAGAAGAAAAGTTTTCACCAAAGTACCACCAGTCTGTAGTGCAGATGTTACTTTGTAACTGTACTTTATTTGGTTGTCTGTTACTAAAGTCTGCAGTTTATTATGATTATTATGAGCAAAGGCATGTTAAAAACTAAAACTTGTCATTTCTTTTTTCTAATTCTATACATTTATTTTATTTATCGAGGTAAAAAAAGATAGTATTTCAAACTTGTGATTTTTCTCTGTCACAGAGACGAGGAAAACTTCTGTGCCACTGTCCCAAAAGACGGCAGGTCATATTCCCCGACCCTTTTCTGCCAGACCGTTCGAGTCCTGAAGAAGATTAACAAACCCGGTGACATGATCGTGGCTTTCAGCATCCTGGCAGACAAAATAAAGGTTGTTGTTGCTCTTAATAACACATCATTGCTCCATCCTTCACTAGGTTCATCTCTGACAAACTTGTACACATCTTTGTGTCGCCCAGTCGCTGGCAGACCGACATCAGCAGGAGGAAGAGACGTACTCAGACGCCCCTGATGAGTTTTTAGATCCCATCATGTCCACACTGATGCTCGACCCTGTGCTCCTCCCTTCCTCCAATGTCACTGTTGACCGCTCAACAATAGCAAGACACCTACTCAGGTTTGTTGGACCTTCTCAGTAAACAGTTAAAAAAAGAGTAAATAAGTCAATTATACTTGTAGATACAGTAAGTTCAAGTTCTTATAACACTGTGCTAGTCTATCAAACTCTTATCTGTCTTTTGTGTGAAAATGAAACACTAAGTGTAATATAGGAGTGCATGTGGTCTAGTGGTTGGATGCTTGTCTCTGGAGTAAGAGGTTGTGGGTTTAAATCCTACTTACATCGCCACCAGATGTAGATGCAGTAGTGACATAGGTATCTTTATGCAACTGTTGTTTTTACAGTTTAGGTCTAATCTTCATGATCTGCCCTTCCCATAGCGATCAGACCGACCCCTTCAACCGCAGTCCCCTCACCATGGACCAGATCAGGCCCAATGAAGAGCTCAAGCAACAGATCATGCAGTGGCTTGCAGAACATAAGCAACGGGCCCTTCAGATGGGCCCCAGCGGCTAGCTAACAATCTCCAAACCTCTGTCTCCCCAAACCTCAGGCATGGTCCTCCAGAGCTTTACCACCTCCATTGCCTCCCCTTTCATAGACTGCGACATCACGCAAAGCGAACATTCGATCCTTACCAGAGGAAATCCAGGCCTGCCAACGTGGTGTAGTATGTTACAGTCACATGCAAATCTTCTAATGGTTAAACCTTTGTAGCATTTAAGTAATTCTTCTCTATAAATTTCCCTCAACACCATCTGCTCCAAAAGCCTTTTCATAAGAAACAATAAAGTCTACATTAACCACCAGCCTTTACACTGCTGCGTTAAACGACTCATAACTTTTATCTTGGGATTTGCCTTGTTTTTTCGTTTTTTTCGTCAATCATTTATTGGTTCTGTGTTGTATGTACAGTAGATACAATATGCAAATCTTTGGGGGAAAAAAAGTAATTATTTAATTGTGTTATAGTTTTGTCCTACCTCTAATCAGAAGAAGTTGAATAAACTTACAGCTCTTATTCAGATGGAACACTGTGTTATTTTAGTTGCTTATACATTAAAGTGGCTACAGTGCAATGCACATACATATATCATGTTCCATTTTAAACTCTAAAGACATAAACCATAAAGCTGTCAGCCTTTTCTGTTATTGATTTTCTGCCAGTATTTTAACATCTAGGTGTTTTTTTTAAACAATATAAAACACATTTTCTTTTAAGGAACTCCAAGTGGTGGTAAATCAACTTTAGTGTAGCTTTTTATGACGATTAAAATGAAGAGCCATAATGAACTGCATTTAGTTAATTGCGTACTTTGAATTATGTTCTGTTTTTGTTCGTTCATTCTAAAGTATATTTCTGATGCTGGGAATTATGAAGTGGTTTTGTGTTTCAAGGTGACACTAATGAATTAATATTTGGAGACGAGTAATTCTTGGAATTGGACGTACCTTCCATTATCCATTAATTAATTACATCTGTAGTTTGACTTATATGATTAGTTCTTGCTATGATGAGTCAGAAAATAGATTTTTCAGTTACTGGAACTCATTTTGTGCACAATGACATAACTGTTTATTTTTTCAGTTATAGTGATGCTTGAAATCTGATATGCACTAGATATTTTGCTCTTATCTTATAAAGTAAGAACAAACTAGAAATCATTCAATGAAGGAAAGTCTTTAATTTATAAATGTATGAATGCAGATTCTCATTAAAATCAAGAAATAGTAGTCATTGTTTTTTAAGCTTATGAGAATAGACAATATGATGGAAATGAATTTCATTTAAACTTCAATATATGTTATTTTATATTTATAGCCTTTACTAGATGTTATTTTATTACCCACCCACCTTTTATTTAGGGATAATATTACATTTGAAAGTTGAAAATGTTTTTAGCTATAATATCTTATTATGATTCTGTTACAAGCTGCCGTTTTTACATGATAGAAGATCTGTGCTAAGTATTACACCATACAAGATTGTTTGTTTACAAAAGCAATATTTTCTTCCAGTTTTAAATAAGAATCTAATAACATTTCATTGTTGTGATGTTTTGTGATTTTTGACCAAACCTTTTGCACTTTGTCTGAAATTACTCTCCCAGAGGCTCCAACAGGCTTCCCCTAAAATACAGATAAACACTGTTATTCATCATGTTTTACAAAGATTTCATAAGGTTTCAACGGTATTTTTATGAACATGGGTTCTCATGTTGCACAGAAACAGAATAGGATCGCACAATAATTTAATCGGTAAATGGCGTGTTCGCCAATAGCAGAATGTGTGTTGGTATAAGGTGGCAAATCAACTAATTGTTTAATAGCGTTATTGAAAAACTGCGTTCTAAATTACTACTTTGTCCAGTTGTAACTGACCTCCGTTAAGCATTAATGTTTTATATTTAGCTAATTACAGTACATGAAGCAAAAGTTTTGACAGCAAATACAATTTTGTGTTATAAAGAATATACGCACAATATACGCTTTAAAACAAAGTGGTAACCGTAGCAATAGCAGTAATGAGTCTTTAAACAGAATTAATGCCTAAATATTATGTTCTACTTATAGGACTGTACTTTCTGGGTAGTATTATGCCATACTATAGACGTAGGACTTATTTAAAATCGTGATTTAGACAGTAATTATTATGCTCCTAGCATCATATTACCATATTATGGCTATTGTAGTGGTATAAAAGAAAAGTACCATCTTTGTAATACCATTATATATTTTTGTAGGGTTAATAAAGTTAAGGATGAACTATATAAAAAGTCTGTTGGATGGATGTCAGTCTCTTTACTAGACATTGCAGCTTTGGGCTTTTTTTGAGGGGTTGTTTCTAAACAGTTTGTCCTCTTTCGGGCGCGTCTTTGTATTTTCGTTTTTTGTTTTTTTTTTGTTCAGTCTGAATCCCCCCACTCTTTCACCCCCATCGTTCTCCTGAGTATCACCAGTGAACCTGCGTAAGACATAATTAAGCGTATTCTGCGCTTGGGATGTTGTAAAAAAAAAATGCGAAGTCGGGCTCCATATTAGCGCCGCCCCGGACCATGGATAGAAAAATTGTCACCGCTCGACGAAAGCAGCGTTAGCTGGCGATGGCTGGTTCCGGGGCCACGCCCACTGAGCTCCCTGATCCTAGGGCAGGCAGGCAGAGTGTGTAAAATGGCGCACAGCTGTCGGTGGCGGTTCCCTGCTCGGCCCGGAGGGAGCAGCAACTCGGGCACCGGGAGGAAAGCGGGCCGGATCCGGGTCACTGCTTCTCTGCGAAACGGTGCGGGGACGCACCCGGGCTCGGCGAACGGGCTCGGCTTGGGACTCGGGCTCGGGCCCGGTTTCGACGCCGCGCTGCAAGTGTCCGCCGCGATCGGCAGCAACCTGCAGAAATTTCGGGATGTTTTGGGGGAGTCGAGCGGTTCCAGCAGCGGGGAGGTAAGCGGGACCCTCGTCCTTGTGTTGCTCTTTGCGGGATTGAGATCGGCTCGTCTCCATTGGAGATTCAGATACGGAATAAGTTGCAAGTTTTTCCTCCCTCCTCCCTCCCCAGAAAAAAAAACCCAACTCGGGGCTTCTCCGTTTTATTTTGCTGCGCAGCGGACGCGTGCCTCCATCCATGTGCTGCTCCGACTCGGCTAGAAGCTAAAAAAAAAAAAAAAAAAACCTAGCGTTTAGCGCACCTTACTCAACTTTATAGTTCTTTACAAAAACTGAAGAGATATAAAGAAAACTAACCCGCCTCGCGTGTACGCCTTTTCTTTCTGACTGCTGGTGCAGAAGCGGGGCGAGTTATAAAAGCTCCTCAAAAACAGGAGCTACGTCAATGTTTTGACAGAATAGAGTAGGAGATCCTGGAGAGCCTTGGTAGCCATAGCAGCTACTGCTAAACATGATGCTAAACGAGTCGAATGGCTTTAAAACAGTGCTTGTGTTTTGTAAACGTGTGTTGCAAATCAATACCAAAGTGCGTATTATCAGCAGTTCGTTTTAAGCGAAGTTGGCTGTTTAAAGTTAGGACCGCGTAAGAAAGACAGCAAGGCTAAAACGAGGGGCTGCTAATAGGGGTCTGTCTCAGTACATCTGGTTGCCCAAAACATCTCTGTTTAAACCTAAATCGTATTAAGCCTCATTGGGCACAACTTGATGCCATTTGGGCATTATTGCAAGTGAGTATTTAACTAGATGCATTGCTGTGTTTGTTTACTTCGTCAAGCTAAAGCTTAGGGTTTCAGTTCTGACTTTGGGCTAAAATTGGAACTGCACAATATATCGTTTTAGGATCGCCGTCGAGGTGCGCAGGAACAGTAGTCACTTCAGGACGTATCATGTCAATTAAGGCAAATTAATTCAAACAAGTCATTTTTTGAAATACAAAATTAAACAGTTCTTAATTTACTAGAGAAGTGTGTCATATATAACATCATTTAGTGTTATAAAAGAGACTCAAGTTATACGTTTTTCGTATGATTTATATTTATATAAATGCAATTGCACTCCCTATAAAACCCACAAATCTTAAGGTAGGATTTATTTTAAAAGATTGGTGAACACATTCTTTGTTTCTGTGTAGAAGAAAATATTGAAATGCCATGGTTTTCTATTATAGTCCACCCCTGGTTCAGCTAGATGAATAGGAATTAACATGAAGCATTATAACCTCTATAGCTTCAGAAATGAAGAAAATACATTATGAATGTGTAAGACTTGTCATGCTACTGACAGCCCCTTAAAGCTCACACATCTCATAACTAACCTCTTGGAAAAAAAACTAAGAGGTTAATTTTACGTTCCTGTCTGTGACTAATTCTGACTGCAGCATGGTGGCTTCGGTATTTATCATCACTTTTACCTCAAAGAACAAAGTGAGCAAACATGTTTTCGCAGTTATTAGCCAAGTTAGCTCGCCCCGGCCCTACAAACAGTATCCGAAGATGCCACCATAGCTTCACAGCTGCTTTTATTTTATTACGAGTTTCTCGGTGAAGCAGGCTGTTAACACACAACATCTGGCGCAATGTCTGGGATAAATCTGCGCATGCAATGATGTGTAAAACGCGTTTATTTAGCGCTGAAGCTGTTTTAGCCTGCGCGCCAAAGCTAGCTAACGCTGGCTAGCCTGTTAGCTTCTGCTGATGATGATGCACGGTAAAATGGGAGGTGGACATGTTTTTTTCGTAGCACCTACTGCGTAGTAGCGCGATGAAATCGCAGTTGGCAAAATAAATAAGCGATGGTGTGAAAATAGTTTTTTTAAGTGGGGACGTACAGCTCAGACCGTTATTGGTTGGGTTTGATTTGTTATCGGCTTCACAAACGCGCTCGTTTGAACGACGCAAACGGCTACATAACACCGCGCCTTTTGACGGGGCTCACGGCCTCATCCCAACTCGTATACTAGCTCACTACATAGTGTGTGAACGCCTGTTGTTTTGACACACTGTTTATGCAGGTAGTACGCGCGCGTTTGCACGCTTTTGCGCACTCGCGACCATCTTTTCCGTTTGCGCGATGAGCACGAGGGGGGCGGATGCTCGGTGCGTTTCTGCGCGTCACTCCGGCCACAGAAATGCGCAGCCGCGCGCAGAAAAAAATGGTACACGTGTTTTTCTGTGCGCCTTTTTGCACTCAATGAAACGATTCTGTGGTAATTTAAGAATGAAGAAGGCGTATTTTGTAGAAATGTTTTAACGCATTTAGTAGAGATACGTGGAAAAGAGAGGTCAAGAGAGAGAAAAAGCAAGGTTCAGGTGCTCTCACATCTGGATTGGATATTGTATTGATATTGTATATCAGTCTGGAAATTATTAAAATGACTGAAGCAAGCATCGTAACAACGAGCTGATTTGTACTATTAATGTACTTTATTAAACTGCTAGTTTGAATTGTGGTTGTATGTATGGCGTGGAGGTAATGTTTGTGAGCTTGTTTGTTCATTTGTTTCTTCTACTTTAATGTTTAAATCAAGTCAGATTCAGAAAGCACATTTAACAACAACAGATGACCCAAAGTACTGTACAACTAAGATGGACAACAAAGTAAAATCACTTTTAGGGATTTAAACAGACAGTTTTGCAGTGTAAGCATTCAGTTATCCACACTCAAAAGAAATCAAATGAAAGGAGATTCAGTGGATGGAGAAGGCCCGACGTGCAAAGCAAGGACCTTGACCAGCAGTCTTGTTTGATACGGTTGCGTTGTTGTGTACTTTAGTTGTTATTTCTGACCACTTTGTTGCTGCACTAAATTGCTTACCATTTAATTGCAATTTCTGTTCATTTCATTTTTTTGCCAAGTGGCTGGTGTATGATCATATATTACTCTTAATATTAAATAATTCAGTAACAGCTATTTTGCATGTTCCAGGTTTTACAAAGTTAAGAAAGCAAAGTTAATTCAAGCCTGATGTTGCCTTACACATAACACGGCGAGATTGTTAATGAAACACAATTATTGGATCAGTACTTGTTATAGGTGTCGAGACTGAATAAGTTGGATCCATGCATCACTAGTGCAGTAAGAGTAGTATGTTAAAGGATTAAAGTGCTGCATGAGGCAGACAGACGGGCCGTACGTCCCAGTGGGGGGCTTGTGGCCGGTGGAAGTTGCGGACGCAGCATTGTGATTTCATTCAGAGGGGAAGTTGCGCCTGTGCCGGATTGTTCTGGCTCATCATGGCCCAGGACCGGTGTTCTCAGTAAACAGAAGGACGCTGAACCCCTCCTTCCTCCTAAAATCCACCCGAAATCCTGCTGCTTGCATCTGCTGAGTCTCAGAAGGAATCCACTTGTTTTGGTTTTCTTTTCCCAAACCAGCTTGTCATTAACTTACAATGTTGATGTGTTGGAACTTCTCTGGCTTCTTCTTTGATTATAACTAGAGATCTTACATGATATTTATTGAGTATAGTTATTGCCGTGTGTGGAACAGTCACATCGCAGAACAATGTCTAATTAGACAAATCAAATCAAACAGCAACTTTTTTCCCCTGCTGATACTAAATAAAAACTTGGTCAGTCGTGTCTGATATCATTTTAGAGTTGAGGCTTCTTGGATAAAGTTCAAGAAAGTGTGATTCACACCTAAATAGTTATATTTTCACCTTTTTTTTTCTTTTTCCTGTTCAGCCCTCCCCTTCCAGATCACCTCAGTCATTCTAGAATGTTAATTGTTTTCAGAATTCTCAAGGTGCAGTGAAATTTTTCCCAAAAAAATAAACCTAACCGTAGTAAAATAATTTGTCCTAACATGTTTGAGCTATTGTAAACTTTCTCCAAAATGCTATGTGCTCCAAAATACTATCATATCATATAGACAAAAATGCAATGCTATTTTTTTCCAGTGTTATCAAACTCTATTGTGTTTTTCTTTGTAAAAAAAATAGTGAAATCTCTGTCAGGCAGACAGAGAGGAGACGTCCACTTATAAGTCCATTCATAGTTTTTTGTGTGTGTGGTTTTTTTTTGGTAGAGACACCATTTGGCCTTGCCTTTTAATGTCCAGAATAAGCCCCGCTTACCAAAGTAGAATGAGGATCACTATCAAGGCCTCATACAAAAGTCTGGCTGAATAGATACAGCAAATGAATGCTTTGCTCCACTGGTTTCCGATGAATGGAGCAGCCCATACAGAGGGAAAAGGTCCAGCAGGTGTTTGGCCTATTTATGTGAAGAGGGGCCTGTGTGTGTGTGTGTGTGTGTTTCCCCTCCCCAATCCCAGACAGCGTGTGGGTCGTAGCAGGAAGCTTTGTGTCTGCTTTTATTCCAGCCTTTAAGACGAGCAGGCGGCTGAAAGAGCAGAGTTGCTGATATCAAAGGGTGAAGAGCGAGTCCTCCTCCTCTTCTTCCCCAGGGGATGGCGCTGGGAGGGAATTGGATGCCGGCCCTCCCATCATCTACCTTTTTTTTTTTTTTTTTTTTTTTTTTTTACTCCAGTTGGAAGAGTTCCCCACCCCCTTTTTAGGCATACGAGGGGATGAAGGGAGAATAGATCTCTACGATTTTTACGTCCCCAATTACACCTCGCTGGAGGCGCGTCTTTGTTTTCGTCACGCCTCCATCCAGAAACCGCGGCTCCCTGCCGACGTGGGCGCGAGGTGTTGGAACACGACGTCCGCGCAGCCTTGCTTCGGGGCCACGAGACACGCCGTGTTGCCATTTGCATAATGTAAAGGAAAAATTCTCCAGGTGCTTTTGAAGTGTCTTGAAAGGGGCAAGATGATGGAGAATTAGAGCTGATAGGAATTCCCCTTCTTTTGTAGCTGGATTTTTTTTGGCTGGGGGTGGTAAAGCAAACCCTGTGAATGTTAATGTGCAGCCCGATGGGGTGCTTTCCCTTTTAGGCTTTTCTTTCAAGTCAGCCCACAGTATTTGTTTGAGATAAATCAGATTTGATTGAATTGAGTACTTGTGGGTATATACTTTGTGTACTGACAAACTAGGGCTGCGCAATATATCGTTTCAGCATCGTCATTGCGATGAGCAGTAGTTTCTTTGCAGAATGTGCAATATCAAGAGAAAGCATATCAAACACATTCATTATACCACTTTTTTGCATGAACTTTTTTTTTCCACACGGTTCTTTTTTGCATAATGCACGAACAAGAGATGTCTGTTTGATATAACATCATTTGAAGGACTTTAAAAAAAAAGTTATTTTTCACATTTAAAAAATTGTTTTTATTTCTTTAGTTTGGAATAATTGGCTGTTAAATTTGAGCCGTTCAGGGGTGCGTTTTCCTAAAGCATAATGTATATTAGCAACTAACATAGTGTTGCTTACATAGTTTGCAGTACGTTAGCAACTATGCTTTTGGGAAACGCACCCCAGATCATTTTGATCCCCTTCCCCTATATCACCAATGTTGTGCAGCCCTGTTATTAAATAATGAAATAAAGAACAAAATCTAACTTAAGTGCTGATGTTCAGTCTTTTTAAAACCTTGTTTTATTTAGACAATTTTGGTCTAACGGCAGTTGTCAAAACTTTGTGTCCTTGAGGGGGGAAAATGAGTTTGGTGAATTAGTCGTAGGCCTTGCTATCAAATATCCTGGGGCTTCCATCTAATGAGCGGTTGGGTTGCTTGATGTGGATGTGTGGGTCTACAGTGATTATAGGGCTTTGTGTATGTTTAGCAGCGCCGACCACACACACACGCACAGTAGCGTAATTATGCCCCGTTCTGCGAGGGGAGAGTTGCCAGGTTTCACTGCGCTTGCCAGTTTATGCCTGCTTCTTGAGTTAACTGCCATGTTGAACTTTCCTGGGTTTGTGACCATCTGCTCAGGACAGGCCGCATCATGACCACGTGTAAACAAATAGCCCGCTTGTTAACCTTTTGTTAGCCGAGGACGACAGATGGCCCAAAAGTGGCTTGCATGAAAGGAGAAGCGTCCTGCTCTTTTTCAGTGAGATGGGCATCGTAGATCCACTGCTTCTTTATATTACACAGAGATGTATCACGACACATGATTGTGGTTATACACACATCATGCACACAAAAGTAATCAATTATTTGCATTAAAAATGAATAATACTACAGTGTCACTTTCCTCACAGCTTTGTTCAGCCCTGTATTAACCATTATACAAAAATTTTTATATACTTAATGACTGAAAATTAATTTGTTTAATGTTCAATATATGGCATATATATGTATATGTGTAAAGCTACAAAAATACTCTAAAGACTTTAAGTCTGATTCATCTTTTCTTGAGCTTTATCTATGATCAGAGTAAAGACAATTTTTTAGTCCTTTCGCAAGCTGCAGCAAGACATTTCATTTAATTTGTCTTGCCTAACATTGTACATCCAGCAGAATAATGTATAGTACAATGTATACAGTACATGCTGGATATGCAATGTTATATCCAGCATATATACTTTCATCACAAAAAAGATTGTCCCTAATCTAACATAGTGCAGAAACGTTCACAGGTAACATCAGTCTAAAGCTCTTTATCAGTATCTGGCTGAAAAATGTTGGTTGTGGTCAATAAAAGTTAGAAAGTTATTTTTCCCAGGCTTAGCATGTTTTAAAGAGTACTACCACATCACTACATCTGGAACTAGCTAATACTTGAAATGTAAATGAAAGCTTATTAAATGCTTAGGTTATAATTGGAAAAATATTGTCAGTATCAGTAAACACTCAAATGTATAATATTGCGATCGAACCAGATAACACGATAATCGTGCCATCTCTTAAAACAGCTATTGAAATCTGGAGTGTTGTAGCAAAGCTCAAGCTTAAAGGCACTTATAAGTCCTGATTCAGGTGAGGCGTGGGAATGTTGGCAACGTGGACAGTCAGAGGAGGGAAAAAAAGACGGGAAAGAATAAAAGTGTCTTTTACTACCTCCCCTTCTTCCCGCACTGGGAGCAGGTGTCTGCGCGTCGACCATGCGGGGTGTCGCTTTCTGCTGCCCAGTATCTCTGATGATCATAATCCCCCCTCCCCCCCATCTCTTTCTCTCGCTCTCTCTGTCTCTCTCTCCACACTGTGGGTGTCAAGGGAGCAGCTCCGCCCGCAGCCGAAAGGCAGGAACTTGTATGGTGTGGGCGGTGTTGTTTAGATTAGCTTCTCGCCGACGCGTGACGGCCCTTTTTTCGGCTGAAGTGGGGCAGCAGCCACTGTGGTCAAAGCGGTGCTGTGCCCACCTCCTCCACCTCCTCCTTCCTCTCCTGTCACTGAATGTTGTTTACATCTTGTGGTGTTGGGTGTGTGGCGTGTGTGTGCCTGAGGCAGAGTAGCACTGTCATTGAGAGCTACTAGCAACTAGTGACTGTGAGCCCTGGTCCCACTCTACATTCCTGCTTTAAGCCTCCATGAGCACCAACACATATGGAAGGACTGCAGTGAAATGTTTTTCCCCCTACCAAGTAAGAGCACTCATCAAAGAAGGCAAAAAGGGCACATTGAGGGCATTTTTTTTATTTATATTTGCGACTTCCTTTTCCTAATTACAGGAAAGATGTTTCTGGAAAAACTTGGGCATAAGGGTCTTGCTCAGGGACGCAATGGTGGTAGTTCTAGCAGTAGGACATAAGGTCGGTTTATATCCAGGGAGAACCAAAAAAAAAATCGACTCTTTGTCCCCCGAGCAAGACTCTTCATCCCAAGCTGCTGCAAGAAGTCTGTCCCTGTAATTAGGAAATGGAACAGTGGTGGTCTAGTGTTGCAATATTCATCTACGGATCAAGAGGTCATAGGTTCAGATCTAGCAGATTCTTACCTCCAGCAGATGAGGAACCAGTAATGCCCCTGTTGAGTCCCTGAGCAAAACCCTTAACCCTAAGATGCTCCAGGGATAAGATACTCATTTATGGACCAAGAGGATTGTAGCTTCAAATCCAATTCAAATCTATCCTGTCTCCAGCACTACCACCATTAAGGCCCTTAGTGAGACCGTTAACACTAAGTTGCTCCAGGGGTAAAGATATCTGTCTGTAGAACAAGTTCATAGTGTAATCCAGCTCTATCCTACCTCCAGCACTACCACCATTGAGTTCCTCAGCAGCTCCTTTAACCCCAAGTTGCTTCAGGGAGAATTTCCCTGTAATTAGGAAATGGTAGTCACTTTGGATAACAGCGTCTGATCAAAGCTCACTCATGATAACCATTTGAAAACCAGCTGGTTAGGGTTTCAGTACATTTTATTTTGCCGGGAAAATGCATTTTAGTTAAGCAGATGCAAGCCTTTTTGTCTTTCTCATAAGTATTTCTTTGGGCTAATGTGCAGGGTATCTATCTCATCCATCTTTAATGTGCAGTGGGCCTTATGGGATTCATTTGCCTTCATGTCTAGTCCTGTGGAATATCATGTTAACCATTTTTGGTCTGACAGTTGTCAGAGGTTTTAAAAGTGCTCGTTAATTACAGTCATCTTCTACAGTGTGAGCCCACTGAGAAATCTGATATATGTGGACCTGAGTGGAACAGTGGCAATATTTCTAAAATAGGTTTGGAATTATGACCTACCTAAAGTGTTGTGACAGAATTAGATCAGAAGTACTATAAATGGCTTTTTGTGATAAGTGTTCTCCCAGCGTTCCTTGTTGGTAGGAGCTAGGGTTGGCTGTGCCATCGTATGTAGGCCTGCGGTGCCGTGGGATCCAACTCCCTCGGTGGTACAACATACCTGTATGCCTTCAAGGTGGAGCAGTTGTCCAGAGATTTGCTTCTGCAGCAGATGTCTGGGCAGCCAGCTAGGTGTGGTAATAACACAGCTATTGAGTTTTTTTTCCTCCCCTAAATAATGGCTCACGATGTTAGACTTGGCTGGATAACTGCTAGTTTAGCAAAATCAGACATCCGGATTGCTTTCAAGTTGGCTAGACATGTTGTGCTCAGCATTTTTGTAAGGTGACAAGTTCATTAGAAATCACATTACACTGTAATAAGTCAGAGATGCTAACCAAAATCAGAACTTTATCAGCTGTGTCCAATAGATGTTGTTTGCCGCGCTGCATTTTATAGCACACGCAAAAGCGATTAAGCAGTTGTCTGGACAATTACAACAGGATTTTCCAAAGAGATGTCTCCAAATCAATCCACTACCAATTGATGTTGGTCAAAAAATTCCTGATCAGATATTGACAGGGAAGAAAGTAAAGAAATCTGCCAGATAAGGCTGTGACTAACTACTTACTATTGATTAATCTATTGATTATTACTTGATTAATCAACATTTTCCTTTTGAGTTATTATTCATTATGTTCCTTTTTAAAGTATTCCTTTACTAATCATTTATATTTTACCTATTGTATTTATGATATGCACTGGACAAAGCAATGTACTTGGAAAGTGATGTATAATTGGAGAAATAATTTAGATCACCATCAACACTCACCATCAGTCAATGAAGAATGAGCTCAGATTTTAGTCTAAATATTTTTTCGAACACTACATGATAAAAATTTAAGGTCGCACATAAAAGACCTATGGTTTATATTGAAAGATTAATATATGTTACAATAATTTGAGTTGTTTTAGAAATCAAAAAGTTAAACTCCGTTAGTTGGCATAACTGTTTAATGGTTAGCAGCTAGTAGGGGTAACAAATTGAAATAATGAAATTTGTTTATATTTACATTACCATTCTTAACCAGTTTCGCCGATAATCCCTGAGACTTGTCAAGCACACTTACTGTTTATTTTTGGAAGTTGTTCTCATATTTTTTGTTGTTAGCAGTACATGGCTTTTCCAAGAAGCAGAGCTTTTTCACACAGCTTTTAGGTACAGACCTATTATTTGGTTTCACACGAAGCACTACTATCATTATGTGTGTTCTGTTACCTCTGGGTTTGCATTTGTCGTGAAAATGGAGTGTGACAGAATGAGTCAGCAGCAGAAAGCTAAACTGCTCTGTGCTAATCACCTTGGGGATTTGAGTCAGAAGATGAGTCATGAGTAGGTTAAATACCAGCAATGCATCAATAAAAGTAATCACCTGCAGGAATAGCAGTGAATGTATGAATTACATCTGATTCTTTACATTGTTTCTTCGCATTGTTTCTTCACATTTTTATAGGAAGACGCATTTGGAGGCTTTGGTCCCATCAGTGAAAATGAAAGAATACCCAGTCCTGGATGGAACTCAACAGGTGAAGTCATCAAATAAAATCCCTCAAACCCTAGCATCTAGTTCTTATGTTTGCCTGCTGTCAGTTAAATTAATGTACTTTATCATTTACCAAACTTATTGAGTGGAGATTATTGAGTGGAGATGAGTTGACATGCATGAAATTTCTCTGTGGACTCCGAAAGAGCTTGGTACTATTTGTGGAAGCATGGTTGGCAGTGACCTTTTACAAAGCTTTAATTAATTATGGATATCAACACAGTGTTTAACAAGACAGCTTTTTCTTACTCAGTACTTTTTCTGTCCATCAGTTATTCCAACGCAGGAAAAGAAGCCCAGAGGCCGTCCTCCAAGAACTTCTATCCAGAATCTGGCTGCGGGTCTCAAGTCTAAACCTCTGTCAGCCCTCACAGCTTCGCCCACAGAGAAGGTGAAACGGCCACCGGGCAGACCTCCGGGTTCGGGAGAGAAAAGACGAGGCCGTCCTCCCGCATCTGGTGGCCACCGGAGCTGGGGAAGCGATCATGTTGTGCCCGATGACGGTAGAGATGCAGCACTGGACTCCTCCAGTCCAGCTCTTCGCAAGGACATGCTGGAGGACGACAGGGAGAGAAAGGCCCCAAAACGAACTCCCCTTGGGTCTGTGCAGCAGCAGCAGCAGAGCCCTGAGGCCAAACTGCCCAAAATGGGCCGCGAATCCAAGGTGACCAAGCTGAAGCGACTGCGGGATGTTAAGCTGAACCCCCTTCAGTCTGTACTCTTGAAGGGTGTCCCAGTCCCTGTTGTACCACGGCGGAGGCGGGGTAGACCCCCTTCCGCTGAACGCCTCAAAGCTGAAGCTGCTGCAGCCGCCCAGGCTTTAGAGTTGTCCCCTGCAGAGCTTGCGAAACATAAGGCTTTCAGGGTTCGTGAACGAGATTCCGATTCCCGCACTCCACAACATCCCAAGCTCAGGGCATCTCATCCTGCTGATGAACCCACTAGCCCAGATCCCCACGGTACGCTATCAACAGCTGACCCAACCACACCTTCCAAACTGGGAAGGCCGTTGGGTTTACGGCAGAGCCCGCGCCATATCAAGCCTGTGCGCATTGTTCCGCCTTCCAAACGCACAGATGCCACAATCGCAAAACAACTGCTGCAGCGGGCCAAGAAGGGGGCACAGAAAAAGAAACTGTTAGAGAAAGAAGCTGTGGGAGTGCAAGGGGCGGCGGGCATTGATGGTGGCATCAGGAGGAGACGAAGAACGCAGCTGAAAAACATTCGCCAGTTCATCATGCCTGTGGTTAGCACAGTGTCCTTGCGGATCATTAAGACCCCAAAACGTTTCATCGAGGACGAGGCCAACTTTGGCGTCACACCCCCACAAATGAAAATTGCACGGTTAGATTCTTCTATTCCAGCTCAAGCACCACAGCCCACAACATCCTCCTCCCCTGCTCTTGTTTCCACTACTCCAACCACGACTGGAACTGCATCCGTCACTGGGGCAGGACCTGCTGTAGATGCCCTGCCTCCACCCCCTACGCCTGCCCCCGCTGTCAGTGCCGCCGCCAGCCTACTCAACAACAGTTGCAACAACAGCAATGGCCGTTTCAGCAGCAGTGCGGCATCCTGCGGTTCCAGCGCCGTATCCCAGCACTCCTCGCAGCTCTCCTCTGGGGAGTCCTCCCGCTCCAGTAGCCCCAGTTTGGATGATTCCTCCTGCGACTCGCAGGTATCAGATGGAACCCAGGCCCTTTCTGAGGAGCCTGACCGTTCCCCTTCCTCTCAGGGAGAGAGGGAGGCTGTCCTTCACCATGCCCAGCATCCGCTGTCACCTCCGTCTGAGCCAGAGACCGATCACATGGTGTTATTAGAGACAAACAGGCGAGGAAGGAGAGGTCAAGGCCTCAGAAGAGGCAGCCTTGTAGTCCGTGGTCGGGGCAGTGGTTTGATCAGAGAGAGAAAAAAGGCTATCATTAGCCCTGCAACTGGTGTGTTGATGGCTTCTTCTCAGGCAGGGTCCCAACAGGCTTCCTCTACCCCATCTTCTTCCTCTTCTCCTCCTCCTCCCCCACTTCTCACTCCACCTCAACCTCCTCAGTCAGGATCATCCAGCACCCCTGCCATTGGTGATCATCATTCCCACTCTGCTTGGATTATGCCTCATCCTATTTCCCCCTTCCTGCCCACTCCTCCGATACTCGCAGGCTCTCATGACAAACGCCGCGCCATACTGCGGGAGCCCACGTTCCGCTGGACGTCCATGTCGCGCACAGAGCAGCAATACTTCTCGTCGGCCAAATATGCAAAGGAGGGCCTTATTCGTAAACCTATCTTTGATAACTTCCGCCCGCCTCCGCTCACGGCCGAGGACGTTGGACTCATGCCTCCTGGGCCTGGTGGGGGAGGAGTTGCGCCGGGAGCTTTCCCCGCACCGGGTGGTGCGGCAGGGGCAGGTAACAGGCTGTTTTCCCCTCTGCATCATCATCACCAGCATCCCTCGTCTCGTTTTGAGCCGCCACTCCAGAAGCGCAGCCCGCTGCTCCGCGCACCTCGCTTCACTCCCAGTGCTGCCCATTCCCGCATTTTTGAGTCGGTCACTCTCCCATCTTCCTCAGGGAGCAGCCCTGGCTCTCTCTCTCCTCTCCAGAATACGCCATCTACTAGGTCAGTACGACGCAGGAAGAGGAGGCAAGTTGGTCATGCGCGTGGACAACCCAGGTCGCCCTCACACTCCATGACCACTCGGAGCAGTCAGTCCGCAGCCCAGGCTGGAAAAAGCTCTTCTGAACTCTCAGCTTTGGCCAGCTCAGTCCCCACAAGTGTAACTGGCAACTCCAGCCCTTTACCTGGGGTCGCTGTGAGCCCGATAGCCTCAAGTGCCTTATCTCAAGCCCCTTTCAACACCTTCTCTTCAGGCTCCCTCGGCCCCATAAGTCAAGGAGCCTCTGAAGGCCGAAAAGCGGCCGGGTGCCTCGGTGTTGTTGGGAGTGCTGCCTCTTCCTCTTCTCCGCTCTTCCCTCTTTTCGCTTCCAGTCCCCAAGGTCCAAGTGGGGGCTCTGGAAAAGCAGGGAGAGAGCGGGGCGTCACGACTTTAAGGGATACCCTTCCCAAGGAGAAGGAAAAAGAGACGGAGAAAAGCAGAGAGCGTGAGAAGGAAAACAAACGCGAAGGGAAAAAAGACGTAGAAAGACGAGGGAAGAGCCTTGGTCCGGAATGTCCCGCCAATTCCACTGCAAGCCTTTTCGCAGTGGATGGAAAAGACGTTGAGGAATCCTTCATCCAGAAAAAGACTCCCGGGCAGAAGAAAGCTGTTCCCATTGAATCTACTGAGGCCTCCCCGACTGACGGGAGTGCAGTTCAGCCGGCAGGGGCTTTGTTATCCAAGGGACGTTTGTCCAAAAAAGGCAGGTTGTCCGAGAAAGGTGTGGAAGCTGATGGAACAGAGAAGGACAAGATCAAGGAGAGATCAACCGTTCCCATCCAGACAGGGCAGTCCAGCAAAACTCCCACTACTGCGTCGCTGGGCTCCGTGCTGGCTCATGCTGAGAAACAGCCAGTTGCAGATAAACATGTGGCAGGACTGCTGAAAAAGGCCAAAGCTCAGCTCTGCAAGATAGAGAAGAGCAAGTCAATGAAAACAGCAGAACAACCTAAAGTGCAGGTTGGTGACTGGACCTGTCTTAGATTAAAGAATAGCAAGAATAATGGTAGCATAGTTCTCTACTGTAGATGCATATTGTACAGAATAGAAAAAATAGAACTTTGTTGTGTTTGTGTTACAAGGGGAATAACAGAAACTTAGGGAAAGTCCATAAAAGGGATTGATATTGATATTGATATGTTATGATGTGTCTAAAGGAGGATTTTCCCCACCATAAATTTCCCTCCATGATATTGTTGGTTCTGAATCTTTTTACATTTATGCAGAGTGGCCAGTGGCCAGGTCTAAATTATGACTTTAGTCTCTCCTGGAGCTCGAAGCTGGTCACCAGCACAGAGGTTTTAGTCTCTCAGAACACTTCCCCGCCACCAAACAATTGTCCCACCCTCCGCAACTGATAGTTGGTTGTTCTGAATTTTCATTTTTCCAGCAGGCATATATTAGTTTAAAATATATTTTGGTTGTCTTGATTAGTAGTAATTGGTATTGACCATGGAAAAAAAACATCAGTCAAGCCCTACTTTACTAACTTGTACATTTTTGCTCAGTATAAAGTGTCTTTACAAGTTGGATTGTTTTGGTAGGGACAGGAGAGCGATTCTTCTGAGACGTCAGTCCGCGGTCCACGCATCAAACACGTGTGCCGCCGAGCGGCAGTAGCTTTGGGTCGCAACCGTGCCGTGTTTCCAGACGACATGCCCACCCTTAGTGCCTTGCCATGGGAGGAGAGAGAAAAGATCTTGTCTTCCATGGGAAATGATGGTGAGCGACTCCCAGACGTTTTCAAGTTCTGTGATAAAGTGTAGATCTCTCTCTTCATTTTTAAATTTTTCACCTTCTTATTGACTCATAGACAAATCTTCGGTGGCTGGGTCAGAAGAGGCGGAGCCGACCACTCCTCCCATTAAGCCAGTAACAAGGCACAGAACGGTTCAGGAGGCCCCACCCAAGAAAGGCAGGCGTTCACGCCGCTGTGGACAGTGTCCCGGTTGCCAGGTCCCAGAGGATTGTGGGGTCTGCACCAACTGTCTGGATAAGCCCAAGTTTGGGGGACGCAACATTAAAAAACAATGCTGCAAGTAAGTGTGGATTATTTATGCTGTCGTTCTACCAACTGGAAGGGGTGTGTCTAACAAGTTTCAACATTGACTCAGTGGACAACGATTCGACATTTCACAAAGTCTTCTGTGATTAAATTCCGAAGCAGCGATTGATATGAGACAATGTCATGCTGATTTGACACAATCACTTCCATTCACATCAAACCACAAAAGCAACTAAAATAATGTTTAACATGTTTATTCTAGAGTTCAGACATTGAAATAAAAAATACATTTCGCTTAGGAAGGAAAGGCCTCCTCCATATACGATGACATTGCCATGTGTATAATGTGTAATCAGTGTTTTCACTTTTTGGATCGATGTTATGGGCTCGTTGTTTATTGAGTCAATGCATATCAATGTATCATTACACCCCTACCAGATGGCAGACATCATCTCCTGCCAATTAGGGGTTGCTCTGCGTATGCATATTATAAATCATTTGGTAAAGGGCCATGTCTCAATATATAACAAATTTTAAATTTTACTATCATTTATCCTTGCACGACTATTTCAAAGTGTCTAAATAATGTATGCACGCATCAACACAGGGTGAGGAAGTGTCAGAACTTGCAGTGGATGCCGTCAAAGATGTTTCTCCAGAAACAAGCGAAAGGTCCGTTCCACACTGTCCCCTTCCTACTCACAAGTACATACACTGACCAAAAAAAAAGTGTCAACCTTTCACTTTTGCCGACATCTAAATTTTTGTGTCCGAAACTTTAGGGAGGAAAGACAAGAGGAGACACAGACCTTCTGAAAAAAGGGAGCCCCACCACCCCATCAAATCACACTGTCCCGAAGTGAGCCCCAAACCCACCCCACCTCATGCCTCGAAGGACGACCCTCCTAGCAAGAAGAGCGAAACGCCACCTCCAGTGCAAGTAGAGGACAAACGGACCCAACAGCAGCCTCCGTCACCGCCGACACCACCACCACCACCACCACCTCAACCTCCGCCGGAATCTCCCCCAGAGGAAGCCCCTCCAACCCCCAGCACTGACGACTCCAGGCAGTCCTCAACCATGTCCCGGAAGGAGCGAAAACAGCAGCAGCCCAGCCCATCGTCTGGCTCCCCGCATCGGGCTCCCTACGCTTCGCCAGTGTCGTCCCAGCAACAGCAAAGTCAGCCTCAAGCAAAAAAGGAAGGACCCTCAAAGTCAGCATCTATTGAGGCCAAAAGGAAGCCCCAGCAGAACAGCCAACCTCCACCTCCACACTCTGGTAGGAGCTGTAAATAGCATTGATGATATTATTTTTTCTTGAGCCAGTATATTACATGCATGTTACATTTCACCTTGTGTGATCTTTCAGCTTTGGAAGGAAAACAGTCAAAAAAGCACACCGTTCGTTGTGCTCCACTACCAAAGCAGAGACCAAAGGAGAAGGCAAGAAGCTTTTTTCTTATCTATACACTACACTGCTTATTGTAAGTGGAAGTCACAAGTTTCATCACAATATTATGTCCATTCAGTGAACAACTATTCAGTGTTTGCTGATATCATTAAGTCTGCTATGATAAGATTTTGATTCAGTTTAATTCAAAACCAGCAATTGGAACAAGACAATGACAATAACTGATTTAACAGTTACTTCCATTCATATCAAGACACAAAACTAAAATATCATTTGACTCTTTTTTTTTTTTTTTTTTTTTTCCCTTCGGTTCAACCAGACATTTAAATGAAGCAGTCTTCAGTATAAAGTGACATGACGATATGTATGATTCTCGATCAAGGTTTTAATTTTGGATCAATGCTGCGGTCTCGTTTGATCATTGAATCAATGTAGATTGATCTATTGTCACACAGCTAACGGTTAACCTCCTTGATTTTTGCCAGCCGCCTTTTTTCTCATTTGTTGTGGTGCTTGTTTACAGGAGAAACAGATGGCCACCAAACCCGAGCGCAGTACTTTAAACTTCCTGAGCACTCCCTCGATTGGGGTCACGGCCAAGCAGAAAGCGCCCTGCGACGGAGTGCATCGAATCAGAGTGGATTTTAAAGAGGACTACGACATAGAGAAGGTGTGGGAGATGGGTGGCCTCAGCATCCTCACGTCTGTGCCAATCGCTCCACGGGTGGTCTGCTTTCTCTGTGCCAGCAGTGGCAACGTGGAGGTAAACAAGTCTCTCTCGCTCTCTCTTACAGCACCCCCTTCTTCGGCTCAGATTTTTGAGACACGTCACACTACAGGAGACGTTTACTGACCATAGGGCTGGGCAGCAATTGAAAATTAATTAAAAAAATTCTGAGCGTGCAGTAGAACTTTGGCGAGCAAAATATCTTGTGTTTACGTGCACAACTCGCCTTCCACATTTATCGGTATCAGAAATGGCAGATGTAAGCATGAAAATATCGGATACTGGAATCTGCCAATTATTCCCTGATCATGCGTCCATATTTAAAAGTTCTGTATTATTTTGCACGGTCTTAGGAGAATTCAGAGTCAATGTCACAGCATGTACTTTACAACTGTGTATGTAAAAAATTAACAATCTTCAATCTTTCCCACAGTTTGTGTTCTGCCAGGTGTGCTGTGAGCCCTTCCATCTCTTTTGCTTGGGGGAGACGGAACGCCCCCACAACGAGGAGTGGGAGAACTGGTGCTGCCGCCGCTGTCGCTTCTGCCACGTCTGCGGACGCCAGCACCAGAAAACTAAAGTAAGCCTTTTTCCTTTTTCTCCCGCGTCTCTCTCTTATCGTCCTGACCATCCTGTGGCATCCATGCTAAGAGCATTCCACACATTTCTGTCAAGACTGATTCATCTCAAACATGAATAAAATGGTTCTTCTGTTACTGTTTCTGTGGCTGAATCAGTGAGTAAGAGTCACAAACTGTGTTCTTGCCCCTTATTTTGTTTTGCATTGTTAAATCAACAGTATTTTCCTTTGTTAGCTTTAAATGGGGCTTGGCGTTTTGGGATGTAAAGACTTTCAACAAACAGAAGGAAGTTTTGTTTTACAAAGAAAGTTTTACAGGAACACGTTTGCCCTTTCCTTAATATGTTGAAATTGGAAGAGGTCTCCAGATCTTGGTGAATGAATGTTGGCTTAAACTCTGTAACTGCATTTCTTCTACAAGTCAGTGTGTATGTTTGGATTTACATAATGGTTTTAAAGTAACGTCTAATTTTGTTACGCCTTCTAAGAAACAAATCTGGGTAATTACATAGCCCGTTTCCGGCAGTTTAGCTGTGCTGTAATGAAGAGTTCTGAGTGGTGAAAGGTTAAATGGCAAAAGGCCTGTTTTCTATTCCGAGTACAGGCTGGAGTCTCGTGTGGCCGTCTTTGTTGTCTGTTGACATATGGTGTATAAAATTATTTGGACAGAGGGTATCAAATGGATGGGAACCCGTCCTCTGTCATTTGCAAATGCATGTCTCTTGAGTGATATGTAAACCACAGACTTCAATGCAAGTACGTTTTTTATTTCACTTTCCTTTTGTCCAGCAACTGCTGCAGTGTGACAAGTGCCGAAACAGCTTTCACCCTGAGTGCCTGGGACCCAACCATCCTACTAGACCCACCAAGAAAAGAATATGGGTAACTGTTAGGAGTGTGCAAAAAAAATCAAATCGAACTGAATCGCAATTCTTTCTCTGTCGATTCAAAATGACCAAAAAAAAGATTCCTAACCTTAAACTACATTTGCTTCATTGTTTTTTTTGTTGGTCTGCCACAGTTAAATGGGAAAAGTAATCCAAAACAGCAATCTGTAATGAATGAATGTAATGAATCATGATTTGTTAGGAGCCATGAATCAATTTTGAATTGTGAGCCCAAGAATCGGAATCGAATTGTAACATTTTCTGATCGTGCACCCCCTAGTATCTATGGTTCCAAATCAAATGCAGTCAAATTATTTTGCCAAGTACAGTGTTTAGTGGAATGCTTAGTTTTCTATGTCCAATGACTGCAGTATCGAAAAGAAAAATGTAAATCTGCCAATTAGCGGTGTGCAGTTAATCAATTAAATGACCAAAACCAAAACCTCTATTAGACTATCTTGCTCATGTCAATTATTTAGTTTATTTTTGGAATTCTGTTAATACTTTCCCCAGTTTGTGTTCATATGTGACCCGATCTGCCGTAATGAGTCGGAAGTCGGCGTTCTATTTATTTAGATAAGGGCCGATTATGTTGAAAAACATCAAAAATATCGATTCTTCTTTTTTGGTCTTATATGAAAGAAAAGGTTAATTAATCTGGTCTCCAAAAGAGAAGAATCGATATTTTTGATGTTTTTCAACATAATCGGCCTGTATCTAAATAAATAGAACGCAGACTTCCGACTCATTACGGCAGATCAGGTCACATATACTGACCTCTTAAAATACTTGTTATTCCACCCTGTGCAAAACTGCCACTATATTTGTAAGTTACCACTGAGGTACTCATGAGCAAGGTACCATCCCCAAGCACTGCTCCCTGCTTGCCCACTGCTTCGTCATACAGGTCAAATGCAGAGGTCACATTTCGTTGTGGTGCTCTCTGTGCTGTGCTGTGGTGTGTTCACAATGAGTGGTACAGTGAAAGGGTTAAAGAAGAGATTTGTGCAATACTCAATTTAGAAGGCATGTGAATGTTAAAACTGCAATTATATTTAATTTCGACTTACTCTTTCTGCTCTCTCCTCTTCAGGTCTGTTCGAAGTGTGTTTGCTGTAAGAGTTGTGGGGCCACCAAACCTGGAAAAGCCTGGAATGCCCAGTGGTCACATGACTTCTCCATGTGTCACGATTGTACCAAACTCTTTGCAAAAGGTTGGTGTTTGTTTTCGTGTCTATGTTCAGGCATGTGTTTTTACTTTCCAAAACGTCTAATGTTATGTTTGTTTCCAGGCAACTTCTGCCCTCTTTGCGATAAGTGCTATGATGATGACGATTACGAGAGCAAGATGATGCAGTGTGGGAAGTGTGAACGCTGGGTCCATGCTAAATGTGAGAGTCTGACTGGTGAGTGAAACTTGTGTTCAGGCCTCTTTCATTTGACACAGAAAACTTAGTTTTAAATGTTGAAAACAAATAACTCATTTTTTATTGCTGTAGATGAAATGTACGAGCTCTTGTCCAACCTGCCCGAAAGTGTTGTCTACACCTGCATCAACTGCTCCGACCGTCACCCGCCCGAGTGGCGCACAGCTTTGGAGAAGGACGTTCAGAGTTCCGTTCGGCTGGTTCTCACCGCACTCCTCAACTCACGCACTTCCACCCACCTGCTCCGCCACAGACAAGTGAGCTCTTCCCTTCCCCTAAATATCTACTGGTTTTATTGTTTGTTTGTTTTTTTCGTTTTGGCTTGTGATGGCACATCTCTGATTTCCGTTCTGTTACATCATAGCCGGTCATGAAGCCTCCAGAACTGAACCCGGAGACGGAAGAGAGTCTCCCCTCGCGACGCTCCCCCGAAGGTCCCGACCCGCCTGTGCTTACCGAGGTGTCCCTGCCCAGCGACTCGCCCCTTGACTTGGAGACTGTGGAGAAGAAAATGGAGACTGGGAGCTATAAATCAGTGGTAAAGAATTTGGAATGTTTAAGTGATAATTACACACAAATGTGTCTTATAGTGCAAGTGGACCAGTGAGATCATGGGAAAGTCGTATTACGTCCCTGAGCAAGGTGTTAAGTCATACTACAGCGTGAGTTGTCACGTGGCTCCGCCTCAACTGGTCTGTCAGTACATTTGTGGGAGTTTCCTTCAGTTATTTTAAAATCACAAAGTTAAGCACTCTGTCATTAAGAAAAGAGTATTCTAGCTGTAATAGTTGAGCATATTTACATTACAAACCTTGTTTGTGAACTATGAGGGCAAAAAACCCAAAACAATAATAACAATTATAATAGAATTAAAATGTTCAGTTAATAGTGATATTGATTTGAGGTCATGCTATAGCTGTACGATTAATCTGATCGCAATCGCAATGTCAGTCTGTGCGATTACATGAACGCAAAAAGCTGCGATTTAAATGATTAGTACATGGACTGAATCGGCAACATATCACTCATTCAAAGTTTGCGAGCTGACTCAAGTCTCACTTCAGTCGAATGTGACGTTTTTGGTCACATGACTTTCGATTCGGTTCATTGGAGACCTCAGATTCATGAATCACACAGTTCTAAAACGAACCAGGTGAGAACGAGGGCTAGCATGGATATCGAGTCAGGTGACGGTGAACTAATAGCAGAGAAAAATGCAGACATCCCGGAAGTTCCGGGAGTCTCCCGCATATTGATAGCGGCTCCCTGATGCCCGCAAATTGAATAAAATATCCCGGAAACTAGAGCAAGCAAACAAGAGTCTGCACGCGAGACAGTAGCGAGTGCATCGCGCACTTGAGAGAAGCGCGCACATGACAGAATGAGAGAGTGAGAGAACGTGCCTATGTGTGGATCACTGCGTTCATGTAGCCCGTGCTAGACTAAGGACATCCTGATTGGTTTACTTAGTAAACTAAGCCTTTCAGGTTTCATTATTTTTAACAAAAATGTTATTTTCTTTAAAAGAAAAACTAAGTTCTTATTTATTGTTTTATTTATTTTATTATTTATTTCCATTAAACTGCAGTATTAGGAAAATAACATTTGCAGTAATGTTAAGAGTTTTTTGTAATTATTTAATTTTGTAGAATATTGTATTTTAAAGCACTGGGCATTTCAAGTTGTTAGAAGTCGTTTGTATGTTTCACTTTGAAATTAAACATTTCACTATTAGTAATTTGTATGCGACTTCTCATCGATATACAAGCAAGTGCCCTTTATCATATCGCTATCGCAATATTGATCTCAATAATTGCAATGTCTTTTTTTCCCAAATCGTGCAGCCCTAGGTCATACCATTATGAACCAGACTTAAGTGACTGAAAGGTGCAAATAAGGTGATGGTTGAGGAGAAAGGTGGACTCCAAATATGGGACTGGGAGAAAGAGAGCCTTGTAGAAAACCTTTGGGAATCACCGCTGTAAACCAGTTCTATCCTACTTCCTGAGCTAGCGCCATAGGGCCCTGTTGCACTCCTTAACCCTAAGTTCTTGTTTCTGTTTTTAGTCCCTGTAATTAGGAAATGAAAGTTGTCTTAGACAAGAAATGTCATTAATACCATAAATGTAGACGGGAACGGATGAATAATATCGCTTCAGGAAGTGAAATTCCCTTTATCAGTTTAGTTAAAGGGACACTCCACCCAAGCACTCCTACCTAACTGTCAGAGAATAGTTGTTTTAGCCATTTTAGGTAGGGCCGGGCGATATGGCCTGAAAATAATATCGCAGTACTTTTAAGCTATATGACAATACACAATTAAATCTTCTCTTTCTGGAAGAGAACTACATTTCCCACAATCCCCTGCGCTGCGACTCGAAGCCTAGTCACAATAATGCGATAGATGTGCGTATAGAATAATATCAAGTAAATAGCTGTCTTGTGAGTAGAACACTGCTTGTTATTTATCAGCTAAAATATGTTTTTTTCTGTAATAAAAGGGAAGATTTGACTCAACTGGGGCGTTTTTATTAGTGAGGGCATTCCATATCACGAGTGCGTCTACATGGCAAAGACTGTCATGCACGTTTACGCATTTACTTCTGTTTTTGTTTCATAGAATAACAGCGGGATGATCGCGTAAAAGCTGCTTGCCGCCATCTTGCAGCTCCAGTATGTAGATAATTGCTAAGCACTGCCCCAGTCCGACAGCTGATATATATCGTAAATTGAGTTGATCTGTCTTGCAAAGTTGGCAGACTCAAAATGTTGGAGCAGTTCTCTGTCCGATTTTCAGCCACCGCTGCCTCCTAATCCTCTAATTTCTTTCAGCTGGAGTTCAGCGACGACATTGTGAGAATAATTCAAACAGCCATCAATTTGGAGGGAGGGCAGCCGGAAAGCAGGAAGGCCAACAGCATGGTCAAGTCCTTCTTCATCCGGGTGATGACCGTGCATAATCTAACATGAAGTTCCTCAACTTTGCTCTAAACATCGAGCATCGTGGGTCATAACACTAACATTTGGGTTTGTCTTTCAGCAAATGGAACGGGTTTTTCCCTGGTTCAAGGTGAGGGAGTCGAAATTCTGGGAGACCCACAAAGTTTCTTCCAAGTGAGTTGTCCTTTTAATAAGGGTATGAACTCTGAATTTATTTTCCGTGTAGTGTTTTTCCAAGCCCTCATTCCTTTTTGGGGATTTTGCTTTAGTAAACGATTTGGTGCTTCCTCCTATTCCTGAAGTGTTCTATTAAAGTTGTGAGTGGCAAGGCCGGAGTGAAGCCGGTGTATTTTGTAACACGTAATGTAAGCGGCAGGACCGCAAGTCATTGGCAGTGACAGGGAGACGTGCCATAACAGCTTGTTAGCGGGGCATCTGTCTATTCTTTGCTCTCCTTCGGAGCAGAAATATCAGATTTCCATAGGGAATGCAGTCTGCATGGTCTGCTTCCATTGTGCGAGGCCAGCAGGCCTGCAGTGTCACATTTCACCGAGGCGTTTTGACAAGGCTTGCGGTCGCCCTGTGGTTAGGCTGTTGGTACACTTTCTTTGTTGGCCTGAATTATTTAGGAGTGTGAAACATATTTGCATTTTTAATATCAGATGTAGAATGCATATTGGGTTTAAAAATCCCACTCATGAAATTTGGCTGCATGTACTTTTCCCTTGTTAAGCTTAAAAAGACGTCTAGCCGTGTGCTGGTTCTCACATATTCAGTCATGACATTTTCCAGCAATGAACATCTGTTTAAAATAGTTTTTATGGTCATGCTGAGTAATGTCGCTGCTTTCTCCCGCAGTAGTGGATTGCTTCCTAACGCCGTCCTGCCCCCCTCCCTGGATCACAACTACGCCCAGTGGCAGGAGAGGGAAGAAATCGCCCGTGCTGAGCAGCCCCACCTCATGAAAATCATTCCTGCTCCTCGGCCTAAAGCCCCCGGAGAACCCGATTCCCCAACACTCCCCACACCGCCCCAGCCACCTCCACAGCCCATACACGGTGAGATTACATGTGATATACCATCTTTTATCACCTGGAATCATGTTTGTTTATACTGCACAGGCCCAAAAAGTTTGGACGCCGCCACTCCTTTCTTTATTTGTACTGTTTTCCACCTTATTAAAAACCACTGAAACCACTTAAAACTTGGAAATAACACAAACAGGATGATGCTGTTTCCATTGTTTGGAAATGAGGAGGTTCTAAATCCAGAAGCCTTACTTAATTTGAAGTCTCTCTCCTTTCCTGTGATAACAGCTTTGCACCCACTCGCAAGAGCATCATTAGGACTCTGAGATGCTTTCCCAGAAGTGCTAAAGTGCTGAGTGCATTTTTATGGCTAGACACTAGCGCATCCACAACCATGGTAGAATGTTGCATGTTTTTACAAGAAGTTTAGAGCAAATGCAAACCTATTTAACACCATTTGATAGGGAAGGGGAAGTTGCTCTGCTAAATGCCATAAATGTCAGTTCTAGCTTTTGCACACAAAAGTTAGCGACCTAGGGTTAGGTGTAGCTGTAGAAATGTTGAGTCAGTTGAAGTCCCTTACAAAGATAGCAAGACACGGGCATGTGTGTTTTTGCGTTTGTGTATTATCGCAGGCCTGTGTTACCGTAATATAGCTAGAATAGTTTCCTATAGCTTCCCCAGATAGTGTGTGAATATGTGTACATTAGATTACTAGCCATTGCAATAGTTTTTTGTTACCCTACAGGCATTAGGAGAGCTGTACAGCTGTAGTTGTCTGGAAATAAGTGTGCCACCATTGATACTTGGCAAGACCTCCCTGCCCTAAAACTATACTGTTGTTTATTCACAATAATACTAATTCAGTTTTATAAACACTTCAAGAACATCAACTTTCTGCTTGTATGTAAATATACAGTATATATATACTTACAAATACGTGAATATACTTGGGGTGGTTTCTTGCTCATGGATTAAGCCTAGTCTTGGACGAAGCTGTAGTACCAATGGAGATTTGCCGTTCAAATTCTAAACTAGTCTAGGACTAGGCTTAATCATCGACTGGTAAAATAGCCTTTTGTTATTTGTTATTATGACATAAAGTCCTTGCCTCATTATGCCGCTTAGAAAAATAAAGGAGCCACCCTGATCTCTTTATATGTTGCTAGTAAAGTGAGCAGAGGTGGAAAGAGTACTGAAAATTTGTACTCAAGTACAAGTACTGTTACATTGGTTAAAATGTACTCAATTACAAGTAAAAGTACTGGTGTTAAAAAATACTTGAGTAAAAGTACAAAGTACTCTTCTCAAAAACTACTCAGAGTATTAATTACTTTTTAACCGATGGATGTTTTACTGCGTCATCAATAGCAGGCATTCGATTCGATTCACCAGTATAAAATATCTACGTTCAAAGCACATTTCTCAGATGAGTGAGGTATAGAAAGGCAATTTGTTTTGTAAATAAATGTAGATATAAAGCTGGAATTTTGTTTGTTAAAACAATGACAAAAATGTTTTTGAACATGCATAGAACAGTTTAAACTTTTCCCAATACACTGCGAACAACAGGCAGCGGGCACTCGTCCTCCGTCTTTTCTCCATCATTTTCACGGTGCCTGCTGCTGCAGTGGAGTTTATTCTTTGCTTACGTCATAGATTAATTGGCGCAGTCGCGATTGCACAGTCTTATTGGCTGCAAAGATGCAGATGAAATGTTTGAATATTAATTCAAATTGTGGGCGTACTCAGTAGCGACTTTTGATTTTATAAGTAGCGAAGTAGATTACATGGTGTAAATTGTACTCAAGTATGAGTAAAATAACACACTTGAAAAACTACTCATAAAAGTACAAGTACCCAAAAAATCGACTTAATTACAGTAACGTGAGTATTTGTAATTCGTTACTTCCACCCCTGAAAGTGAGACAATAGCAACAGTGATTTATGGCAACATACAAACATACATGTAAATACTGTTCCTCAGGACTACATAAAAAAAATACAAAGTCTGGCTCTTTGGAAATAAAATATGAAGAATTGCTGGGTGGCTCAGACCTTTGGACAATTTTGTACATTCAGTCTGGTATCACTTAACTTTTAACTGGCAGGATATACTGTTTATCATGTTCTGTCTTTTTCTATCTCTCTCACTCGCCCCACTCGCTCTCTCTTCATCTGACAATGTTTCTTTATCCTTTGTCATTGTTGTTCCCCTTGTTTACTTAGAATTCAGTCGAGAGGACAGCCCTGACCTCCCCCCTCCTCCCGGTCTTAGTGACAACAGACAGTGTGTGCTTTGTCTGAACTATGGAGACGAGAACACAAAGGTGAGGGAACACAGGAGAGAAGCAATATGCTTTATAAGAAAACAGCCAAGTATGAATCATCCGTCGAGTAAATTTTGTTGGCATCATTCCTGCAGTACAAACCTTCCTGCACTGTTCCCTTGATATCCCTCCTAAGCTTCCCTGGCTTTTTTCTCAAAGCTATTTAAAACCCTGCATTAAAAAGTGTAATTAATTGGGATTTTTGCTTTTCTCATACTCGGCAGCATTAACTGGTTAAAAGCGGTGGGGCTTATTCACCAACCGTTCATAAGAAGAATTTTGTCCATAAAACCCACTTATGCATTTTTTATAAGGATTCTGATATTCTCCAATGTTTTCTTATCTGAGATCTGTTCCTTGTTAAGTACAGAGTTGCCAAAGGGCACTCTTGGACATATTTTATTCCATGCATGTTGGTGTTTATTTTACAGTTGTATAATATATGATTTAAATGTTGTAATTGTCTTAAGAAATGTAGGGAAAAAACTTATATTGGTAAATGAGGCCCACTGACTGTCTGATTTTTTGTAGGAGTGTGGAAGACTGCTTTACATCGGTCAGAATGAATGGACCCATGTGAACTGTGCACTGTGGTCAGCGGAGGTATTTGAAGACGATGATGGCTCTCTCAAAAATGTCCATTTGGCAGTGAGCCGAGGCAGGCAGCTGGTAAGGCCCTGTAGACCATATGCTTTCCTACAACGTTCAGTCCGTCCATAAATTGTTCAAGTGCTTATTAAAACCGTTCATCTAGAAATGCTGAATGGCCCTCTCCCATTTTTACCACAGCGCTGCGACAACTGTCAAAAGCTCGGAGCCACTGTGGGCTGCTGCCTCACCTCCTGCTCAAGTAACTACCACTTCATGTGCGCTCGTCAGCGCAACTGTGTCTTCTTGGAGGACAAGAAGGTGTACTGCCAGCGCCACAGAGACCTAATCAAGGGCGAGGTAGGAGAACCGTCAGGCCCGTCCTAAAGTAAGCTTTTTATAGCATTTCTGCCGAACAGATGCTCATCAACGGTGCTGGACTTGTTTCAGGTGGTGTCAGACACAGGATTCGAAGTGACTCGTAGAATCCTGGTGGACTTTGAGGGCATCAGTTTGCGAAGGAAATTCATCAATGGCATCGAGCCTGACAACGTCCACATGATGATAGGTCAGTTGGAATTTTTTGAACTCATGTGTTGTTACTGTTCACAGTTTGGTATAGAAAAACGAGAGGAGGTTTTTAGATATTGAACTTTGTCTTTGTTTTAAATTTAGGCTCTATGACTATTGATTGTCTTGGGATGCTAACAGAGCTCTCAGATTGCGAGAGAAAGCTTTTTCCTGTTGGATACCAGTAAGTATCCCAATTGTTTAAAACTCTCCTGTATTAACTTAAAGTGATTTCAGTGAAATAACTGTACATTTTTGCTCATTTTTAAGGTGCTCGAGGGTGTACTGGAGTACTCTGGATGCCCGCAAACGCTGTGTCTACACCTGTAGAATTTTGGCATGCCGCCCTCTAGTGGCGGACACTGCCGATACCAGCCCAGTTACACCAGAAAATAATCGTACCATTGCACACAGTCCACCACCTGTCTCCGGTAGGGCATGAACTTCTTAAGCTGTGAAAAAAAGTTGGAGTCTGATTTATTTCCTCAATACTTATTAGCTACCGCTTCTTTCAGCAAAAGAAGATCCATCCATTCCACTTGATCCAGTTTCTATAAACCGCAAGGTCCCTGGTACACCAAAACCAAAGGTGTACTTTCGTAACAGGCACCCCAGTTACCCACCCTGTCATCGTTCCCCAACCTCCAGACCTCTTCCCTCTCCAGGTATCAGAGATAAAAAATGCACAGTTGTTCAGGCTTACAGTTGTTTTCCGAAAACATTGTTGACATTGTTTCATGCTTCTATTTTTAAATAGGTGGAGTCCCCAGCTCACTCCATGAGATCGTTACTGTTGGTGATCCTGTGCTTAGCTCCAGTCTGCCTAGCGTTGGGTCTCGTCGCCATAGTACCTCCTCACTCTCACCCCAGCAGTCCAGACAGAGAATTTCATCCTCGCCGCAGGGAAGTGGCATATCCAGTCAGATAGGCTCTCCATCAAATGCTTCAACATTAACCTCTCCCTCCTCCCAGGAACGTGGAATGAGAGATTCTGGGAAGGGAAAATTATCTAGTAGTGAAAAGTCTCAAGGCAAAGAAACAAGTGCAGCAAACACAGGAGCTCAGTCTCGACTCAGTCTGACTGAGAGAAAGGATGCTGCTAAAGATGCTACCAGAAAGCAACCTGAGGGAGATAAGAACTTCAAATCAGCATCACCAACAGTATTATCTGGAGTGAGCCAGGTCTCGCCTCCACTTGGCACAGCAGTTTTGACTGGGCATCAGAGGTGTAGCAGTAACTTGAGGGCAGACAAGGGAAAACAAACCACAAAAGACAATGACCTCCCTGCTGGTGCCACACTTCAGCCCTGTCATTCGCT
This sequence comes from Distichodus sexfasciatus, assembly GCA_032718565.1. Taxonomy (NCBI): domain Eukaryota; kingdom Metazoa; phylum Chordata; class Actinopteri; order Characiformes; family Distichodontidae; genus Distichodus; species Distichodus sexfasciatus. Next base: position 3,194,738 of record JAVGVS010000019.1, on the reverse strand, counting down.
TGCCACCGTTCTGAAAGATAAAACTGTTCCTGTCAAAGAGGGAGGTCTAACAATAGTTCCAGAATCTAAAGATACTGGAAAGACCGGCTCTCCACAGCCCCAATACCATAAAAGTGGAGGTAGGAAGTCTGATTGTGTCTCAGGACCATCTCCTGCTGCAGCCATCAAGCCACATTGGTCATCAGGAGTCAAGATGGGAGAAGAGGAAATAAAACGAGGATCCCAGGCAAGCCCGTCTTTTACAGCAGGTCATGGAATGTCTAACACCAAAGAGAAGCACTCCAAAGTAAAATTAACGTCGGGCAGAGATATTTCAAAAGAAAAGAGAGACATTGCTCCAAATAGTAAGCCACAAATTGTCAACAGCAACTCTAAAAGCAGTAATGTCAAAACGCATGGTCAGGTCTCATCCTCACAGAATAATTCTAATAGAGCTGTGGTGCTTAGTAGTAACAAAGCAGGAGAAATAAATAAATCAGACAGCCTGGGAGGTGAAAAACCGCTAAGGTCCGGGGAGAGATTCAGTGCTGAGAAAAAGCACAGTTCTTCATCAGAAACTCAGCCAAAAGCAGTTTCAGAACGAGGTGTACGGCCTACACAGACTCAACCTAAGTCAAGTAAGGAATCCACACCAGTGGACAAAAAGCGTGCAGAGAGACTTTCTTCAATTTCTCAAAAAATGGATCCTAATGGGACCAAAGCCGTCAGCACATGCAGTGATACCAACACATCCATTTCAGTCTCCCCTGGGAGTCAGAAGAGATCCTCCCGTGGAATAATGTTCTCCCCTTCTGCAAGCTCTGAGAGTTCCGAATCTGACAGTCACCTTCATCCCGAAGACTGCGAGGAGCATCTCATGGACCATCATTCTGCTGAGGATGATGGGGAAGCGGAGGACCATCATTTAGAAGACGAGGGTTCTGTGGACAAGCACCATGAGGAGGACAGTGACGGGTCAGCCGGTTCAGCCAAACGCAGATACCCTCGGCGAAGTGCCAGAGCGAGATCTAACATGTTCTTTGGGCTTACTCCTTTCTATGGTGTCCGCTCGTATGGTGAGGAGGACCTCCCCTTCTATAGCAGTGGGGACATCTCTTTGAGGAAGCGTTCAGGCAGCAGTAAGCATTCTGCTGAAGGTCAAGTGGATGGGGCTGATGATATGAGCACATCTTCTGCAGATAGTGGAGAGGACGAGGAAGGAGGCTTTGGACCAAGTAAGGATTCTTACTACTACAATTTCACTCGAACCATCATCAATCCCAGCTCAAGTCTTCCGGCTATTGGAGGTATTGATCATTGTTTGGGAAGAGGGTCACAGATACACAGTTTCTTAAGGGATGGGAATGGAAACAGTCCGGAAAGAGATGAAATCGCTTCAGTCACCAATAATTTGGAATGTCAACAAATTGGCCAGCTAGATGGAGTAGATGACGGTTCGGAAAGTGATGCCAGTGTGAGCACAAGCAGCACAACCACTGCTACAACCTCCTCTACTCTTAAAAGCTCGACCAAGAAGAGGGGTCGAGACAGTCGGGCTGAGAAAATAAACACGGACTCAGGGAAAGAGGCTGATAATACTTCGAGTGGAGGAGGAGGAAGCCACAGTCGAGATGGTCGTAAAAATCAAAAAGATAACTGTCTGTCATTAGGAGGTGTGAAATCGCAGGGACAGGATCCTCTCGAAACGCCGTTGTCACTCAGCACTGACCTTTTGAAATCTGACTCCGACAACAACAACAGTGATGACTGTGGTAATATTTTGCCCTCTGATATTATGGAGTTTGTACTCAATACAGCTTCAATGCAGAACTTGGGTCAACAGTCAGAGGCCCCTTCTTCTGAGCCATTTCCCCTAGATGAAAGCTATGGAGTTGATGTAAACCGAAGGAAAAACATACTCTTTGAAGACTTCACCCAGCCATTGGCAAGCACAGAGCCTGTAGAGAGTGGTGTGAACACTTCAATTGCAGTTCAGGAATCTTATGGCCTCCCTTTGGAGTTGCCATCAGATCTCTCTGTGCTCACAACTCGCAGTCCATCTGTAAACAACCAGAATCATGGCTCGCTAATTTCAGAGAACTCTGAACGCTCTATGCTGGCCATGGCTGCAGAGGAATCAGGGATTGATAAAAGTGGGGAGAAACAGAGAACAGGCAGTACTGTGTCCAGCGAGAGCCCACATGAAACTGGCGGTGATTCACAGGTGACTGAAGGTCACATGACCCCTGAGCATTTCATACCGGCCCGCATTGATGGAGACCACATCTCCAGTCCTGGAATTGCCCAGGTGCCAGAACAGGGGAACCAGGATCTTGCAAGAACATCTGGTACTCCAGGCCTTCCTAGTTCACCTACACTGGCTCTTCAGGGTCAAAAGTTTATTCCTGCTGCCACCATAAGTTCAGGTCCCACTCAGATTGCAAGCTCTACTGTTCAAGCAACCACCTCCCCCCATTTGAAACCAGGTCCAGAGAAACTCATTGTACTTAATCAGCATTTGCAGCCTCTTTATGTATTACAGACTCTTCCCAATGGAGTAACCCAGAAGATCCAGATTACGCCATCTGTCAGTGCAACTGGTGTCATGAACACCACAGCTCCTGTATTAACTGGCATCAATGCTGGGATTTCAACCTCACAATCCATTTTTCCTGCTGCTGGCAAAGGATTGGTTCCAGTGCCTCATCATCCTCAACTTCATGCTTTCACCAGCTCTACGCCAGCTGGTTTTCAGCCTGTTATCCCTAGCACTACATCTGGCCTCCTTATCGGTGTTCCTTCTCACGATCCACAGATTATTGCCTCTGAAGCTGGACATAGGCATGATCTGGCCCCTACTGTTGCAATGGTGTCTAGTGCAACATCCATTTCCCCGTCTCCAGCTGTGCTATCAACTGGGCATGGCAAGAAGCGTCCAATTTCTCGTCTCCAGCCTCGAAAAAGCAAAAAGTTGGCTCGATCAAGGAGCCAACCTACACTGGCACCAGAAGTTGGGCCTAACATGACCCTCATTAACCTGTCCTCTCCACCAATAGCTGCTGGTATCCCAGGCCAGTCAGGATTGGTTGAACTTGGCACCATTACCACTGCAGCTACCACGTCTCACCGAAAAATGCCCAACATCATAAAACGATCAAAGTCTGGAGTGATGTACTTTGAGTCTGCTCTCCTTCCACAACCAATGCCCATTTCAACTAGTGCTCAGCCTGGCATCCTGGGGCATGATTCCTCCACTCATCTTGTGCCCTGCACAGTATCTGGACTTAACCCTAATCAGTCTGTGTTGAATGTGGTGTCCATGCCCCCAACAGCCTCTGGAAATCTCTTGGGAGCAAACTCTGTGTCTTTGAGTACTCCAGGACTCATTAGTTCTACTGAGATCACAAGACCCATAAGCAACCTTGTCTTTAAAGCCAGTCCTCATAATCTGGGCCTTCCAGAACAACAGATGGTTCTCCATTCAGGAACTCCCATGATGTCTCAGATTGCAAGTCCTGCCCAGACTTCCATTGCCAGTAACATCTGTGTTCTTCCGCCAAATCAAACGATCAGCATGTCTGTCACCCAGCAGGTGGATAAAGATGGGAACATTCATCTTCAGAGCCCAGTGAGCAGAGTGTTGACAGATAAAACCATTGAACCCAGTACAAACCCAACCGGCCAAGTAGCCCTTGCACCCAGTCCCATCACAAAAGACCTGAGTAAGAGCCGAGTGGTTGGAGTTCTCACTCAAAGCTCACGAACTACGCCAATCTCAAGAGCCCCAAACCAGCAACAAGCACTGAGGTCACCTTCTGTCTCAGCCTCCACAGCCATTGGGAAAGGGAAACAAAAAGCAAAGAGAAGTCTGCCCAGCCTAGACAACACTAGTGGAAAAAAGCACAAAGGTCTGCAGCCAGAGACTCAGCCAGAACCACAGGGTATTCCTGGCTCTACAAATAAGTCTTTGTCAGGGTAAGGCTCAGGCGCTTTTACCTTCATGGTCATTTACCTTACTAAATTTGCCGCAAGTCACAAGATGAAGCTATGTTTTGTTTGTGTTTAGGACGACGGAGCATGTTACCCCTGAGCCTATGGAGATTGCTAAACCTAGTGATAAAGGATCAAAGAAGAGGTAACTTACATTCGATTTTACTACATTACACTGTTTTTTTATGGATATTTGCACAGCAGTTTACACTGTTGCTTTGTATTTTCATAAGAGAACAGCCATATTTCTGAGAAAAACAGGAAAGTGTCTGGCAGGCTTATACACAACCAGAACTTTAACAACAAAGCAAGTGCTTGTGTCTTTTCAGGGCTTAGGAGTAGTTTGGTACTCATTAACAGTGGTGACCAAATTAACAGTGGCTGTTAAGTCAAAGAAACCTTAGAAAGCACTTACTGTTGTAGACTGACTTGATTTTTTTTGTTTGCAGTGACACTGCTGCCAGAGCATGTGAATCTTCTGCTCGTAACCAGAAGGCTTTAGAAACTCGTGATGAAAAACACAAAACTGCAGGTAGGTGGAGTATTTCAGACTTAATCTGTGATTTCATCAATGTTCAGATTTAAATGAATTTACTGGAGCCCAGACTACAGATTTTGCTGATAATTTGCATGATGACCTTCTCAAACTTTTGATTTTTTTTAGGTTTATCTGGCCAGAGTAGTGGAAAAGGATCTAAAGCCATGCTGGTGGCCACGCCTGAACAGAAAGAAAGTGGACAAAACACCTTAGACTACAAGCCCAAGAAAGGACTCCTGTTTGAAATCTGCAGTGATGATGGCTTCAAGATCTGTTGTGAGAGTATTGAAGGTAGTGTTTACATTTTTACATGTACAAAGTCACATTTCTATGCTCCTAAATTGCTTTGTTGGACATAAATGCTGCATGGCAAAGATAGCACACTCGCCAAAACAACTTGCTGCCAACAGGATCTGTGAAATAGTGTATCACTGCTGTGGAAACCAACACGAAGAAAACCAAGTGCACATTTGAAGCTGCTTAGCTTGCGTCCTTTGTTCTAATGTGGGGCTCACACATGTGGGGTTCCAAAACAACTTTTAAGGTGAACATAAAGAGCCATAAAAGTGCTGAATAAACCCAGTGCTCTAGAGTGACATCTAGAGGACATCAAGATTAGACCACAACAGAAATACAGTTGCTCTGTAACACGATTGTCACAAAATGTGTGTTTTAATCCATGTGCCTCTGAAGAAAATATTTGTTTGCTATATTAATAATATTTAAATATTTATTTATTACTTTCAGAGGCATGGAAATCTCTGACAGATAAAGTCCAGGAGGCACGCTCCAATGCTAAACTCAAGGAGTTGTCCTTTGAAGGTAAAGACATACCCTGGAATATATTCACTAATGTTGGACTAGTGAAGTTAATGATATGTGAGTTGTATTTCTGTGTTCAATAATGCATCTGTTTTTTCTGCCCGATGGTGGTGTTTGTCAGGAGTGAACGGGCAGCGGATGCTAGGCATTGTCCACGACGCTGTGGTGTTTCTTTTGGAGCAGCTGTATGGAGCCAGGTACTGCAGAAACTACAGGTTCCGCTTCCACAAACCGGAGGAGGTGGTTGACCCTCCTATAAATCCACATGGATCCGCCCGTGCCGAGGTTCATCACAGGTGCAGTGTTTTGCCATTTAATGATTAAACTAGTGTGGCATGAAAGGACATTGATGTTGAAAGGTTTTCTGATATTTCAAGGTCTATTGTTGTGTTTCTCTTGCTGAAGGAGGTCGATGTTTGACATGTTCAACTTTCTGGCATCCAAACATCGGCAGCCGCCCGAATACAACCCTCAAGAGGAGAGTGACGAAGAGCTGCAGCTCAAGTCTGCTCGGTGCGTTCGCGTTAATCATGGCTTTTTTATGTTTTGTAAGCTACAGCAGGACTTCACAATTTTTTGTTTAGACATGATTAAAAAAAAAAAAATGTTACGTGAATAGTTCAGTTTGGAAATAGCTAATAATTCTATAATGATTTTGTAAAATAAAAGCACTTCAGTGCTTATTAATTGAAAGTGGGTATGTCTTGCAGTCATGCAAATGAGAACTGTGAGAATCTTTACTTTTGTAATTAATAATGTAATTAAATTTTTCTTAATTGAACATGAACAACTTGTACATCATGTATTGTGACTATTCTGCATTTGCAGAATCAGTGCGTTCTGAATGTCGATGACAATACTGAAATGATATGTTATGCAGCACTAAACCTCAGTAATCATCATTTCATTTCCTGTTCTTACAGACGAGCAACCAGCATGGATTTACCTCTGGCTATGAGGTTCCGACACTTAAAGAAAACATCCAGAGAGTCTGTAGGCGTCTACAGGTACAAAATCTGTTTTCTTCCTCAAACCTGTTATCTTCACACGGCTAGCAGTAGACTGACCAAGCATGTTACTGTTAAACGCTATATAATTGAGTATTTGTGTTTGATATTCAGGTCAGCCATACATGGACGAGGGCTCTTCTGTAAAAGGAACATTGACACCGGGGAGATGGTGATTGAGTATTCTGGTAACGTCATTCGCTCGGTCCTGACTGACAAACGGGAGAAGTACTATGATGGCAAGGTGGGGACAGTTTCTACTGTACTTTACATACCTGTCTATCTACCTATCTATCCATCTATCATCAATCATCTGTTTAGCAATCATCTATCTGTCCATCTATATATGTACTTATTATATGTTAGAGGTTGACCGATATTGGTTTTTCAGGGCTGATACCGATACAGATTTTTGCTAGTTAATGGGATCGAGAACTGATATGCAAAAAAAAACAACTGTCAAACTTTTAAACTTTACAAACACCAACACATAGCTTTATTGTTTATAAGTACTTAAACAGTGTACGTTATTTAAGTAATAATTAAGTAAATTTAATTAAGTAAATGTTAAGCTTAAACATTTTAGTATTCGAAATTAAACAGAAGATTGTGGTGAAGAATACAGAGTTGCTCTCCACTTAACCTAGCTCTCGTTGAGACTCTTGGGGCAGGCACATGAAATGAAGCAGTGAGTCGAGAGCAAACGGCACGGAGAGAAGAGATGGCAGTGGAGCCACAGTAGCGCACCCTTGTAATTAATTAATATCAGTGATGGTCAAAATTAAACACAGATACAGATAATCTGCAATATTCTTAAAATCGGCCCCTGATAATTGTCCCAGCCAATAATCGGTCACCCCTTAATATGTGTATATACTTATGTCCACTATTCTTTTTCCAACCCTTGTTTATACTCCTAGAAGGCTACTGTTTTCTATACAATGGTGAAATTGACATTACAGTTTACTTACAAGTGTGCTACTCGGTTTCTATTTAGGTATTTGCGGTTTCGTGATGAGATTTGATGTGTCCATGCATGTGTGTGTGTTTATGGTAGTGGCTTATAGTATCGGCCCAAGTCTGTAACAGTACTCTCAAACCTCTCAAAGAGGAATGAAATCAACTTTGTCCAGTCTGTCACTACATGTGTGTTTGCTTCCTTCAGTACAAAGATACACACTCTTTCATTAAAGAACGGTCCCAGCTTTAATAGATCAGCATATTTACACTCAAACCTTGGTTGTGAACAGTGAGGGCAAAAAATCAAGATAAAAATTCAATTTATTGTGATATTGATTTGAGGTTATATTGCCGAGCCCTAGGACAAATATGTGACCCGATCTGCCGTAATGAGTCGGAAGTCTGCGTTCTATTTCTTTAGATACGGGCCGATTATGTTGACAAACATCAAAAATACAGATTTTTATTTTTTGGTCTTATATGAAAGAAAAGGTCTTCAAAATTAATCTGGTCTCCAAAAAAGAAAAATCGATATTTTTGATGTTTGTCAACATAATCGGCCCGTATCTAAATAAATAGAACACCGACTTCCGACTTATTACGGCAGATCGGGTCACATATACTCATACTTTTCTAAATGTTTGTATAAGCCAATAATATCTAAGTAAGTCTTTTAGCTTAAGTACATTAAGTACATAAAAGCTTATTTTTAATTTAGGAATGCTTAACTAATGACATGTTGTAACACTCTCTCTGACCTCAAACCCATGCCTGGTTTCTAGGGCATCGGCTGCTACATGTTTCGCATTGACGACTACGAGGTGGTGGACGCCACCGTGCACGGCAACGCGGCTCGCTTCATCAACCACTCGTGTGAGCCCAACTGCTATTCCCGCGTGGTCAGCGTCGACGGGCAGAAGCACATTGTCATCTTCGCCATGCGGAAAATCTACAGGGGCGAGGAGCTGACCTACGATTACAAGTTCCCCATCGAGGAGCCGGGAAATAAGCTGCCCTGTAACTGTGGGGCCAAAAAGTGTCGCAAGTTCCTCAACTGACAGAGCCCCTGTTCTTAATGTTTCTTTTCTTTATTTTTGCCCAAGCCCTCTTAAGCAAAACTGTCTTTTCCTCTAATGTCATGGGTATGATTTTATTTTGAGTACTATGGTTATTTATTGAAACAGGCTCAGGTTTTCAGAGGGATAACGGCACTGTGCCTCTTACGTTGATTCAGGAAAGGTTTTAAGAGTAAAGTCACAATGAAGAAAAACGAACGAACAATTCGCCTCCCACAACAACAACAACAACAGGAACGATTTGAAGACAGATAAAGTGCCCATTTTACCCCATAATTGACCATGAACAATTCCGTTTTGCCGAGTTTCTGAAAAAGTGAGGAGAAAAAGTGTGATAGAATTGCTAATATATGTTTCATATGACACCAAAGTGCAATTTCTCTAAGGGAACGATACACTGTCTTTATCAGATAGACAAATTGCAAGTGATTCACGAGTTTTGTTTTAATCATATATATATATATATATATATATATATATATATATATATATATATGTGTTATATATATATATATATATATATATATATATATGTGTGTGTGTATGTATATATATATATGTGTATATATATGTATATGTATGTGCATATATATATATATATATATATATATATATATATATATATATATATATATATATATATTTCTTTTCTCTTGGCCTGACCTGCACAGTCTCTCATCTCCCTTTCTGAATGGACATTGAAGCCTTGTCCTTCTCAGTTCCAGGACATTCTTTTGTATTTGACACTTGTAAATATATGGTTTTGCGAGCTCCTATGAGGACGTGAGAGGGAACACTAGGTGATAAGTATTCGCCTGAAAGAGACGAGTAGGTTCAAGGCTTTTGATCGCGGTGGACCGATTGATCCCCAAACCAAGGCTTCCCAGAAGTCCTGATATGGCCGGGGCAGTGATGATAGGAGGCTGACTGGGCTGAGATCCTGGTGGACTGACGGCCGAGGAACTTTAAGGGGTTAGTCGGGGTTCTATTTTTCTTTTTTAAAACTCCTTTTTATAGCGACATTTAGGACTAACCATAGATAACGCCAGGCCTTTAAGGAAACAGGAAGTTTTGCATGCTAAGAGCCAGCAGGATTTAATATCCCAATCTCAGGTGGCATCCCATGCATCCTTTATGGAGTTGGATCAATAATTCTGTCTGCTGTTTAGAGATGAGTCGCTGTTTCGCTTGCTTTTTTTTCTCCCCTGTCTTCTTATGGACAGACAGGTCAATGTCACGATTTCTTTTGATATGTAAATAATATGTATATTTTTCTATACGAAAAACTGAAAAGCACTCACTAGTGAATAGCACTTACGATGGTATTATATTTTTAATAATAAAACATTGTATTTATTTCTTTTACCAACATTTTGTAGGCGTATAGCGTTTCACGGCTAATTAATGCTCGGGTAGTCATTTTACAGTGTTGTCGTCTTTTTTTTCCTCCTCGACGCTCTCTCTTTTTTTTTTCTATTCCAAAGACTGGATATCAGTAGCTGTTCCCCCAGAGTGCAGTCCACCAGTAGCTCTCTACTGTCAGCTCGAGTCAGTCATAGACAGATGCTCGCTCGCCGAAAGTGCCAGTCCATTTTAAAATGGGCATGCTCCCCAGTGCCAGCCTGCACATCACATCACATCAACGACAGAAAATATTTCTTTCCCAAAGTCCCTTTTGCAGCTCTTGTCAAGTAAACTGCAAATATCTCAAGGGAGCAATTAAGAAATATAAAATGAAGATCGTTTTACATCAAAGCAACTGGAAAGTCCCAAAGTTTACTCCATCTATTTTATTATCGTGAAGAATATTTCATAGATTATCAGTGTGACCCATGAATTGCCACGGAGGCCAGCCTTGAAAAGCTCTTCTAAAAGTTAATTATAATATCTGGAGGAATGGAGGAAGGCCTCGTTTCATATCTTGTGCACTGAACATCAGTCTTCTTCCCAGCTTGACACATGTTGCCTTGGCACTGCACGGAGGCTCTAATTAGCCATTGGAAGCACGTTTACGTGCTGGTTTTGTACCGTTATTTCTTGTTTTTTAACCCTCCCCCTTCTCATCAGCAACTTTGTTCCATACTTGCTTTTCTCTTAAGTCTTCATTGTTATTCAAGGCCAATACTTTAGTCTTTTAGACCAGAAATGTCGTGCATTTCGGTCGACCTCCCTTTTCCATCGTTCTCTTCATGAATAAACTCTCATCGGCCATTAGACGCCAATGCATCGAGGAGCAAAGCCAGACGTGTGGCCTTCTTTTGGTGGAGACGTAGTAGCTTCTCTGGAGATTTCTGCAAGTTCTACTGCAGTTCTGAAGTGAAAAAACGGATGAAAACCGATTTACGACGATCCTTACGTTTCTTCTCTTCTCTCAAAGTTGGACAACCCTGTTGAGTTTTTAATCGGTCTTTAATTGAAGCAACGTAACTTGTGTCTGAGAGGATTGCGTTTTTGTTGTATAAAAGGGACGTTGTACAACAGAGCGTACTGGTGTTGCAGGAAAGGCTAGGGCTGTGTACATACCTCCAGACAAAGCTCACTCGATTGCTGCTTTGTGCACCTCTGGCTCTTGTTGTGTATTGTGTTCTTTATCCCCGAACGAGCCACTAAAAAGGCCAGTTGCTCTGTGTATGCTAGTTCTATTGCCTCATCATGTTAAACAATCCCACATCTTTTGTAAAAGGCAGCTGCAGAACTCCAGTTCCCTCTCCTGACCCTTACCAGGCTGCTGTTTAGACGGTCGCTTGATCTAATCCTAAGAGGTCACCGGTCACAAAGGCACTGGCACGGAGAGGAACTTCAATCTGGTTTTACATCACGGGGTCGGGCTGCTTTTTTTATTTAAATGTTTTTGGACGTCGTTTCACGCGTTCTTACATTGGTTCGGATGGAGTTGCCGCAGCGTTTGTTTTGTTTTCTCTTTTTTGGCTAGGGCATCTTTGCCACCCCATTCAGGGATAGAGTTCTCTCAAGTCCGGGTTTCGGGTTCTGCGTGCACGGGGTCGGCCTAACTCTGCAGCTAGGCCTTTGTTGAATGTATTATTGAATTTATTATTGATTTTTATCATGTTGTCTTTTTTTGTTTGTTTAATCGTGATTGTTCCGGACGCCGGCGGGCGACAGCTTTACGCTTCGTTTTCAGCAGGCGAGGATTGACAGCATTGGCAATTTTTGTACAGATCCGGTCTTAACGAAAACAGAAAAGGAAAAAACGACAACTTTTAATAATTCAACAACTAATCCTAAGGGCTTTGTTGGGAAGACTTCTTCTCCACATTGTCATTTCAGTAACTTCATATGCTTCACAAACTGGTGGGGAGAAAACGAGAAAAATAACATACAACGTAGTGTCGAGTCAGTGTTTCGGAAGCAGAAGGGTTCCGTTGTTACCTGGACTTTACTCTTCCACGCCACAGCAGTGGTATTTGCATTCTCTGTACTTATGCTTCTCCGTGATAAATGTATAATGCTATATACATGATAAATATATATATATATATATACCTAAACATATGTATGGATAGTAACTTGTACTTCAATATCTACAATATCTACACAATATACGGAATGGACAGACAAACTTAGTTACAGTAGCAAATAACAGTTTTCATAATGGTTACAGTAAATGTTCAGTGTAATCTATAATGGTTTTGTGTTACAGATAACAGTTTAGAGTAACGTGCAGCATTTTGAATATTGACATTATGTACCAGTTTTCCTGTGCCTGTGTTTTTCTGCTCTTTTCTAGTGGAGCATTTGTAGTTTATTCTGTTTTGGGACTATTTTAAACTAAATTTTTTTTTTTTTTTTTATAATTTTTCTTTTTCCCATTGGGTTTGCTTAAGTGCTATGAAGTGACGCATGATATTATATAATGACATGAGTACATGTACAATGTGTTGTAAACATTCTTGAGGTTAGCTATTTGTTTGTTTTTAATGCTGTAGTTTTTCATTTTACTCTTTGTACATTTTAACAGAGTTTGTGGATGTCAGGAAAACAGAAGAAAACTAGCTTCTATTTTTTAACCTGATCGTTTTCCTCCCCGTATCTCTTTCTCCTGTTGGGATTTACTTTGAGTTTTAATGTGATGTTCTATAATAAGTAACAATAATGGGATGCATTTTTATTTATTTATTTGATCAATTTAAACCATCTATCCTTACATGCAGGTAAAAGGATCGTGTTTAGCTCTGAGAAAAGAAAGAAACAATTGCGCCTTGATGTAATTTTTACGCTAAACTCTGCGCCAGACTTGGAACGGGTTGTTGTTTTAAAAGATGAGCTTTGTTTTTTCGTCTGGTCAGAACTGAGCAGGAGGGAAAGAGGTGGACTCGCTCCCTCTTCTGAGGCCTTGTGTTCCCCCTTTATCTTATGAACACTTCCTCTGTGCTTGTTGATTCTGTTCTCTTGTTATCCAATTGCCCATCAGTGTTCTCCCATATCACAGAAATGAAGGAAAGACCATTCAGTGACAATAGTAAACCACAAACTACTTAAGGATGAATGTATAATGAGGAAAAAAAAATTGTACATAACTGTAAAAAAATGAAAATTTCTAATCATGTTTATTTCTTGCGTAATTTTTTATTTATGATAGTTTAAATAATAAACATGTCTCGTTTACTCAACATGACTCCAGGTCAATTCTTATGTTTGTTCGTTCACTTGCTGTATTTCTGGTTAATTTTCTAGTTGCCAAAGTTATTTTGGAAAAAATTGTAGGGATGCAGGATAACTTCGGATTTGGCCGCAAATTACTTCATTTTTCAGTCATTGGCAGTGGACCGATGCTTAGATTTGCCTGATATTTCCAGCCGGTATTTGATGCATTTATTGCACACATTTTATACAGCCCTCATCTTTTGTCTTAAAATGTATGGCATTATGTTGTGCCATGATGCTAAGCGGCAGTGAACTTTGCAGAGTTTAAATATTTTGTCTTTGGCAAATCCCTAACCTTGACTTTCGCTTATAGTAGGCATCGGCAGATGCAGACATTGACATCAGTTCATAATTTGCATATTGTGCATCCCTAAAAGTTTGAGTTATTTGCTCTTTTTAAAAAAAACTTTGGGTTTGGTGTTCACTTGAGCTTTAATTCATTCATTCATGCACGTCAATTATCAAGACCCCCAAATTGCTTTCCAGAGTCGATGGGCGTCATCAATATTTTCTTGTTCTCAAAGTTAAGACATTCAAATGTAATATTATACAGCTGTAGAACTGACGAAAATCCAATAAGCTAATGTTGTGCACAAACAGGCATAGAATAAAATTTGCTTCCTTTCATCCTGTTGTACTGCACAACATCCATCATTGGAAGCCAAAGGATGACGCCTCCTGTTGTTCCCACCAGCTCCAAACTGATGGGGATAACCTTCCATTTATACTTTTTAGACTATGTGACTGTAATTCATGCCCAAAAGGGTAAAATATCTTAAGGTGAAAGTGTAAGAATACATAATGCATTTCTAATGGAAAATACATCACCACCGTGGTGTTGAACAAGCAGCAGTGGCCAACGCTTCAGGGCAGCCATGTCTCATAAAACAAATATTCTGCAGTAAAGCAAAACGTCTAAACAGCCCCATGGGAAGTCAGCAGCTGCCACAAATTACACCCCACTAAAAATCCCCCTTTCACCCAACCGATAGCTAATTGAAAAACTACTGGTTAGCACTTTAAAATTTGTAAAAGTTAATTTGCAAAAAGTCATGGGGTTATGTTTTAGAAATGAAACAAAACATTTTAGAATAACAGTAAAACATTTGATTTCCAGGACTCCAGGAGGATGCCAGTTGACCATATGTTCTGTTAAGTATCTATCCTTGGAAAATAAAAGCATTAACAAGTCTTATTTATATACTGTATATTACACAACTTTTTAAGCTGTTGGAGAACAAACATCACTCAGTTATCTAAACCGTCCAATTAGTGGCTTCATTTCCTGTGTTTAATTGGTTTGTAGCTGTCTGTAAATGAGGAACAATTGTAACTCCAGCAGAACTGCAAAGCTAGACTGTGCAGATGAGAAATGGCCTGAAACTATTTATAGGTGCTTTTGATGCAGATTTAACCATTGATTCTGATCGTAGGACTTGGCAGTGTTTTATTTCCCTCTCAACAGGTCAAATATTTTATAAAAGTTACAACTGCTAGAGATTCAGCACGTACATTTAGGCAGATGTTGTTACGCTTAGCAAAAGCATGTTCTTTTTCCTTAATTACAGCAGGGACAGTCACCCTGACATCACCCTGGTTAAGGGCCTTGCCTAAAGGCCCAAATCTTGGTAGTGCTGAAGGTAGAAAAAAATAAAGGATTGAACCTACAACCTCTTGGTGTGTAACTGAATATCCTAACACTAGGCCACCCAGTCTAACAATATTTCACAAGCAGAACAGGTTATGCAATAGTGCCTGACATGAGATATAATATAATCATAAAGGGTGGTTTCTCGTCCATGGATCAAGCCTAGTCTTGCACTAAATTGTACTACCACGAGATTACGTATTCAAACTCTAGACTGACTTAATCAGTTGGTGGCGTAACGGGTGTTCGCCCCGTGATCAGAAAGTCGCAGGTTTAACTCCAAGGCCGTAAAGTTTCCACTGAGGTACTCATGAGCAAGGTACTATCCCCAGCACTGCTCCCCGGCGCTGTCCTTTAGCTGCCCACTGCTCCTTCACGGATGGATCAAATGCAGAGGTCACATTTCGTTGTTGTGCACTGTGTTGTGCTGTGGTGTGTTCACAATGACAAATAATCATTCACATTTACTTTCACTTTCATCCTCCACTGGGAAATGGCCCTCAGAGTCTAGCTACCATCCATCCATCCAACCAACCAACCAACCAACCAACTAACTAACTAACAACTAATCTTGTAAACTAATATGTATATATGTAGAGAGAGATACATAGACAGATAGATAGGTTAGGAAAAGATATAGTGTCTTTGTACAGTTCTTATCTGTTCTGATCTTATTTTTTATAAACATTTTTGTATATATTTTAGTATAGGTACATTCTATGTGGCTATATATAGACAGCTCAGAATCTCATGGTATTTAGATACGATGAAGTGTAACCCATACCTTTGATGAGTAAAAGACTCTCTGAAAGTGTTCATATGAGCCAGAGAAGGTTTCTCCTCAACAGCACCATGCTGATTTGGACTTAAAAGGAGTTTCAGAAGTTGCACACATTGTGCTTTGAATTTTTTCCAAGATCCAGCCGGAAGGTTGATTTTACTGGTCACCTTTTCTTACCCACGTTTAACCAATTATCCTCAACGCTCAGCTTCAAAGGAGCAACCTTTGCTGATTTTACAGATTGCTAACATGCCTCCCCAATAATATTTGTTAAATATAAATATTTATCTATAAACATCTGTTTTATTGTATCTGTTATAATGTTAAGTTAATAAAAATATATAAACAAAAAATATGTAAATATTAAAGACTTAAAGTCATTTTATTAATACTGTTTTTAGTCTACATAACTGCACAGTAGGTTTTAGATGATTATGATTATTTTTTTTGATGAAGAGAGCCCTCTTTCTTTGAGCCAGTGGAGAATGAAATTAAGTATCTGTGTGGCTTCCTAAGATGACTTCAGCGAAATAATAATAATAAAAATAATAAAAAAAGAACAGCCATCAGTGATTGATGAGGATATACAGCAGGAAGCCACTTTCTATAATAATAATAAAGCACTTTTATCTCATGTAATAGTCACAGACACACTAAAGTGTATTGTGTGTTGATGCACTGTGTGAGTTATCTATCTATCTATCTATCTATCTATCTATCTATCTATCTATCTATCTATCTATCTATCTATCTATCTATCTATCTATCTGTCTATCTGTCTTTCTGTCTGTCTGTCTCTCCCTTCCTTTCTCCCTCCCTCCCTCCCTCCCTCCCTCCCTCCATCTATCCCTCCCTCCCTCTCTCTCCGTTTCTATCAATCTCTCTCTCTCTCCCTCACACACTCCCTCCCTCCCTTCCTCCCTCTCTCTCTCTTTCCCTCTCTCTCTCTCCCTCATACACACACACTCCCTCCCTCACTCTATCCCTCCCCCGCTCTCTCGCTCTTTCCCTTTCTATCCCCTTCTCTCTCCCTTATACACACACACACACTCCCTCCCTCCCTCTCTATCCCTCTCTCCCTCTCTCTCTAATTGCCTTGCACTGCCATTTCCCCTCAAGCCTCAGAGTGCTCACTTTTTCCCAGACTTCAGACTCTGACGAGAAAGAGGAGTCTTTTGTTTTTACTCTCCTCTGCTCAGACGCTGTCACTTCTAAGAAGCTCTGTATATCTAAATGGTAAGTGATTACTTTTTATTTTTCTGTTTGAGTATGTCACACTCGGCAGATTTTCCTTGACTTGTGAGTCAGGTGTAAGATGGACTGTAACATAATAGTTTATAGTATATGAAAGGGTCTGTTAGAATCATGTGTTAGAAAAGAATTTGGCTGACCTCAAATGTATAACAAATCCCAGATTTTGTCTGAAAAGAAAAAATACTTTTGAAAGCAATTCTGATTCTGAAGTGTCATAACAGACTGCCAAGATACACCCTTAAATAAGTTTATTAAAGCTATCCATAATTCTGGTTTTCATTACGAAAAGGAACAAAAAAAGAAACAAAGATAGATAGATATAAAGATAGAATAAAAATTTATGTATGCATTTTACAGCTAAAAGTCTTATTATTATTTACTTTCTGCTATACCAAAAGCTAATTGCTCAAACATAAATAAATAAAATACATTCTTTTGGTTTCACAGCTATCCATAATTCTGATTGTCTCAGACAGACAGAAATGAATAAATAAATATGAATGTTTCGTTTAAAGTTTAAAGCCATCCGTAAAACGGTTTTGCCCAGATAGAAAGTAAAAATGAAGCTCTAAATCCATAAAGCTAAGAAAGAAAGAAAGAAAGAAAGAAAGAAAGAAAGAAAGAAAGAAAGAAAGAAAGAAAGAAAGAAAGAAAGAAAGAAAAAGAAAGAAAGAAAAATACTTTTTACATTTTAAAGCTATCCTATGCTGTAATGCTGGTTTACTCAGAACTGAAGAAAGAAAAGCATAACAACCAAAAAGTACAGCATGTTGGTCTGCTATGAGAGGTCAGCTGAGAGATGAGATTTGGGATATGGGGTGTTTCTGTGCTGGGCTCATTGTTGAGTGTGTTACATGAACCCTGAGACGTTCCCACGTTGTGTTGAGAAACATTCAGCACTCAATCCAACGTCCACAAGACCTGACCCTGGTGATAACATCAGCTTCTACTGGAGCCAGGATACTTGGGACAGATGTGCTCTCTCTTAAATTAAGGATTGTTATGCCTGCGCAGTCCTGGCTGCCCTCTCTGACATGCTTCAGTGATTTGTTTGTATCTCGTCAAAGTGAGTCATCAGCAGTTTCCTAACTTTTATTGAAAGCAGCTGTTTGAAGGCGACAGACGTGCTGAGTAACCCGCTGATTTATAGGCAGGAGCAAAGGCAGGGAAATGTCCTGCTTCAGGCCACATTGTGAAAAACTACCAATCGCTGAACACACACTATGTTCGCTGACGATGCGATTTTTGACTGGTAACCAAGACCATGTGTGATTAATTGTTTCAGACTCTATACTGAACAGCAGTGGTGTATGGTACTTAAATAACATTTAATTTAATCTCAGGGGGAGTCTCTAAGGGTCTGATGGTGGTAGATCTGGCAGTAGGGTAGAGCTGGATTTGAACTGACAACCTGTTGGTTTGTAGATGAGTGTGCCATCACTAGATCACCACCACCAGTAGCTTTGTTATTATACACTGCTGGACAAAAAATGAGGCAAACAGAGTTCTTCTATACGTTTTTATTTCAACAAATACAAGTGCAACAAGCAGGAAGCAACTGTGTGACACAGTATTGTATATATTTAGTGCACAATTTAGTATGGAATGGCTGATGAGAGTCCAGTTGTAGGCTCATTAACCTCTATTTAATTAGTGTTCAATTAAGTTACACATTGGCACACATCAATGCCACACTTAAAGGCAGATAATTTAGGAGAAGTGACTAGTGGAATGGACATGACATAAATGGAACAGCACTGACACAGCGCACTGTGAAAGGCTGTACAACAACTCGCCCAAGCGGCTGCGTTTACTAAACAGACAAAAACAAGGGAGAAGCCGTCCCCTTCTAAACTGTACACTGGCTATAGACAATGCATTTAATATTGTGAAGCACTGTTACTTATTCACCTAGATTTGTTAAACAAGAGAGGTGATCATAAAATGTGCAACACATTGTGCTTGCCTCTTTTTTTTGCCCGGCAGTGTACTTAACTAGGTACAACAACGTCACCTGAGTACTACTTTTGAGTATTTTTGTACCTGGGCTAATTATTGTCAATATTATCAACTTTACTTAACTAAAATGTGACCCGATCTGCCGTAATGAGTCGGAAGTCGGCGTTCTGTTTATTTAGATACGGGCCGATTACATCAAAAATATCGATTTTTTATATGAAAGAAAAGGTCTTCAAAATTAATCTCCCAAAGTTTCATCATGGAAATAATTGTGAAAATGTACTTAAATGGCTATTTAAGCTGAGTTGCAGCTCTCAAATCTTACAAAAGAATGTCCAAAAAACCTCAATTTTGAATTTTGGGTCACTGTGACTCATTTTGCCAGATCAGGTCACAAATTATTATAAAAGTAATTTTCTACTCCAGTACTTTTGGAGCTCTTTGAAAATAATCGTGGGTGCAGCTCTCGCTGTCTCACTAGCCTCGAATTCCAAAGATTCTTTGCACGCAACACGTATCCAAAATAAGAGTCTTGAGTCCAGTCTTTTTTGTTGTCTTTATCTTAACTACAACTTAAAAAGATGAATTCTTAGGACTACAAAGAGACTTTACGTGACAGTCAAAAGACTGTAACGCTCCTGTGTTCTCGGCTTCAACTCACTTCTACGTCTGTGTACGTTCTTACATCTTTATATATATTTCAGGAACCAGTTACGACACGTAAGGTAACTACGTATTACTTCTCTTGTTACGTACTGGTAGTTCATATGGAAAGTTCCAGAAACATTCAAATTAGCATTATAGCTCTACTTTCTTCTACAGATAGTTATGAAATATTAAACCCAAATATTCCAACATTCATGCAACACAAAATGGCTCTAACAATAGTTTCTTGATACATTTTGCATTATATTTTTTGAGACATACTGTATATTACAGACATGTATTTAACAAGGTATCATTTTTGCAAATAAAGGAATAATAAATAAAGGAATCTGAGAATAGATTATAGTAGGCTGATTAAATTAAATTAAATTTGCAGATGAATGCATGTTAATGAAATAAATAAGCTAAACAACGGCCTAATTATCATGGCTATCACGACTAGACTCAACATAACCTGGGCTTAAGCCCCGGTAAAATCGGTTGCAAGGGTTGACTTTTAATCTGTCATCTGAAGCTTTCCTTTATGTAAGTATAAATTTGTAGTATCCTGCACACTGCTTAACAGTGCAATCAATGCACAAATGATTGCAAGTGGCGTAAATCAGCATTTTTATTTTTCCTGCCTTGTGTGAAGCTTAGAGTCTCCCTTTTGGAGAATCAATCAGAATGAAATGGGCCATTAAATACATTTGGCTGTTTTCATTCAATTTATGTGCTTGCTGCATTTACACTTTTACAGCTCATTCTTCCGTTCTTATGAAGCGTAATCGAATTTCCCCTGGCGTGCACACACTAATGAGCTAGAAATGAAATTTTGCCATTCTCTGTGATGTGGCTTTTCATGTAAACTGTCCCAGTGCGATTTAAACAAATTAAAATGCTGAGGCCCATGCGCTTATGCTCTGTCTGAAAATTTCTCTCAACAGACTTAAAGAAATGTCACTTCTTCAGCCTGGGCATCTCTCCCTCCTCCTTGTTTTGCTGATCCACAGCTCCCGTACACTTGAGGATAACAAAATTCCCAGTCTGTGTACGGGAAGCCCGGGTATCCCAGGATCCCCGGGATTGCACGGTAGCCCAGGTCAGCCGGGGAGAGACGGCAGAGATGGACGAGACGCTCCACCGGCAGAGAAAGGGGAAAGAGGAGACCGGGGAGAGCCAGGTATTTGTACATACACTGATCACTGTGTGTAAAGGTCAGGATCTACCAAAAGTGGTCCAAGGAAGGAAAACTGGTGAAGTGGCAACGGGGTCATTGGTGGCTAAGGCTCACTGGGCCGGTTGGTAGCGTAACGGTTAAGGTGTTCGCCCTGTGAACGGAAGTTCGCTGGTATGAATCCCAGGACTGGTAAAGGTACCACTGAGGTACTTATGAGCAAGCTACCATCCCCAAGCACTGCTCCCTGGGCGCTGCCCATGTTAGCTGCCCACTGCTCCTTCATGGATGGGTCAAATGCCAAGGTCACATTTCTTTGTGGTGCACTGTGTGATGTGTTCACAATGACAAATAATCACTCACGTTCACTTTTGAGAACTGAACAGCACGTCTGACTGTTTTCATGTAGGTCAGCCAGGTGTGCGAGGCCTGACCGGAGACAGAGGTGACACAGGAGAGAAAGGTGAAAGGGGCACTCCTGGAGAGTGTGCCGTGGCCCCCAAATCTGCATTCAGCGCCAAGCTCTCCGAGACCCGCACCACACCCTTAGCGGTGGGGGACGCAGTGCGTTTTGACAAGATCATCCTCAACGAGCAGGGGGATTATAATCCAGAGACCGGACGCTTCACGTGCAGGGTGCCAGGAGTTTACTACTTTGCAGTGCACGCCACCGTGTACCGCTCCAGCCTGCAGTTCGACCTGATGAAGAACGGAAACATTATGGCTTCCTATTTCCAGATTTTTGGGAACTGGTCCAAACCGGCCTCGCTGTCCGGAGGTACGCTGCTACACCTGATTCCCGGAGACCAGGTGTGGGTGCAGATGTCAATGGGGGAGTACGTCGGCTTCTACTCCAGCCCTAAAACAGACAGCACATTCACCGGCTTCCTCGTGTACTCGGACTGGAAAAACTCAGCTGTTTTTGCCTAGATCTAAAGTACATGCTACTTACTAAAAGCAGCTTACTAAGACTAATTGAAGGTTGACACTTTTATTGGAATTTTTTCCATTATAGACAAAGGCCTTTGTTAGTGTTTGGCCTACAGCTAATGTTTCACATGGACAAGGGATAGTTCAGCATCGTTCTGACACTGTCAAGGTCATTTACATAATACACACAGGACCTGCAGCTTTTGTATGTAATATATGCCTTTCAATAAACAATAAAACAATTTTAGAAAATAAAAATACTACAAAATCTCACTTTTACATTTTAGGGCACAGTTATTAATCATTTTGTTCAGTCTTAGAAACTGCAGTTTCCACATCAAAACACATCTGAAATGTCACTTGAATAACTAATATAATAATAAATCAGCTCTCTGGTGAATTCATTACCTAAGTTATTTTGTGGGATTCAGTATTTTTCGGTGTGTATTTTAAGAGAATATGCTGTACCACTTTGGAATATGTGATATAATGTTTTTGTTGTGAGCCCAAACTATGATTAGGGAATGGAGACTTATTAATGCCAAGTCACAGACGTCTCCTGAGTTAATGATTTTCCCAAATCCAAAAGGCCTTTATTGACTTTAGTACATTAACAGACTTCAAGCTGTAACATGACTACTTAAGGTCCTCTGCCAGTACACCTGGTAAGCAGTTCGTCTTCAATATGACTCCCTCCCTCTCTCTCCGCACACACACACGCACACACACACACACACACACACACATCTTGCTATCTTTGTGAGGCTGCTCCTAACCTGATGTAAATAAACAAAGTAGACGAAAATAAATATTTTTAAAAATTCTTTTAGATTTTCAGTTCAAAGCTGAAACTTTTCTATAAATGCATTTTTCCTTATAAGGTCCTTACCATTGTTGGACATGTTACTTTTAAAAAGTAATTAATTATAGGTACTAGTTACTGTACTTCTCCCAAAAAGTAACTTACTTAGTCATTTTAATGGAACTTTAAATTCAACTGTATGTTCAATTATTCATAAGAAAACCAAATATTAAACGGACACTTAATAGAATAAATTATTAACAGAAAACATTGTAATATTTATCGACACTAATGTAACTACAGGATGATGTGAGACAAGACACCCATCAAATGTAATATATTATTGTAGATATTATCATTACTATGTTTATAATATTATAATAGTAGAAATGTAAAGCACAATAGATGTTTTAGAACTTTTGATATTTATTGCACCTGCACATCAACAGGCTGCAACTGGCTATCAAGTAGGTCTAAAATTAAATTATGCTCATTGAACAATGTACCAAAAATTATATATATACAGCTCTGGAAAAAAACAAGAGCCCACATCACTTAATTCCTGATTGGTTTTACAATTTATGGCTGTGTGTCTGTGTAAAATATACAAGTTAATGTTCTTTTATAACTTTACCATTTCAAAATACCACACATCAGTAAATGATTTTAATCTAATCTGGAAGTTGCAAATTACACATATATTATTTTACAATTATGTCATCAAAAGAATACGATACACAGTTTCACGGTGTCCTCATTTGCTGAGGTCTGTTTCCTCTAATCAGCAAATTGAAGCAGGTGTATAGATGTTGGAATATAACACATGGAATAGCTGCTATAAAATCAGAATTCAGTTATATATTAAAATATGGACTGCTTTCTCATTTTTCATAGACCTTCAACCGCAATAGCTGACAAAAGAATATGAACCTGTACATTTTACACACACAACCACATATTGTCAGCGAACAGAAAAAAGTGATGTGGTCTATTTTTTTTCCAGAGCTGTATGTATTATATACAGAAAATATAACACAGTTTCTAACGTGGTTTATTTTAACGCCATTATGCCAATCCCTTACATACATAAATGTTCCCACATTGCCACAAACCTCTGACAAATTACAGGCTTTTGAGTCTTGTTTGGAACAATCAGGTCCAATCAACCCCATAACACACACACACATACACGACCCACACACCGTCTGCCTTCTGGTTTCTCTTTTGTAGTTATTCTTGAACCCCCACCCGTGTCTCCATCTGTTTGCATTGAGACAATCTAATCCAATTTTCCCCTGACTACTGGCATCAGTGCATACGAAACATTTTCTTTGACCCATGTTTTTAAAAGAAAGAATGAAAGACGTGAAGAACAAGGAGTGTACTTCTCCCATCCCCTTTGAGCAGCTTGTTTCCATGAGGTCACGGCCTGTGAACGCTCCACCCTCGAGAGTAACTGCAGCTACAGCAGACATAACAGCATTCATAAGACAAAATACTCGACAAGTTTCATCACTTTTGGCTTTGATTAGTGTTCATGACTCGCTTGGAATTTTGTGGGAGAGGAGGTGTACGGGAAACATCAGACGAAAGGGAAATTTCAAAACAAATTCCAAATGTATTACTATTTTCATTTACTCAAGCTATTAATATTAAAGATCAATTTTATTTCATAAAGTTTTATTACATAAAAACTTGTTTTCACATTAAACCACCAGGTAAAGACCAGCAGAGGGCGTAGTTCCATTACTTAAACAGAACAGTTCATTTAAGGTCATGTATGAACCCAAATATGAAAAATGATAATAAAAAGAATATTTTTTCTATTTGAAGGATAAAGGAGAAATGTATTTATTCTTTTCTTTACAGTTTATTTCATTTACAGATAAAATGTCTCAACCAGAAGTTAAATATAAATTAAAGGATTATAATAAAATGGACCATGAAATTGGACTTCAATATAAATATTCCTATATTTTCCTGTTAATCTTGATAGTAAGCTCTTCAACAGAGCTGACTTACGGAGGTAGACTTCTCTGAGGGTCCTCACAGGTCCTTCCTAACAGCAAACTAAACTAATTAGTGAAGCCCTCATGCAATTTGTCTAGGCACCAGATTAACAACGAATCGATATTACACTTCAGCGGTGCTTTTCTAGACAAACAGATCACTTTACACAGTCAATATTTGTCTATTTGAACCAGTGCCAATTTGCAGCTCCACCTGGATGATGCTCCAGCAGCAGTTCTGCATCAGTACATTCACAATGCATTAGCTAATGTGGGGAAGAGGCAGGAGAAAATCCCCAGTTAGAGATAGAGGATGACTAGGGCGTCAGGTACACCTTGTACAGGTACATGGTGGGTCATTTTAGCAGGACATCAAAACGTGTTTTCCTTAAGTCCTCAGTTAATTTAAGTTTTATTTGCCCCAATTCAAGTCAGTGACTGTGATCTAGTCTATGACTGTGCTAATTAAAATGAAACATTAAATTAGCTGATATGAAGAAGAAAAGGGTTAATTCAAAAAGTCGACTAAATGACTTTAAATCCTAGAAAACAAATGCAGAGGGCCGGCCGGAGGCATAGGCAATATAGGCAAATGCTAAGGGCTCCATCCATCCAGGAGGCGCCACAAACGGAGGAAGAAAAAAGTGTAACATTCCACTATTCTTAAAACTAGTTGATATTAATGTGTCTTAATATGAAAAGAACAAGCCCACATGAATTTACCTGCTCAGCAAAGCCTATTACGTCGTAGTAGTAATAATAATGATGCGTAACTTTCCTATGAGGCCACCGCGGCGCCCCCTCCTCCGTCTAATTAGCCTTTACCTGCTACTTGGGGGGATGGTCATTTTTTGATATGTCAACAAGCTCAACATGTCAAAACGTCCTAAATTATCTGGTGCCCATGGGAGGAAAAGAAGAGGAGGAAAAACGCGACAAAGACAGAGGTAACGTCACGTTACAGTAAAGATGATGTCATGACATTATTTGTTTATGCTAATATAATTTGCATATCAGAAAAAAACACACTGTATATTATACAGTACAGTCTACATCATGCATGCATCTCTGATTTTTTTTTTCATTTATATTATTTCATTTCATTTTATTCTTGAAATCATGTGTTTATTATTAGACTGGTGTCACATACTCCTTTATTTAAAAAACTATTTAAATCCTTCTAATTTTTTGTGTCTTGTAATTTTTGTGCATACAGGTTTCTTTAATGTCTTATTTTGTGCAGTGCCTTATTTATACTGTATTTATAATTTAAATTCACATTTTATTTTGGGAATATTTAATACTTTATGTAAGCTATTTATATTGTATTTCATATATTCAGTTCATATTTTTCTGTATTTCTTTCTAAGTATTTTGAATGTGCTATTGGTTTATTTAAATAAAAGAATGTCTAAGACAAAGCTATTCAGTTTCTTGTGAATATATGTACACTAGCAGAGGAATTTACTCCGATGCAAGGGGGCGCCACCTAAAATCTTGCCTAGGGCTCCAAATTTGTTAGGGCCGGGCCTGCAAATGCATACTGTGAAATTTTAAATTAGAAAGATGCCAAGGAATCAGAGAGTCAGGACCTTGATTTTACAGAGAGATATTGACCAAATCTATTAGCTTCAGATGCATTATCCAGTTTCAACTCAGGTGGAATAACTGCTGGCTAAGATGGAAAAGTCTGCAATTTAAAGTAGAGGCAATGAGTCTCAGTGTCTTATTATGGTGGTTTATACCATTATGTGGTGCAGAACCCCATTATCTTCTCTTACAAATTCAACCTAATGGAAATGCACATGCATATTTTTGCGTTATCCATTTGTGGTTCAGTTACATTTTTATTTGTTAGCATACATAAGTCTAGGGCTGTCTTACTGACTAGTTATCCATCAGCAGGGGGCGTCATTTCATCATTTCAACATCAGCATTTCAAACCAGCTGAAGATGGTCAGCGCTGAAAATGTTTTTAGTTTTTTCTCCACAACAAAATATTAATTCATGTGAAATGTATTCAAATGAAAACAGATAGCATAAATTATGGAAAGTGCTACCGTGTACACCATACATTTTTCAAAACACACTTACTCTTATCTCTTAGCAAAAGGGCTTGGAAATGAGAACAACCTAAGTTTTAACTCATATTTCAACATGTAGGATATTTGATCAGACATAGTACTGTGATCTATGGAAGCTACAGATTATATAAAAAAAATTAAACATCTGGTGTCAAAAGCTGGGTTTCCATTTTCTTCCCATGACCTGTTCTACTAATACACAAATCACAAGGAACATCAATTCTAAAATTAATAAAAATGTATTTGCTTTATGGAATTGGTGTCATATGCCAAGAGGGAAATGTCTTTTCCTGCTATTTTGCTGTTCATGCAGAAATAAAACATATCATGACCAGATAAAACAATAACACGAAGTTGATCTATTAGTTTGTATGGAAAAATCATGTTACTTTATGTTATATGTTTCAGACATTTTCTTTTGTCTTTCTTACCATCCTCTTATGACTAAACCTTCCCTTTCTCAGACTCCAGCTTTTTCCTGAGTAAAGGCAGCTTGTAAGACCTATTGTTTCCATTCACTTCCTTTGCAGGTGACACGAATAAGCTTTTGTTGGTTTATCAGCCACTACTGAATGATCACAGGATGGAATTCTCATGTTTAAAGTCTGACCGTGTTCCATTCTCACTTTATAGAATTTTTTTTTGTAATTTGGCCATTAGGAGCTGTCCAGAGTTCTGAATGGACTGGCAACTCTCAAGTTTGGTGAAAGTTAAGCAACACTTAACACCAATGGACAACAAGTATTTTAATAACCTAATAAACCTAATAACCTAAATAACCTACTATGTACAATCTACTGCAGTAGCTCTGCAAGTTCAACTAAGAAGACCACCGTAACTCCTAAAGGAAGTGGACCTCCCCAGTCCCCTCATCACATTCCCACACCCACTTGCTTCTCTTAACACAGGATGTGACATACAGTTAAATGCTTCTCTTATGTTTCTAAATGCCACTGAGGGAGAAGAAATACTTTGACCAAATAAGTGCAAAGACGTCAGTCACAGCATCATTCTGAAAAGCGTCTTAAATCTACATGAACTCATTGACATGCTTGGAGGAGGATATGGCCCCTCCTAAGCCTTGGTTCCTCTCAAGGTTTCTTCCTATTTCCCCTCTGACAGGGATTTCCCCAAGTATTGCTCTTAAGTGGTTTGAACCTGGCAATCTGTAAAACTGCTTTGAGAAAATGTCAGCCTTAAAAGTGCGACACAAATAAAAATGTCATTGAATTAACTCTGACATAGCTTCAGAAACAGCTGCCAAAACTGTCCTATTATCATGTCTTTATCTTTTAGAATAAGAATTTTGTGAGAAATTGTTGTTCGAGGAACTAGGATCCAAAACCGCCATATTGTACAAAGTTTAATTTCTATAGTAAAATAAAGTTGGAATACAAATCTAAAGTTTATGTACAAGACTAGAGCTGAATGTAGTGAACAAAATTTCAAGTCTCAAACAAACATAAAACTCAGAAAACACACAAACACAAAAAGTCAGAACCCTATTTGACACAATTGCTAACGTAAGGCCTTTTTAGTGAAAATGCAGGGTTCCATAGTAGATAATGTGTGCTCTTATGCCCTTGTGTTACTATTCATTCAAGTTCTCAAGAGGCTAAGACAGGTTTAACCTCCCAGTTCTGCTGTTTAATGGAGACTGGAAAAACCCATTGTATTGTTTTTACGTGACCCTTCACTTTGCATGTTAACTTGAGTTCAAATATTTCAGGAGATACTTTTAAATAATAGAACAGTAAATGCTATCGCAAAGCCTAATAATAAGTCTTAATATGGCACTTTGAATGAGCTGGAAATACGCTTCATAATAAATGTCTAATAAACCTTTTTACAAAATTATAAAGCCTTTGACATAACATTGTTCAATTTAATTGCAACTGCATTCTATTCAACTGTTTATATGGTATAACATGGCAGATTTTATTCTTGCTCATTCTCAAACCCATAACTTTTTGTTTAAATATTGCTGCTCATACCTTTGTGTTGAAACAGTCTACTGCTGTAACCAACATTTTGCACATCATTTTTGTATTTATATACAGTATCACAATTTTACTGCATATGTTTGTTCTGTAGGATTCACCATTATTTAGCCATGCTAGTCACTCATCACTCCTGCACTCTAATACCATTTTACTTACTGCTTTCCCACTTTGTTTTTGATCATTTAGCGCTCTTGCTTTTTAATTAGCAGAAACACGGAGTATGTCAGAGTCAAGTTTCAGTGTGATTAGGATGAATCAAACTAAAATCTACTGAGGACTTGAGGAGCACACATTTTGTGAGCAGGTCTAAAAGGTTTCCTCTGGTGCCACTGGGCTTTTAGAGTCTCCACATCACTCACATCAATCGAATTAGAGACAATGCAGCCAAGTTTCATGACAACGCATGTTTGGGTCTGAATAAAAAGTGATCAATACCATTTACACGAGGACGCAAATAAACACGCAAGACAAGAGACCAATATAAAGCATCAATGTTTCATCTAAAGCGGATTAACAAACAGCTCATGTAGCAAATATTATACACAATACCCTAAAAAGGTTTCTAGAAATAGTACATGTGCATATCAGCTCAAAAGAAAGCAAAACGTCGCCAAACACTGAGAAGAAATCGATAAAACATTACAAATGTTCCCATTAAACCTTTAAGGAATTTGCAGGATCAGGTAATACTTTCACATTATAAAGTAAGTGTAATTACACAAACATGTGCCCCATGATGGCTCGCTGCCACGATTTGGCTAGCAATGAGTGGATATATTCTTTGTATTTATTTTTCAAGTAAAGCTTACATTCGTGTCTTCAATACTGCAGTATAAAAATGTTAGTGTACAGATTCGAAATAATTGCAAACTTTAAGTTTATAAAAAAGGGCATGAAATCACACCAGATCGTAGCAAAAATTCAGCACAGTGGAATGGACAAAAAAGTTATACAAGGAATCCGTAGCCTACACATCCTTACTGACAGATGAGGCAAATTGGAAAACAGTCTTAAGATTCACCTGAGATTCACTGATTTAATCAAATGTTCACAAGACCCTCAGAGGTACACATCCATGGTCTGCAGGATCATGCGGCGGCACAGCGGGCAGTTGTGCTGGTAGATGGGTTGGCGCATCAAGATGTTGGTACAGTCCTTACATAAACACAAGTGACGGCAGGGCAAGAGCACCACTGTCTTGGTGCTATCCTGGCAGATCACACACTTCTTCCTCTCCTCCTGCTCATGGAGAAGCGTCAGCAGGTTGTCAGCCGGCGCTGCTTTATCGCCGTCCTCCGATGGCACCTTCTGCAGGGGGCGGTGGGTGCTGGAGCCGGGGAGGGTCACGTCCAGGGCATCAGCCTCATGCTGCAGGGCCTGAGATTGGCGTAAGGCATTGTCAATTCCATTTTCCCCTTCTGCAGCCATGCCGTCTTCACGGCCTTCCTGTTGAGCATCCACTTGCTCAGTGTCTCCTCCTCCCGCTCTGTGGTCTCGCCTCCTTGCAGCCGTCGTCCACAGCCCAAGACGACTGCGTGGCCAGCTCAAGCGCTGCCACAAGTTTCGCTCCAGCATGTAAAGCCGCCACAGCGTCCTCTGGAGCCCTCGCAGGGTGGGGACCGTGTTGATGTAGTCGACGATCCGTTGAGCCCCTCGCTGAGACAGAGCAGGGTTCAGATAGACGGTGGCGCTGACAACAATCGCCAGGGTCAGCAGCAGTCCATACAAGTTCAGCAAGAAGATACTGACAAAAATGTGCCCTAGGGAGCCCAAGAACTCCATAGCAAGTCTGCAGGGAGTCCAGAGTAAAATTGAGGCGCCCACCAGGGTGCTGTAGAAGAAGGTAAGGACAGTAAGGGTCAGCTCCAGAGCTTTCTGAACTGGACTGGACACAGCCTCAACCATGCTGACCAACACCGCGTACAGGTTCTGTGTGCCTATGAGCAGCAGGTTGACGATAGTGTTGACGAAGTACAGCAGAAGACTAAAGACGATCCCACAGCCCTCGCAGGCCTGTCGCAGCAGACCGTGGCCCGACATCAGACCGCGGTGAAGGAGCTCCTTAAAGCGAAGAAGGAGATGTGAGGACAGGAACTTCACCAGTTTACAGCTCTCCATCACGCCGCTGAGCAGCTGCATCCCTCCACCGACTGCATTATGGGTAAATGCTGTGACCCCGTCCACCACGGTGAAGACGTAGAACAAGAAGTAGTTTAGGCACTCCAGCGCTGAATGGGTCAGCAGCATGGGCAGATTGCCGATGAAGGCGAGTGCCGCCACCACCAACCGGACTAGTGCATTAACGATAGCGAAATTCAAGTCCAGAAGTAGGGAAATGATGTCAATGCACTTTCCAATGGTGGCAAAAATCAAAATCAGGAAAGACATGATTGGAATTTAGATAATTATACAGACGGGTTTAAATAGTTCCAGGTCTCTTGAGACTTTTCCTTATGAGAAAAGGACAAAAAAAAGGTTGATCTGGACTGAAGAATGATGGAACCCTAAACACTACCTACTGACCCAGGATCATCTAACCCATTAGTTAACGCCAGCAGTAATAACGTAGCAGGTTGGAAAGCTGGCATGCGTTAAATGCAATAACAGCATGCTGGTCGATAGAAAACGAAATAATTAAGGTTCTTCATTAGGGTTTTGGCACGTAGGCTTTGTGACTTAAAGTGACTTAATTTTGTCCCCAAAATAACAAGAAATTGCACCAAAGAGGCGCCGAAGGCGATTAAACTACCGCACGCGGCGAATCGCAGGCGGATGTTTTCGTTTGAACAGATCACGAAACATGACTCGTTAGCCTGCTAGCTAAAGTAGCCAGCTCGGTTTTTTGCAGGTACGAGAGCCGCACTACAAATCGTAAGAGACCAGCTGCGTCATGTCTTGCAAGGAAATATTCCGCATCCACCAGCGCGTCCAAACGACAGCAATCTTTGTCGCATTATACTGCTTTTACTTAGCCACTAGCTGCTCGCTAACGCTGGGCGCCATGATGCTTCCGCAGTTTGGAGCGTCAACACGGCGCACATTTTGCGCAGAAGCGCGGAAGCAGGCGTAAATAATGCACAGGATTCTGGGGCGACGTGTTCAGAAGAAAGAGTATTGCACATGTTACACTTTAAAATGTTGCTATATATATATATATATATATAAATATATATATATATATATATATATATATATATATATATATATATATATATATATTTATATATATATATATATATATATATATATATATATATATATATACATATATATATATATATATACATGTATATATATATATATATATATATATAGAGAGAGAGAGAGAGAGAGAGAGATTTTGTTAAATACATTAATTTATTCTTGATTATTATAAATATCATAAAAATATTATATTATAATATATTTTATTTTAATTAATCTTATTGAAGGATCATATTTTTATATGCATAATATACACAAACACAAGCTAACACACACACAAACCCAGACTTGCAAAACTATCTTTGTGGGGGCATTCCATAGGCTCCCATAATTCCCATCATTCCACAGCTAATCCTAACCCTAACCTTAACCTCAGTAACCAAATGCACATCTTTTACCTCTTTTATTTTTTTTTTAAAATAAAACATGTACATTTTCTATAAAGTAATTTTTCCTCATGGGGACCTCTTAAATGTCCCCACAATGCCATAAAAAATGAATGAAAATGGGACAAAAAGCCCCAAAAAGGTTCCCACAACGCATAAAAACATGCCACATACACGCACACACACACACAAACATCTGACAGAAGAGGACAAATATTTCCATGTTCATTTGTTCAGTGTTGACAGTGGCCATGTAATCTTTAACCCTGGTCTAAAACCAAACAGAATCTCTCAACTCCAAGGCTTTGAGAAAATAAATGATCTCCTCCTCACTGGTAAATGCTGAAAATGCACTAAAATGAGGTTTTGATTAGAAAGCAAAGCTTTAGCCTAGTTGTATGTGGTTTGGACACCTATACATTAATTGCCTTATTTCCACACTGTGGAATAGTAAGGTTGTTAAAAGTAGGAAATACCACAAATGGAGTTATGCATCCAAAAATAAATGCATCTTAACTTAACTTTCTCCCTTTTTTCCCCAGTGTTTTAATGTATTTCTTGTGTTTTTACTACTTTTCACTTCAATTGGAAACTTGAATTTCTGAATTTCTACATTTCTAAAGTCTTGCATATATGTACTATTTACATTTCTCAATAAAACTAATTTATAGCATTTCCGCAGTCTGTGTGTTTGAGCTGGATCTTAATATGTCATTGATTTTCCCTTCCAATAGATTCCTTGCTAAGCTGCACTGCTGAGGTCTCCTGGTTGATCTGGGAGTCTGAGGAAACGAGCACACCCCATTTTAAAACAAAACATTAAGGAAGTGCTGTCACTTTGTGTGTACTAGGGTAACAATGGGCAGTTGTTCAAGCATTAGAGACTTGTGAAAGATTTAAAGGTTTAATTCCTTTTCACATTTGCTAAATAATGCTCAGAATAATTAAAGCAAGAAAATGGTTGAAGCAGACGTTTTTCCAGACCTTCTACAGTAGCCTGAATATGTTTATTTGAAATCTAAAAGGAGAAAAGGTACATAGTAATAAGTTAATCGCTTACGTTAAGTCTGTTCAAATAATGATTTTTTTATGGTCAGTGTAATTGTACTAATAAATGCAATATAGCCATTAGTTTAAAATAATTTAAAATGCATAACTAAACTAACCAAATAAATTATGGGATTATTGTACATTGTGGGTACAGGTCTCTGAAAAAACAAGATTTAATGTTCACTTTTTATTATTAAAAATTGCATTGTATAATTTTGCCAAGGTATTAAGAGCAAGTCTTATAATCAGTTCATACTGATTTACTGCAGCTTCAAATGTTATATATGTTGATAGCATCGAGGAAAAAAAAGAAATCACAAATCTGTTATATACTGATTTGATCTGATATATACAGCGGTGGGAAAGTGTTTTCCCCCTTCCTGATGTCTCCCTTTTTTCCATGTTTGTCACACTTAAATGTGTCAGATCATCAAATAAATTTAAATATTAGTCAAAGACAACACAAGTAAACACAAAATGCAGTTTTTAAGTGAAGGATTTTATTATTAAGGGAGAATAATAATCCAAACCTACATGGCCCTGTGTGACAAAGTGATTGCCCCCTAAACCTAATAACTGGTTGGGCCACCCTTAGCAGCAACAACTGCAATCAAGCATTTGCGATAACTTGCAATGAGTCTTTTACAGCACTGTGGAGGAATTTTTGGCCCGCTCATCTTCACAGAATTGTTGTAGTTCAGCCACTTTTTAAGGTCAAGCCACAGCATCTCAATAGGACTCAGGTCTGGACTTTGACTAGGCCACTCCAAAGTCTTCATTTTGTTTTTCTTCAGCCAATCAGAGGTGGACTTGCTGGTGTGTTTTGGATCATTGTCCTGCTGCCAAGTCTCTTCTTATGGTGGAGTCATGAACACTGACCTTAACTGAGGCAAGTGAGGCCTGAAGTTCTTTGGATGTTGTTGTGGGGTCTTTTGTGACCTCTTGGATGAGTCGTCACTGCGCTCTTGGGGTAATTTTGGTTGGCCGGCCACTCCTGGGAAGGTTCACCACTGTTCCATGTTTTCGCCATTTGTGGATAATGGCTCTCACTGTGGTTTGCTGGAGTGCCAAAGCTTTAGAAATGGCTTTATAACCTTTTCCAGACTGATAGATCTCAATTACTTTCTTTCTCATTTGTTCCTGAATTTCTTTGGATCTCTGCATGATGTCTAGCTCTTGAGGATCTCTTGGTCTACTTCACTTTGTCAATTTTGACAATTTCTTGATTGAGAACAGGTGTGGCAGTAATCAGGCCTAGGTGTGGCTAGAGATATTGAACTCAGGTGTTATGAACCACTGTTAAGTCATGTTTCAACAGGGGGGGCAATCACTTTATCACACAGGACCATGTAGGTTTGGATTTTTTTTCTCCCTTAATAATAAAATTCCTTCACTTAAAATATGCATTTTGTGTGTACTTGTGTTGTATTTGACTAATATTAAAATTTGTCTGATGATCTGACACATTTAAGTGTGACAATCATGGAAAAAAAAGAGAAATCAGGAAGGGAGCAAACACTTTTTCACACCACTGTACTGATACTAATATACGTTAAAATTAATATATTTCAAAATACCTGACCTTAATCTAGAAAATGTAATACTTCTACCAAATTCTATTGTGATATATGTGGTGTATATCAACTCTAGTAGCTCAAGCATAGAAAAATGTTGAGTATTTCCTTTTCTTTGTCAGTATTCTTAATCTTTGACACAATGTTGCTGGTTTGTGTAAACTAGTATGATGGACATCTTGGATGGATGGATTTGTTTAGCCATTAATCTGATGTAGACTCTGAGATCTCGTGCTTCACTCTTTATTAATGTTGTGTTGCTTTTGTCAGTGTGCCAAAAGCAATGAGAGGAGAACTATTAATAGTGACCCAAAAATTTGTCAAACGTAAGGAAGAACATATTAGGGGGGTAAATCTGCTGGCCAGAAGCTTCTATGGGAAAACCCAAATTCTCAACAGAAGCAGCCACTGGTGTGTAGTCTGGTCTCAAGCCATGCTTTGACCTCACATACCACAGCAGCCCACGAGTTCCTGCCAAGTCCAACATGCGTGCACTTGAAAAGACTGATAGGGAGAGAGCCAGAATGAGCAAAGAAAATATTGATATGTTGAAATTGATAGTCCCTTGGGCTAGTATTCTTGGTCTATGAAATTTTGCATTCCCAAGCATATTTTATTTTCCGTGATGATTCTCAATTGCCATCATATGCTGTGCAGAAATACCATGTAGCTATAGAATATAAAACAAACATAAATTTATGAGGTACTTGAAACCCATACCTAAATAAAAGTACATCTAAGAAAAGAAAATGAACACCAATGAAATATCAGAGTGTTAAGAGTATGCCACTATTAAAAATTATTAAGCTGATATTGGTAAGCTTAATCATCAGATCAAATATTTACAGACTTTTACAGAAATTAACAATATCTTAAGGTCGAAATGTTAAGTGCTTTACTTTGCTTGTTTTTCAAATATGATGCCAACTGTTAAATGCATTTAAATCCAACAATAATGAGGACCAGACACAAGTTGGCATGTAGTTTTACAGTGGTTTACTATTGTGCTCTCTCAGCTACATACAAGTCTTTCACCCCTTCAATATCAGTTTGCAAAAATACTTTTTCCCTCTAATTGTAGGATGCAAAACATAACAAGTACAAACTGTTGTCAGCCAAAACTAACACTGACATTACTCGGTCCAAATACAAAGTACTAAGAATATGAATGAGTAATGAAGTGCAATTTCTCAATTACAACCGCTAGTTGTAAGTAAGAATATTTTGTGAACAACTGGTGACATCATGGACTATGTTGGTCACTACAGAATTACCATAGAAACTGTCATGAAATGCTGCACTGTGATGCAAGGGTCTCTTCCCCATCGTCCAGCTCTTTATAAGGATGCTTTGTATGAACTGGAGCCTCCATGCCCCTGAGCCCCCAAATACCGCACAAATGCTTACAGCCTCCACCCTTGTGACACAATGTCCCCTTCTCATTCACTTAGACAACTCCATGACAACATATCTGGGGTCCAGAGTGGAAAGAATGACTTTTTTCCAACTTCCTTCCTTACGCTATGCTTATAATATAGGAAACGGTCGTTCCACTGCTGAAAGAAAGGCAAGATAACAAATGTGTATAGCCATGACACAAAGGTCACTCCAAAGAGTCCGTCTATTGGGAAGTAGCTTTTACCAGAAGGAGTACGAGGTTAGATCAGAGCAGGAGGAAGTGGGGCCCGGTTCTTTCTTCTCTCACATCTTTACGTGTACGTGTGTTTAGGAGAGATGCCCAGGCATCCTGCACTGATTATATATGTTCCTGAGACAATCGTAGATTTCACTTCTGTGAATAAGAGGAAACAGAAACAAAGGAGGGCAGAAACAACATCCTTTCCTATAGATCAGCAACCATATACCATGCCATTGTGCCACCATTTAAAAAGTAATACATTGACAGTGTCATAATTTGACTGTAAAACAATTTAAGAACATGTCAAACAAATACAAAAGTAATAACCTTAATGGGGCTAACCGTTAGCGTTGTCATTAACGCACATTTACATTTACAGCTTTTTTCTGATGCTTTTATCCAGAGTGATCTCCATATCATAATTACAGGGACAGCCTTCCTGGAGCAAATTGGGGTGAACGGGTGGTAGTGTTGACAGTAGAATATAGCTGGATTTGAACATACAATCTCTTGGTCCATCAGCAAATATCCCAACACTGGGGCACCAGCTTCCCACAAGTAGGAAAGTGTTCCATGACAGTATTCTGGTAATTCACCTTTTCATTTTTTTTCAAAGATCACTAACAGTGATCTTTAAGTCCAAATCAGGAAGGTTAATCTGCATCTCTATTCTAACTCTTGATTCATGATACAACTATTGCTGTTATTTGGCAAGTTTCATTTTAAATTAGTTTTATTAAGCCTCTCAGCTCTAGCATTCCAGACACTTTCTTATGCCAGGTTTTAATAGTGCAGCACTTGTCTCAGCAGACCAAGGGGCTCAGTGGTGATAGTGCTGTAGGTAGGATGAAGCCAAGCATGAACACACTACCTCTTGGTTCATAGTTAAGTAGGTTGCAGCTAGGCAACCCCACCTCCAAGCAAAAATTCACAAGGGGCAACCAGCATTTATCATCATTATGTTATAAATAAACAGAGCTTGAAGGCACCCATTGGCTTGGGGCCCCAAGTAGTTGCCCAAAGTGGCTGTTAACACTTGGTCTCTGCTAATAGACAACTATTTTATAAATTGAAATAGATCATGTAATTGAAGTAGATCAAATAGATAAACTGATTTATTATGTGTTTTAGAATATGAATACTGATAAAACTGCCATGAAGTGTAGTCATCTCTTCCTTAAACATGTGTACAATGTATAATACATTTCTTCTAACGTAACGTAACTTAGATGACAGCTAATTTGAGTATTTCAATGTGTTTTAAATATTTGTATTGTTTGCTTGTCTAGACAGTGTCAGTTAAGAAACTGAAAAATATTGTTTGAAACGCCATAGTATTTTCTTTTGTATTTCTTTGTAATAGAAATAATTATTTTTCGAAAAGGTATTGATTTCAAAGTTGGTAAAGCCACTGTTTGATCAAAGAAGAGTAACAGGCCACTACAGAAATAAAAACGGCCAAGTCTAGCCAATACCTAACACTGTTTAATATTTTGTAGTAAAGCTGAAGTTTACTCCAGGTGAGCAAACGTTCCTCAGTCAGAGAGAAGCTGTCATCGTCACACTCTGGGTCTGTTTAGTCATGCTTCAGTTCCACCACCTGCTTTTGCAGATATGTGCCTCACAAATATAGTAACCAAAAACAACTGATTTCTAGTGACACTAATTGACTTTTCAGGTTTATAGAAGCAGATTTTATACATCATTTAACATCAAATTACAAGCAGTCTCTACAATCATGTTTATCTTACGCTCCTCACTACGACCAATGAACGTGCTCCGCGCGGGCACTGTAGCCTATCACGTGCCGCTTCTGCCATTTTAGTCACCAATCAGAAACAAGTTGCAAGTTGCAAACACCCGCGTTTGTAAAGAGAAAAATATTTATTTAGTAACGTAGCGTTTTGAGAAGCTTCGCGATTTGTAAAAGTTTATTTTAAAGCTACAACCGTTTAAAAGTAGTTAGTTAATTTTAAAGCCACTGCATTTTAAAAGTAGCTTCTGTTTCAGATACTGAAAAAGTAATTAAGTTAGTAACTTAGCTACTTGTACTGAGCTACTTCCGAACAATTGCTATATCTACACAAGATGCTGAAAGACAACAATATAAAATATTACAGAAAAAACAATGTTTTTTTTCCCGAACCGTTTAATAGCATAATGACTTCTTATATACTACTTTTCTAAAACCACTATGTTTTAGAAGCTTTTACTTGTCCGGTGTAACCTGTGGGAGGTTCCTTCAGATCCTCCGCCCCGCGCGCGCCGCTGCGCCTTTTACGCTCCGTCACGCGCACACCGGCCTCGCCTCGCGCGCAAACCCACAACTTACAGCCGCAGCAGCAAGAGGAGGACGACAACAGAGAGATGGCTCGGAGAAATCTTACTTTTACTCTGACAGGACTTTGCGTCCTAATTTGTCACGGTAAGTGTGCGAGAGAAAACGCGCAGAACCGAGCGTGAAAGCTTCTGTGGAGTTGTGCTCCAGACTTGTGCTCCAGACTTGTGTTTGATTATGTGAAGTATTCCATCTCAACCCTTAATTTTTTGTCGAAAAACTGAAATGCACGCTTATAGAAGCCGAATTTCGTGAATCTTCATTTTTGAGTTCTTATACAAGTCTTAAGTTTGAAGTATATACACATTGTAGATGATATATTTAGTTCAGTGTTATTCCAGCCTTCACATTGTCTTGGGGCAGCTGGATGGTGTTACAGTCTCATTGAATAAACTCGTGTGCTCATAATATAAATTGAGAAGTGGATGACAAACTTCATGGTCAGCATATATGATTAATGAAATACTGAAAGAAAAAAGTATGTCTTCAGACATGGAAATTATGCAAACATATGAATGAAAGCTCAGAAAATGAATGAGTGGATGGTGAATGAACATACAATACTGTACAGAAGTCTTGCATAAAAGTTTTTCTTCTTTCTTTCTTCTTCTTTAATGTAGTCCTGAGAAATATTATGTAGCTTGCACATGTTGCAATAAATTGCTTTACCTACAGTATCATTTTATTAGCAAAATATAAAGAAGACTTTTGCACAGTATTGTATAAAAGAGAGTAATTCCAGTTAGTGAATATGGTTTGTTAAATGTAATCTATATCATAGATGGTAATTATTGACCGTTAAACTACTACAGGTTTAGTGGAAACTGAGAATAAAGTGTGAGTTTGTTGTTAGTATTTTGTATTGTTGGTGTTAAAACAACTAGCATAAATTGCTGTTGAATACTACTCTTTACAAACCACAGTAGTAACTTTGTTCTCACATTAACAGAAACAAAACAGTAAGACAAGTAGCAAAACAGTGTTAAAAACAAATATAAAAACATGTCCGATACATTATTGATCATTTAAATGTACCAGGCTTTTACTCTCTTGGGAACCACCACGTGGTTGTTATTTAAGACATCAGTCAAGACAAGTGCTTTGTTTATAAGGTGTTTTCTTCAGGGAAGGATGTAGGTGGTGCTTGTATCTTTACAAACGTCACTCCAGTTTAACTGTAGATTGCATGTGTTCGTGACACCGTTCTCTTCCTCCTGTTAATTCCTTACTAACTTCCTTACCCCAAATCTGCCAAACACCCACGTATTATTCATCCCCCAGCTCAGCTTCCACTTATTTGTCTCTGATGCCACTCTTTTTTCCAGATTTGCAGGTTTCCTGTGGCTTCCTTACTTACAAACCTTCTCAAATGACTTTCACCTTGAGATCAGGAAGATCTTCTATGAGTGAAGTGTATTTAGACTGTTGTCTTATATAGCATGATAGTGTATAATTGCTTGATTTAAATATTAAACACCACTCAAAATATGGTAAAAGAATCCATCTTTTAGTTCTCAGTTGCTTTTTAAGCGATGATTTATTGGCCACTATAAATGCTCATTATATTGACTGATAATAGCATCATGTTGGCTAAAAAACTGCATTACAGGAATCAGCCTATTAATAGCCAACTGAGGCTTTCCATAAAATGCAACCTGTAAAAAATGTATCGCTACTCACATCCAAACACAGTAAAACAGCCAGAAAATGTTTCTGTAGTAGTCAAAAGATTACATGCATTCTGCTCATTCTGCAGCATAGCCTCACTCTAAGCCTGCGGAATGAATCTCTTTAGAGTTGGAACCGATTCAAATGTCCAAACTATTATCTGTGACAGAAGTTAGGTCATCGCTTTCTCCTTGTTGCTATCTGGGCTACCTATAATAGGAAGCATATTTCAGAGCTTCTGTAAATGTTGTAAAGGCCAAGTTTGTTTGGGTGAATGTAACATGGAATATATCAATGTAATCTCAATGGAATGGAGCTTTTGGGAATGACTGCCTGTTGAGAGGTATATAATCATTTCAATGGATCTTAGCTAATTATAACAGATCTCTTCACGTTGATAACTTGCTATGGCCATGTTTGAAGCTTTGAAGTGGTCACATTAAACTATGTACTTGCCATTATATGGATTCCATTAGCAGTGACTTTGACTCTTCTGAGAGCGATGCAAAGATGTGCCAACAATTGCTATGATAAAGGAAAAATGTAGACAGCATCTAATTATGGCTTAAAGGCAAGACCTAGAATAGTCATTCTGATATGGAGCGTCCTCTCCCATGTCCCATTATAGAGGAAGCGAGCCAACAATGAACTGCATTGTGCCTCATTCCTGCAACTTGGAGGTACAGCAATGAGGACCCGGGGAGTTTGTCGGCTGAGCTGAGCTTTAAATGGTGTTATTAAATGTGCTGCTGGCGAGAGAAAGTGTCTGGAATGCCACAGTTGATGTGCTGAAACTAAATTCAACTGCAACTTGCCAGTGGAGTTGGAGTGGCGATGCAGATTTACCTTCCTGTTTATGTAAAGCACTTCCACTGTTTTGACTTTGGAACCATATATTGTTAGATTCTGTTGATGTTACATTGGGCATGTGGTGTCATTTCAGGATATTTTGTTACTTTGGCTTGGAAAAAAGGGAAAGATTAATTGCGGGAATATTGTCATGGAACACTTGCCTACTTGTGGGAAGCTGGTGGCCTAGTGGTAGATTTATGGACCAAGACATTGTAGGTTTGAAAAGGGGTGGGCGAAATATGGAATATACTCAATGTGTCTCGGCTTGTTCCACACGTGATGTAGTAAATGACTATCATGAATATTGAGTACAAATCCTCACATTAATATTAGACAGCATATACGTCACTTTCTAGTTTGGCTTCTCTGCCTTCTCAAAGCAGAGCGCTTTTCCAGAAAACTCCTAGCGCATGCACGTTTTGTTCTGGAAGCAGAGGAAAGCGAGCGTGCAGAGAGAGATATCCATGTGAGTCTCTTGCGGAACGCCATCGCTTGCAAAAACGCTCCAGTTCAGTCAAACCTTCCCCTTCATTACAGACAAAACTCGTATTTTAGTTGATAAATAACAACAACCAGCGTTCTACTTACAATACAGCTATTTACTTGATATTATTCCAGATGCATGTCCATTGCATTATTGTGACACGATGCCAAGTCACGGGGATTGTAAGAAAATGTAGTTCTCTCCCAGAAAGAGTGAATATAATGAGAAATATACTGGTTTAAATCCAACTCTATCGTTCTTACCAAATGACCACCATTGAGCCCCTGAGCAAGACCGTTAACCCCAAGTTGCTCCAGGAAGGCTGTGCCTGTATGTATTAAATATAAGTCACTTACTGTCTGCTAAATTCTGTCAAGTAACAGAGTAAAAGCCTTGTTTCTGTTTTTTGAGAAAAGGAACTTGTTGGCATTTTCTGTTTCTGAAAAGCATTCAAAAGATTTTGTATAAGTAAGGTTTTCAGCCTTGGAAGTGCTTTTTAAAGACAGACAGATCAACTGCAGTTGTAAAAAGTCACAATTACATTAGTTGTCAAGTCAGTAATAATGGGCTTAATTGGACCACACTGTACTTGTACTGAAGCAATATGTTTGTTGAAATTCATTTGTATCTTACTTTCAGAACTACCACCATTTTACCCCTCAGCAAGAACCTTAACCCTAAATTGTTCCAGGGAGACTGAAATGGCAGTTGCTCTGGATAAGATGTAAATATAAATGTACTTTGTTGGACTGCCTCATCTGTCGGCTCAAAACTGAGTGTTATGACTTGTTTAAAGGTAGCTATTTGAATGACTCTGTAAGTCAGTAGGGTGAACATTACGTGCAAGTGCTACCTCTGAAGGGCTGGAATCTGAATTAGGCTGATTGATAGATGGCGCTCATGGCTTTAGTGAAAAAACATATAGATGTGCTGGATGCCTAAATATTCATTATTTTAACTCTAAATCCACATCCATAATAAATCCATGGGATGCAAGAAAGAGCCGGTTGCCTGCTTTTGATATTGTCCGTCTTTCTGTTCTGTATAAATATGTGTCTGGATAATTCATTGTTGTTAGCATTAGTCTGACGTTATCCAGATCTCATCATGAGCAAGAGGAAAAGGCCGGAAATATACTCTCTGATTAGAGAGCTGCTTAGTGAGCTACAGGTTTATGTTAGTGGAAGCTTTGTGATCTTAAGGCAAATTTCAGTCCATCATATTCACAAGAATTACACACGTATGAAAATGTTGACCTATTAAAGGCCGGCTGAAGCATTTACTAAAAAATTGTGGCTACCCACATCCAAACATAGTAAAAGAGCTCGAAAGAAGTCCCAGAATGGTCACGAGATTGTATGCAGTCTGTTCTTTATTTTTTGTGGCATTACAAAAATGTTCTATTACTGGCAAATACACATTTGAAGACATCGACATCTAGAAGATGGAAAATGATTTTTTTTAAAGCAATAACACCATTATTAGCTGCCTTTTTCCTTTTAGCTGTTTAACTGCCTGGATTTGCCTGAACATATTAATGTGATTTTGGGGTTTCTCACGTGCAGATAAAATGTCACAAAAAGTGCCACCAAAGCAAGTGAACCATTCTGGAACAAAGAATAATGTTCATTGCTGCTAATAATATTAACAGGTGCACACGGAGACATCAACATGATTTGAAAATGTATTCCATTACAGATCACACCCTTTACAATGTCATGTGTAATTTACACTTAATTTCCTTAACTCACTGAAACAGATGGTGTAAGACATTTATGGGCTGCTGTCAGGAGTCTAGTCTCCAAAGTTAAAATGTGATAGAAGTGATACTTTGGGAGATTGCAGAGAAAGTTTATTAAAATGCCAATGTTTTTGTCACATATTATAGGCAATTTTATAGGAGGTTTGAAAACAACAATTGATATTAATAGCATACTGCATTCATACAAATAGCATGGCCGCACTATATTATACGGTAATGTCTCAGTACATTTTATTGTAACATACCAGCTTCTGACGATTGACAGTTTTCTAAAATGAGTGTTCTTTATGTTATCCCTTGGCTGTATATATATAACATTTATTCATACTCATATTTTGACAGAGTGGCCACATAGAAAAAGCAGTGTGTCATTGTCAAAGCTTTTTCACGGTGCACGCTCTCCTTCATGTGATGATCTTGTGCTGAGGCCACTAAGCAGCTGTTCACACCTGTCACAATCTCCCACAGAGGCCACTTCCACACACACCAGAAACACAATGACTGACCCACCCACATCTGCTTGGTAGATGCTCTTAAAAATAGTTTCTACTGGCCACAGCAGGCGCCAATTAAAGATAGACGGACGGAGAGTTTGTCGGTTTTACAGTAAATCAACAAAAAGAGTTTTTTCATTTTAAAACTAGAAACATAACCAATGAGGCAAAGTGTGAAGACAAGTGAAGTCTATTAACATTACAAATGAGAGAGGTCCACATCTTTTCATTAACCATTTATAGCAAAGCAGTTGCTGGGCAGAAAAGTAGAAAGTAGAGTAGAAACTAGTTTGTAAAGATATTTATATCATCAAACCCGTGCTTGGGGCTTCCAAAAAACATAAAAAGTTAATTAAACTGCTTAACACCATTTGAAGCAGGGTCAGTTATTTCTGTGCTCAAAAGGAGCTTGTTCTACACATATCGACTGATGAAATTTTTGAATTAAAAGAATAATCCACTACAGCTTGAATTTTAATATCTGTCTTGATTGTGCAGACTTATAGCAGCAGTGCTTATATTAAAAGTGAATTTAACTGCAGCTCATTTGTTTCTCCGCGGTTAAGCCGAGGGACTCCAGGGTCACACTGAAAACATAACTTGTCATTTAGATATTTCTAGACATACAGGAAAAGAGAAGTAGAGGTAACATTTCAGTTTACAGAGTTAGCAGTACAAAATGAGCACTGACCCACATTCCTCTACAGAAGAGACTCTGTGTTGGAGCTGGTACCCTGGCCTAGAAGGGAAATTCCTCTGAGTGTGTGTTTGTGTGTGTGTTGAACCAAGCTGTAGAAATTGCAAAACATAATTTTGAACCATTGATTTATAGAAATTCAATCCTGTGCTTCGAGGACACAGAACTGATGAGATCCCAATAGTGTCATGTGCTTTGGAATTTTGACCAGCTGAACTCAGCTACATCAAGAGGGAAGTTCACAAGAGTTAGTGTCCTCTTCTAAAATTATTTAAAGGGGGAGAATCTTAAGAAAATGTACAAAAAGAGAGGAGCTGAATGGCTTCAACATATCTGTTCTTTGTATACAGTAGATATGAACGTATACATTTTTGTAGCATGTTATCTATTGTTCTAACAATAGACATTTTTTT
Organism: Distichodus sexfasciatus; assembly: GCA_032718565.1. NCBI lineage: Eukaryota > Metazoa > Chordata > Actinopteri > Characiformes > Distichodontidae > Distichodus > Distichodus sexfasciatus. Next base: position 3,149,848 of record JAVGVS010000019.1, on the reverse strand, counting down.
CAAACATGTTTTCAGAAAATGTTTGTATGAATATTACATAAACTATATATTTACATATTTTACGTACATTTCAAAAAACACCATTTGACAAGGACAAATGTAAGCGGTAGTTTTTATTAACTCATAATTGCAATATTAACTTCCAAAAGAATCAATCATCTGAACAATTTTAAGAAGTGCAACACAGCAGGCTTCATAGTGTTCAGGAACAGGGGAAACACAAGGCAGAATACAGGCATGAGTTTGTGGGAACTGAATTATTAATATGAATTGAACAAGGATAAACAAAAACCACTGGGAACAAGCTATGAACCACTGAAAACAAGTGAGTACTAATCTCAACATGTCATAGACAGACAAAAGAACCAGTTAGAGGGGAAAAGTCAACGGAAATAAGAATATGCAGGTGGAACCCATGAGGATTAACGAACAATAGTCATAGAAAGAGAAGAAAAAATGTGATCAGCTGGAGGAGATGCAGGGCGCCATTGATAGCTGTTGGCAAATGATCCTGAAAATGTGGTTTTTCTCCTATTTGCCCAAAGAAAGTTGCAAGATGAATAATTATCAGAACAAAAAACCTCACTGTTTAAACCGCTGGCTCATCCCCCTTATGAGCCAGCTGTTTAAACAAGGACGCATGGAGCCCCGTCTTTAGCCTGTATTTTAGGTCAGATTCTTGTCCAGCAACTTCCGTGGAAGCAGGTTCATTTCACTGTAGGCATAAAATTGCATATCACTTCTTGTCTTCAGCTTACACAATTGTTTTGAATTCACAATACATGGATGTGAGATAGACTCTCCATTGTGCTCAAGTCTTCCTGCAGCATGATTAAAAACTAGTAAATATTTGCTGTATCCCCACTGGATCAAGACAGCTGCTAAATGTGAACAAAGGTCTGTTCTGCAAAGTACAAAGGGTTGTAGGGATGTGATTTAGAATTGTCAGTGGCACTTCAAATAGGAGGAGTGGCATGTAGGAGTTCAATGCCACATTAGCTACAAAAATGATTTGAGGACACCCCTCCTCAAGGCTTTCCTTAGCAGTCATGGGACACACTCAATCAGACTGGACAAATGCTTACCCAGAACTCTTAACACATCTTAACCAAATTATCTTTGGAAACACAACAAACTTAACTAAAGCCTCAGAAACAATTTTAGCACCAATTGAAAGAATCACTTAAGCTTCTTCCCTAAATGTAGAGGCATTGAACTCTCTGTGGAATTATGAAATCATGGTAATCAGTTGATGAGTAGAATTAGATGTATTAATTTGGGCAAGATTCCAAACTCCACAGTGCTTTAGCTCTCCAAGATTGCAGGATTGAGACTTGTGCTTTAACATGTACTTATATGGTCACAGTAGATTTTACTAGCTAACCAACTTAATTTGAAATAAATATTGGTAATTTGATATTGAAGCGGGCGGCACAGTAGTGCGGCGGTTAGTGCTACTGCGTCACAGTGAGAAGGCCCTGGGTTTGATTTTGCGGATCGGCTGCAGTGTCTCTCCCCGTGTCCACGTGAGTTTCCGTCGGGGGCTCTGGTTTCCTCCCACAGTCCAAAAATCATGCAATGTTGGTGCCTGCCCAGGGTTGGTCCACGCCAGTGTTGGGAGTAACGCATTACAAAAGTAACGAGTTACAGTAACGGATTACTTTTTGGTGTAATGTAGTAATGTAAGACACTACTTGTCAGTTTTCAGTAATATTTTACTCGGTACATGTTCAGTAACGCGTGCGTTATAAAGCACCTTTAACCGAAAATGTATTTGTTTAAAAACAGCAAGACTGCGAGACCTCATATTAATTATCTGTGATTTAAAAAAATGCTCGAGAGTTGTATTTCCTGTTTGTGGTTAGTTGAGCTCCTTGCACAGTGCATCACATAAGGCTTGCTTCTCCGGTGAGATGGCAGAAGACAGTACTTTTGCGAGGTGGACGTTTGCGCATTACTTTGAGTTCGTCAGGGATGAGGACAAAAAGAATGTTTTAGTCAAGTGCAATCTTTGCCCAAACCCTAAAGAACCATAGACGTCGAGAAATAGCACTAGCAATTTGAAAAAACACCTCGAGCGCTGCCATGCAAACACTCGGCTGACTGAGAAGAGAGAGAAAACGGGCGACAAGAGTGATCAGCCAAAGCAGCAGAAATTAAGTTTCACACAGTCTGCCATCATGCCACTTGAACTTCGAGAATGATCTGCAATATTTTTTCTCATATTAGAATGTCAAGTTATATCTTCAGTTATTTTGGTGGAAGTAACTGAAAAGTTACAGAAGTCATGTAACGATTACAATTCTGAGACAGTAATATTGTAAGGTAGCGGATTACATTTGAATACCAGTAACAAATAATGTATAGTGTATTACACTTTGCAAGTAACTTGCACAACACTGGTCCCCGCCTTGCGCCCGTAGTTCCCGGGATAGGCTCCGGCCCTCCCCGCGACCCCGGTTGGGATTAAGCATTTCAGATAATGAATGAATAAATGATATTGAAGCTAGAATTCACGATAGTGAATTCACGATTAATGATACTCTCTGTGCTTTTCTCTGCTGTTTGCATATTCCTTCATGTTATTTTAGTAGTTTTCTCATTTTTACTTTATTTTTGGTACAACTGCCTATATTGTCAAAGAGCGTTACAATAGGATGATAATTACAGCTTGTGTTTGTCAGCTCTACTTCCACCTCAGGGTCAATTTATTATCTACCATAGTAATATTATATGATGCCAAAAAAATACGAGCAGTTTGTAGCTGAGGAATTATTACAGCTACAGCATGAAACATCCTCTGTCGGTTATGGAAGCACAATTACAGTGGGTTGAAATGGTGCCTCTGTCATAACTTTGCCTGTGTTGGGAAGTGGAAGCTGGATCTGTTGTATCATGCGATTATGGGCAATGAGGAGTCTGGTTCAGTGGTCTTGTGGGTTATGGCACTCTGGCTCTGTTAGAAACTGAATTAGGAAAACAGGAACCAGCAAAACCCAAAAAGCTCCTGGAATTGAAGCTTTCGATCTGTCGTGAATGAAATTTAAGCGATCAGTCATATGACTAAAAGCTATGAAGCATGCACTGCATTTATGTTGCATAATATTGTCAATGTTTTGCCAAAGTGTGTGAGGGACGTCTTTTTAGACCTGGCAATGAACAGTCTCACCACTGTTTTAAACAATAATTTAATGATTAAAGTCAAATGTATAGCTTTTATAATATGAAGTTAGATCCAAACACAGCAGTTTAACACATGATGTAGTGATGGCATATGTATTCCTTCCATTTTTACATTTTGCTTTTAAAATGGTACTTTAATGACTAATATATCAATGAAATATTTTTTACATTTGTTGTGATTAATCAAGACAGTTAGTGATTCTTCTTTCAAAATTCGTTCATTGTGTCATGACTTATATGACGTCAAAATTACAGCCAAACTTAGAACTAAAGGACTGGAAAATTGAGCAGAATTGCCTTTGACAAGGCAGTTAAACATCACTGAATGGCTTCTTTTTTAAAAGAGGAATTATGCCAGTCCTAATTACAGAGTCAGATAAATTCATACTGACTACATGTAAATGGTTAAATCTTGCATTTAAAGTTGTATCTTAGTTTATTGCCTAAACAAAGAACTTTGGCACTGCTTCATTATTCAGCTTGTTAAAGATTGATCCTCAGATTCATTATGGTGCTAAGTACTTGGTGATTGTACTTCGTTCTTCTTCTTCTTTCGGCTTCTCCGTTGCCACAGCGGATCTACTGCCTTGTTGTCCGTTTAACACTGGATTTCCTTGCTGACACACCCCTCCCCATTTATCCAGGGCTTGGGACCAGCACTGAGAGTTACACTGTCTCGTGTATTAGTGGTTTAGTGATTGTACTTGGTTAATGTACTCTAATATTTCAAGCACTTGAGTATTTTGACTGTATCATTTCACTTGTTCTACTTGACCACATTTATAATGGACAGAAACAAGTTGCTCTGTGTTAACATCATGGTGATTTGTGCCACCGTCCAGTCCTCATCATTTTTGGAACTCAAATAATTTCAGAATTGAAATATTTTGAAAATGAGCCAATTAAATCACTTTTCAACTTTTGGGTTAAGTACTTCTTAAAATGGCAGTTTGGCACAAATGACACAGTTTACAATTGCCAGCAAAATTCATTATAATACTTAAGTACTGTTAATATCTAACTGTAAATTCATATTTACATTCACTTAAGTAGGGATTTTAGGTACCATATACACCACTGCTTACAGAGACATATTGTGGTGGGTGTTCAACATGGACGTGTAATTTATGTTGCTCTGCTCTCAACTTCTTAGCCTTTGCTCCCAGGTCAGACTCACACAGATCACTTCCTTGTCTAGTCCCGCGGGAACTGAGAAAATCGTCTCCTCGTAACAGTCTTCATCTCCAGTACAGACGGCGTGTCCAATCTGCACACAGTAACGTCTCCTGTCTCATAGTCAAGTCAAACAGATGGACAGCAGGGTCAGTGGCGAGTGTCAGGAGCTGAATTATGGCAGAGAGAGATCAGTAATGGTCATCTTATCCAGATTGCCACGTTGGGCTCAGATGCCAGGCATTCTTCTCTCAGCGCTTTTTCGCTCCCCCGTCTAGATTCTCGGCTGATTGTACTGTGCTGGGCCTCTCTCCCTCCTCGCTGGGGTCTCGCTGCCCCTTTAATTCTGCCCCAGCACTGAATACCTCTGTAGAGCCCGCTAAATGGGTCTTTATGTAGCAAGTTCTGAACTCCATTGCCTCGTGTGCCCTCACTTTCTTGTTGTATCTTCAGTAGCGGTGACATTATTTTGATGATTAATTTTTCAATCGAGATACTCTTTGTTGCGTACACTTTAACTATAACTGTTCACAAATGTAATTATGGCATCAACCACCCAAAGAAATGTGCTTATATAATTGGAGAATAAAAATAATTACACAGGGTCTCAACAGACATTGGCGCTGTCCCTCAAAACTTTACACAATGAACAGAACACCTTTTTGTATACTTAAGTACTCTCATAATTTGGACGAAGGTTTTGTCCTTTTTGCAGCTCAGCAGCACCCATGATTTTTTAAAACGGTCATGTTGACTGGAACCACGCAATAGCCGGAGCCGAAAGGCACCAACGTTAATGCTGCATTTATCAGACCCTCCAGGATTTCACCATGTTGCGAACTGTTAACACAAATTCTGCTAGTCTTTGCAAATTTATTACTACTGTGCAATTTTGACCAATTACCGCAACTTTACTGCAATTTTTGCAAATGTTGAGCCATATGTCAGCGAACTCACTTCTTTGTTACTTTAGAAGATGCAGGAAACCTGTGTGATAGAAATGCCTCATATTTTCCTTCAAAAATAACTAAATGATTAATGGTTAATAAAAATAATAGTGGTTTTGTTCCCTTCATTTTAGGTAATTGTTAAAGAATCATTATAAAGCGGGGCAACATCTTTCATCGCAATTGTTTAGAAAAGCTGCTGCAAAACCAGGCATTTTAGGTCTCACAAATCTCAAAAAAGGCTTGCGAAATCCTGGAGGGACTGATTTGGTGGGATATGATGGTTCAGTTGTTAATTGTTTTAAACAGTTTACACTGGGTATCTGTTCTTTATCTAACCCTTTTAAAGAAACGACAAACCTCACTCTGATCCAAACACCAGTTCTGCAATGTAAACTTCTCAGCTGCTGGCAGAAAGATCAGGAACACTGTTGCATTCTGGGGATTTTTTTCCAGTCCATTCCATTAGCATCTCTGAGAAAGAGAGCATTACAGTAAAAAAGACATAGGAACAGGTACAAAGATCCTGTCTTTTAGCAGCTTTTAGGGAACTCTTTGGGGAACGGATGTTAATGGTGGAGGAGAAAGGGAGATTACTTTGCCTTCCGTCAGTACCAGAGATTCTCTCCAGTCATTATGTACTTCTTAATAATTGATGTTTCCTGAAACACCAATCTCTGCTGATTCCAGACATTTAGCAGCCTTTTAAAGCTCACATGACCCATAAGGCGTTTTACTGAATGGCTCCTTTGGTCTGGAGCAGTGTTTCCCAACCCTGAGATAGGAATCCCTGTTAGATTGCTGTTTCCCTGGACGGATGTTTCTCCGGGAACTTTGCAATAAACACCACCAACTGTGCTTCTGGATGGTGACATCACACTACGTGATATTAGTAATACAGTAGTCCTTTGAAACCCTGAGCTGATGATGTAAATCTGTATAACATCTTCCCCCTGCACTGCATATTTTGGTGTCTCCTATGATCTTATTAAAATGTAATACTAGAGAAATCCTTGTTAATTAACAAATTAAATAAGAAGTTTGGGCCAGTTGGTAGCGTAAGGGTTACAAAGTTGGGTCTCTGATCCGAGGAGAGTTGCCGGTTCGAGCCCTGGACAGGTAAAGGTACCACTGAGGTACTCATAAGCAGGGTATTATCCCCAGGCACTGCTCCCTGGGGGCTGCCAAAGCTGTCCACTGCTCCTTAACGGATGGGTCAGATGTAGAGGTCACATTTCGTTGTGGTGACAATGACAAATAATCACTCAGTGCGAGAATGAAGAAACTGAACTGCACATGATCTGATTGAACATTAATTTATACCATGTTTGTTGTTGTAAAAGGGCTCATAAGTCACATTGTCCTTGCAGTATATTTTTTAAATATCATCATATATTAGCCTACATTTTATGCTTAAAAATGCATCATAAGACGAGGAAGTGAAACCAATAAAATCTTTACTGCCATGTTGACTTCAGCAAGTCTCCTGTATAACTGTGACTGCACGTGGTTATTTGCACATTTTTGGCTCTCGGTGTCTAAACGGTTGGCCAGCCCCTGTCACATCAACACGTGGCAATGAAGTGAGAGGCCACAACAATGACAAAAAAGATTCTTAAAAAGGCTCCAACTCCATTCCAAGCATGCATCTTTAGCCCACTTCTCATCCAAACTACTTTTGGACTGGCTGCCACTGGAACTCGCTCACACTAGTCTGCTGAGAATAACTTGGCAGCCCTTCACAGACACACACTCCTCTGCACATCCAGCGTTCGAGTGATGGGTCACAAATGGTATTTTCCTGCCTAAAATTATTCTGGATTTCTTTTGTAGATACAGGGGACAGGGGTCTAACATGGAACAATATCTCGTATCAGTAACATTTGAACTTCCTTCTGATCTAGCTGGAAGAATGATCTTGTAATGATCAGGGCTGAGGATTCCATGGCAACGCCTCTGTGATTCCAGTTGATAATGTACCAGCCGGATTTCTAAGCCCCAGGCCAATTTTGGTCTGCAGTCTCCTCTTTTGGTCACTCCAAGCTCTAGAAAGAACATGCCATGTATGATTATGGATAAATGTTTAACCTCCAGAGGTTGCTGGGTTTCTCTTTTTTGTTCCACAGATTCCATTGCCCCAAATGGCTGGTGAACGTCACCGTGCCGTTGTGCAAGTGCGACTCCTTTGGCCCAGTGAGACTTAAGACGCACGACTCTGAATCATGCCAGTTTGTGTGCTGTACCAAAAAAGGAGTGAGCTGTTCTCTTGTGCCTCATCATGCTGCCGCAGCAATTAATTCTAGAGTCCACTAGAGTTCTTAAACTCTGCCAGGGAGGGGCCTCATCACTTAGCAAGTGTCGTGGACTCTCTCACATCACAACTATTGTAGTACAAATATTGGCCCACTGGCTCGTTCCCATACTCCAGTTGTGCAGCTATTTTGCCTTTCCCGAGCAGAGGGATCCGGCGCGGAGTTTTTTTTCCCCTCCCTCTTTAAACGTGGGAAAACGGGTTGGAGGGGAAGTGGAGGAGCATGGGACAAGCCATGGGAGAAAGTCTACAGGGACTTCTCTTAAGTACACACAAGATATACAGTCCATCAGTTAAAATAAGGGGGCATTTTACTTGCAAAATTGTTCTTATTTTTGTTTGTAAGCAGCATATAAAAAAGCTGATCATGTTCCAGATGGAATCAACAGTTTCAATTGGCAAAGCGTGCTCAGTTATGCGTTTTTATACCTTGTGATTCTTGCATGTTTGAGCGTCATCACTCACAATTTTCCAGCCTGTTTGTTCCTCTGCTTTGCCTTCGGGAATGAAGTTGTTTTTTTTTTTCTACACCCAAACATTCGTCCTGACCGACTGAGCCGTTGATTCGATTGACTTTTGAGTAAGGATGTAGCCTGATTGCTGTTCGTGGTTTAGTTACTTTCCCTCTCTGCTTTCAATCTTCTGCCTCAGTGACTCGTGAACCCACAGTGGGTGGACTGATTGCCTGCATGTGTTGGGCCTGGGGTCAGCGATGCTGTGGCTCTATGTGGCCGTGCGGGAGTGTGAGAGAGATCACGGCAGCTGCCTGCGTCGGCATTTTCTCACTGACGGTAAAAATATCCTCCCCCCCTCCATCCCTGACCGATCCTGCTACCTCCAGGTGGAGGCTAACACAACGACATTCCCGCTTTGCCTCGGCAGTACGAGAAGGTCCCAAGGTCGGGGAGGCGGTCACAGTCTTTGATAGCAATTATGTTGTACTAATACTCATTAGTAAAACATACGCTGTAAGGATGTTTCGTCTAATGACTAAAGTGGTTTGGTCTGTGCTACGGGCTTCTCGTCTTGCGATCAAAAATGCCTCGTAATGCCTTTGGCCTTGCAAACGAACGCTCCTCCTGCAGCGCCGCTCATTAATGCCTTTCTCCAGCAGTTGGAATAATTCAGTTCCACGTCTAGACTAATGGGCCTTGTACTCTCAGTGCCCATTAGGAGGCAAGTTCATTAGTTTAGGAGCCCTATTATCAATCCAAGAAAAGTTTTTAGTGATTTTATAATGTGCTTCACTGTCTGTTTGCTGTTATTATTGAGCTTTGGATGATAGTTTTTGCAAATTTAAAAGTAGTCATTTTTAAGCATCAGTGTGACCCACTCAGTGTGAACGTGTGCCAGGAGCAACCTTGACAATAACGACGTCACTGATCTGACTCAAACAGCTGGATTGGGTATCGGTGGCGTTGGGAAGGTCTATGGAGCCTATTTGTAAATGCGTGCACTCTCAATTGATGGGAAGCAGCACTGCGGTAAAGCTGGTTTATTGTTTGATGTTCACGCTTATTCCTACATATTGATATGACAATGAGCAAAACAAGCAACACAACACAGTATAGCCCCAAAAGCAAATCACACCATTATACTGTTTAATTTCCTTAACAACACCAGCTCTCGTTCGCAATCTCTGTGTTCCTGATGAGTTTAGTGCCGCAGGATTAGGGACCGTCACAAAATGACACAGCTGTGTTTAAACAATAATAACTTTTGAGATGTTATTTTAATAATACATAATTTAGCATATACATATGTGACCTTCCACGGCAAAACCAGTCGCTTGTCGCAAATTTTCAAAATTGAGTTATGTTGTCGTCAAGAAAGGGAATAAATCAACCTTCAATCGGACGACATATGAGATATCAACATTCAAAGGAGTTGGGTTTCTCCTGTCACGGCAAGTGAGAAACGGAGAAATCTGCCTTTGAAGTTGACTATCGCCGTAGCACTCACAGACGCTTGGTGCGGTCGCGGCTACGTTTGTATTTACGGTAGCCTACGCTGCATTCACAGCCACACGGATAGCCTACCTGCGTTAGGTTAACTGAACTTGGGAGACGGAGATGGAGAAATATCTTCACGCTAGTCAACGAGTGGATTTACCGTAAATATTGAAGTAGAGCGGTCAAAACAGAAACGTTTAACATTCTGCTGGAATTGAATTCCTCACCTCAAGAAAGTCACGTTTTTAGCATGGAAAAGGTAAGTTTTTCAGCCAAATTTATTCACAACAGTACAGTATGGACCTTCCACTGTTTCAAAACATTAAAAACAAAAAATCCAAAATTTTACCCCACGCAACATAAACGGTCTTTTTTCTCGGAAACCTCCGTTGCGACAAGCAACTGGTTTTGTCGTGGAGGGTCACATATGGGTGTGTAATTACTGTTATTACATTGTTTTAGTTGGGAAATCAGTAATAGTATTGTGATGGATTACACTAACTCCAACCTCTCAAGAAGTGACTGAAGCTTTTGGCCGGGAGAAGATGTCATCAGGTGGCATCCAACTTTTCTTGGGCGTTTTTGACTCTAAACAACAACGCCCTCCAGTTGGTGGGTCAGCAGTGGTGGCCAGTCACTGCCCATCTTCTCCTGGCTTCCAGCTTAACTCATCCCTCCTACTCCAGAACCAGCCATCAGTCATGTATTCAGACATTTTTAAAGATTTATTTTCTGTTTTCTGTTTTAAAAATACCCAGAGACTGTTTTGGCAGATATACAAATTTACAATATCGGTATCGTATCGGACGTAAAAAGGTGGTATCATGCCATGTTATTTTGACAATAATAACAAACGAATGGCAACATCACCTTGAGTGCATGACTTGTTTTGTACAGTAAGGCATGTACAGTATTGAATATTATGAATGTTAGTTAATGTATTCTTGAGGAACAATATTACATGGATGTACCAATAAATCTCTGTACCTATTGTTTCATTTTCCTAAAATATTTTAAAATTGGGGACTTACAGAGTATAGTAAATTTGGTTTAAACAGAATTGAATTCATATTTGTGACCCTCCACGGCAAAACCAGTTGCTTGTCGCAACGGAGGTTTCCGAGAAAAACGACCGTTTATGTTGCGTGGGGGAAAATTTTGGATTTTTGGTTTTTAGTGTTTTGAAACAGTGGAAGGTCTATACTGTACTGTTGTGAATAAATTGTGCTGAAAAACAGCAACCCTTTCCATGCTAAAAACGTGACTTTCTTGAGGTGAGGAATTCAAATCCAGCAGAATGTTAAAAGCTTCTGTTTTGACCGCTCTACTTCAATATTTACGGTAAATCCACTGGTTGACTAGCGTGAATATATTTTTCCGGAATCCATCTTCGTCTCCCGAGTTCAGTTAACCTAACGCAGGTAGGCTATCCGTGTGGCTGTGAACGCAGCGTAGGCTACCGTAAATGCAAACGTAGCCGCGACCGCACCAAGCGTCTGTGAGTGCTACGTCGATAGTCAATTTCAAAGGCAGATTTCTCCGTTGCTCACTTGGCGTGACAGGAGAAACCCGACTCCTTTGAAGGTTGATATCTCGTCCGATTCATTCGATATAGGTATCGTTTTGAAGGTTGATTTATGTTGATTTATTTCATGAAAACATAATAGCTCAATTTTGAGAATTTGCGACAAGCGACTGGTTTTGCCGTGGTCACATTTTCCTCAGTCCATTCTCAAAACAAAGTTATATTTCCAGAGCTTGAGTAGGTGTATTAATATTGCCTTTGGCATGCCATGCAATCTTTTCAAGTTACTGTCAAGCACACCTGATGGTGTTATTTTTAGACTCTTAATGTCAGACATGACAAAGTAGGACATTGCAGTCGTGTATTGATATCACGTCCAAATGACCCCTCTATGGACCATGTGGCTATATTTATTATTAGGTTTGGGGCAGTGCAGCGTGCCATCATGCTTGTTGTACTGCAAAAGTTTTTAAAAACGAATAGTTTAGTGCTTTATCATGCCAGAAAGCAATTGGTTACAAGTGTCTGTGCTACAAGACGATGAGAGCGATGAGTTCAAGAGGTTATGGAGTGATCTTGAGTTTGGAAGCACCCAAATACCTGCCTGACTGACTATGCTATAGGTTGGTCAGTGGAGATAAAAATTCAGCAACATGAATAAACATCCCCAAAAATGGGAACCCATAAGCGGAGGCACTTTTTTAAATGTCTGTTTATAAAAAATGCAGTTCAGTTTGACATCCTGCATATGTACTTTCTTAAAGCGTGTAATCTACAGACCAGAGAAGTCACGTCCCTGAGTCTAACCCTGTAGCCTGGAGCAGGCAGTTTTTTTTTGGTGCCTGCCCCTTTTACTCCATGTGGTTGGTCTGTCTCCCATGGCCAGATGTGTGACTCACAAAGGGATTTGTGCCAGTTTTGAATTCTTTCAAACTTTCAGAATAAGCTGACTTCCGTACAGCGCTGGATGGACTGGTGCTCACTGAGGATGTGCAATCATGCAGAAAGTATTTTACGCTGTAGGATATGAGGCTGCATCTCTTCAAGGCCCAACAGAGCTACTTGATTTAATTCATCAGCTTATTATCCAGCAAAATTGAGTGTGCTGGAAAAAAATGCCAACCTCTGCAGAGATCCGGAGCTGCAGGAACGCAATTTGATATTCCTGATCTAAAAGATCAGAGCATTAAGGGTTGAGATTTCATTGCTGTCTGTCGGGACCAGCTTTCACCAGAACACACAGGTGCCCATAACTCTCAGGAAGTGGCAGTAAACATTTTAAGCCTTGAATGAAGCACGTGTTTTGAAGTAATAACTTGAGATCAAACCATTGTGTTGCATCTGTGGAGTGTGGGTCAGATCGTTGGGAAGTAGCCTTGGCAAAATGCCTCTCATTGTCCAAGCAAACATATTTTGTCCTCTCATCCTTTGCACTTCATTTCAGTATTTCCCCTTCATTAAAAAAACATTTCTGAATGATTGGACTGATTGTAGGACAGTGCATCTGCATAGGAAATAAAAAATGTTTCTTGTTTGTAGGCATGGGCCGGTTACCGCTATACCGCCATATAAGCCGCCTTTTTAAAACCATACAAAATTTCCATCATACCACCTCTGCTGTTTTTTAACACCTTCTCAAAGATAGAAAGGTTTCCTCCATGTGATGTGAGGCGTAGATTAACACGTCCCCTTCCCCACTCCCCCTCTAGCTGACGCCAGCTGTGAGCGATAGCACTCTTTGCTAAATTCAAGGTGAAAGACTCGAAATAAACATTAGCAACCTGCTACTATAATTAGCGTGTCTAGCGTTGGTAAAATAAATACTATAGGTTTGCTAAAGCTTAGTTTTTAACTTAGCACCGAACTGCAAGCCAAATTTTCACACAGTTACATAAACAATCTGCTGCACCAGCTGCTTGTGCTTCACTGAAATGTTCTTCACTGTAGTATGTGCACACAACTGGACACGTTTTAAAACGGAATTTGCAGCTCAGTACGTGTGCCGTTTACGGATTTTTCCTCAACGGTCGCCTTATTTGCACCGTTCAGTCAATGAAGTCTATCGCATTTCACATGAGCACAAGCCGGCAGCTTTTTAGCGTAAAATTACGCTAAAATAAATTAAAGTTTATTTTTTCTCGGTAATAAATGTTTATCTGCGCATGTTAAGTATAAATGCGTCAAAAGAGCATACACACTCGATTGCGTGCTCCCCCGCCCATTACGTAGGGCCCTTGATCGGAATCGCGGAATTCAACCAATAAAATGGAATCTGTTGTAAAATGTGGAATGTCGTATAATTCGCTGATATCGGTGTGTGGGCAAAGCAATGGTTTCTAATCAATTTTGGCCGCTGCAGCCCCCTGTACGTGTTACCTGTTGAGGAGGGACTCAGCTTTCCACACACACAAACACACAGAGACAGAGTGGAAAACGTCAACGGTCAGCTATGGCGAGGAGACTCCCTGAAACACTGAAGTCCTCAAAAAAATTATGGAATTGGAGTGTTAGTGCTAAGTTTAGAGCAGAACAATACACAAATGATTTTTGTGAATTTTTACAACTTTTTTGTAAGTTTTGCCAGCGCACGATAGACTGCACCCGCAAGAACACGTGACGACCACTTACAGTCAAAAACTCACATCAGAAACGTTTCGTTTTGCACGAAAAAATGAATGTTCTTTGTTTACAGGCAAATGTTTTACCAAAGCAGAAAATGTTCTGCTGAACCCCAGCACTTTGTTGAAGTTGAATAACAGTCATTTAATGTGAATTTTTTTTTCTATTGCATTGTTTTTTTTCCCCCATCCACTCCATAATTAGACACTTTTTAGATGAATAAATATGATTATAAGGTAAAACACGGAATTCAGAAGAATAAAAATGGAAAAAACGGAATTCAGGAAAAAATAAAACGGAATTTAGGAAAAAACAAAACTGATTTCATAGGGCCCTACCATTACGTACTGTATGTGTGTATAAACATTAAATAAAATGAGAGAGTTATTATTCTTAGTAGCAGCAGCAGCAGTAATCTGTCCTTTTTACATTAAAGCACCATAATTTGGACTACATTAGAAATGGGACAGGGTTAGGTTTAAAGTGGGGTTAGTGTTAGGGTTAGCAATACTGTGATAACGTGATATTTTTGCTGAAGGTTATCATACAGTCAGAAATTTCATATCGCTCCATGCCTACTTGTTTGCTTGTTTCCCAAAAACATCTTCATGAAACTGAGAATCCTGTTCCATATGAGGTGTAATTGCGCAGCAGACTATACTGGGATGTGTTAATGTATGAATGCGCGTCAGCTGGTCAGCCTTCTAAAGTAAACACACACAGGCAGTGAAATGAAATAATGTTTCTCCACAGCAGTGGTGCGTAATACAGTAAACATAAGGACAATGTACGCAGGACTGCACAGGGTGCAAATGAAAAGACAACGTGAAACAATCTGCACTGTGATGTAGTATAATAAACACACAGGGAAATAAACGAAGCCAGTGAGCGGGTGATGATGACCTACTGGTACGATACTCGCCTCTGGATCGAAAGGAAATGTTAGACCCTTAGGGGAACAGCATCTGACTGCAAGAGGTGAATATGCGTAGAAGTAAAAGTTGAATTTTCTGTTTTTAAAAAGTGTAAAACACTTTCCATTCTTGATAGCTGGGGCTTTTTGAAGACACTCAGACCACTTGTTGCTCAGAAATTCACAGCTGTGTTAGTTGTCAAGCCAGAAATTTTCTCACTGACTTTATCTGCACAGATAATTGAAAGTATTGCACAGACTCTAGTTCTCCGCTGCTGTTACGATATTCCTAGATTCGGCTTGAATGTCAGCTCAGAATTTTTAAGAGATACTGGTTTATCTAATGGACTGTATAAAATTTTTTAAACTGCTAATGACCTCATGCACAATCAGTGTAAAAGACAACTCCAAGACCATAACTGTAGGCTGAATACAGCATCCTGTAAGTCTCCTTTTCTACTTCTAGGTTACAGTTTATATTTTATTCTATATATTTCTTACTCTATGTGCCTTATTTGTTCTTTGTTTCTTATTCTTTGTTCATTGCACTGTTAAAACTGAAGCCGCGTCATCTCGTCTCTCTATACACTTGTACAGTACATAGCAGAGATGACAAAGTTTATTTTGACTTTGGCTTTTTAGAAATAATGAACTTTAGGAATCTCTTGCACAGTGTTATATTTGCTCACGTTTGACACAATGTATTTTGACCATTGGTGCAGTGTTCCAAGAGTCAGAAACTTTGTGTTAATAACTGGACTGGGGGAGGAGTTTAGACTCAGCTTAGACTGAGTCTAAAAAGCACAGTACCACCACTGTTGGCCACTTGAGAAAGGCCCTTGACCTCAAGTTGCTCTGTGAGACTGTTCCTGTCATTAGGAAACGTAAGAACACCTGATGAATGACATAAATATAAAAAGCAGCTCCGTTTATTCTACATGGACGTTTGGCTGCACGCTTGTCTGGATTCTCTCTAATTCAACAACTTTATTATATTGCACTATTGCACTTTCTAACTCCGCTACCCCGCACCACACTACCAGCTGTCACCAATTAAGCTGCAGAGAAGTGAGGGGTGAAAGAGAGCCGCTCTCGTCCTCTAGAGAACACTGATATGGCTGTTCTCTCAGAACTCTGATACTTGCGTCACTCTCGTGTTATGGCATCTACGAACGGATGAGGCATGAAAAGCCTTTTTATTCCCTTTTGACCACGTCTGAAGGCCTCGGAGAGTTCAAAACACATACAATTCAGTGTTGATTTCTTTTTACTTTCTGCACCATTGCCGTGTATTTTGTAGTATGTCATCAAGAACAACAGTGGAAAAAATTTGGCAGAGATAAGAGCAGCCTAATGCTGGAGCCAAGCCCCTTCTGTTTAGACAGGCACTTGGTCGATTTGCGACTCCTCGCTGGAGGTGGATCGCTTCTGATGGCTACAACAAAGTGAGTCAGTCCTGAGCTAACGTCACTAATGCACAGGAAATGCCTTTGTTGGAGAAAATAAAGCTAATCGAATTTCTGTAATGGATGAGCATCCTTCTTGCCCAGCGCCAGATCAAGCAAGCAGAGGGAACTAGCGCTGCATCTCTGCTGCTACTAATTTTTTAAAGTCTGGAACACTGTCAGATCAATGTCTGTCACACCATCACTGGACCTGTAAATACATTTGATGTTGTATTTTCTATAAGAAATGCTTATTCATGCTATAATTTGTGATCAATTCACTAGACATTGTACTATAGTGAAGTAGAGCGTAACCAATATAAGATTTTTTTTAAATCAACACTGATTTCAATATTTAAGACGTGATAACCATGTTCTAATCCGACCTCCAGCATTACACTGCAAAAAATGAAATCTTAACAAGCCAGAAAATCTCAAAAAGAAAAAATAGATCTGTTTTTTTTTTTATTTTAAGAATAACTTACTTGACTAGACTTGTATGTGTAAGATAAATAATCAAATCAAATTTTAAGAAACGTTGGCCACAATTATGTTATTAAGAAAAACTTACTGATTATAAGAACTTCTTAAAATGAAATAAGAAATTTAATTAAGAGAACGGAAAGGTTCTCATGCTCTCCACTACGAGTTAAGAAATTCATGACAACTTTGCTTATTTTAAGAATGTTAAAGCTAAAAACATGGGAAAAGGGCAAGATTTTTTTTCTTGTTTTAGGAGATCTTTACAAGATAAATTTTCTCACTATATTGACAGATAATTTTGCTTGATTCCGGTACCTTTTTTCTTATTATCCTTTTCTTTTTCTTATTTTCTGACACTGATTTTTTGCAGTGTACCAACATTGGGTCCCGGAGCAAGACTTTTAAGTTGCTAAGTTTCTGTCAGGGGAACTGTCCCTGAAATTTGGAAATGTAAGTCGCTCTGGATAAGAGTGTCTGCTAAATGCTGTAAATGTAAATGTATCAGTGGATTTATTTTGGAGCAAAATCATGCAGTAACGTATATGATGCGGTCTTCAACAAATCTGTTTTCTTACCGTGCATGTTGTTCATCGTTGGATGGTTTTTATTCTTATTTTATCGATTTTTTTCCAGAAGTACGTAGTCAAGGCGGGAGGCATTTGTTGTCAAGGCAGCCACCTTAACCATAAAGCACCGCGGGAAACCCTGCCATTATGCTACCAACTGTAACGTCATTTTTCTGCAGTTTCTGCATGTTGGCAGATGATAAGGCCTCATTGATTTATCAGTCTGTGTTTTTATGAAGTGCTTAGCTGCTTGAAGTGTACATTAAAGGCATTTAGGGAGCAGGGCACGTTCTTATGATCTGGACAGCCGAAGGGGGCTTTTTGTGGGGGGGTGGGGTGGGGTTGGATAGCGAATTTCCAGGCGACGGGGCAAACACTAGGTATACTATTCCGGGTGTAAATCGAGCCTTTATTCTGCCAGAGGAGTGAAACCGGAATGCTTCACATTAATACAGACATGGGTGGGCTGAGAGAATTCCTCTCATAGCGTTTATCCCGTCTGCCACTTATCTCTCACTGCTGCGCTCTCTTTCTCTGTGTCATGCATTTGTTATGGGAACGTTGCCTGGTCTACTGCTAAAACAATCCTCCTGTGTCTTGGTTACACTTCCTAAGCAATTCAATCACAGTTTAATTTCTACTTTGATTAGCCGTTAACTTGAGATTTTTTTTTACATAATGCAGTTTGTACATCTGCTTTCTGACCGTGCATGTTGTACATCATTGTTGGCAGCCAAATGTCCGGGTGGTAAAAAAAATTAATTGAATTAATGTTGAACTTCATTTCTGCCGTTTTGTGTGTACTCAGATAGCGTCCTGGTTGGTTACTAATTCTGAATTCACTAGTGGATGTCGTGAATGAGCAGCTATAGATTTAAGCCTATACCCGCTAATATGTCTGATGTTTTATTAATGCAAGACTTTGTGGTCGTCTGTTCGCTGTAGATCACATCAGATAGTGAAAGTGAGTGATTATTTGTTATTGTGAACACACCACAGCACCTCTGCATTTGACCCATCCGTGAGGGAGCAGTGGGCAGCTAACAAGCGCCCGGGGAGCAGTGCTTGGGGACGGTACCTTGCTCATGAGTACCTCAGATGTAACTTTACCGGCCCTGGATTCGAACCTGCGACCTTCCGATCACGGGGCGAACACCCTACCGTTACGCAACCAACTGCCCCAAATCAGATCAGATCAGAGCATCTGATAAATGCCAAAATGTGAATGTAAAAGAGCACAATTTCTCACAGCGTGTATATATATGTGTGTGTGTGTTTGTGTGTATGCGTGCAGTATGGGCCGAGCTGGAGGTAAACATGGAGGACAAGGTGGAGGTCTTCGTGGGCGATATGGCTGTGATCAGCTGCCAGTACGATATAAATACGACGGACAGTTTACCGATGATCCAGTGGTTTGTAGTAAGTCAAAAAGTCAACATCTTGCAGTGTATCATTATCTCTCTGTACATCCATCCGTATCTGTAGTTGATATATGGTGTTGGGGAATAACATGTACTGACATTACGTATTCATTTTATTATTATTTTTTTTAAATCCCGCCACCACACCCCCTCTTTGGAGGACAACTTTATTTTTAATTACAGATTTCATTGAGCAAATTTAAAATATACATGCCCTGACGCATTTTTTGGAAAAGAAGGGGACTGATTGAGGGGAAAAAAACAGAAAAAACTGACATTACGTATTCAGATTACAAATTATGGGTAACTGTATTCTGTTACAGTTACAGTTTAAATAGATGGTGATGGGAATACAGTTACATTGTTAAAATAACGGATTACATGACAATATTTTTCTGTTTCACGTTTTTCTTCTCAAATAAATTTCGCCAAGTCCCTTCAGAACAGTGAAACTTTTGCAAGCAAAATCTTGTTTGTGCGTGTTCAACTCTGGTGTTCTACATAAGAGTGTTTCGGGTGTTCGTGGAGGCAAAGGTGCCACAATATGTTTTTGTTTGTTTTTTTATACAGTGTTTTATGAATTAAAAACACATTTTTTGTGGCGTTCTAATCGACTGAGCCTTTTTACAAAATTGAAACCGCCACTTTTTACGCGTAAAATGGCTGTAAAGGGCGACGCTTTAAGGCGCATTGTGGCACTTTTGGTGTTCCATAGATCTGAGCTTTCACAGCCACAAGATTTTGCTTGCAAAAGTTCTATATGAAATATAAAGCCATAGTATTCTCTGTGCCTACATTGTCACGGCACCGTGGTGACTCCTGCTTCTACTGTACATTTAAAAGAGGTTTGTGTGCACATATTTCAATTAATATTTACTTATAGAGGCATTGTTTTAGTAATTTAGCGATGAGCTTGGTTTCTTACTTACATCCTTACATTTTTTATCAGCTCAATATTGATAATAGGACAGTGGGATAATCTGATGGATTTCATCTCTAGTTATGTGTCATATATTTATCGTCATACAAACTTTTCGTCTTTCCTCAGCCGTCAAACAACAACAAAAGGATACGGATCTACTACAAAGACAACAACACCGAGGTCAAGGACCAGGGAACGGAATATACCGAGAGGATGATGGTGGACAACAAGGTGGGGAGCAGCGTCCTGACCATCCCCAAAGTGCTAGTCACCGACGAGCAGAAGTTCCTCTGCCACGTGAGGTGGGAGGCAGACAGCAAGGAGGGAAGCACTCAACTGCTTGTGTACAGTAAGATGATGAAGTATCTGATTGATGGGAGCAGTCCTGAGACCAGTTAGAATGTAAACCCTGCTCTGCTTTATGGATTGTTAGTTAGGATGTTTTCTGTGGGTTACTGACATACGGTCAGTAATCGTGACTGACCATAAGTTCCATCCAGTATTGTTACTGTTGCTTTGGATTATTCTTAGTGTTAAAGGTCAACAATAAAAAAAAAATGTCATTTAACTTTCATCAGACAGATGAGAAGGGAAAGGAGAATGATTACTTTCTTCATTTATACTCCTTGCTTCTCAGTTTTAAGAAAAAGAACTCAAAAATGTAACCTTGATAGCTGAAAACATTCTTCTTTTTTGTCTTCATGTTAACATTTTATTCTTTTTTGAATTTCCATTTAGACAAACCATCTCCACCCGACATCAAAGCAGCATCATACGCCACAGTCAAGTCTGTCAGCCAGGTTAGAGAACAGCAATGGCGTTTGCTCTGGTTAATGGCATGTAACGTAAGAGAGTTTGGGAACACTGGAACTCCTTCAGGAATTTCTTACATTTTTCCTTAAATTAATTCCCAAATGCCTAAGAAAAGTCAGTGTCAGATTTGGGATGTGTCCTTAAACTGCTGAAAAGTTAGTTCTTCTTGAACCCCGCTCCTCGTATGTTATTTTTTATTAACATAGGTAAATGACTGGAAGCTAGCTGGAATGTGAAGTTGGCAGAAAATGCTTAAGCTCTGAAAGGACTGTAAAAGACAAAAAAAGATAAGGAGTTCTGAAATAATCAGTGTTATTGCAATGTGTATTTATTATAAATGAACATTTTTTGGTAAAATGCATACAATAATCATGAAAAAAAATTGAAATCGTATAAGTATTATAATGCAAAATTTTAATAGTATAATCTGCAACTGTAGAATTGAAGGAGACCCAATAACTTAATGTTTTGCACAGACATGAGGTAATCGTAACCCTTCTGTTATGTTCGTTTCTTGGGAACACCAATGATGTGGCTCAGTTTGACCCGGGGCATGTTTAATTATCCAAAAGTGTCAGAAACCAAAAAATCCCAGTAAACATGGTTTATATCTCATTATTAACTCCATTGCTAACCATTTCAATCAATATTTGGTGTTATTTACCTCTCACAGATCATGGTTTAATGAGGATAATTCACTTGTTTTTCATAAAAAAATGCATGAAAGTCTTTTTTTAATGTACATTGGAAAGACCTACATATAAAACACAATAGTTTTACATGACATTGATTAAATTTAAATTGACCTGAACAGTACCTATTATATTATAAACATGGGGGGGTTGCACATATGTGAAATGAACAGTTTTTTATTTTATATGTTGATTACCCTTATTAAGCCAAGCACAAGAAGTTTGATACAGAAAATATACTTTAAACTGTTTTTTATTTATTTAAAATGGCTCAATTTGACCTGCAACATAACTGGAGGGTTAAGAACGGTTGAGGCCCATATTGTCAAACTGTATTGTTAAAAAAATAACAATATTCTCATAGTTTTTTTCATCTCTAAATAATCAAAAGCAAAAAAGGCATGTTATTTAGCACAAAGTAGTGCTAATGCTCTTAAAACTGCAATGCAATATTTCCTAATTAAGGTGGTTTTAAATCCGGAATTCAAACGCCCGGTCTTATGATCACTGTGGTCATGTATGTGTGTATAGCTTGGCAATTAATCAGTACTGATATTCAGTAGCTGTAATTGACATCTTGTCCATGATGATTATTTTAATTATAGTAAAAACTCTGTTAATACTGTCTCCTGTGTGTACATGACTCCATCGCATCCAGTCTCCCTCTACATCTTTGTTTCCTTCAGTTATTTTAAAATCACAAAAATGTGCACTCAATCATCAGATAAAATTCCCAGCTTTAATAGTTAAACATATTTACACTACAAACCTTAACTATGAGGACGACTAATAACCAAAAAACCCCTAAATATTCATCACTAACTGTAATCAAAGTAATGTTCAGATGTTTGTGATATTGATTTGAGGTCGTATCTTCCAGCCCTATAATGTGTGTGACGTGATTACTTCCTAATACTGATGATATTTATTATGAAGCGTTTTGGATTTGTGCAGGTTGCAACATGTGAGGCCCATAATGCCTACCCAGGTCCCATCATCACATGGTACAGAAACGGATTTCCCCTGCAGAACGCAGTCAACGGTGAGCGACACACACCTCGCATCTCGCATTTCACAAGAAGTCGGTCATTACATCTCTGTCCCTGTGTGTCTATAGGTGTTACTGTTCGCAACATAAAGACAACAAACCCTAGCGGCCTCTTAACGCTGAAAAGCGAGCTGACGCTTACAGTGCAACGGGAGGACAAAGATGCAGAGTTTTACTGTGAGGTCACCTACTCCGTTCCGGGTGCCAAGAGAATGATGGAGTCCGGTCGCATCAAATTGGAAGTCCACTGTGAGCTGCTTAAAATTCTGAGTCTTCTTAGTCCGAGTCCATGACAAGACCAAGTACAAATACGACAGAGTCCGAGACTTACAAAAACTGGTCTCGACACCGGTCTCGAGTACTACAACACTAGGTGGAGAAGATATGCTCATAGTATCCTGCTCATTCCAGAAGAATCTATATTTATTACAGTGCAACTTTATTTCATTACCTTTTAGATGTCATGCAGTTTTTCCACCAACATTTCTTGAATAGCTCTATATGGAAAGAATTAATCATTCCAAAAGGATTGGGTTGAATTTGACGGTGAAGCCCTTAAATCTGAGTGAATGATGTTAGATCAGGCGAATGTCCCTTCTAGATTAGTCATAAAGCAGCAATACAGTTGTAACCATGACGTTAGATTTGATTGATCTGTCTTGACATTGCAAGGTGAAGCCCTAAAAACCACCCTCCAACCCTTTGCTATACTGTCATCATCACAGATCCACCAACAGAACTAGTGGTTACCCAGTATTCCCCCAAAGGCCTCGTCAAAGAAGGGGACACGGTGGAAATCAGATGCCAGGGAGATGGAAACCCGCCGCCTGTCATAACCTTTACATTTGAAGATGTAAGGAGACTCCTGCTGCACTGCCAGAGAATCATTTTCATTCCATCAAGAAAATTTCAGTAATTTGAGTTAAATTGTCTTTTTTCCATTCACTCCAGAATGAGCTTGAAACTGGTGATGAAAGACTTATCCTTGAAAATGTGACTCGAAACACAAGTGGCACGTATCAGTGCCTTGCCCTAGAAGATTACGTCTCAGAGACGATAGACCTCATGGTGCACTGTGAGTCCCAACACTTGTTCTGCCGCCACACAAAACCATTTTCATCAAGCCGCGTTTTTACAATTTATTTGTGCTTCTAAAGATTTGGACCCTGTCGTAATCACCCCAGAAGAACCAGACGCGCTGGAAGGGAGTGATCTATCGCTCGGCTGTAAAGCCCTCTCCTCTTTGTCTACCACAGCAGCGTGGTACAAGGTAGAAGATCAAAACTCATTAAAAATGTAGCCGTTTTATCTGAATCTGATTTGTATATGCCATTTTGGAAACTGTCTCTAATCCTAAAGTTTAAGTTTTATACATTTTAAACAAGCTAAAATCACAATTTATCACTGCTGGTCATTACTGTTCATATGAAGTCAGGTCAGTTGGTCTTTGTGTCTGTTTGCAGGACGGTGTGCAGCTGAAGGAGGGGAACATTTTCATGATACATAACGCCTCCTATGACAAGGCTGGAACGTACGTTTGCGAGGTTGAAGCATCCGAACTGCCCGAGCTGCGGAGACAGAACTCTGTGAGCGTCAGCGTGAGAGGTGAGAAATGTGACCTTGTTCTCATGTATTTTAAAAGGAAAAAGGGACTTGGATACTGACTTTTGGGTTGGCCACAGAACTGAAAAATCTCGCCGAAAAAGTCACAGCTGCTCAATTACTGTGAGAACTCTCACTTTTAAACCCCATACAGACCCTTCAAGATTTCGCGACGTTCCGATCGCAACTATTAACGCAAATTCAACCAATCCCCACGAGTTCATTACTACTGTACAATTTTGACCATTTACTACAACTTTTCCACAAATTTTAACCAATCATTGTCGTTTCCCGCAAAACATTGAGCCATACGTTAGAGAACTCACTTCTTTGTTACGTTTAGAAGTAAGAAGATGTGTGATATGATGGATTTTACAGATTTTTATTACAGGTTTTATTCTACTTTTATTCATTGTATTTCATATGTATTTTATGTCATCTCTGGCTCAAAGGCATTCTGTGTGTGCGCGTCAGGTCAGGACGACTTCTTATGACTTCGTATCTCCCGCTCCTCCGTCAGCTCCTCTCCCTCGCCCTTTTGTTATCCCTTAGACCACCCTAACCCATTATAGTCTGCCCTTCCACCTCCCCATATTGTCCCTATGACCCCTTTCAATGGCTATTTCATAGCCCCCAATGTCATGTGTTCTTATGACCCCTCTTATGACTAGCTTATGTCTATAGCCTTTTCCTTTCTACCGAGTAAACAATTGTCTTACAACAAAAGGCACCACTCTGTCATAACATCCCGATAATTGGCCCATTGTACCCAGACTTACGGGCTCCGAAAGGAGACCTTGGGCACGGAGGAGTGAGATAAAAAGCCACATCTTGGGTGTGAGAATTAGAGTGAGTTCCGACACAGAGAGAGAGGAACGCTGAACAGCCGAATGAACATCTTGTAAGAACATTGTTACTCTTTTCTGTAATAAAGCTTTTAAAAGACATCACTGGCTCTTCAAAACTAAATGATTAATGGTTATAAAAAGTAATAGTGGTTTTGTTCCCTTCGTTTTAATTTATTGTTAAAGAATCATTATAAAGGAGGGCAAAATCGCAATTGTTTCTGCAACGTTATTGCAACAAAACACGCCTAAAAACACTGGAACGTTCATCACAATATTTTAGAAAAGCTGCCGCAGAATCAGGCATTTTAGGCCCCAACAATCTCAAAAAAGGCAAATGAAATGCTGGAGGGACTGCATATAATCAACTGACTACACACAGGGGGATATTTATGATGAAACTGTTAATCACTGTGGCAAACCAAGCAGTAACAGACCGGCAACTTTCAACAGAGACCATAACTCAGTGACATGAAGTAGTATCAAAATTTCAGCTGTAATCATCAGATGTTCAGTAAACAGTCGGATCTTTGGTGCAGGTGAATTTGATCACATTTGGTTAACACCAGTAATAAGCAAAAATAGCACCAAGTTCCCCTCTTGGTTTTAGTGGCTGGAGATCCTGCGTTATTATTGGCTTCTACAGGATAGGGCTTAACTTTGATTATAAAAGTTATTGTACGTCACAACACCTGTATAAAAAATTTAACAGACAAATACACATTCTGCCAGTTTTATCATCTATTTGTAGCTTATTAATGTCCTGTCGTAGTCGTGTAAAAATAGTTGTTGACAACGTCATAGTTTCCATGAACTCAAATAACACTGGACTGCAGTGAATGAGTTACACTTCCACTTTCTGGTCAGGCTAAAAGACTAACCCTGAAACAAGCCACAAGCAAAGTGTAATCAGACCTAGCGCCGGGCAATTAATATAAATTTAATCAAAATTGATCAAAAACCAACATTCACAACATTTACCCTTGACTCTTAATCTGATTATTTTAGTGAGTGTTGTACTGTTCCCTTAAAGACGTACTAGACACACCCTTTTTAGACTAAATATCGCGGTTTTAATATTTATTCATAAATCGTTCGCTAATCGTAGTCGAGGTAAAATGTTCAATTCATTGTGATATTGATTTGCAGTCATAACGCCCAGCTTACTTAGACCGGCCCTGACAGGGGTCAGCGTTTCTGACAAGGGTCAGTTGCTGTCAATTTGACAACAGTATCTCCGTCAATACCCTATTAACCATTAAGGGCTGGTTTCTTGCTCATGGATTAAGCCTAGTCTTGGACTAAATTGTAGATTGAGAGTTACCGTTTGACCTCAAAGCTAGTCTAGTCTAGTCTAGTCTTAGTCCTCCACTGGGAAATTGGCCCTAAGAGCTTTAATGTCTTGTTTGCAGGTAAGCCTGTGATTACAGAGGGAGTAACGGTCACTGCAGCCGGTCCCGACAAGACGGTCAATCTCAGCTGCCGGTCCTCAGGGCACCCGACTCCCACCATCAGCTGGGAACTTTCAGATCAACAGGTACTGGACACTGACACTCTGCTGCAGTGTTACTGCCTTCCACGTCACTCTCCATCATGCATCAACCGTAGTGAAGGCAGCTAATGCTTACTCTATAGCGCGTGTGTGTGTGTGGAGACACACATCAGATGAAGTCAGCAGCTGCTGCCTTCGTTACAGTGTCCCATGTGGCTCAACACAAATGCCAAAACCACAACAGAATTTTTACTGTTAGAGGAATAACTGTAAAGTTTTGTGACAAACGTACTGCAACACTAATCATAGTTTTCTGGGCAGTTGGTAGTGTAACAGTTAGGGCAGTCACTCCATGATCAGAAGGTCGCCGGTTTGAATCCCGGACCGGTAAAGGCACCGTCCCCAAGCACTGCTCCCCGCTCACTGCCGGTGTTAGTGCTCACTACTCCTTCATGGACGGCTCAAATGCAGAGGTCACGTTTCCTTGTGCTGCGCTGCGTGCTGTGTTCATAATGACAAATAATCACTCACTTTCACTTTCTAGCAAAACAGAACTGTAAACCTGGACCAGTATTATAGTCCCGGGGTGTCCGGTTCTGGTCCTCGATGGGCAGTATCCTGAAGTCAGTTCCCGGTGAACTCCTTCCTACCTGAGACGAGGTGTCAGCGTTCTGAACTGAAGTATGATGAAAAACCTCCAGGGGGCCAGTCCTCCAGGACCAGATCTGGACAACCCTTTTATACACAGACCTCTGTCCACTTCTTTATTGTGGTCTTTGTATTTGTGTTTCACTGTCTGTATTCCAACATTGTGTATATCATTAAAAAAAAAAAAAGTTATTGATATACCACTATTTTTTCAAATGATCTGATATATCATCAATACATTGCCCAGCCATACTGTAGAGTCGTGACGAGGGACCAGATTTCCTCACACTAAGAATTTAAGTGGGGTTGCGTAGAGAGCGTAATGCTGCATATCCACACTGTCTACTGTGTAGGCTGTGCGCACGTGGAGCACCAAGACGGAGAGCGGAGTCCTCAGCTTTGTTTCCGTCAGATCCACGTCCGGCATCACGGCCACATGTCTAGCCACCAACGAGCTCGGCCAGACCTCCGATTCACGCAACATCTCATCCAGTGAGTTTGTGATGCCGTTTCTCTCCTTCCTCATCTGCACTCAATCACAATATTACATCAGAAGCTCGGTGGAATTTCAGCAGCTTTTTATGCGGATGTTTTTGGTCTTTAACGTCTAGTTTTATGTCTATGTATGTATTTGCATTTTTTTTCAGAGGAACTGAGAAGCACGACGACGACCACAACCACTACATCCACCAGTACTAAAGGTAATGATCTGACTTTAATCTCACATTAATATTGCAACACGACAGCTACACATTATCTGTGAATACAAACATTACCGTTTACAATACCGTTGGAATTTTTGAAACCTCATCCATCATTTTTCATGGGGGTGCGGTTATCGCTGTCAACAAAAAGCATGCAGGAATACATAAGACTGAGTAATTAGTCATAAATGTATTGAAAACCTGCATTTTAAATTTAATGATTCATAATTGTTAACTGGAATAATACTTTCCTCATTGAGCATGTTCATGAACCATCCTCTTAAAATCAGCAAAGCATTTAAGCAAAAGTTAATTTAATTGAGTTAAAAGTTTGGCCTTATCAATTATATCGTCTTGGAGTCATAATGCCTAGCCCCAGTAAGACGTTAATAATTTTTCAGCTGTGAAAGATATTAATTGAGATAGAAATGAGGAGAAAGGAGAGCAAAAATATAAATGATGATTTGGTAGTTCATACTAAAAATCATAAGGAAATCAAATTCTGTCACAGAATGTCAATTATCTACACATGGCTATTTCAGTTATGATTCACTAACAGAACAAAACTACACGCTTCTCGGTATAAATGGGCACATAAACACCGTGTACGTTGTGTTTCTTGGTGTTTTAAGGCAGCGAGAGTGTGTTTGCACACAGATGGGTTTAGTGCAATGGTAGATGGCAGCTGATGGCCCAAGAGCTCAGATTGAGTCTCCTGACTGCCATTAGCTCACAGTGTGGTTGTACGTCAGGCTGCCAGAGCGCTCACTCTCAGCCCTGCGGGGGGAACAGAGAACAACCCTGCTCCCACAAAAATGAGATTAACCAGCTACGGCCTGAGCAGGCAATCGTTACAGCGCAACCGGCCCTTTCCGTAAGCATGGTCTGCTGACGTGAAATGTAATGGAAAAACTGATTCAGAGCTACGTATGTGTGATCGTTTGTACTTGATGTTCCAAGAAAATTTCCCAAAACATTTTTGGACTGGAAAATAAAACAAAGCCTGCTCTAAAAATATATACTAATATGTAACCTCACTTTGTTGTGGGACATTCAATGTAGAGGTTGTGATTTGTTAACCCTAATGAGACTACATAACCGTGCATGAAATCCTGAACTAACCCTCTTGTCATTTCATACATCAAGAAAAGTCAACACTTACAAAAGTTGTTTTTTGTGGAAAATCAAGCAAAACTTGGTATAAAAATATATATTAATATTAAACATTTTGTAAGGGGAAAGTTGTTGGGACTGTGATTTATTGCTCCTAATGAAACTAACCATATGTGAAACCCTAAACTTACCCTCTTATCATCTTAGCACCAGGAACAGTCAACCCTCCGAAAAAAATCACAAAAGGTTTGTCCAGTTTCTCTGCTTTCAGCTAAGGTCAAAAGGTCACCGTTAGCACATTTGCTCTACTCTCACCTGCCTGCTCATTGTAGAACCACTGCCGGGGCAAAAACACACCTATACCTCTTTTCCACTACACTGGTGCTGGTGCCAGGTGCCGGTTCTGGTGCTCGGCCGGTGCTGAACTGAGAACCAGCCGAGAACCGGCCCGCATTTACACTGACCAGGGAGCTCAGCGGGAGCCGCATGGTAATACGTCACAAGTCACGCCCACTAAACGAATGGTTGTTCGTACGAAGCCTGCAACTTATAGTTTTTCCCTTATTTCTTCATATGCCTTCTATTTTTTTTGTGCACTTTCCAATTTCTGCTGAATCTGGACGTCCATATTGCTAAAAGAGCTTTAATTTCTCCCGCGCTCCACGTTACCGGACTTTGGCTCTCTGCCATTTTCTCTTCTAAAGCTATCTATCACTCCGCCCACCTCTCGTGGCGTCACGGTTCTCGCTGCTAGACCAGCAAAGTTTAGGGGCCGGTTCGGAGCCGGTTTTAGGGCACCGGCACCAATTTTTGTTCTGTGGAAAAGTGTGGCACTGGTTCCAAAATTGAGAACCGGCACAGAACTGACACGGGAACCAGAGCAGTGGAAAAGGGGCTCTAGAGACTCTCTGCATGCAGATCTTGAGAAGCATGAATTGCTATGAAAAATGACACTGCACAGTAAAATCTTTCAGGAGAAAGAACAGCCGGACTTTTGGAATCTTGGCCACGATCACACTCGCTATGCTGATGGAAACTCTCACACTTTCCTTTTCACTTGTATTGTGGATGGTGAACAGGTTTTTGAAGCCATTACATTCACAAAGCCCATTATATTTTCCCATTGTCCACCCAACCCACAATGCAGCTGCTTTTTTTTTTTTTTAATCCACCTCAGCTTCCATTCATCACTGCATATAAGGGAAAGGTCCAGTCAAAAGCAAATTGACGCCAGGAGTCCTGGTGGATTGTATTTGCTCTAGGATTGGACCTTAAGATGACCAAGTTTGTGTGGTGGTGGTGATGATTTAAAAACCTGCCTGTGCGTTCTCATATGTACCACCAGGGGGCAGCGGCGTGGTCATTGCCGTCATCATCATCCTCATCTTGGTGCTAGCCATCCTGGGCAGCGTGCTGTACTTCCTGTACAAGAAGGGCAAGATCCCGTGTGGCCGCTCAGGGAAGCAGGATCTGTATGTCATTACTTTTTACAACATTCAAGGCGACTAAATGCACGACTCGTCAGTTTTAGAAACAGCTATTTCTGTAGAGGAAAGTTACCTAATGCAGAGGAGTAACTGCTGTTATTCCTTCCTTGAAATGTGACTGCCCTCAGCACAAAGGAGAAGTCCAGTAAGGACGACTTTGTGGTGGAGATGAAGAGCGGGAAGTCTGAGGAGGCCGTGCTTCTGCAGGGAGTCAATGGTGACAAAAAGGCTCCCAATAACCAGGTGGGTATTTACTCTTCCTTAAACAATCTGGGCTGGTTTCTTGGTTTTGGATTAAGCCTAGTCTTGGACTAAAGTGTAATACCAATGGAGATTTACCATTCAAACTCAAAATTAGTCTAGGACTAGACTTAATCCACGACTGGGAAATTGGCCCTCTGAGTCTTACTTACCCTCATCATTTCTCATGCCAACTGGAGAAAAAATACAGCAAAATGTCCAAAATCAAAGTTTATAAAATGATATTTTGAAAGACATTTTTAAACATATAGGGCTGGTTTCTTGGTCATGGATTAAGCCTAATCTTGGACTAAGTTTTAGTACCAATGGAGATTTACCATTTAAACTCAAAACTAGTCTAAGACTAGTCTTAATCCCAGACTGGGAAATTGGCCCATAAGGTTTCTTGCTCATGGATTAACCCTAGTCCTGGACTATATTGTAGTACCAATGGAGATTTACCATTTAATCTCAAAGTTAGTCTAGGACTAGGCCTAATCCTCGACTGGAACATTGGCCCATAGGGATTAAAAAAAGTATTCCGTGAAGTAGAAGTCGACTGATATTGGTTTTTCAGTGCTAATATGGTTTTCAGATATTGATACCTTGCAGGGCCGATCACCGATATTTGGAACTGATATGGCAAAAAAAAGGTCAATTTTGAATTTGACAAACACCAGGCTCGACTGAAATGTTCTCCTTCTCGAAGCTTCATGCTGTGCTCATGTGTAAGTTTAGTGTACGTGACAACAAAGCTTCACTGTTGATTGGCTACTACTCGTGTGACATAAAGACAATCAGAGGCTGTTGTGGGCGGGACATTAAATGAAGCAGCGAGTTGAGAACGGCACAAATAATCGGTCGACCCTTAATATGAAGCTTGTCATGTCTCATGGAAATTGTTTTTTTTCTGCCCATCTCTGCAGTGAGTTGAAGACTTTTAGGCTGCACCAATGAGCAGAAAGAACAGGCCCCTAGCAGCCTCCATACTACGTCACTCTCTCAGGGCGGGAAGCTAGCAGTGGGAGGCTTCGTGCCTCTTCCTCCTCCTCTGTGAGCCGGGACAGAATCCTGATTGAAGCAGAGAGTCTGCATCCAGCCCATCACACAGGGACTTTCTTTTATGATAATTCTTTCCTCCACAAGACGTGCATTACTGGTCATGGAAAATACAATCTGTTATTCTCATAATGTATATAAGAAGCACTGTAAATACGTAGTTATTTAAAAGGCTTCAGATAAAGGCAACATCCCAACCGTAGTATCATACCAAACTGCGAAACTTAGTATTAGGGACTTTGCCAAAAGTTGAAGTGTCATGACCGAATGCTGAAATGTCTCTCCGGTGATGGAATAAGACTTGAAGGAGAGTCTGCCTGTCATTAAGTGTCCTGACTCCTGCTTGCTGCTGTTTTGTCTGTTCAGACTGCTCTTACTTCTGCCTCATATTCATCTGTGCACTGAACCCGGAGACCTTTCTCACACTACTGTGCTGATAACACTGTACAAGCTTTACAATCTCCCACCCCTGCCCCATGATAAAGTTTTGAATATCATCAATATGGCAAGAAACCTTTCTTAAATAGCTGCAACGTTTAGGATGAAAACTTTCTGTAAGTGACACGCCGTGAATGCAGGTAAATCTGACCCAGTGGGTGAAGAGAAATATGCATTATCCTGATGTTTAGGCCGGACATGAGTCTCAAAATTATGCTACACTCAAGGGACGCAACTTTGGGGTAAATATTGGTTGATATCTTCATGCATTTTGGAGGGTCAGTGGAAGTTTGGGGGTGGGGGGGGGTCTAATCAAGTTTGATTACAGAGGTTACACTTGTAATTTCTGTCTAATAATTCCTGCAGTAAACCTGTATGTTTTGCGACGCTCATGACCTGCTGTCTTCATCATGCACTGAATGTAAATAATTATTATATGACCTAGCTTTATAGTTTTTACATGGCTTTCCGTGTGATCTAAAGACTTTAAACAGCTGACGGGTGTAAGAAGTATTTGGTCTATTACATTTGTATAAAATAAACCAAGAAATAAAAGGCGTATCACAAAAAAAGGGCTAGGAGGTCCAACATTAGAGATTAATTTTACTACTACTACAACGGAGTTGCTGAGCAGAGACACCTTAACCAAAATTGCTACAAGGAAGCTGTGCCTGGAGCTAGAAAATGGAAGTTGCTCTGAAGAAGGTTGTCAGATAAATGTAAATGTATCACAAAACACCGGGGCACAGTCTGCAAAGATAAATTACCTAGTCTTGTAGTTTCACCTTATCAGCTACCAAACTGGAACAAAATCTGCACAGAACAGTTGATTAAATGTAACAACTTCTCATAATGACATCAAATGAGTCTGCCATCTAAACATATACCTTACCTCTTGCTGCCCTTCACTTATGTTCACATCCACAAGTTACAAATTCAACATTAGTTCATAGCACAGCGGGGTGCACTTAGAAGTCTCCTACTGCCACCTTGAGCTCTGAAAGTCCTAATTATGAAATGAGAAGTAATAAACAGAACTTGGAAAACAAAAATAACCATCAAAACGGGGTGAATGTAATTTTGACTGCTGGCTAGAGAGAACAATATTTGTCCAACATCAACCCTGCTCTGTCAAGTTGGGGGCACTGGAATAGCCAGTAGTTGTAGGACTTTTGACTATCATTTTAAACCTGGAGTCTAAGTATAATCTTGAACACATTCAGTACATTATTGAGCACACAGGCTAAATATCATACATTAAAGTATATAAAACAGAATTGCAGCTCCGCATTACACACACGCCATATATTCAAACAAAACTTCACCCTTAAACCCAAACGGCATGTAAACTTGAGTTTGCGTTTTTCATATCAGCTTATTTAAGTCATATTTTCCCTTTGATTTTCTTTAGTAATGTGACTGGTTCATGTATGCGTTGAAAAACCTTTCCAATGCTTATTAAACTTTTATTTTTCAAAAGCTTGCACATTCCGTTGTTCGTTTTTTACGTTACGGAGAGGGGAAAACATAAGAATTTAATTAAGAAAACACACAGACTTAAAATATCGAAATAACTATAAGAATGCAAAACATAAGCGCAACTACTGTACATTTATTCAAAACTGCTTTAATAACATGTATAAATTCCAAAATTAAAATGATTTATGAAGGAGGGATCTCTGGGTTGGAGTACATCAGCATTAATAAATAACATTAGTCTTTAACTCTTGACAAAAAAAATGGAATATGCACACAAACCGCACTCCCTCTCCACGTGGAGTTCGCGCGCACTGAGGCCGGTCTAAACTACCGCCAAACGACCGGGCGCGCGGAATATGGCGAGAGTTTAGTCCGTCCTGAGCGCCTCAGAAAGACACACACACACACACACACACACACACACCACACAAGACAACACAAAAATAATGAACACACATCATGGCACAGAGGAAAATGGCAGTTCGAATCGTGACTGACTCTCTCAGTAAGGCAAAGCGAATCCCCGGAGCCGCTTCCGTTGGGGAAAAATCCGCTGGAAATAAAAAGACCTGCCCAGCTTCTTTACTCCATTATTTATTAATGTATTTCCTTCGAATCCGCAATGTTCCATGAGTTTAAGGCTCCTACTGACGGTGGCAAGAGACATTCATGAGCATCTTAACATCATTTTAAATTAATCACGACATGCACACGCACACACACACACGCACACCTTCTAACACTGACGTTTATTTTGTAAATGTCCTCAAATTTCCACAAACTGAAGCCTTAAGTCTTTTGTTTCTATTGAGCTGCGGAGATGTTTACAGAGTGAGTTTCGACTCTGTACCTTTGAAAATGAAGTACCTTTAAATAGACACTGAGGACATTGTCTTCTTCCCCCGTTCATTTAATGAAACAGTTAATATAGCACTGTGATATGAATCAACACAAAAGAGCAAACTCCTGAAATACTCGAGGACCTTATGGCAAAAAAGAGGTAAGAGCTCCCTCTTGTGGTCAGAAGCGAGACATTGCAGGCGAGCGGCGACTACTTATGGATTCATGACGTCACCGAAAGGGGAGGAGCTCGTCCACTCTCCCAACAACGGAAGCGGGGAAATAATAGCGCAGGATTTCATTCACTCTATTACACAAAAAAGGCCTTATTCTGGGCAGCAGAACAAAAAAAATATTTGACATTTCTAAAGATTATGGCACCGCTCACAGTATTATTCACATCAGTAAACAGACGAAGAGGAGAAAAAAATCTTGGAAAAAAAACAAATTCTGACGTACAGGAATGAAAAAAAAAATCGCCATCTCCACATATTCTACATATAAGTAACTTTATACACGATTTTAAAGTGACAGTATCGTAGCACAAATTGGTATAATGTGCGAAATATTGTAACGCGCTCGCGCACACACACAAATTCATGCAAACAGGTGCACCAACACACACACACTTCCAAACAAGAGAAAACTCACACAGACGCAGGTTCTCACAAAAACGCGCACTGCTTCTACGGCATTATTTTTGTGTCATATTCTGAATGCACAGTTTGCAAGCAAAATCTTGCAGCTGCCACGCACTCGGCTCTGCTTTCACGCTCGCTCGACTGACAACAGCGTTAAAACGTGCCTCAAAAGCAAGCAATCACAGACCTGGAGAACACAGACCGGCTGGTTTTGTCCTCAGTCCCGGTTGCTAATATGGTTCCAAATTCATATAAACGCAAATGTGCCCAGTACGGTGACAAAAGCAGCAACAAGACGAAGAGGAGTTGTGGGTCATTCTATTATTTCTCCAGGTCCGCGATCAGCTGGTTTTGAGGCAACGTTTAAAATGCGGTGTCAAGTCGGAGGAGCGTTAAGGCAGAGCTGAGCGCGTACATGCACAAGATTTTGCTTGCTTACGTTCTACAGCGCATTCAGAATTTGGGCACAAAATTTAAACCATAGGATTCTCGCAAAAAAACAAACACACTTGCACGCATGCGAGTTCTCGCAAAAGCGCGAAGACATAACATGGACAAAACACATGCACGTTCGCGCACACAAACACACAGGTTCTTGCACAGACACACAAAATGTCAAGAAATACAGTAATCAGAATGAACATCTCAAATCAACAGTTGTGAAACTGAGCGTCTCTACTTCACATGGTGCAAATACTGTACTGACTAACGTGCGCCAACTGTCCACAGCCGGTTCGAGGCTACAACGAAAGTTGTATAATCCGTATGAACGGCCTCCGTGTACCTGCGAGCTTAATTCATGTCGTGGACGTACCACCGGAAGAGCGGCTGGAGGAAGCAGTCGTGTGTTAATGAGACGCAGCCCACATCGCTAAGAAGGCGACTTAAAAGTAGTCAAGAGAACGTCTGTACTCAAACATTTCATTGCCCGTTCAATACTGATAAGAGTTCATGTTTTCCTGAGAACAGAGGGGGGGAGGGAGAAGGGATGGGTGGGGTGGGGGGATAGTGGATGAACCGGGCCGCGCCTTCACCATGGAGAGGGAGGTTCTGAGGGCTTAAGCGAGAAAAGACAAAGTCCATCATCCCAAAAAAGAAAATAATAAAAACAAAAAAAATAAGGCTTTCTGCGAACGCATCTGTCTACGGTTTACGGTTTCCCGTAAGGAGGATGACGCGCCAACTCCCCAACCACAAGAGTGTATGTGTGTGAGTGAGAGAAAGAGAGTACAATAGGGAGGTGAAGGAACACATGGAAGAAAAAAGAAGGGAGGGAGAGAAGGGTAGAGGAAGCAATGATTGAGGAGGAGAAGAAAACAAGAAAGGAGAGAGAGCGAGAGAGATGGGGAGCAGACAGAGTAAGGGTGAGAGGAGAGAGGAGGAGGGAAAACACAAGTATGGTAGAGAAAGGGTAAGTGAAAGAAAGGAGAAAGTTAAGAGTTGAGTAAAGATGACAGCTATGTGAAACAAGAGAGGGACTGAGAGATGCAGAGAGCGAGAGAGAGAGAGAGAGAGAGAGAGAGGAGGGAGGGGAGAAAGAGAGAAAGGGGAGAAGGGGGAAAGGAGATGAAGAGATGACGTCAGCCCGGGCTCACACCTGCACAAGCCGCTTGGAGTTTCAAGTAATGCTACATGATCAAGCTCAACTGAACAGATACTGTCACTTTAAAAGAGGTTAAACACGATGTTCACAAATACACATTTAAGGCTTAATTGTTTAGCACTAACAAGAGTAGCAGCAGTAAAGCACTTCAGAATTAATGACAAAAACAAATAACATTACACAATAATAATAATAATAATAATAATAATATATTAAAGTGATCGATGATCAATGACAATTTCACTTAGATGAACAGCTTCAGACACGAGACAAAAACCTCACCCGAAAATCAGGAGTAATTTCAGTCCTGATTTTAAACTCAGACTGGAGGCCTGCACAGGCCAATACTTCCTTCTCACAAAGCCGTCCACTTCCAGCAGCCCATAAACCCCTTAAACGTTAGAGAACACTGCCATTACTACACACGCCACACACAGACACAGACACACACACACTTCCCCTGCCTGCTAATGACAGACATGCACAACTGAGCCTAGCACACACTGGAGGCCGGGCTTTGGACATGAGAGAGTCCCTTCTCAGGTTGGAGTCTAATGGAGTTACGCATCTTGACTGTCACATTAACGCAACGTTGACTGATTTTGGTCCATCAGATCTGAAAGCACTGCAGAAGACTCACAACTACGCGGCTTTAGAGCCCTTAGATCCTGCTGCGAGGGCTCACACGACAGGCGGCGATTTCAGACTGGGGTCTGAGGGCCGTCACTCACGCTATGCTACTTTCAAAAAATATGACACATACGTACACAAACACACATCCTTCAAAGTACCAAAGCGGCAAAATTATATTTTCCAACATCGGCGAATGTTCTGCTGCGATTTTCTGCTTCTGGCCGGAATCGGAGACTCAACCAAACTCTGCACTGAGGCCTTACACGCACACTCACACAAACACACAGACACTCCACAGCTTAGCCCAACCCCTCTCTCCATCTTACGCGTATATATTAACTATATTCAATAAATGGGCTAATATATTAAATTATTATATAAAAGACACACAACAGTTTTTTTTGTAATCCTCGTCCTTGCCAGAGTTTGACCGAAAGCCTCGGTGGACATGCTATGCCGTTTGGGGGTGGACATCGTTGACTCAGAGCTTAAAAAAAAACAAAAAACAAACAAAAAAGAAAAGGTGGGGGGGCAGAGCTGGAAAGCGGCGTTTGCTTTCACTCCTGCTAGAAGGAAAAGTGGGGCCGGGACGGGGCAGGGCCTCGGCGTGGGGTGTGGTGGGGCAGCGCTATGTGAGAATGTGGGCCGGGACGGAAACGAACTCCCGCAGGATGTTCTTGGCCATCTCAATATTGTTCTGAGCGATCATCAGGGCTTTCTGGATGTCCTGGTAGGAGTAGCCCTGGTTCATGAGCAGTTCGATCTCGCTGCTGATCTGCGGGTTGGCGGTTGTGGGGGTGGGGGTTGGCGAGGGTGAGGCCGCCATGGCTCCAGGGGGCACTGGGCTGGGCCTGCGCTCCGAGCTGATTCGCCGAGGCAGGGGCTTTGGAGGCCGCTCCGGAACATCGGCAGAGTCGAAGGCTGGAATGAAAAGAGAGTGAGGGTCTTTGTATGGGAACTAACAGACAGATTGGCTCAAATCTGGGGTTTTGCCCAAAGATAATTTTTTTATTTGGCTACAGTATATATAACGTTCAGATTTATAATCCAAGCTTGAATTGAAACTAAGAGCATGACTCACAGACTACAGTGACCAGTACAGTTCTTTATTTTCCACAGATACCAACTTACTAAATGTACTGCAGTCGAGATATTTTCTTCCTGGCCAAGGTGCAGAATAATATGTATGTAATATATAAAAGTATGACTTCTTAATACATTAGCAAATTGTGCACTAGGTATCAATATATTTCTTAAACTGGAAGCAAGAGTCCAATGACTTTATTGTGACGGCAATAAATTCACATGCATAAATGCAGTGAAAGAAACTAGAGATAACAGCAGCGAGAAGTGAAATGTGTCCTGCTGAATCAGGATAACGCTTGATTGTTACAGGAAGTTTTGCAAGAGTGACATCAGAACGGTCACTCCGAGGAGGAAGTACTTACTGCTTGTGGTTTCTCTAAAAATCAGCTCAGCTAAACTGAGCTTCTACTTATTACTGTAAGTACTGTCTTTAAAATTACGTCCTTAAGGTGCTTTGCTTGTTTGTTAATGTGAAAACACTGTCTAACAGCTGAGCAGAGAAACACTAAACAGTGTGAAACCTGTAGGACGGACTATGGGCAGTCACTGTACATGAAAAAGGGAAGACATCTCTAACAGGTGAATCTGAATGTCTCCTTTCCCTGCCAACACCAAGCAACGTCCATACTGACCTTTCAAGGTTGCATTTTTAAAAAACAGCATATTGACAGAATTTCAGTTTCCAATGTGAAATGTTTTATAATGAAAAAATCTTAACTAAACTAATGTATATGTGATGCTTGATGATGAAATTTGCTTTGCCTTGTTATATCATTTTTGAATGACAATGGTGCAAGATTTTTTGATTGACCCATTCAAACATTCTAGCAACTTTGGCTTCCATTGCTTGGTTGCAAGCACCTGATTAACTTCAAAATATATATTGTCAAAATGTTTAAAATATTTGTGACCCTCCACGGCAAAACCAGTCGCTTGTCGCAACGGAGGTTTCCGAGAAAAATGACCGTTTATGTTGCGTGGGGTAAAATTTTGGATTTTTTGTTTGTAGTGTTCTGAAACAGTGGTTTATACTGTACTGTTGTGAATAAATTTGGCTGAAAAACTTACGCTGTCCGTCCGAAAAACGTGACTTTCTTGAGGCGAGGAATTCAATTCCAGCAGAATGTTAAAAGTTTCTGTTTTGACCGCTCTACTCCAATATTTAAGCTAAATCCACTGGTTGACTAGCGTGAAGATATTTCTCTGGAATCCATCTCCGTCTCCCGAGTTCAGTTAACCTAACGCAGGTAGGCTATCCGTGTGGCTGTGAATGCAGCGTAGGCTACCGTAAATACAAACGTAGCCGCGACTGCACCAAGCGTCTGTGAGTGCTACGGCGATAGTCAACTTCAAAGGCAGATTTCTCCGTTTCTCACTTGGGGTGACAGGAGAAACCCGACTCCTTTGAATGTTGATATCTCAGTCATATGTCGTCCGATTCATTCCATATAGGTATCGTTTTGAAGGTTGATTTATGCCCTTTCATGACAACATAACTCAATTTTGAAAATTTGCGACAAGCGATTGGTTTTGCCGTGGAGGGTCACATTTAAAAATTAAATCAGTCATTTTATCTCTAGCCGTAGAAACTTTGGGAAACAGTCTGGGTGCAATCTTCCGTACTGTAATGCACGGTAATCGTGGGCAGAGTCTGTGATTTGTAGTGCGTTTAATAACGCGTCACTTTGCTCAAGCCCTGTATACCAAAGAATATAACTGTGGTCTGCTAATTCAAGTCAGCTCCACCAGGTTGGCACGTGTCTCCCCCCACCCTCTTTCCACTGGGCAAACTTACGGCTGGATGCTCCCGACTCGCTGTCCATGGAGAAACGGCTGAAGGCGGACGAGTCGTTGGCATCGGAGAGCGCACGGCGTGTGATGGGAAGAGGGGGTTTGGGGATGTCGTAGCCGTTCTCCTCCTCGTCTTCGCACAAGGCCTCCCGCAGCCCGTTGGAGCTGTTTAGCGGCGGCAGCTCTGAGTAGTCTGGACGTGAGCGAGAGGGCGAGAGCAAAAGTGTGTTACGGGGCGCGGGTAATGGAGTGTGAGTTGTGGTGGGCGCTTGGTGGTGTCGTACCTGAGTCTCTAGCCTGAGGAGGCAGCGAGCTTGTTAGGGCGTGAGCCTGGATATTGTACATGGCTTCATATGTCTGTGGCCCGTCCGAGTCCATGTCAGCGAGAAAAGCCCTGGAGAGACAACACAGTGCTTATTTTAATTAAGAAGATGTAAAGTAAATATCTACTATGTTTGTTCATCCAACAAGTTACATAAATGTCGTACTATTACACATCCACACAACAGTAAATAATAAAAGTCCCACAACTTAGTTCTTTTCTAATACAGAACTAATTTCTTTCAAATATTTTGATATTTTCTTTACTAGTATAACAGCACCTCTGGGTGGGCTACAGCTTTGAAATTTGGCAGGTAGGTCTGGTACCCCTCCCACTACTCAGGCAAAAAAAATTGCATCACTCTGCCAGTTGGTGGCGCTATAATAAGCTATTTTGCATTTTGCCTAATACGTTTTGAACCGTAGCGCCCTAGATAAAAGGATGAAACGTGTCATTTTTCAACATCTGTCCACTTCGATTCGTCAAAAACTGATAAAGCTGCAAACTGCATGGCCCCCGTAATCACTGCTTGCAGTTATATTTAATAAATAGTGATTGTATACTGCCCTTTACATAGACTTTTTGCCCCAGTCTCCCACTATTCCTATTTTGTCCGGTCCGATCAGAGAGTGCTACACTAACTCCTACCCCATATTTCTACCACATAAGTCAATTAGCTAAGCAGAGATTATAGCATCAGTTGGCGAAGGGAGAACAATTTTTAGTGATGTCTTGCTTATGCTCTGCCATCTTTGAAATCTTGTGTCTGCAAAACTTCAACCATTTAAAAACTGGCTACAAGCACTTTAGCCAAGGTGTTAGAAAAAACCTGATTAAACGTAAATGATTGTTAAGGGGATGTGTCAAATATGCACAAATTCTTTATTTGTGCATTTACTTTCATGTTTTATAAAATTAACTACATATGCAGTTCGGTGATTGCTACTTCCAAAAATCTACATCTTCTGTGCTGATTCTGAGCCTACTGAACACTTGGGGGTAAATACACAAAACACTAAGTGTCTCAGAGGTAAAATAAAAATATATCAGCATGTATTCAACTGCAAATTTTAATCTCTGGACACACAGGACTAAACCACACTTGTGAATAAACTGCATAATCCACGATCAGCACAGACCTCTTTTGTTTGCCTGAGGTGTAGTTTACCTGGAGTTGAGGGCAGCGAGTTGGGGAGGTCTGGGCACAACCTCTCCTAAACCAGGAAGCATGGCCGAGAGCGCAGGGCGAGAGCTGGGAGTCATGTAGTCCGAATCCTCCTCGCTCTCGCAGCCGTCCTCCCCAGTCAGCTGCTTCACTGCATGAGGAGGCCTGGCAGTTCCACAGAGAAACAGTCAAAACACGAGCACAGGCAATATTCCTGTGGCACAAAAACAACAGAAAAAGGCAAAACTACACTCACGGGTTCCTACAGGGCAAAATAAAGATGAGGCACGTACCTGGCTGCCAGAGAATAAATGGCATTGGCAGAAGCAGAGGGCTTCACTTTCGGGTTGTCATAGTCGGATCCGCCAGAGGCTGATGGCCCGTAAGTCTGTGTGAAAAGACATTTTTTCCCATCACTCTCTAAAAACACAATAAGGTCAAATACACGTTTGGCACAAACAAGGAGAAAAATCATAAGGTTCGGGCAATATAACCTCAAATCATCTTGATTAATATTTAGTTTTTTTTGCTTTCATAGCTCACTCACAAGCTTTTGGACTGTAATCATACTGTACTGTAACAGTCATTAAAGCTGGGATATTTGTTCTAATGAAAGAGTGCACGTCTTTGTGATTTTAAAATAACTGAAGGTAACAAACAAAGCAGATGCAGGCAGGATGTGGCAGAGTCACATGACAACACGAGGAACACAGTACATAAACACACACGGGAGAAAACACTAATTTTTTAAAATTGCAAAATAAAAAATAATTGAAGTAATCATCACACGCAAGATTACGTTAGTTTATTTTTCAAATTAATTGCAGAGCCCTACAAAACTCTATCTGAAACTTGCCAGCTGGTGGTCCAGACTGATGGAGCTGTTCCTCTGAGCTTCAGCTCGGGCGTCCAGTGCTGAGGGCAGCGCCAGGGGAAGGGAGTGTCGGTTGGAGAGCTCTCGTGAGCCCCGGTTCTCTCCTGACGCGGCGGCAGTGGGCGGCTGGGAGGGTGCTTTGGGCACAGGCCGCGGGTTCCAGTCCACCATGTTGCGGTTGGGCGGCGCGGGGGGCAGTTTGTCTCGGGGAGGCTCGCCCGGCGTGCAGGGCAGGGGTCGCCTCTGGAGCCCGCCGCAGGGCCCCGCCGAGTGTGGTCGGTCTGGTGGAGGGGGCGGGGGGAGGTCCCGTAACGCAGGGGGCAGCGGCAACGGCTTGTCTTTGTGATGGGCCGAGGCCTGAGGAACGGAGGAGCGCGGAATCACAAAATTGATACCATGGCAACTGTTGGACAGAATTTCTCAGGTAGGAAACTCGGTTATGGACCACAAGGTTGTGGGTTCAAGTTTGGCTCTATTCTACCAACCACTGGGTTTCTGAGCGAGACCCTTCACCTCAAATTACCCACGCTGTAAGTAGCTTGCAGTGGAGCTTGGCGATTTGGTCAAAAAGATTACCACAATACTTTTTTCCTTTACGGATCTCAGAATTTATGACAATTATCATACAGAATTTCACACAGCCTACTTGTTGTAGCTGATCCTCTACATTAGTAATATTTTACTAATAAACACATACAGCTTAAATATTTTCATCACTCAGGGTGTTAAAATGAAATCATGATCAGTGTACTAATTTGGACATCATATTAAGTGATGCTATTGGCACCATAATTTGCGTTGGGGGTTTGTCTTTCCCGTATTTTAATATCCGAAGATGATCCATTGATGATGATGTGTCCTCTTTATGATATTATCTCAGCGGTTAACACATTTACCTCCAGATTCACACACAAGTCGAGCCTAGTTTGTGGCTTGGCTAAAAGATGTGAGAAACCAGAAACTAAATAAATTAAACATTCAGTCATAATTGATAAATTATATGAAAATGTATAAAGTTAATCTATAAATATATAAGTTAATCTATTTTCAGGAGAACCTGTAGCCAGTCAAAACATCCAAAGAATTTAGTGAAGTAGGCCACTCTATAATGCATTATTGTTTTTTTCTTGCCTAATGACTGCATAGCACTTAGTGTGACTATACACTTTCCAATTCGTGGAAACACTTCTCCATTTTCTTCTCTTTCAGTCCATAGAACGGGCTTTAAATCGTGCGTTGTCATCATGAACAAAAGAACTCGACTCATACTTGTGTAACTTGTTTCTAAGGTGACGATCAGGTTGTACAGCATTTTGTGTTTGCTGCTGTGTACCTTGGACGTGGCCCCTGGGCTAGAGGCCCCTGGAGGATTGGGTGGTCTGTGTTGCAGCAGGTCTAGACGTGGGGGCACAGGAGGCAGAGACGACTGAGGGCCCATAGAGACCGGAGACGGGGGTCTCTCCACCTGTGGGAAAACACGCAAGGATTGAAAACATGAGTGAACAGAAGTGACCTTAAAGATAAATCGGAACAGCATGACTCAGGCCAGCTCAGCACAGAACACCAGAAAACCCCTGACACTACCACAGTTTGTGCTGAGGTTTAGATAAAGACTTGGTACTGGTTTCATGTTGGCTATAGACCTGATTATTTCACGTAGGGCTGCACGACTCGATTCAAAATCGATTCACGAGTCATAAACAAGTCAAGACTTAATATGTAAATGAATTCAAAACAAACAGCAGATGTTTTCACATTGCCTTGAGTTACTCGCACAGCATGTGCACATACTGACTGCACTTCCTTCATGCACGCGTGAAGGAGGTGTATCTGGACTGATCTGGACATTGCAGCACGGCGAGCTGAATTCGTGCCGGGGGGAAAAGTAAACTAGTGCAATTACATGAGTTGAAAAATATGAATCGCTTTTGAATACAGAAAAATAATCACGATTCGATCTGATTTTTTTTGCACACCTGGATACAGCGAGAGTGAGCTAGAGGTCATAGGTTGAAATCCAGCTCTATCCTGCTGTCAGAACTACCACCACTGAGGTCCAGTGGTTCTAGATGACTGAAGGACATTACATGTCATTTGTATCTTAAACACCAAACCTTTCATAGACACCTAACGCCCTATGTCTCAATTTTCTTAACTTCTTACTGATTTGTAGAAGTACTTTCCGCACTGACTTTTA
Organism: Distichodus sexfasciatus; assembly: GCA_032718565.1. Taxonomy (NCBI): domain Eukaryota; kingdom Metazoa; phylum Chordata; class Actinopteri; order Characiformes; family Distichodontidae; genus Distichodus; species Distichodus sexfasciatus. The sequence continues at coordinate 3,105,576 of JAVGVS010000019.1, read as the reverse complement.
CTTTACTTTCTTTTTCGCTGTTTCTTCTTCATGTTCCAGCTTTTTGGCACTTGGAGCTCCTCGTTAGTATAGTGGACAGTATCTCCGCCTGTCACGCAGAAGATCGGGGTTCGATTCCCCGACGGGGAGGGTGGGAAAGGTTTTTAATTTATCAGCACTGATTAAACAACGTGTCACTTCTCGGCCTCTCAGAGCATCAACCGCTGCTCGTCTGGAACCACCTCTACTTAAAAGAAGAGGAAAATTTGCATCAAGACTCTGCAGTGCTGGCTCCTTAGCGGTGGAACCAACTTCCTCTTGCCATAAGAACTGCTGAGTCCCTTGCCGTCTTCTGAAGATACCTCTTCAACACTAACATGTATGTCTGTCTGTGAACTTTCATTTTCTCTAACCCATTTAACCCATTTTGGTTAAGTATAAAACTTAGTCGGCGGTAATCTGGTTTAACCACAGTTGTTGATTTTAAACATAGCTTACAGATCTAAGAACAGTCGTGGACTACAAAGCACTGTTGTAAGTCGCTCTGGATAAGAGCGTCTGCTAAATGCTGTAAATGTAAACTTAACCACTTAAACAGTTTTTGTTGCAGAGACTCAGATCACGGCTTAAAATGTTCAGCTCATTGAGAACTGTGATATTAAGCTTTCTTGTGGGTAGTGCAACTGCAGCTCTCGATTTTCCTCCTAAAAGAGTGGTCACTGTTTTCTCTATAAACCTAAATAGGGCGAATTTCACACACCACGTCATCCTGAAATGTTCTTTCTGTTTTATCTATGTTTCTTCTATTTAGTTTTTTCTTGAAGGGGGAAATTAACCTGCTGCCACAATGTAATTTTAATCTTTCATCTTTAGCCACAATGTCCGTTAATGTTTTTTCACCATACAGTTTTTGGCACTTAACTCTTTCCAACAACAGTTTCACTTATTTTATGGTCATTACTTCTTATTTTTTTTACTACTTTATCCCTTTTGATTTTTTTAGCCCATTTTTCAGTAATTGCCTGACTAGTTTGTCACCTGTCTCTACAGGTCAGGATTTCACCCTCTAGCTTCAGGAGTTAATTAACTATCAGAAAGCAAACAACTCTAGATTCAAAAAATACCTGTCAGATTTTGCTTGTCACAAATTTTCAAAATTGAGTTATGGTTTTATGAAAGGGCATAAACCAACCTTTAAAACGATACCTATATCGAATGAATCAGACGACATATGACTGAGACATCAACATTCAAAGGAGTTGGGTTTCTCCTGTCACGCCAAGTGAGAAACGTTGAAGCTGACTATCGACGTAGCACTCACAGACGCTTGGTGCGGTCGCGGCTATGTTCGTATTTACGCTGCATTCACAGTCACACGGATAGCCTACCTGCGTTAGGTTAACTGAACTGAGGAGACGGAGATGGATTCTGGAGAAATATCTTCACGCTAGTCAACCAGTGGATTTACCGTAAATATTGAAGTAGAGCGGTCAAAACAGAAACTTTTAACATTCAGCTGGAATTGAATTCCTCACCTCAAGAAAGTCACGTTTTTAGGATGGAAAGGGTAAGTTTTTCAGCGAAATTTATTCACAACAGTACAGTATAGACCTTCCACTGTTTCAAAAATTTTACCCCACGCAACATAAACGGCTGTTTTTCTCGGAAACCTCCGTTGCGATAAGCGACTGGTTTTGCCGTGGAGGGTCACATATTTTGAAAATAAAATTCAACTTTATCTGTGAGTTTCATCTAAACTGTCTGAGAAAACTTTACGAGTTTAGAGTCATATAGGGCCTCATAAAGGGAAGGTCATAAAGGAAGGAGAAGCATGTGATATTCCTTGTGGCAGAAAAAAAACAGGAGGGCGGAGGCACCCGAGAGGGAAAGAGCAGCACTCACTTTACTGCAGGCCAACTTGCTCATCATCAGGTGCGGGTCTTCCAGCCGGTCATCATCGTCTTCATCGTAGCTGGGGGACGGTGCCCCCTCTGCCCCATAGCCACCCCTACAGCCTCCGTATGAGCCTCCACTGTTGTCCTTGGGGTCAAAGGGGTCAACCACGATGGGCTCTGTACCCTTGATCTCGCAGCGGCAGAACGGGCAGCCCTGGCCTTCCGATTCCTGTTGGATAGAGATGAGTTCCGGTCAGCAAACAAAAGTACAAAAGTCGAAGAGTCAGTAACGGCTGACCTGAGGCCTGCTGTCGTACCTGCCAGGCGGTGAGGCAGGATGTGCACATGAGGTGACCGCAGGGCTCGATCTTCACGTCTTTGTCGTTCTCTGCGCAGATCTTGCACAGCTGGAAGGTGGAGCCCATTTCGCAGTAGAGCTCGTATTGTTCCTGGGGAAAGTAACAGGGGGAGAATGAGTCTGTTAGGCTGCCGGACGTTAGAGAGCTGAAAAAGGCGAGCGAGGGAGAGGAACCCACCTGTGTGACTTTGATATGGTCTTGCGGTGAGGGCTCACAGAGCCCCGTGAGGTCTGGATTCTGAGTGCGGCCATCGGGAAACAGATAGCTGTACGCCAGAGTCAGTCAGGTTATATTTAATAATCTGTGTCACTCATGCAGTGGTAAGTCTTTACCGCTTAAGTACGCTACGCAATATTTTTAGAACGGAAAGGGCCGGCGAGCTTATAATTAGCACACAACTTTACCACACAAAAAGGAAATGCAGTTTGATATCTGAGATCAACATCTATTTCTAGTAATAAGATACACTTGGCCTGAATGTTTGAGAAAATCTCACAATCCACAACATTTTTAAACGCACGTCTAACAAATGCAAAAACGACTGTGCTGAATACACAAAGTCTGAGCCACCACTGATTTCTTCATATTTCACTTCAAAAGGGCCAGACTTGCTTCCTGAGGGACTTTCAAAGTTTTCAGCTTTCATTCCGAGTCCCTTTACCTGACCAGTTTCAGAGGAATGTTTTTTTGTTTGTGCATCAAACATAACAAAGCCATCTCATTTTAGGTGAACCAGGGGTCTTTCTTTTAATCTACATGAGACAGTTTGACAGGCATTAAAATATTATTTTTGGACCAAAAGGATTCCCAAAGAGCTATTAGATGAAAACTTGTCATGTCTCAGCATGGTGTACTGTGTGCTCTTAAAAATTTGAGGAAACTGACCAAATGGAGGGCAAAAAAGCGGCTGATGAACAAAATAAAAAGAAATAAGGGGCGGTTCAGGACTTTTGCGCAGTACTGTACCACACCTCTGCACATTTTTTCTTCAATTTTTTGCTCAGTACATGCCTGATTATAAAAAAAGAAACCTAATGAAAATAAACTAGTAGTTTTACAGAAGCGTGGTCAGCCTTTACCAAATACGCAGCAGCAGTGATATTGCCAATAGCCAGAATATAATCCAATATCAACAGCATACTGTCTGTTTTGGTTAGCAAGCAACAAGCTGTTTCAGTAGTTAACTGGTTATATAAAGTTGCTAACAAGCTAGTGATCTAGCAATCCTCGTTAACTAGCAATCTTCTAGTGTTTGAACAAGTGCATAATTGCATATTCATGTAGTCCTAAAAACAGCATCATGTTATAAAAATCGAGTCCACAAAATACTGTCTGATTCGCTTTACCAACCAGAGCCATTTCCTTAACAACAGTTTGCAATTTAGTTAATTTCAGTAAATCATTAACATGTGCACAGCGGGCTGTGTGTGTGTGTGAGTGTGTGTGTGTGTGTGTGTGCGCGCTTTCTCTACCCACATTGCAGTTAATTGCACAGATCTAAATTCTTAGACTTACAATCCTTCCCGGAAGCCGTCGATGAGGGCCTGGAAGAGAGGCTTGTTGTGAGGAATGGTCTGCAGGATGTTCCCGTCCGCAGTGACGTAGCCGATGGCCCACTGTCCCAGCCGCGTACAGCTCAGCCGGAAAATGTAGCTGTGGTGTGGAATAAAGCGGGGGTCAAGAGCAAGTATGGGAGTGCAGCATGTGCTAAACACTAAAACAACTGCAAAAAAAGACAACTGTGGAAACTTGAAGTCAGGTGACCACAGAAGACTGCGTCCAGATCAGCTCATATATGGTGACTTTAACATATCTTAAAGCAGTGGACCCTTGATGAAGTAAACATTTCAGCTTCCTCATAATGTAACTTCTGTTAAATTACTTAAATGCTCTTCTTATAATTGTGCCATTTAATTTGTACGTGATGAAAAAAAAATCAATCCTTAATGAATCTTGAATTTTGAAACTTGGATAAAAAATGTAGAAATAAACAAACAGGTTTGGGGGTAATTCTTAAACGCAAGAAACAACTAACAAATTAATTCTGCATCAACTCGCGTATATCAAACCCCTATCAACAAATATCCAATCACGCTTCTGCAAATTAATTTCCAGGAAATAACGGAGTTGTGTGACACAACTGTACAAATGGTGAGGATTTACAGACAAAGAGACGATTGGGCAACAGCTCACTCGGAGCAAAGAATCAAGGCTTGCTTCATAGCTCACACTGTCCGACTTGCAACTCGGCCTAAAATCGGGATTAAAAATCGCCCGCTTTACTACGACTGGCCAAGCAAGCAGCGTAAGGGTCTGGCCGGGTTACCGATTATCTCATGACGGCTTGTCTTTTACGAGAATGGCTGTGACCTCATGGAGGAGGCTTTACAATACTTCTATTGATGTAAGGTACCAAGCTGTTCTGCAATCCCCCTCGGACCAGGCCGTGAATCGCTCCCATGCGTGTCTGCCACCGTTTGTGTGAAAATGAACATCCGAGATTATGTAACTGTCACAAGTCACGAGGACAAGATTGTACGGAGTGACAGTGGGTCTCACGAGAGTGGCGTGAGGGTTATTACCTGCCAGGCTTGTGGATGAACTTCTGTAGGCGAGCCTTGACCTCGTCGTAGGTGAGGAAGGCCATGTACCCCGGGTGCGTCACCGCCAGGCTGTTCCAGTTCCGCAGCAGAGATGACCATGGCTGAATGTCACAAAACACAAACACCCAAGCAGGTCAGCGTCCACAGTTAAGACATTTCATAAATCAACATTTAGACCTGGAACTCTCATCAACATGTAAAGGCTACGCATTCAAAGTCGATACCGATTATTACTAATGGAGATGACCGATGACCGATATTTTAAACCGATACGTGACCCTCCACAGCAAAAGCAGTCACTTGTCGCAAATTTTCAAAATTGAGTTATGTTTTCATGAAAGGGCATAAATCAAGCTTCAAAACGATACCTATATCGAATGAATGGGTCGACATATGACTGAGATATCAACATTCAAAGGAGTCGGGTTTCTCCTGTCACACCAAGTGAGAAACGGAGAAATCTGCCTTTGAAGTTGACTATCACCATAGCACTCATAGACGCTTGGTGCGGTCGTGGCTACGTCTGCATTTACGGTAGCCTACGCTGCATTCACAGTCACACGGATAGCCTACCTGCGATATGTTAACTGAACTCGGGAGATGAAGATGGATTCCAGAGAAATATCTTCACTAGTCAACGAGTAGATTTACCGTAAATATTGAAGTAGAGCGGTCAAAACACAAACTTTTATCATTCTGCTGGAATTGAATTAAGTTTTTCAGTGATATTTATTCACAATAGTACAGTATAGACCTTCCACTGTTTCAAAACACTAAAAACAAAAATTCCAAAATTTTACCCCACGCAACATAAACCTGGGGTAAAACGTTTTGCCGTGGAGGGTCACATATAAATGTCCACTCTAAAATGAAAACTGCTGTCAAGATTCAATATAAATATTCCCATGCAAAACTTAAATGCCTTTTAGTACATGGTTAATTCTTAGAACGTTTCATGTTGCTCTTAACTCGTTTGAAAATTGCTTTAATTCAAATTTAACAGCAGCAGATCGGGACGGTTAAAGCAGAGGTGGTGCAAAAAGAGAGAGAGGCGGCTGCATCAAAGCTGAAGCAGAACATTTTCGATTATTTCGTTGTCATATCAGCTGAGAAAACAGCTGATACCGACAGCCATGAAAATGCTAAAAAGTTGCGCCAATAATCAGCCTGGCACATCATATCCAGTTGTGGTTAAATGTTGACAGAGAAATACAGGACAACAGAAAAGACACTGTGAACAATAACAAGAGCCAAGAAGACACTCTGTTTACATAAAGTAAGATATGCAGACAGCTGAAGTGTGAGTTGTTTGTGTGAGACTAGCTGCACAGACAACACAATAACAAAGTCATGCAAACAGAACATAAACTATGACCATTTACTAAGAGGCTGCCAAAAATAACTGCTTTGCTGTTACATTAAGTGGGTTAGAAAACTAAAGGGGGTATTAACACCAGAAAAGTCTGTTAGCCCACTTGCTTTGGTCCGGACCAAATAAAATGTTTGTTTTTTTTCCTTCGGTGCGGTTTGTTTTCACATTTTAGGCCTTGCAAGTGGACCAGAATTTGTAAACAAAACCACATGTACTAAGGTCGTTCAACCATCGAACAGAAACGTGTGGGGCGGGGTAAAGCGGGAAGCCCAAAGAGGAAGTACACATTCATGGAGATCTGGCGTGCGGTTCTCCTTGTCCTTATAGCGATATAGTTTCTACAGTTACATACGTTTGCAGAAATGTTTGAGTGTCAAGAGCGTTTGATGCAACGCCAGTTTTACAGTATGACAGTCATTTTGTAATGACGAAGACGTGCTGCAAGACGTATGCTTTTTGCAACGGGGTCGGATTGAGGTCAGGCTGCTTTCACGCCTTAAACGAACCGTACCAGAGTAAAATCTAAAATATTCCTATTGGCTGTAAATTAGTGAAGTGTTCAGATCAGCATGTGGAAGAAGGGACAATAAATTGGTAATGCAGTACATGGTCTCACCCTAAACGAAAGTGTGAGATCGTGGACATAAGCAAACAGATGAAGTATTGAAATGAGAAAATATGTGCAACATGTAACATTCCTTCATGCATTTCTTTATCGATTTTTACCATGTTGCATCACCAAGATATGTCAGATATTGCCAGATATCAAGTCGCTGCCCTGCAAGTCAAACTCCACACTGATGGCCGGGGGAAAGAAGCTGTGGAGGTGTATATTTTCAGTGATCTGGACTCGACTGAAGACTTGGGATTGTGTGAGTAAGAATGACTCACTGTCTACTTGGTCTGTTAGCTGGCCTGATGCAACCTTAATGCCTGGGGTAAAATAAGGGTCTAAAGTTCAGCGGGAACGTTACTGGTAAATGAGAGCATATTAGAAATGCGAAAGTAGAGGTAGAACGTCGAGGGGGGAAAGAGTTCTTCCCGTACGAGTCAACGTCAGGTGCGGCTGAGACAATAGACTTCTGTAATTCAGTATTATCTCCAAACCACAGAGCTCAAATTCCTCAGCTGCAGTGCTCACACATAAACGGGAGTCCTTTCCAAAACGGTATCACGTTTGATTTCATTTTAAAAGTTCCTAGTTTCCCATAAATGAGACTGGCATGTAATCGGGGCCTTGATGTAAATATTTAGGGCACATCGCACTTTCCTCCGGCCTGAGGGATCAGCGAGCGGCTCTTCTACGTGTGTGTAGTTTCGAAATTAAACTGCTCAAGTTGTGAGGCAGAGACCCAACGCTTCCCACGCTCGACTCGCCGAAACCCCTCGAAGATGCCGGAGAAGCACACATGCAGAAACTTCATGTTTCAGGTTTTAATTTTAGCGCTAGTCACAGCCCAGCGTCTTTTCTCCAGATGCTACCGACGTAATCCTAGTTTAAACACAAGCATCACATCCCTTATGTATTTAAATTCGTTCAGACATTAAATGAGACACTTGCATGACAGAGCTGCTCCACCTCACTGCTCCTAAAGATTTTTTAAAGCTTCAACGTTTGACGAAGGCAGCAGTGCAACAGTGAAGATGCATGTCGGAACAAACCTCACTTAATAAGAACACTTAATAAGACATCAGCTTTGCACCACGTGCTAATATTTAACTGTATTGTTTTGCTAAGTTGCCAACTACTCAACCAGACTTGGACATTCTATACTGTGCCTTGAGCCACCGCTTATTTCTTTATATTTTGCAAAAAATTAGACATGAGGTATAGTGATTTATTGAAACATGCAAACATACATGTAAATACTATTCCACATCTGCACTAAAAACCGGAAAGTGCAGATTTTTGGAAAGACAATATGAAGACATGAGTGGTGAGACTTCTGCACCGTACCGTAAGATATCCACATTCTCCTTCAAACAAAGTCCTTCCTGAGGTATGTAAAGACTTAGCTAGGGATTATCACCAGCTCAAGCTTGTCTGTAAGGCATGAACTGTAGCCCCAGCATTCAAAACTCTTTCAGCCGACCAGAACATTTTAGCGGTCAACCAGGAAGTCATGCTTTGCTAAGTCAGCAGTAGCCACACACCAACGACTCATCAATTCAGAGAAACATCCCTTTGCGTTCCTAGAAAACAGCCTGGAGAAACAGAATTTCTGCACAAATGGATCTTGAAAAGTTATTCTAATGATTCTTGGAAATGAAGAAAGCCTTAATCAAAAATAAGCATAAACTTTTGTGGGTTCGTGTTTGGGGCCAAACTAATATGGTTTTCTGTTCCAGGGCCGAAAATCAAACAGAAAGCAGAAGATAAACCGAGAGAGAGGGAGATAGAGAGAGATGTAATAAATGACTAAACATAAGACAGACAGACAGACAGATAGATAGATATATATAGAGAGAAGGAGGGATAGAGGGAAAGAGAAAGAAAGACAAAGAGAGAGGGAGAGGGAGGGAGGGGGAGAGAGAGAGAGAGAGAGAGAGCGAGAGAGAGATGGAATAAATGACTAAACATAAGACAAATAGATAAACAGACAGATAGGAGAGAGAGAGAGAGAGAGAGAGTCACAGAGAGAAATGAAAGGGGGAGAGGATGAGAGAAAGAAAAAACAAGAGATAGCTAGAAAGAGAATGAGAGGGAGAGCAAAGCAAAGACAGAGAGATGGAAAAAGAACATCAGAGAGAGCGAGAGCGAGAGAGTAACAGTGAAAGAGCGAGAGAGAAATAAGAGCATAAGAGAGAGAAGGAGAAAGAGATGCGTAGAGACCCAGTAAAGGGTTTTGTTCACTTTTATATTCTCGTGATTAGTTAATATTCAAACAAGAGCTGAGTTTAGAGTTCAGTTAATCATCAAAGTCACTAAACTGTCTCCTGTAGCACCAACCACATTCAAACGGCCCCATCTGTCTGAAACTTCACATGGACGGAAAGCGACGGTGAACGCTGGAGAAACACGACGCCACTAAAGCAGAAGCAGAAGTGAAATTTAGCAGATCAGTCGCCGGGACGTCTGATCGGAGGCCCATTTCTAGTTTTCAAACCACAACATGACCTTCTTGAAGATTTCATTTTATATGTAAACATTTTATATTTCAATTATGCAATCAAAAAAACAAAAACAAAAACAGATCAACAAAAATGCAGGTGTTTAGTGGGTGAATAGCATTAGCTAACTTTTCCAAACGGAGAGTCTCAGGTCAAAAATGTTATTAAAAAAAAAAAAAAGTAATTTCCCGTCTGGAATTGTGATCTAGTCGTTTAGTGTAAATTCCCCATAAGGCCAAATCCGAACTGGGTTTGTGTAGCGTAAACCACGCCGTAAGCAGATGTACTAGGAAGTGCAATACATCCAAAATGTGGACCGGCTGCACCTCCCTGAGGACCGAACTGAAAATAGAAAAATTGTGTCTCTGGCCCGAAATCCAGGGTGACCCAGTGGAACAAGTCGAGGCAAACCACATGTAGGCGGCTTGCAAAAGGGACTCAGTTTCAACCAAGCTTCCTAGACAATTGTTAAGGCCAGTTTGGGTAAAAATACTATGATTCACCATCGCTGAACTTTAAACTTTATAAAAATCCAGGAAATCCAGCTGAACGTTTCTGAGATTTTCAGTAACATTCAACTCTGGCCTGTGTCTAAAAACAGTGGATGTGTTACTTACACACTCAAGGCAAAAAGGTGATTAAAAAAAAAAAAAGCTACTTTCATCTTGCAGACTTAAAACAAGCACTTTATTCCTGCACTTATTTGAATCATTGCTATGGGTTCGATGGTCACTGAATCTATTTAGATGGACACTCATACATCAGAGGATATGAAGTGGATGTGTACATGTGGATGATGAGAGTTTGCGTTTACTGCCTTGTTCACACAACGCAAATCTTATTGCGGTCGGATCGCATCAACTACATCATCCTTTTTTCACAACTGCTCTGTGTGGTCTACAAAAGAACATTCGTTTTGCTAAAAAGGTACGGCACAACTGACACAGGAAATGGTGTGACCCTTACACAAACAGACTGAAGTTTCAAAACGGATGGCCAACAAAAACAAGCGCTACAGCTACACATTTTGCCCACCACGCTCTTCATCATTGGCTGTAAACTGCCAGTGAGCGTTCGGTATATTCAGCTAGTTTCTAGTCACAGTTGGCGACTCATCGGAGTGCTTTTCTGATCATGGCCGATCGCCATTCAAGCATGGAGGAAAAACTGAATGACACATTGTCTGATTCCCCATTTTGTGCTAAAAGAACAGAAAACAAAGCTTTTGTGCTGTACATAATCTTTAGTTAGGTGGGTCACCTAACTGCTGCAGTGGGGTGGAAATCTCATGCGACCTCGCAGTCTCAAAAAGCGCGCAGTACGTCCTCTAGCTGGCTGAAGTTATGCCTTCTGAGTTAAGTGAGTGATCACTGTGGTCACTGTGAACACACCACAGCACGCAGTGAATCACAACGAAATGTGAGCTCTGCATTTCACCCAACTGTGAAAGAGCAGTGGGCAGTTTTTTGGCAGCACCCAGAGAGCAGGGCTTGGGGATGGGAGTACCTCAGTGGTACCTTTACCGGTCCTAGACATGAACCGGCGACCTCCCTAACAATTACACTATTAACTGCCCCATGTAACTTCTGGGTCACTTTTCTTGCACTAGATTTAAAAAATCTGAATGTAGTATAAGTGTGTTTTCTGTTTTTCCATTGTTGATTTGAGACCAAAATGGCAAACTGGAAAAATGGGTTTTTCTATTTGGTTTCGGAAACAGATATTGAAAATATTGTGTGATTTGGTCTTAATTCGCAAAATGAATGAATGAACAATGCATTTATTTCATAACTACAGACATGCTCTGCTTCTAACTTGCCTGTAGTTACATAAACGGTACAGCGACACACACGCAGACACACACGCACAACCTGCATCTCTGTGTAAACAATGCAACGCAGGTGATTGTTAGAGCTGTGCTGCCCCGTCAGTGTCGGGGCGGAGAGACGGCACCTGGAAGAGCCTGGTGAAGATGTCGAACTCAAACACTGAGATGTAGTCGTTGCAGGTGAGGTCGATGGTGGACTTGAGGGCCATGGCCTCCAGGCCTGAGCTGATGGGGTGGAACTCGTGCAGCGCCTGCCGGAAAATCTTCCAAGGCACGATCGTCCTTGGGCAGCAGGGAGCCACAAAACACACAGTCACTTTAACCCTCACTACACACATATAATCAAATCAGGTGATTGGTACACTTCAAAATTTGCCATTTTAGAATACTGTATATTTATTAAAAATCTTTATAAACAGAGATAAAAACAATAAATTAGTTTGTATAATGTATCGCATTATTTACTGTAAGTTTATAAAAAATAAATTGCATTTGTTTTTAGATAATACATATTTCAATATTTACGAGAATTTTGTATATCTTAATGAATAAACATTCAATAGATGTCATTTCTAATTCATTTTAATTAATTTCTGAGAAATTAATTAAATTAGTATTGAGGAATACAAGCCACAATAGAGTAGTGAGCTGTACACTTCATTTATTATTAATAATAAATAACTATCATATGTGTAATAATTACGTTTAACAAATACAGAATTATTTAATAGTAATAACATTAATACTTTTAATACTATTATACTATTAATAGTAATATTGTGTAATAGTGCAATTAGATGTAAATATAACATATGTCAACATATGTTAATATTATTAATTATTGAATTAATTTAATTGTTTATAATTGTTTATGATTTTTAAAACTCCAACTATATAATATTAGTTGTTTCAGTTATAGTGACTTAAGCATTTCTTTTTGTATATTTTTTGTGGTAAGTTAAAGGAATCAATTTTCCTTGAGATCAATAAATTTACTCTCGTTCTGAAGTGCAAGTAGGAGATTTGAGTGAGCCAGGAAACTGCGTGTGGAGAGTGTCCCAGACATGAGGGAACATGGGTCACTCTGGAGTAGACTTTCACACAAATCCCACTGTAAAAGCTGTGTGTGTGTGTGTGTGTGTGTGTGTGTGTGTTTGTGTGAGAGAGAACTGACTTGTCCCCGAAGGATCTCCTCCAGAACTCGGCTGCGTCTGCCTTGGTGATGCGGAAGTTGTCCCCCTGGAAGAGGCCGTTGGGGAAGATGGCTTTGAGCTCGGCCAGCATGTGGCTGAAGATCAGCGACAGTTTGGTCAGGTTCCGCCTGAAAGGAAAAGCAGGCAAGGATTAAAGGTCTGCTACAACAAAAACCCGCTTGTGCAGCACAATCGCTGAGGAAGTAAACACTTTATCACATGCTCTGGAGAACCAGTGACAGAAACTCAATGCTGTTTTTCCAGATTTATTTCCTCCCTGTGCACTGAAGCAGAGCTGAACCGCTGGGGCTGCGCCGCACAGTTTACACATATAAATGACGCACATTTATGATTATTTACGGCATTATCCAATACCTAGAATGATGGACTGCAAACTAGCATGCTACCATCACTTGCTACCATGTTAGCCGCTCAACACCTTCAGAAGTTTACTTGAATGATGTTTAATAAAAACTTGATTACGAGCACACAACCAACATTTGCCAGCATTACAGCGATTGAATAGCTAGTTCCTGCAAGCGTATCCTTTTGCGCAGGGATGTACAATATGGGAATTACTGGCTGACGCCAATATCCAATGTTTTAATGCGTATGTCCCGATGTCGAAGCGTAGTGCACGACACATCCCACGCTATGCGATGTACCAAGCCAAATAAGGCATGTGTGATACTCCATGTGCTGCGGAAGTATGCAGCTCGGGACACAGCCCATCTGCGATATCACACTAAAAACCACATGTGAAGGTTGAGTTGAGCGCAAAAAGACGAGAGATTTTGCTCGCAAACGTTCACAAAATAACGGCATACATTTCAAGACAGTAGGCGTGGGCCATATAAAATCTGACCTCGGACGTTGGACATCCCTGGCTCAAGCGCTACCTTTCCTACGTAAAATATCGGCTGAAAATATCGGTCAGATATAAGTATCGGTCCAGTGCAGAGGAGCAATTCTCGCCAGACTGCGCTTTCCTATTTTTAGGCACACGTCCACTTGAGTGATGCTTATATTCAATACAAATACAATACTCCAGGCTCCTGAGCTAATTAGCAGGCTAGCAAGTTGCAGACTGCATTAATATGCGAACATTGTGCTTATTTGAACTATCAATGCTGCAGCCTACTTTATGATGACTAACAGGACTGCAGTTAAGAGCTATTTCTGGGTTGGGCATGTCAACGTGTCAACACACTTGATTAATCTGCTCTTTTTTTTTTTTTTTTTAATGCAAATGACTCGCCAAGTTTGGCCCAAACTTCCACGAGTACCTCCAGCTCAGACGTCTATGTGATCGAAGGGATTTGTATGACACATTCATATGCACCACATGCCTGAAAACATTTTATCATGCAGTAGCAGCAGCATTTCCACTGCTTTGTCTATATAGGTTTGGGATATGGCAGCTCACACTCACCTGACGTCATTACACAGCAGCCTTAAGTGACTGAAAGGTGCAAAATAGAGTAAGGAGTGAGAAATTTTTCGGCTGTACTGAACGACACACTCTGTTTTTAAAAAGTTTCTGGATGGAACTACAGAAAAAGTTCTTTTGGGATGTTATGAGCAAAACAAGTTAAAAAGCTGTTCTTTCTAACCATTGTTTAACATTAACATTTCCTTCTTTATTCCAGTTGCACATATTTGTTATTTCTAATTAGGATAAAACCAGTTTTTAAACTCAATTAATCCAGATTAACTGCTGGAATTATTTTTTTGGAAAAATTTTACATATTTTACATCTATTCCAAGCAGTAGTTATTCCATTGGAATGTTTTAAATAGGTGCAAATAGACATGATTAAATAGTAAATTATAATGTGGTTTGGGACGCAGCCCTCCTCTTATGAATCTGTTGTGCCTTCAACTAACATGCTGCAGAAACCCCCATTGTGATTTTGTAAGGAGGGAGCACGCCGGGGCTCGTAGGAGCGGGAATGAGGAGGCTGCAGCCGCATTTTTCCGATTCCACCAGTCCTGGGCACGCGAGTCCGGCTGAGGCAAGAAGCCCGGCAGGGGGAGGAAGGGAAAAGAAAGCCATGATTTACAGGGCAGCACAGTGGGGGATTGTGCGAGCACTCCAGCCTGGGGAATTGACATGCACAAGGGAGCGCGAGAGTGTGTGCTGCAGTCGCCTCTGAAACGAGACTTACTCTCACTCTCACTTTCTCACTCTCTCTTTCTCTCTCTCCCTGTGTTATCTCGCTGGCTGTCACGAAAAGAACTGGCTCCCTTTGTCAACGGCTTTGCCAATAAGTCCTGCCGCGTCTTCGCCTCCTCCACCACAAGTCCTTCGCCTCCCTCGTTCCTCATGCAATTCGCAGCCGGCTAATCCCCTTTTCCCGCTCGCCTGATGAATGGGAAATGATAGTGCAAAGAGCATCGCCTTTATCACAGGACCTAAATTTGCAGCTGCAGCAGCTTCTGCCTACAAAAAAAGACCATCACAGTCTGGGCGAGAGCTTTTGGCATTCGTTGGTCTTGGTGCAGAAAAGTGACAGAGTAGAGTCTTAAAATAGCAAGATACATTTGGGGGAAAACAGAACAACGTAGCGGGAACACGGCACCATTAAGATTGCTTCCGCAGATTTTATCAGAACTAGAGTTCAATGGTTTGTTGCAAAGGATGAGATGAAATATTTTGTCACATCTCTGTGGGTTAACTTCAAATGTGCATCAAAAACATATCAGTTCTTGGTCTCCATGATTAATAATAATTGGATAATCGGTAACGGCACTGACCCTGACAAATCGTATCGGTCAACCACTAATACAACACGCTTTAGTGGAGTTTCTAGCTCAGTAGAGCAATCAAATCAGTCATTCTAGTGAGTCATTTCAACTTCTTACTGAAATGATCTTGACGTCAATAACAGTTTAGCCAGATGAAAGGATGGTTGTCTTAAAATGCAAAAACAAACTGTCCCAGTGTTGGTCTTAAATCACATAGTCAACCTTTTCTCGCTTCGCTAGCTAGCTTTGCAGTCAGGTGTGATTGGTGGATTTACATCTACAGAAATAAACTGAACAAATGGGGAACTGGAGTTCAAAATAATGTATAAAAGTACCTTTAACATGCAATGCATGAGGGCGGAACTAACAGAAGGTTCCTGACAGTGTAAACCTGCCATCTAGATGGGAGCAGCACAGCTCAATCTCTGTCCATCACATGCGCTGTTAAAGCTTGCGATGTGAGCACAGATCTCTGCTCTAAAATGCCAATTCTGCACTTTTCTATCCCAACTAATCTCATCACAGTGCATTTGATTACATGCCAAGCTTTTTATAAACAACAATCCAAAAAAACAATTTTTTAAATTTTATTCTTTGCTGGATATGTTTGGGCCATTATCACTTCAAGTGCTGTAACACTTCTACTTACTGGTCATATATCCGCACTGACTGTTCACCTTCACTTGTTACTGAACTGCTGAAATAATAAATCACTGTACATTTGTATATTATGTATACAGTATATTGTACAGACTAGGGATGCACCGATCTGATATCGGTCCGATAACGACTCAAATGCCTGAATCGGGTATTAAAACAAAGAACTGTATTTTAACAAATAATTTTTGATGTTATTTTAATAATAAATAACTGATCATATACATATGGGTGTGTAATTACATTGTTTTAGATAGGAACATAGTAGTTTAGTCAAGTATTTGAGAAAGGATCAGAGAAATACTCAACTTATTCATTATATACTGGTATCAGAACGGTCCTCGGGATTGGCTGATATCCAAAGCCCAAGTATCAGCATCGGTATCGGAAGTGAAAAAGTTTGTGACATTTGTGACCCTCCACGGCAAAACCAGTAGCTTGTCTCAAATTTTCAAAATTGAGTTATTGTGTTTTCATGAAAGGGCATAAATCCACCTTCAAAATGATACCTATATCGAATGAATGGGACGACATATGACTGAGATATCAACATTCAAAGGTGTCGGGTTTCTCCTGTCACGCCAAGTGAGAAACGGAGAAATCTGCCTTTGAAGTTGACTATCGCCGTAACACTCACAGACGCTTGGTGCGGTCGCGGCTATGTTTGTATTTACGGTAGCCTACGCTGCATTCACAGCCACACGGATAGCCTACCTGCGTTAGGTTAACTGAACTCGGGAGACGAAGATGGATTCCAGAGAAATATCTTCACGCTAGTCAACCAGTGGATTTAGCGTAAATATTGGAGTAGAGCGGTCAAAACAGAAACGTTTAACATTCTGCTGGAATTGAATTCCTCACCTCAAGAAAGTCACGTTTTTAGGATGGAAAGGGTAAGTTTTTCAGCCAAATTTATTCACAACAGTACAGTATAGACCTTCCACTGTTTCAAAACACTAAAAACAAAAAATCCAAAATTTTACCCCACGCAACATAAACATTCATTTTTCTCGGAAACATCTGTTGCGACAAGCGACTGGTTTTGTCGTGGAGGCTCACATTTATACGGAGCCCACTGCTACTACTATTTAGAAACACTGCTGCCAATGTGGCAAGCTGTCTGCAATTAATTGTTTGCTGTAAAGCCAATAGTGGGCAAAAAGTCTGCCAAAGTTACAGGCAAACATACATATAGGCAAAGGTCCCTTTTTGACTCAGAGGGCAGCCTATATAAGTAAGAGATCATATAAAAGATTTTTTGCGATGCTAAAACATAAAAAGTACAAGAAATAAGTGACCCGTTCAGAGAGTTAAGTCTTAGGCTCATTCTCATTCACTCTTATTCAAATCAGCTCGAGTGGCATTTGAACCTCTATGGGCATCCTCTCAAAGGACTTTCTACACGAGTCCTGGTGTGTTTAGTCTCCACACTGTTGCTTTCATAACTTCCCTCCTCCTCCTCATCATCATTATTACCCCGCATACAGGCCGAGCCTTCCCCAGATACTGCGCTTTTGTAAGCTTCCCTCCTCTTTTGGCCCGACCTTTGACCTGCAGCTGGCTGCTCCCTTCCTGTTTCCTGTTTTCCGTGATAAAACAAACGAGCCAACGAGAAAGAGAGAGCAAGAGAGAGAAAGAAAGAGAACGAGTTTATGACATGTGGACAGAGACAGTGTTTGCACAAAGACTACAACGGAGTCCTCTCTAAATTAGGTGGGAGCGGCAGAGCCGACCGTGCCAGGCTAAATTGGATTGGTGACCAGAAAGACATTTATCCCTCCTTTTAAATTGCGCTTCCACCCTTGTGCAAGAGTGTATACTTTGCCAAAAAGTTCACACTTCCGCTTCAATGTTTCCCAATATTGCACGGTGGAGCCTGTGGGGTTTCTGATTGAGGAACTGATCTGTTAGACCATGCAACGTGCAAAAAGGGTGGAGCAAGAACACAGCGGAATCCGAAGCTATTGGATTGAAAGAAGTGAGTCAGAACTTACGCACAGACGTTCAAAAAATTAGGCATCATTGCCACGGAGATCGTGCCTTTCAAGCTAGAAGCTGGAATGCTGATACCAAAATATTTGCTGGAAATAACCAAGATGAGGATGAGGATCAGTCCCAAATTACTTTAAAGTTCCTTCACTATTTGCTACAGAGAGAGACTTGCTCGTTAGTAGTTTGAAATCAACATGTAAAGTCACTTTTTGACAACGTATTTTTGTAAGATACGCTATGCAAATAAAACTGAACCTGAGCTTTCAATTTAACGATCAATTCTGATTCAGTTCCATCGGATTTTGCTCCGTCACAGCAGATATTCAACTTGACCCGTACCCGAACTGCACATAAAATATTTAAAGGCCTTCCCTCTACGAAAATATGTGCAGTTTGTGAGCTGGAGTTTCCTGGGTGCCCTTGACACAATCATCACTTTACAAATTTAACTCTCCGGAACTCTGGCTTCACAGCAGAACTCTGTCAGGAAACAGCAGTGACAGCAGCCTCACACCCCAGCAAGCCCACACACTCACACATCCAAGCAAGCACGCTGCATAACGACATCCTCACACGTCCACTGCATCGCCTCCGGCCATGTTTATGCTCTATGAAAATAAGCGAAGGACTTTTTTTGCAACCCCCAAAATTGTCTCTGGCTGTGACGGGCAATGCTGAAAGGGAAACAATTCATTCTGTCATTCCTCATTTTTGTTCTCAAATCTGACCTTTATAGGCCTATTTAAAAAGAAACTGGAAGGAAGAGAGAACAAGCCGGTTTTGCTGTGTCTTCAGGGCAAACGGGGAAGTGGGCAGCTGCGCCACAGTCATGCCCGCAAGTGCACTTAAAACGGGCATAAAAAAAGTGTACTACTACTCCACTGGATCAACATTAAGGCTCAGACGAGTAAAATGGGCAAATTATCTCCCATTTTTAAAAGTACAACAGTAAAGGTCACCAAACATGGTTAATGAGCAGGTTCATGTCCATCTAACCCTTTAATTCCTGTCTACTTCTAGCAAGCCTTATAAAGAGCACATTAGAAGTAAGGGTCAACCGATTATTGGGGGCCGATATTAGGCATTTTACTGATTATCGCTATCGGTGTTTAATTTTGACCATCACCCATATTAAGTTATTACAGCTACTGTGGCTCCACTGCCTTCTCTTCTCTCTGTGCCGTTTGCTTGTGACTCGCTGCTTCATTTAATGTCCCGGCCATAACAATCTTTGATTGTTGCTGAGTAGTAGCCAATCAACGCAGAAGCCTTGTTGTCACTCACACCTAGGGGTGTGCGATATATATCGTTTACGATAATATCGAAATTGTTGTTTTAACGATGAGGCAGCTGGCATTATCGAGTATTTCTGCAATTACCAGTGTAAAACAGCAGGACACGTTTTGAACACGCCGTGGCTTTGAGACATGTATTAGTGCGCACGCGTCTGCAGGCTCCGGCGCGCTCTGTGCATTAGCGAAAGGCTAACAGGTTGATGCTGAGCTATGGACGAAGAAAGAGAGCCAGGTCAACTCACTAACAAACTACCAGCTGCACAGTCCGCTTCTGTCGATCTTGTAGACGTGGGGCATCCTCACTCGCGAGGAGATGGTTTGGCTTCAAGAGGGTGGACGTGGCTCAAACCAGCCCAATCTGTCAGCTATGTGGGAAAGCAGTTGCAGCGAAAGACGCCGCGACAGCAAACCTATTTCACCATCTCCGAACTAACCACTGGGCTCAGTACGAAAAGTGTGAAAAGCTTCGGGAGTCCGGTAAATATCTTAACTGCTGTTTTAACGATGTGCGAGATTAAATTAACGAGTATGTAACTCGCTTAAAAAAAAAAAAAACAACCAAAACACAAAAGTTCAGACCACTGCGCGTGCGCAAAGCGAGTTGCGTAGGCGTACACGTTCGACTCGCTGCCTCAAAATGCGTGAACAAACAGCGCCAGATGACAAAACAGCCTCACGATATACGTCGTTAGAGTTAATTGCCAGACGTGGTTCATTCTCACTCGCGTGGCAGTGGTTTGGTTTTGAAAAGACTGATGTTACTCAAAAGACAGCAATCTGTAACCTATGTGGTAAATCGGTTGCCGTTAAAGACAGCTCGACAACTAACTTGTTTCACCATTTGCGAACTAACCACCGCACACAACACAAAGAATATGACAAGCTTAAGGAGTCAGCTGTCCAGGACAAGTCTAAATTACCCAAGGTACAAGCACAACAATACACTCCGCAAACTTTAGCGGACTCATTCTGCAAAAAAGTGCCTTACGACGAGAAAGTAATTTCTTTAGTAGTGTTAGTTTGTGTAAAACGTGTTCACAAATGCTACTTCTGGAGTATTCGTTGGGTGTTTAGATGTTAGTACAGTATGTTAGATTTGTGTTCTTGCTTGCATGCTGCACAGTTCAGTTCGTAGCTCGTAATTGTGATGTTCAGGTATTTTATTCCTTGTGCATTTATAGCTTGTTTACATGAATAGTAGGTGCTCTCATTATAATAGTTTTGTTGGTCTCAGTGCAAATGTTTGTGTATATCCTGTAGACCACTGTTCAGTTATGTACTATAATACATACTGTAAAAAGTTGACTGGTGAATTTAATGTGTTTGTTTTACTTCAGTTTTAATTAAATAAATAAGACCTGTTTTCCTTAACTGTTTCATTAAGTTACAATTCATTTTCTATTACCAAGACCAAGCCAGATCTTAATAAGACTTACAAACACATGTTAAAAGAATGCAAAATATCGTGGAATTATTGTTATCGTCAAAGTCCCAGAAAATATCGAGATAATTATTTTTTTTCCAATATTGCACACCCCTACTCACACCCCACACGAACACACACACACACACAAGTGCAAAGTGAAGGTCAGGGAAGTAGAAGAGGAGAGGGGAGAGTTCTGGTGGGTTTTTTTGCATATTGGTTCCAAATATCAGTTATCGGCCCCCTTAACTAGCAATAATCGGTATCGATACCGGCCTTGAAAATCCAAGCGGTATTCAAACTACATTTATGGTCCTGAAGTTATCTTTTGGCATTGAATGTGCATAAGATCTGCAGCAGTTCAATATGAAAACTGTGAACAGACAATCTATAAGAAATTAACAGTATCTTCACACAGTCCAAGCTAACTACATGAGGAGTTGTGCGTACAATATGTGCAAATATCGTCACAATGCATTACATATTTATTTTCATGCATTGTAATTAACAGCGCCTATTCATTTAGACTCAGACTAACCTTGGTACTAACAAAGCAAAACAAAGTAGATCAGACTCATATCTTTCTTTTTCATCCCTTATCAATAATCAAAAAGCATTTTTTTGGAGAGAGAGTATAGACTCAAAACAGAAAGTGGGTTGAAGTACAGATACTCACATACAGATTAAATACAAACCAGCTTATGCAAGTATTAAAATACTTCAGCATTCAAAAGGACACGCAGCCTTTTTAGGATTGTGAATCAACTTGCTAACTTGTTGAACTGGTTGTATAAAAACCTGTTGAATTTGCTACAAACACAAGACTGTCATTTTATTTTATTTATTTTTTTTACTGAACTGAATTGTTTGACTGCCCTGATGAAGGTGGTAAATGCAAAACAGTTGAGACAATCTCAAGTAAGGCTGTGGCTGCTCTGGTGGGGAGCTTCTAGCTTACTCTTCTGCAGAAGTCACCATCTTTACAACCGCCAGCTTGGCTGTTCACACATGCAGCCCCCACTGCATTTGGCTGATGTGTGTAGGAAAAGTTCTGGTTGTTATCTTTAGCACGTAATACGAGTTGTAGCATTACAGAAACAGACATTCATCCACTGACATACATCAAAGCATCAAATTAACGAGTAACAAACGTCTTCATGGTGAAGTCCAAAGTATAAGTCATATGTTTCCAAATAGGTATGTACACACACACACACACACGCCCTGAGGTAGACCCTCGAAAATGTACTTAAATACAATATTAACGCTAGTAGCATTTTGACTAGCAATAGCATTTTTGACTAGCAATATTAACGCTACTAGCATTTTGACTTGAATGGGCAAAAATTATTCTGTTTTCAGTCACAAGGAAGTGGTGTGTTACTGAACATCTCAAAACCCACGCCTCAGAAGTGTTTCGTGCCCCCATCCTTAAAATGCGTATGAGCAACACACCAACAAACAAAGCAAAAACATCTGCGTTTTGTTTCGTCTGTGCGAACGCCACATGACAAGTAGAGATCTGTACTTTATCTGCAATCTTTTGATCTATTTGAGCGCAAATTCACAGAACGCGATGTGTAACAGGATGTCGCGAGAGCGCGCTTCGCGAGAGCGCGCCGACCTCACCACAACAAACGAAAAAGTTGTTTGCTGGGTTTGCGCTGCTGCTCGCACTAAAGGAAGACGCACAGAGGTTGCCTCGCCGAATGCCACCTAAACGTCAGTTACACCGCACCACTGTAAAACATCTCCCTACCATAACACACTCTCTCACACACACGTGTATCAATGCCTCATTATTCCCTTATCAGCCGCTGCGCTTCCGTCTCGTTGTAACTGATCCATTCGCACAAGGCCTTAATGCCAGAGATAAAACGAGACGATAGTCAAACTCAGTCGACAGGCCCGATTGCCGGTCAAAGATTTGTGTCCACCCAGGTGCATTTAGGGCAACGAGTCACTCGGGTAAGACCGCAGAGCTCTAAACTTAGCAGATGGCCACAATAGCCCTCTAGAAATAGCTTAGGTGCACAAAACCAGGACGCAAGTGCTTGTTACGGCACCGTGTTGTGCCATGCTGGGAAAAAAATGAAAAAGATGTCCATTCGTGATGTAAAAAGGAATGTGAGACCCCTCAGTTTGAGTAAACCAGGGCCCTCAAGACAACTTCGGGCGTTAATTACAGATATTGGCTTTGCCAATATTTAGCACTTTTATGAATACTGGTATTTTTTTAAACCAATACGCCGATAAGATAAACAAAATTTTGAAATGCATGACTTTGCCTCTGATGCAGGCGGCTCTCTCTGTCTGAAGAATGGTCTAGAGGGATGACCCACCCACCAGCATCTGATTTAAGACTTCACAAGTTTAGCCTGAACAACACTGAAGGCTCTGAAAGTTCTCCATTCTGACGTAGTCTTTTTGTATTAAGAACATTAAAAAAATTAAGCATATGCTAAAAATCTTTTAAATGTAAACTGCATTTTTACAGTAGTCAAATGTTGGATACCAGTCTTCTTGATTAGTAATATTCTGTATTTATACTAGCCCAGAAAAAAAAAGCGGTTGACCCCTGGTGCCCCTCGTACCCATAACCTGTAATGGTTGCCTGCTGTTTATTTTCAATTACAGAAGGAGAAGAGAGATTACAAAAACATAAATTCTGAACTATGAAAGTGTATTATCATGTTGATGCACAAGCAAAGCATGGGTCTTACCAAACGTCTCAATACAACATTTAGGAGGTTCCTGAGCCCATTTAAAGAGAACAAATTTCCCTTGTGCTCCGTGTTAAAGTCTGATATCATAACAGCTCATAAAAACACTTCGACACCTCATGAGTACTACAGAAATTCCAAAGGAGAGCAAAAATTCAGCTGCAAGTTAAGTGGGCAGAGTAAAACAGTTCCTTGTGGGTAAAAGCGCACCTTTGACTTTCCGCTGTAGCATCTGTGGGTGTTAAGTAAATAGCAGTGGAAGTGGCTTCTCGTCTGGTTTAAGAGAAAATGTGTCTGAGCTTTGTGCTTTATTCTAACCTGGTGGCTGTGTTAAAAAGTAAGATTATTTGAGGTGTTTTTTTTAACAAATCTTGACAATGACCAAAATCAATGGTAAAAAGCACACAGTGCACCACAACATAGGGAGGCCACTGCAGTCTAGGGAGCAGGCCCTTGGGGAGGCTACCTTGCTCACGAGTACTTTCAGTGGCAGCTTTACCAGGTCGGGATTTGAATCAGTAACCCACAGATCACAGTAGCATCTCCCAGCTGTTATACTGATTCATATGTTACAATTTTAAGGCATGAAGGTGATTTTCTCCTTCCAGTTTTGAAAAGAACCAGCATTACAGGATACGAGGTAGATTCCAGAATGTGTTAAACACAGCTTCTTGAAAAGAATATGTGCATAAAGGTTGGTCACTCAATGGGCCATTGTGGACGGTCTGACCTGGGGGGAAAAAAGAAACAGGAAGGGAAGCGGTTTACAGGAACCACTTCCCTTGCTCATCCATGTGAGATGCGGCGTGACTCTTAGTGTTAAGTTGGAGATTTCACCCCGTGGACAGACGTGCCGCCCTCGCAAACACGTGCTGCTGAAGCCAAGCTCTGACATGTGGTGTGGTGAAGCTCTGAGGGCTGCAGGTCACTGACTGGGATGGAAACGGCCTCTAATCGGAATGTCAAAGTAAACTCTGTCATCTCCGATCCAGATTTTGTGCACAAGGGGCAGACAGAACACGCAATTATAACTAATCTAGAACTATAAACTAGAAAAAAAGGTGTAATTGGGTTTCTTAACTTTTGGGAAGACGATCAGCAGCTGTAGTTTTATGCAAACAGAAAGTCCGTGGGCAAGGATCTCACTATCTATGAGAATATTCAAGGACAGATGTTCATAAATAATGTTTTACTGAGTATAACATTTCGGAATGAATATTAATAATAAACAGACGCACCAACAACTGTGCTTAGGCACCAAAAGCAAATTTTTGAAATCAATGTTCTCTCATCTGTTCCTCAAATAAACGTGATCGGTTAAGATTCCCCACATGACCATCTTTACGTTCACACAAACAAGTCGGCTTGTGCCAAGTCATGAGTTGCTATGGGAACCCAGATCTCAGGCTTTCTTTGAGGAATCGAAAAAGAGAGTTTTGCCCGAATCAGCTCTCTGCAGAATCTATATGACAACCTACAATGACAACGCACAGCGGTAATACAAAGTGCACAAGCAGGGAGAAGTAAGGGGAGCAAAATATCCACATACTGTATGAAAATCTGACCAAACAGTGACATTAAAATAAATTCAGATCTTAAGTAAATGTTTATAGTTCATTTTGATGGGGCATTGTTTGACTTCAAAAGAAGAGTTACAAAAATTACAAATATCGGGAGGTTATATTTTCGGCCATATTGTCCAGCCACAGTGCTGAGGTAGGTAAGTCCAGTCGTGAGAGAGAGCAGAATTCTGGAGGTGTTACTTCTGGTGAATGTTTACCTGAGATCAGGTGCGATTGTTCCGAAGTCATGCGTGATGGAAAACCTGCTGGATACTCACTCTCTCTAGGAGCAGAACTACCCACCCGTGTCTTTTCTGTTAAACTTTACAGTTTACTTAAAGGGGAAGGAACCCTCCAGATGTGAGCGTAACACAGAACTAGGGAACATGTTCTGAGCCAAACGTCAAATCAAAGATACCAACTAATTATGCAGAAAAGAATTAACAGTGAAGTGTTTGTAAAAGACAAAAACTGAAAACCAGAATTCCCAGAAATTTATTCACTGCTGCTTTAAGCTAAGTGTGATGTGTATAAGTTGTAAAGGGGACAAACAGACAAACATAGATTAGTAAGACAAAGGCATTACTTCAACACTGAACCTTCATTTGAGTATCGTCTTAAATGCAAAACGCAACACCTACCAAATACACACCACACATATACCCATCTACCTCATATCCTGTAACATTTGCCTGCTATTTATTTCCAATTAATCAATGTGTAAATGTGTAAGTGAGAGATATCAAAAGCAGCACACCGTGCTCTTTATTTCTGCGTGACGTTGATTCAAATGTGAAAAGAGAAACGTCAAGCCTCTTCTCTTTTTCGCAATAAGGCCTCTGTGTGTGGAAAGAGAAAAACGAGTCACAGAGTTCCCTATGTCTGACCCTCCCCGTAAACCAATTCAACATGACCAAGAGAGGCAGAGAATTCAGAAATGGAAAGGAGAGAGAAGAGTGAAAGCCGGCCTATTTTGGGTCACCTTTAAGCCCGCTATCTATCAGGGAACGTCCCTGCCAGAACACTTCCTCTTTCGCCCGCGCCTATTTGCATTGAGCCCAGCTCTTTGTCCACTTTGTGCACAGGGCCGATAGGGAGGAAAAGAAGGTGTGGAATAGATACAATCAGTCGGCATTATGAACACAGTCCGGGGCAGGCAGCTGATCCGATCTGAGTCTTAAAGCTATTGTTTGGCTGTGAAGTGGTGGACATCCCCAATGCTCAATAAAGGGTTTCTCACAAGACGACCAGTTTCACAACCAACAAACGCTTCTGCTTTTAGCTCGCCCTCCCACACAGCCGACGTTAAGTTGCTGAGCCGTTTCCCCCGACAGAGAAGCGCTTCTGAAACGCCTGAGAGAAGGAAAGACAGGCTGCAAGAGGGCGGGTCAGAGACTTTCGGACATCTAGTCCCAAACCAGATACGAGTAGCTGTTTCTATACGCCTTTGCTATTTGACTGATAAAATCAAAGGTGAATTAAAACTAAATCATAGTGAACACACCACAGCACAACACTCACTGCACCACAATGAAACATGACCTCTGCATTTGACCTGTAAAGGAGCAGCGATGGGCAGCATCCAGAGAGTTGTGCTTGAGGACAGCACCTTTCCCATGAATACTTCAGTGAGATCTTTAGAGGTCCGGGATCTAAACCAGCTACCTCCGAACATGTGGCCAACTCCGTAATTATTACGCAACCAACTGCCCCTTACAATGAAAATAATTACAAGTCACAGTAGTAAAGCTAGTCATAAACTAACCAGCTCTAAAGAGCCATTAAGAAGAATATTAGTGAAGATCAACTGCACAGAGTTTGTTTTTGACTAGCAAATCGCAACAAGGTGATCTGTTAGCTAACCAACATTACTAACACGCTAGTAACAATGTGTATCTCATGTGACATCTCTTTAATCCATAACACAAGAATACCGCCGCCATAGTTACAAATACAGCATCTATATCTGTGAGATATAGCAACAGCTACTAATCTGGCATTTTAGACCTCCAGTCGTGGAGGTTTCCCATCCTGCCTGGGTGTCACTTCTGGTTCGCATCTACCTGAGACCAGGTGTGAAAGTTTTGAAGTCAAGTATGATGAAACTAGGCATGCACCAACCCAACGTATTCAGTTCCCATACCGATGACTAGGGATGCACCGAATATTCGGCCACCGAAAAATTTCGGCCGAAAATGGCCAAAAATGCATTTTCGGTTTCGGCCGAATTTTTTTTTTACGCGACCGAAACAGTGATGACGCAAGCAACAACCGCAACCTGCACGCGCCAGATTGGATTTACAGTGGATGCGTGTGCGCTGCGGTGCGTCTCCGACCCGACACGGCAGCCGCAGCTAATCACCGCCAATAAAGTCAATGCATCAGTTTACACCAGATCTGCTGCGTTGCGTCTCCGCTATGGCTCTGTTCCGTCACATGTCCGGCAGTCTGTCGAGATGCGCATCAAGTTTATTTTTGACGGATACGGATCAAGAACAATGCTAAACACAAACACAAAGTTGAGCAACAACAAGGACAAAATGAACTAGGAAGCCTATTAATAATGTTTGTAGTGCGCAGTTTTAGTATACTGTTTTACACTGGATGAGTGTCCACTGCGGTGCGACTGCGCTGCATTTCCATTCCGTCTGAGGCCGTCCGCCAATTCGCACTGGACGCGTTTGTGGTCTGTATCTGATCCGGGGCGCCGCTCGTTTGCGAGATCACATGATCACGGGAGAATTGTAAAAGATCGTGCGGACGCGCACTTGATGCAATGCTTGACTTTAGTGAGGTAAGTACACACAGTCCCAGCTATAACGGCAATATTACAAAAAATTAATAATTATAATATAATTTCTTTATATAATAATTTAATAATTATAATAATTTCTTTCAGTGTTTCGGTTTTGGTTTTCGGCCAAGTGTTTCCTCATTTTCGGTTTCGGCCCAAAAAAATCATTTCGGTGCATCTCTACCGATGACGATACTTGGGCTTTGAGTATCGGTCGATCCTGAGCACCGATTCGATACCAGTTTTTAATTAATAAATTGTGTATTCCTCTGCGAGATTTTTCTGTTATGCTTAAGCAAATACTTGACTTCAATATTGTTTTCCTAACTAAAACAATGTAATAATTACACACACATATGCATATGCTAAATTATTTATTATTAAAATAACATCTAAAAAAATGATTTATTTAAACACAGTTCTGTAATTTTCTGACGGTCCCTAATCCTGCAGCGCTAAAACCATCAGGAAAACAAAGATTGCAAGCGAGAGCTGGTTTTTAAAGCAAATTAAATAGTATAATCATGCGATATGCTTTTGGGGTTGAAGTGTGTTGTGTTGCTTGTTATCGGACCCATATCCAATCCACATACTGGATCGGTGTATCCCTAAATGAACCATGCTGGATGCTGCCCACCCCTGGTGTATATTTATTGGTGCTTTTCCACTTGTACCAGGATCTGTGCCGGAAGCGCGAAAAATGCTGTTCCATTATTTATAAAGTGACAAATACCCACACTGTCTTGGCCCTGCTTGGCTGCAAACACATCAGCAACTATGTTACTAGGATAAGCCTTATACGGTGCAATATCAAAGCATGCTGTAACTGCTGTGCCATCGCAGTACAGTTTAGGTACAACACAGTTCCCGTATACCTACAACAAAGCATATTTTGAAGAAAGCTATGAGAGCCTTATCTTTCTATCACACAATGACAGGCTACAAAAACCAACATGTCGTTGAGAAGACCAACAAGTGAGAAAATGAGAAAACTGCTAACTGAGAAAAAGGAAGTTGGGTAAAGAAGGCTTAATAAGCGAATCGTGGAAAGGTGGTTTTCTGATGCAGCGTCCAAACTCCGGAACTCACCTGGGCTGAGAATTCTCCTCGTACATGCGCTCCTTGCCCTCTTTGAACAAACTGATGGTTTGCTTGGTCTTCTTGGTCAGGTTCTCCATGAAGATGCGGAAGTACTCGTTGTCACCAAGCGTCTCCATCTTGCCCTCGTAGCGGGACAGGATGGTGCGGAGGTGCTGGTAGGTGTCGGGCAGCAGGTCCAAAATGTACGGAGGGCTGTTCTTCAGTGCCAGCTTGGGGTTCTGGCACAATCGCACCACCTAAGGGGAAGAGGGAAGAAAGTTGAAAATGCAAAGCAAAAATAACTGGACCAAGGTCCAAGCATAGAGAGCTTAAGACAGGAATTAGATTTATGCCATTTTGTCAGGCGCTTTTATCCAGACACTTCCACTTCCTAATTACTAGGACTCCCCTGGAGCAACTTGGAGAAAAGCCTTATTCAGAAGCCCAACAGGGCAGCACTGTTTTTAATATTTGACTACCCAATGCAGGCTTTTATTCCCTCAGACCACCATAACACCACCGCCCCATACATGCTTCCCAGCCCATTTGATAGATCAGATTTCAGAGTTTTACTTTGATGCATTGATGAGTGAATTGGTCGACATCAACAGCCAATCAATTCTTGTCTATAATTCATGAAGGGGAGCTGCATTTTAAAACTGAGATTTTGAAACCAAACGAAATGCTGACACGCCTGACCTGCTGAGAACATCAATATTAAAGGCTTGTGTTTCATATTCTACATCTGTATTACGGTTTAAATTTCGAGATTTCAAACTACTACCTCTTTATGTATTTTATATTCTCTGTTTTAATTTATTTTACATTTTTCTCTTGGCATCTGTTGTTATATGTAAGATTCAAAATGACCATAATACATATTAGGGTGAGGCCATAACACTCTGTATTATTCTCAGTATTGTGGTCTCAGGTGTGATGCCACCCGACTTTACTGCATTTTGAACTTTGTCATTACTGTGAACAAATATTTGCACAGCAGACTACTTCATATATTTTATAGTCTTTTTTTCAAATTTCTATTTGAAACTGCTGTTAAAGTGTTCAATGTGCAGAAACTGAGCCTTTTGTGTCATTGTACTGTATAACCATGTGACAAATCTTGAGCTTGAACATGTGATACTTGACGTTACTTCCACGCAATATGATTTAAACCAGTAATGCAGTAATGACTTAAACCAACGCTGCATGTAGCATGTGTGTTAACAACTGTTCCCTCATTAATTCCAGACTACGGACTCAAAGCCTTGTGATATATGACCAGACTTTCATCGACGTTATGCTGTTGCTGTTTTAGATTTGCTTTTCCTCCTTTCTTCCTGAAGAAAGACCCATTTTAAGCCGGTAGAAATTCAAGTTTTGGACTTTAACAGTCAATTGCATCTTATCGTGGCCTTCAGCATCCGCGTTCAACTCATGTTGAAAGAGAAAAATGACCAACAAATAAAATGGGAAGGACATGCACTGAAAAACAGAAGTGACACCAGGGTAGAGGAGATGTGTCAGAAGACTCTTAATAGCGTTCTGTTACTTTATCGCCAAAACCCTTTAAATTGTATTCTTAAACTGCAAAAAAAGCTAAATGTGCCTTTTTAAAAAAGACTAATAGAAAATGACTAAAGTCCTCCTACTTCCAACACTTAAGATCTATTGTGAATTATTTGCAAGCCACTTTTTCTAACTATTAAAGCCGTCCAGTCATCATCAGAAAAGGTTTTCTCATCACTAATAACACAAAGATCTAACACCCTCACAAAGTGTCTATTTTTAGACCACGCACAAAAAGTCTGTTCCCACATCCTTGTTGATAACGGAACAACGCTCGAGTTCATTTTCATCGTCCGGTAAGAATCAAGCATGCATTGAAGAACGCAGGAGTAGGAATCGGGAGGCTATTTAAAAACCACTTCTGTGGAAGAGCCACATCTAGCCCCAAGGCAGCAGCAGATCTGCGTATTTTTAGAGAGCAGTTTATTATGTGGCGATGTTTTAAGGCTCAGGGTGCTTTTTTGCAAGCTGCAAGTTAGAAAGTGCAGCTATACGCAGTATTGCACATGACCTTGCATTCAACATCGCATACTTATGGTCAGAGATCCAGAGTCCAGTAAGAGAAAACTGTCTCAAGCAAAGATGCAGGACGTGGTCCAAAATGTGCTGTGATCCAGTAGCTAATGTTCTGAAGTAGCCGAACAGTTGTAGTGACATCTTTATGCTATCAACAACTGACTGTCAAATAAAATAAAGTGCAATTCAACAGCATTTTAACAAGCTTTTTGATAAAGTTTCACATTAACCTGAGGGGGACTTGATGAATAAAATAAACGTACTTCATTTTAAGTAAAATAAGGCTGCGTTAAAAATAGAGGTTTGCGGGAAAAGCGATTAATTTTTTTTAAAAATGCAAATTACAATGAACACACATGGTATGTGCATTTCCAGTGTATATACATTGACTACCACATAGAGCAAAACAGAACAGGTTAAAATAAAACTACAACACAAGAAATGTTGCACAGAGAGCAATAGAAACGGTCAAAAATCTAATAAAAGAGCGTCTGGGACTATGCTGACCTCGGGTCTATACTAGGGCTGGATGATATGACCTCAAATCAATAGCACGATTAAATATTTTATATTGATTACGATTAATGAATGATTTTGGGGGTTTTTTGCCCTCGTAGTTCACTGACGAGACCCGTACTCACCTATTTAAAAAATGTTTCTAATGAATGAGTTCATATCTTTGTGACTTTAAATTAATGCACAAAGGAAACGCACAGATGCAGTTGCAGACAGGATGGGCTGGAGTCATGTGACAACACTCAAAGTGGTATGCTTTTAAGGGGACAGTACATGAATACACACAGGAGAAAGTAGCAATAGAAATGTGTGTGTGTGTGTGTGCATACGTGTATATATATATATATATATACACACACACACACACAGTACATTAACAGAACTGAAAAATAAACTATTGTCATGGATAAAATGATGTCAGTTAGAGATGCCGAAAGTTGGTTTCAATTTCTTGAAAAATTCAAGAAATAAAGTGCTTTGTATCCCCTCTTTCACCAACACAAACACGCTTATCTGTCCGTGATATGCACATTAGCAAGGTACCGTCACCTTCTGAACTATTGATCAAGACGCGGCTGGGAAATTTGAGGAAAGCGGCCCCTGCTCAAATGTCAGCAGCCCGGCACGTGTGAGGCGGCACCGCTAGGGAGATATCAGCAGTAGCCTCCCCACCAGGACTGTGACTGACCTTCTGTTAGGGCCGGGGAATTAATTGACATAAAGAACCTCTACTTGATGTACATATTCTGTGATGAATTTAGTTAATAGTCTTGAAAGCTTGAATCGAAGGCAACTGGGCTTTTTGAAGATATTTCACCCCTCATCCAAAATGCTTTTTGCTTTCAAAAGCTTTCAAGACCATGTCCTGAACGACTGAGACCGGACACATACAATTCTGCTAAAAGCCTTCTCAGTTTGCATTTATGTAACGTTCCCTTAAGACCATACTACCTTGTGGGTCGTCATGTGATTCTTCCCCATCCAGACTGCCACTACATCAGTGTGTACATGCACTCTTTAAAAGCTGAGCATATTTACAGTACAAACCTTGTTGGTAAAATCCTAAAACTAATCCTTCAATAATCGCAACCGAGATAAAATGGTCAATTAGTCACCGATTTTCCATCGTCCCTTGTAGCGCCATCTGTAACAGTGGCGAGAGTCACACAACGCCGCCTCAAAACCCTTTTCTCACGCTCATCCTGACCAGGCCACCACAGGCTTGACAAGCAAAAGATAAAGGCTGTCGTCAAAGGACGTCCTCGCAACTATCAGCCAGTGCACACGCGGTCACACGGAGACTTATAAGCACTATCGCTCCTCTGCACATACTCTAGCTCTGGTCTGGATTGAGAAAGACTGCTAACTATCGTCCCCACTTGTGACTCCCCCACGCGGTCCTCTAACCTCGGGACGGGAACTTGAGCAAAGTCACAAGCCTTGACTCACCAAACCAGAGACAATGAGCAAGCAAGTTAAAAAATATCAACAGGTGCAAAATTTTGAATGAACAAAAACTGATGAACACAGCAGCAAGATCAGCAAAGCAGGGAAAGCACATTTTTATATTTTGTTTTGATTAATGAATTCAGTTTTTACATACATGTTTACAGAGGTTCACTGCTTCATTTCAAATTAAGTGCTGTGATGTTTTTGGTTGTATGTCCATTCCGAAAATTATACATTTGCTGAGATCTGACAAAATGCTTCTGTTCGAATGTAAGACCTCAGAGGGTTTTATACAGTTTTATGCATAAAGCCAGATGAGTTCCGAGCCAGACACCAAAAAACCAAGCTAAAATTTTTTTAAAAGTCAGTGCCAAATTTTTATTGAAAAGTAGTCAGATTAGCACAACTCCTGAGAGCATTTTCAGATTTTGTTTTGCAAAAATAAAACCGACCTAAAAAGCTCTCAAGCTTTCAGGGACATTTGACAAAATCATCAAAACGTTAATTTCAAAGAAGTGAAAGAAGTGCAGCAAAATGTGACTTAAAATGTTGTGATATTTTGGTCATATGTCCATTTCTACAAGGCATAAATTTGCAGTTCTGATAAAATGTTTCCAATCACATGCAAGAGGTGTTACTAAACATGCACAAACAGTCTCAGAGGGTTTGATGGTTCTTTAAAAGTCATCCGTTAACCATCCTGATCTGCTTGAAAAGCTTGAAGAAAAAAAAACAATTTGCATTTCTACAAAAATAGCCAGGCCTTTCTGATAGATGAACTGCAAACAAAATCTAAATACGGGCTCTCACGCATGTGAAAGTACGTATGAGCAGTTAATTTCCAGAAATGAGTTATTTACATTTACAGGATTTATCAGACGCTCTTACCCATTACATGCTCTTGTTAATGAGAATTGAGGGTAAAGGGTCTTGCTCAGGGATCCAGTGGTGGTAGCGCTGGGGGTAGGACAGAGCTGGATTTGAAACGAAGACCTCCTCTAGGCTCGCAGACCAGCACCCTACCACTACATGTAAATCACACGCTTCATAACGTTATGATATATCAATTCAACAGAAAACGATTCAATGTGTACCGATGTCACAAAGTCTACTACGATATGACTTTGATTTGGAGAAAATTCAACCATTGTGTAGTAATATTGAGAAGTAAACCACGTCCACTCAGCATGACTTTAAAGGGACTTTATAAGGAACAGTTTAATCGAAGGGCAACATTTACAGTGTAGCAAGCCTTTTGGTTTCGGACGGAGGATGCTACTTTTTCCAATTGCTTAGTCCGACTCTTCCCTCCAAAAGCGGTCAGAGTCCATTCACATAAACCCTAAAGACGCGCTTGGATGTGAGGGCTAATGAATGCAGTGCACGAAGCTATACATAGATCCACCCGGAATTATAAAGAGCATCGTCATTTTACAAACCATCAGCTGATCAATACATCGCAGTATGCTATGAAGACGTGACCAAACCTTAAGAGGAAACGTTCTAAACTTGGCTTTACCATTATCTTGTTGCAGCGATATGCTCTGGTCTGTTAGGCCTAAATCTAGGGCCGAGAGCACTTTTTAAAAATGTTCTCAAGACAACGAATAGCGTTAGCGTATACTGGAACTGATAAAGATTAGTCTCAACTCCAAACTAAAGGGCTGCCATTCATTAGCAAATGAATACAGGCAAGAAGACACACAAAACCCCAATACACGGGCCATTACCAACACTGATCTGTAAATCTGACATCAGTGTTTAGCCAACATCCAGGTCACGCTGCTTTAATACGCTCTGTTCCTGTTAACCAATTAACTACAGAAAGCTGGATGGACAAGCCACTACAAACAGGGACATTTTAGATAATTAACCTGAGGCCACTGGCTCCATGCTTTTAGCCTGAACTGGCCAGTTTGATTAACTGGTGATTCCTTCCTGTAGTCATTTAGCTGCTTCATCTTAACAAAACATCTCAGATAGACCCAGGCAAACCCATTAAACAATTTCAGGTCTGCACATTTCTCTCTCCTCATCTTTATTTGCACTACATCAGCAATTTTGAACTAGTCATTAATTGTGTTGTGCTGCAGCTGCTGTCAGTAGTTGCTGGTTAAGTTCTGAAATGGGAGAAATGTTAATCATAACTAATGCTGCAAAATTCTGCATAAATCATTGCAAAAGCATACACCGACATATTTCCCCATGCTGTGCACATCTGATCAGTCATCACCAATTTTCAAAACTCACACATCTCTGCCCTACTTAGCCTACCAAATACTACATAGTCATGGAAGATGTTTCAATCAAATGACATGTAAACTACCTGCTCTGAGCCTGTCTCGCCCTGCACTTCTGATGCGTGTGAGAATTCAAAATCGTTCATTTATGATTAAACGCTGTAGTTAAAGTGTTGCAAGCACAAAGCTTCTGCTCTTCTCACACTTATTTGAAGTAGTTCTCCTTTTTATAGGCCGAAAACAATAAGCAGCATTATTTTTACTGAAGAACCACTGCCAATGTGGCTTTTAGGTCTTGCTGTAAGAAAACTAGACAAGAGAGAGAGTAAAGACAAAATATACACCAACTCTAGACGGAGCTGGATCTTCCCAGTTGCCAACAATGAACCTTAAACAGCAACTTTTGACAGTCTTGTCGTTTTCTTTGCTCATGTATCAGCCAGAATGTTACAGGAAACATGAGGTCAGCATGCAACCACAATTTTTTTCCATGAACTGCAGTTCTAAGGGCAGGCTGAAAGGCAGTCAAAAATAATTTTAACACAGAGAAAAAAGTCTTAATAAAAACAAGTTTCAGGATGTGATGAAACAACAATACTAATGAAGTAACAACACTTTTTCAAATATAATTATGGCAAGGATTCTGTGCCGTATCATTAATAACATGTCACGAAATCTCCTTACTGAGGTAAAAAGTCAAAAAGTCTCTTTACAGTAAGAACATTTATAGTGGCATAACATTTAACCAAAATGTTGCAAAATGCCATATTCAGAATGACAGTAAACTTTGGTATTATCTCTGAATAACAAGTGTAGCTTTGTTTTACTGACAACTAAAAATAAAAATGCTGCACTGAACTCATCTTACATATAGCGTCTCATAAGGAATATGTTTCATTCCAGAACTGACATCTCTGATAAAGAGAACATGCCATACAAGGTCTCACTGCACTTGTGTTTGTTTAAATATCAAAAGCAGTAAAAAATCCTGGTCAATATCAATGAAGCTTGATTGTCCTTGACCAAGGTGAAATTTTGGCTTCAACATTAACCAGGTCAACAAATTATTAGTCCCAATCTGCAGCAGATTTAAACAGTGAGAGCTCAACTATGATTAGGACTTTAACTTGATGAACCTGGATGTCACGGCCCTGCTTTTAGACTCTTAAGATTTAACAGATCACTATTCCTCATTCATTCAGAAAGAAAAAGATCAAGACATATCCCATTATTGTTCAGACACCATTCCTACCTTGCAGTAGTGGGCCTGACTTTCTGTAGCCAAATTTTAAAAAAGCCGGGGGGTTCATTCAGGTTCATCAACTCAAAAGCCTGAGATCTGCTATAAAAACTCCTTGTCAGTTCATCCAGGTAACTGAACATGTTCTTTGTCATCACTCCACTACTTGCTAACATTAGGGTGATCATATGTCCTCTTTTTATCTTGTGAATGTACTCTTTTTGAGTAAATACGTTTATAGCTGGGTATCAACATCACCAAAAATGTCCAGGATTACGCTTTCTATTGTCTCCCTTAAATGTTCCATTTTTAATTGCTCCTTGTTCCTTTAGGGCTCACCTTCCTGTGTGCCATCGTTGGTCAGTTGTGTTTGATCTCATCAACCAGATTTGAATGGACATGAAGGCAATTCTATTTGAACCCCTTCCCACACCAAACACTGCAATTACTTGACACCCCTCCCCTCATGCAAACACAGGGGTGTAAATCACAAGTTTCATCAAGATATTGTACTGTATTGACTGAGTAGACAACAACTCAATGTCTGTTGATATCACAAGGTCTTCTATGTTACAATGTTGATTCAATTTGATTTAGGAGCAGCAATTGAGACAATATTAAACACTGTTTTAACACAAACAACTTCCAATCAAATCACGAAAAGCAACTAAAATATCATGACATTCTGATTCTAGAACTCAACCAGACAGTCTTCTGATTTAAAAAGTAAGCCTTCTATTTAACAAAGTGACATTACAATATGTACGTCAGACCAATGATTTCATTTTACGGTACTATGGGTTTGCTGATCATTGAATCAATGTATGGCTGTATTGCGATGTCTCTCTGTCTGTCTCTCACACATACACACACACTGACTGCAGGAGTATGTCAACCTCAGGTCACCATCCTACCCATAGCGTCCTCTTTTTTTGAGAATCAAGCTAGTCACCCAAATAAGATATAATGTTTGATGCAAACATATACAGCGTGTGTAATCGAAGAGGCACAAGTCAGGACGCCATGTTTGTAGTTTGTTAGGACTACAAGTCGGATAAATCCAGCTACTGAACTTCTGCACGAAAAAAAGCCACCCGGCTATAAGTTCAAATGGTTCTGTCAGAGTCGGAGCTCGTATTTTTCCTCCAGTTTCCGTGACAGCTCAACATGCAGCACAAGCCGCAGCTACAGACTCCTATATATTTGCTCTCCGTCCTCGTCGGATCTCCGGTGATAAATGAAGTTTTTCCGGACAGGCGGGGAACGGAAATAAAGACGGAGCCGAAGCTGCAAACCGATGCCGGACCTGACGAGCTCGAACGCGGCCTCCCATCTTACGGCCAGCCAGCTGACACGAAAGAACATTTGGCTAAGACCTTAGAGTTTGAGAATAATGTGGATCTTATATAAAATGAGAACAAAGCATAAAAAGGAGATTTGGGGGATATGAAGCTAGGAAAGGGCAGCCCTTTAACAGCATCCGTTTATAAAAGGGCCGCGCAATATACAGTTTCAACCCTGCCACAGGCGCTTGCGCAATAGTCACATCTCAGAAGCTGCAAAGTCAATTAAGACTAATTACATCAAACCCGTTGTGTTAAAACTTTTTTGCTGCTTGGTACAAAAGAAAAACTCGCATCTTTCTAATTATTAATGTAAAATCCTTAAGAAGAATATTTTTCATTATCGCATATTTTAGAGTACCTGGATAAAGTTCAAGAAAGAATGGTTGATACTTTAATAAATTAGAGCTTATTTTTTCCGCATTTTATGCAGATGAACTCCCCACCACCACTCAACAATGGCTCCTTCTCTCTAAGGAGTAACTCAAATAACTAGCTAAAAATCCCTATACTTCTTAATAATGCAGTAGAATTACTGCAGTATAACACTTCCCCAAAATCGCGCAGCATTAGTTTACAGGCTGACACGTTCGGACTTTACTTAGCTAGTTGTTCTCAACAAGCCATGTTGCAGAAAAAGAGGCCGCTAAGCTGCGCTATGCTAAGCTAAGCAACGCACAGGCTAGCAGGGCCGTCTGGCTTTGCTAACGCTACGTGCTAACGGCTAAGATGTTAGCATTTAAAAAGCCCGACACCCTCCCTCCTCCTTCCTCTTCCCATTCCCCTTTTCCTGGTTTACCTTGTCCATGAGTTTCCAGCATTTCTCCACCGTCTTTTTGTCCACGGCGCCGGGCTGGTGGTGGGTGTGATGGAGGTGATGGTGAGGCTGGAAGGCGTCCTTCATCATGCCAATGAACCCGCTCCCTTTCTTCAGATTTCCGGCCATATTTCGGGCTCGGCCAAGTCGGACACAGCGGCTACCGACACTCGGCGAGGCGGATGAGGGGGAGAGACGAGACGAGCGAGCCTCTCTCTCTCTCCCTCCCTTCTCTCTCTCTTTCTTTCTTCCTTCCTTCCTTTCAACAAGGCAAGGCAAAAGCGCGACCGAGCGTTCCTCCCTCCCCCCACCCGGGGTAAAGGGAACCAGACAGCGCCCGGGTCGGAGTGGAGCTAGGCTCCGTGAGAGAGAGAAGAAGCGCTCCTAGCGACGCCGAGGCCGCCGGACAAACCGCTTCGTCATCGGCGTTCAAGTGTGTGTGTAACAGACGAGAGAAGGAAGGCAGGCGGGCAGCGGCGGCGTCCGAAGGGCAGACTTTTTAATCTGCGCGGTAGCTTTGCCGAGAGACGTCGCTCGATTTTTCGCAAAGAAACAGCCGCCTTGTCAACGCCACCCTGCGCTCTTCCCCTTTCCCCACCTCCCCAGCTCCGGTTGGGAGGCGGGAGGAAGGAGGAGGCAACGACGAGCACGAGGCGCTGCTTTTTTTTTTTAACCGGTGTGGTTTTTTTTTTAGCCGGTTGCTTAAGCCGCCAAATCGAACACAACCACCACGATGAGACTCGGTTGCGAAGGGAGAGATAAATAAATGTTTTATCTCTATCAATTTTATCTTCGAGTCTCTCCTTTCCTTACTTGGTAACTGTCTTCTTCCTGTTCGTCCCCTTCCGCCTTGTGGAAAGGACCAATCGCTGGTCGAGCACCGTTTGAAGCCACGCCCACACTAACCACGCCCTCTTCAAAATAAAGCCGCGTTCACGACGCGCCGTGGTCTCAAACCACTTTGGGGTCAAACTGACGATAAAAATAGCTCTGCGTTAATGTACGGTTTACATTATTTCCCACTTTCTGGTGTTACACTAGGGGCAAAACTAGGCCTTAAGGTAAACCAGAACATATTTTCTAAAGACTGTAGACACATCTGCTACACACTTTCAGGCTGCAAAGAGAAACTGCTGAGAGCTTGAGCTCCAGTTTTAAGTTACTCATTGGTCCGCACAAGCGAAAGAGGCTATTATAACTGACATGTCTGCTCCTTATTAAGGTCCAAATGATCTATTTCCTGTGAACCAAAACATATTTTCTAAAGGTTTTTTTTAGTTTGTATTAAAACTCAGGATACGTGTCTGTTACAAATAACCATTGCCCAATTATTCTTTACAGAGAATGTACCTTTAAATATAATGTACATAGCACACCACTCTTTGTTTTACTATTTTAATGTTTTATGACGCTTTGAATTAAATATTTGTTCAAGCTCTGTTCTGTCTGTCCCTTAACATTTTTCTTGTACATTCGTACGAGTGAATCAGGTTTACATTTAACTGCGTGCCCTATACTATACACGTACATAACTATGCATGCGACAAATAACGAAATCATGGAATTTTACAGATATATATAATTTATACAGGTTCATGTGCGGATTATGAGCTGCGTGGCAAAATCTAGGGCTAGTTGTCCTCTCAACTGGACCAAGTGAGTGGAAGAGTTAAAGAGTTATTTTTGTACTGTGCGTAAATAGATATAATAGATATAGAGTTATAGATATAATATCGTGTTTAGTCTTAGAAGTGAACTAGATTTTAATTTATGTACATGTCCTTGCATAAATGTGTATGTGTCTACTAAAGAAGTCTCGAATCTTAAAATACATTTTATTCTTTCTATTCTTGACTAACTACCATTAAAAACAATTATTAAAGAAAGGTATTAATTGGTGAGGGCAAATGAAAAGGTTTTTTTTAGAACACGGTAGAAGAAACCAAACTATCCCGGACACGTACGAAAAATGACGATTGTGGTCCTTCCAGTAATTTACATTTTTGAGAATTCTAGTAAATGTGTGACCCACAAAATCTTTGTTTTTATTATAACTTAGAGCGGTTGGAAACGGTACCACGCCCCCAAATCGGCCAAACCAATAGTGTTGTTTTCCCAGAGCACGTAGTCCCGCCCACCTGCCCATGCTAGAGAAATGATTGGCTGCCCCGCGTCCCGTCCTTCGTACCCTAGCAACCACTGTTTTTGTGGACTCGCCCGTTCTGTCGCTTTACCGGCTCGTGCTCGTTATGCCTCCGAAGAAACGTAAAGGAAACGCCAAAAAGCCCCCAAAGCCTAAACCTGCTCAAGGTGTTTTTTGTGGTTATGGGCTCGGGAAAATGTCAATAACAAATGTTTATGCAAATTATTGAAAAAATAATGCCCAGAACTGGTAAACAAATGAATATTTGTGTGTTTCTTTTGCGTGCCGTTGCAACCGTTTACAGCTTTCGTTATTTTTCGTCTTCTTTTCTAGACAATGAACTTGAGGAGAAGTACCGAAGAAGTGTCCTGGATGTGGCTGTTTTAAAAGAACACATTGGTAAGAAAAGGTATTCTACAGATTACTCTAAGTAACATATAAGTATTTAAACAAACTGTATAAAATATACAGTATACGTTTAGTTTTAATGGAAAATCGTCAAAAAAAGAAGACAATTTAATTCGGGGAGATTTCGCATTTGGCAATCATTTTTGGGAATATATTTATTATCTGTTGTTATCAGAGACATCAGTAGAATTGAAGGATAGTGGTTGTGGTTAAGGTTAGGGTTAGGACGCCGAAATTGTTTCATCGCACTCACATAGGCTTCATCAATTAATTCATTATTTGAAGAGCATGTATCAGGACCTGTTATCTGGCTCACTTTCTTACTTTCCCTGCCTTCTCTGGAACACCATGCCGACCTCAGGAACGTTACCTTTGCTTAACAGAGAAGCACTGACATGCAGCTTCCGCCTGGATCCATATGCCCGCCTACCTGCCTAGCGTCCGGGCTGGGAAACAACGATCATTTTAATCAGATCTTAACAACATGGGGGGATATTATTATTTATTTCCACTCATATTCATGCTGGTTTGTGTTAAATGCATGGCTGCACTAATTTCTTATATGAAAAAATAAATAAATAAATAAAATCACCTTTAATTATAGGGGTATTTAGGTACTTTACAGTGAGTAAAGCCCCTCTAAAATAGACCTAGCGACGTCCATGCAGTTATTATATATCGATTAATTCAACATAACCTGACTATTATACAACTTCATAATTATAGTGGAACTAACTTTATTTAAGGTAGGCATACTAGAGCCCGACACAGGATTTTAAAGTACTATTTTATATTAGTTTTAAAAACGATAATAATAAATCGGCTGATATTAATTTATTTACTAAAATAGATGCAAAGTAAACAGATACTTTTCCTTACATGTTTTATATGTACTTGCGTAATGCATAATACTCATAATGCTGCTTAAGATATAAAAATAAATAGTACAATAAACAAAACAATTTTGTCAACAGTAGAATAACAGTGCACCCTCTTGTGAACAAACTACACAATGACACTATTCATAACATGCAGAATCCATTTCTTTTTAAATAGTCATTTATTAGCGCATATAAACACTAATACTAACTTCTATGAATTTAACTCCTATCTGCTGAACAACCTGCTGTAGTCTACACAATGTACTTACTCCCAAATAATATTAGAACATTGCTACCTCATTAACATTTCTCTCCAAAATATGTAACCATGTAATAGTGCACTTGATGTCAGGCTATTTTTTCCCTAGAGCATCCATGTCATTTCTTTGTGGGGTGATGCAAAACAGTCTAATATCAATCCCTGGGCAAAAGCCTTAATCTTAAGTTGTTCTGGATAAAAACGTACTTGTAAATGCCTTTCAACACAATGCCTGGCCCTGAACATAATGACAGATGTCCAGGATAAAACATCCAATTCAGAAAGCACTGTCATAGAAAACGGATAGATAACAGAAAAAACTGTTCTGCATGGAACCAGTAAAATATCAAATATTTAAAACCTTCCAAATGGGAAAAACATCTGTATATCATTTAATTACCCAGCAGGCATGCTTATAATTTATCTCACTTTAACTTATGTCAAAATCACTTTCTGGTGTTCTCATCAATATGACCGACTTCTATCTTCATCCCATGCATCCACCTGTGACACCTCTGCTACACACTTCCATGTAGCAAAGGGAAATTGCTGAGAGCTTGTAAATTAAGTAATTACACAAGCCCCAGTTTTCAGTTACTCATGAGAAACCGACTATTAAGTCCCCCAAAATCATTTTTTCCTTCCTGCGCCAAGTGAAATATTGGTCAGCACAAGCGAAGGAGGCTATTAAAATTGACATGCCTGCTCCTTATTAAGGTCCAAATGATCTATTTCTAGTACAGTTGGCAGAGAGAATGATGACCTGACGTCACAAGAAATCGGTTAAGTTTTCAAATTAGAGGCCAATTTAAAAATGGAAAAATGTGTGCACAAGTAAGGTGCCAGACATATAAACATTTAGCATTTTTATAGAATAGACAATGTGGGAAGCCTCAAATGCCTCAGATCCTTTTGTGGTGCATCATCATGCAGAGCTAACACAGAGGCCAGACTTGGACTAAAGGTTAAAGCCTGTGGGTAAAGAACACTCCAGACAACCACAGAGCAGGTCAGAAGTCCAGCACATGGAAGTGCTCCAGTGCAGTGATGTGTGTAGTAAAGAATTTAGGATGTGTGCAATTCATGTGGTCATGGTATGAGTTTGTAGACAGACTTATATACAGTAATCAAATCAAATCAACTTCCCAGATACTGAAACTCGTAAAATAACCCACGTTATGTTTGTGATATCTAAAGAGATGGCACAATATCACATATTAGACTTGATTATGACCTTGATCAGACTTTTTGCCAGTATTGGCTTGATTGCCTCTAGAGCTGGGTTTTAAAAAATCAATCTTCAAATTAATTTTAAATAAACTATGTGATATCAATATGAAAAATTCAGAGACTTACCATATTATTCCACACAATGGTACGACGTGTCGCTTAAAAGTTGGTAGTGTAACGGTCAGAGTCCAATCATGGGTTGAATCCTGACCGGTAACGATACCACTGAGGTACTCATGAGCAAGGTACCATCCCCAAGCACTGCTCCTCCTATAATCCTTTTTGTTTGCAGGTGCAATGATGACAAGAACACAGCAACTATTAATATACAACTTCTTCTTCTTCATCTTCTGCTTTTGGCTGCTCCCATTAGGGGTCACCACAGCGGAGCATATTAATTTGGCAAGAATTTTACACTGGATTTAAACACATTAGCTCAAAACCTTGACATTATGTCCCTCCTGATACTGAATCTAAATGTGAATTACATCTAATCAGGCAATTGATTTGAATTTGGAGCTATGTGAACGATAATACTCAGTCCTACCTGATACTGGACTGTGAGTACAGGGGTTGAAGTTTCATCTTGTAGTAATATTATTCTCATGCTATCATGTAGCCATGAGACGGACGTGCACGCCAGGCGCTGTCAGTGAGATACTTGAAGTGCCAGATAAGAGACTTGAAGCAGGAGCTTTCAAGAGAAACTAGACATGAAGGATATTACTGCAGGTCTAACTTTCATACCACAAAAACATTTTCCTCTTATACCAAGCCTCCTAAATGTGTATGTGTTGATTAATGTATCTAGATAATTCTGTTTATTACATATAATTGCACCATTTGTTCTGGATGTTTCAATAATATTTTTTTCTTCACATTCCTGAACAGATCTCAAACGTCAGAATAACTCCACAAGTGAGCTCAGAGCTAAAGTGAAGCAGCTAGAAACCAGTGTAGTGCTGCTCCAGAAACAGCTGGGTGAGACAAGCTGGCTTAAAAAATCTAATAACAAATTTTCATGGTCACAACCTGACGGAATAATAAATGAATACAGCACTGGTGTAGGTATACTGTACTTGTCATTTAGCAGACGCTCTTATCCAAAGCGACTTCCATTCCTTAATTACAGGGACAGTCTCCATGGAGCAACTTGGGGTTAAGGGTCTTAAGGGACCCAGGGGTGAAGTGCTGGAGGATTCAACTCCACAACCTCTTGTCCAGTGGCGCAGTATTCTCAACACAAGAATACCCCCCACCCCATGTTTTATTCTGATAATATGCAAAAAAATATGGCTTGTGTGAAAGAATACAATTATTTTATAATCATAAGCCAAAATATGACAAAATTTATTGTATACCCATGTAGTCAAAACATATAGGCAAATGAAATTATATTGTACTAGTAGGGCTCAAAAATATAGA
This sequence comes from Distichodus sexfasciatus, assembly GCA_032718565.1. Classification (NCBI taxonomy): domain Eukaryota; kingdom Metazoa; phylum Chordata; class Actinopteri; order Characiformes; family Distichodontidae; genus Distichodus; species Distichodus sexfasciatus. Next base: position 3,060,930 of record JAVGVS010000019.1, on the reverse strand, counting down.
AGCAAAATTATTATTATTATTATTATTATTATTATTATTATTATTATTATTATTATTATTATTATTATTATTATTATTATTATTATACCCATATAGGTCAAAGTTTTATATAATAATAATTATTATACTAGGGTTAGCAAATTATTTAATATTTTTTATAGGAAAAAATCTATAGGCTAAATTACCATTACGTAATGCAATTTGAATTATGTGCTGACTTGAGAATGTGACTAATTAAGACAGACACCAGAAGTCAGAATTTACATTTCCATTTTTATGGCATTTATTAGATGCTCTTATCCAGAGTTAAATCCTAATTACAGAGACTCTCTGGAGCAACTTGGGGTTAAGGACCTGGCTCAGGGACTCAACAGTGGTTTTAGGTTCTCCCGTAATCTTGCATTTTTATTTCCTGATATTTTTGTCAAGTGGTGGAATCTGTCGGCCCTGGTCAGACCCTGAAGAAATAAAGCAGTCCCACATCATAGTGACCCCAACTCGGCTTTTCATTTGGTCAGCACTGCTCAGGTCCCATCATATCAAGTGTCAAACTGCACAAATGCAAATATATATGCCCTTTTACAGCAACATTACTAATCAGCTTTAAAACCCAGTCTGAACATGCACAGCTTTTCCACTGAAAACCCACAGACAGCTGATTTCATCTCAGCATGTTGAATCGCACAACTTACTGGTTCAGACCAAACCAGGCCAAAGGCTTTGGTGTGTTTATATAAGGCGGTTGCCTCCATGCTGCCCTTTAATATGGCTGTGAACATTTTCACCTGCTGCATCTGAAGCTAATTTTAGGTAACTTACCTTTTCCACAGAAAGAAAAATACTTATACAAATAAATGTTTGAATAAGCACATGTTCAGGGAAAGAGAGAGAAGAAGAGAATTAGACAAAGAAATAAGAGAAAAATGTAGACATCAGAAGAAAAATGTGGAAATGATAATGTAATTACTAATACTAATTAGATACAATACTGTGCAAAGTCTTGAGCCAGCCCTCATTTCTTCTCATTTTGCATCCAAAAAGTCAGATTTTCTTGTATTTTTTGCATTGCTTTGTTGAACAGTTCTCTAGGAGCTCAAAGTGTTTTTAAGCTTTAGTTGTCTATACAATCTGTGCACTGATCAGTTTCAGAAGAATGTTCTTGTTTGTTAAGCCATACAGTGATTTGCGTACAAATCATGCAAACATAATAAAGCCATCTAAGCATGAACCAGCACTTCATTCCCATTTCTTCAATTTAATCTACTCAATGTGCCAAAGATAAGACAATTTATCAGGCATAAAACAGTATTTTTTGCACCAAGGTGATTCTCAAAGAGTTATTAGCAGAAAGCTTGGCATATCTCAGTATGGTATACAGTATTCTTGAAAGATTTAAGGAAATAGAACAAGTGGAGGACAAAAGAAGAAGTGGTAGGCCAAAAATATTGTCTCCAGATGATGAAGATAAGATTAGGAATAAATGAGAATTGGTTCGAAACGTTTGCACAGTACTGTACATGTATGATTTATCCGTGCTTGTGCTTGGTCAGATCAGTGTCAGAGTGACTTAAAAGCAGAAAGAGAGCAGCGGGAGCAGATCGAAAAGGAGAAAGATGGCCAGATTGCTGATCTTCAGAGCAAATTGGACAATATGGAGATGGAGTATGAGAAAATCTTTGATGTAAGTCGGAACCATCAAACATCAGAGCAATGAGCAAGCGAAATATAACTGTATAATATGGTTCTAGTTGGTAGGCTTGATGGATGGCTTGCCTTTGATTAATTCTTTCCCCGAAGGATACCTTCTGCAAACCACTTAGTCGATGGAATTTCACATTTCTTGGAAATAATCTGCCTGACTGACATAATATCTAACTTGTGGTATGACCCTGACAGATTGATTGGCAGTCATGCTGTTCATCACAGCAGTCTTTTCATCGCATCAGTGTACTTAACATTAAAATATGGACTATGAATGAGGCCTTCTCCATTTCATAAGCACCTACCAATTATTTGTATTGAATTTCCCAGGGCTGTTTGGACAGTTTGCTCTCTCATTTAGCCGAAGCTCGGAGGCAGTGGGTGGAAGAGAGCTCAGACATTCATCAAGAGTTCAAGGACATGCTCGCTGAGTTTGGCCTCAACCCACTCTACATATAAAGCCAGACTGGAAAAATCAGAAATGAATATTGCTTGTATAAAATAGTTATAGGACAATAGGCATTGAGTAACAGCTGCTGCTATGTGATCAGTACACGTGCAGTTTGTGTTTAACAGTTTGGATAATTAGCTTGATATGTAACTCTTTTACATTGTTTGTCCAAAAATGAAGAAAGTGTTTTGTGAAAATGTGATAATAATTCAGGAAAAACAATTTTATACGATGATACTTGTTTAGTGCCATGGCCTGGACTTAACAAAATCTTTCAAGGTGTTCTGTGGTATGTGGCTCTGGGATTTTATCAGCAGATTATTTTACGCATGTTTGCTTTGAGGTCAAAGTAATTGTGAGCTCAGAGGAACGCCTTGAACTCGTACTTACTGACAGTTGTCTGACTTGACTTGAAAAAATTCAAACCAATGATGTTAAACGGCCAAAATTCATTGATACACAAGCTAAGCAATGGTATGAACCAACATAAAGGATACTCCCAGATTGGGGCAGTTTGTAGCATAATGGTTAAACAGTTTGTCCCACTAAGCCCAAGTGCATAAGGAGTCAAAATTCACACCCACATAAAAGACCAATCTATGGAAACAGGAAACAGAATACTACAGACTGATCTTCCATTGATCCAATGTCCAGTTTCAACACTTGTGCTGCTGTCAGTGGTGTTTAGGGGACAGCATGGGCACTCTCACTGGGCTGCAGCGACGCAACCCATACCAGTCGATTGTGTTTTATATAGAGACACATTACTCCTGTCACCAACCAGAATAATCCTCTACCATCAAAAGTGCGGCCATAGCAACACAGTTACCCCTTTTTTACAGGATGATCTTTTTTTGACCTCTCACATTGTTGAGTCTTCACTGTCCAAAGCCCCTGTCAGCGGGTTATGATTTTCCCATCCATGGACTTAGGAGTAGATACAGGTTCAAGGTTTTGTTTTGGCATCCAAAATCCCCTGGTCTCAATCCAATCGATCACATCCAATCCCTGAAGGATCAAAGGATCAGGAGTTGAAGGATCTGTGGGTAACGTCCCGGAACTAGATACCACAAGGAACTTCAGAGCTCTTTTTGACTCCAGGCCTCGACCGGTCAGAGCTGTTTTGGGATCTGTTTTGGATCGGTGACCTTTATGCTCATTGGTATATGTTGACTGGTACAAAAAATCATTATGGAAAGTTGTATTTGGAATAATTAGCGGTGATTACGTCATCTTTGGCAGTGTAAGAAATGAAACATGATCAGGAGATTAGCATCGTCCAGTATAAATGTAGTTATTTCACATTTTTGTAAAATATTTTAGTGATTAGTACAGGAAAGAACTTTTCAGTTTTCAGTACTCACTTATGCTAGGTAGAGCTTATAGATCTCCAGTCAGATCCAGAAGGTTCCTTCGCTGGAAGTGCAGTTCATCCAGGGGGCTGCAGGGGGCTCTGTTGGTTTAAATTTATTCCCCCTATTCCTACCTGGAAAGAATGTCTACCTGCTTAACATCCATGGCTCTGTTCCAGTGTGTTTGCTAATAAAACATATTCTAAAAAGGAAAAAGTCTGCTCTCGTTGATGACTCGTGTAACTACAGATAAAGAGATATGCAGTGAGCTAAGAGGTCTTTATTTAACAGCTGATTCACCTTGGAAGGTGCAGACTGTCAACACTGCAGTAAAGTTCTTCACACGTGGATCATTCAACATTTCAAGCACGTTTCACCTGGTTAATGTTTCTGCTCTCAAGATTATCATCAAACTGCACATGACTAAGCAAGGGAATCTTTCAAATTCAGTTTAGTGGTAAAGATGATCAGAGAGGTCAGTTAGAGGACATGGAGTCCTTCTTAAAGACTTTTGTAACCGATTAAGTAAGTGATATATTGCACTAAAAGGCCGGATATATACAAGTCAAAAGACAGAGCTTTGTACCTTTGCACATAACTTTGTTGACTGATTTTCAAAATTCTTGCACAAATGCATTAAGAATTAAATGTGCAATCAATTTTTTTTACATTTTAAAATCTCAATTGAATCATCAATGACATATTTGAAATATTTTTGGATTTTGTAAGGTGTTGTAGGGACACATTTAAGGTGGGTGGGAAATCAGTGAAGTTGTGAGCAAAGATGCTGAGGTTCCTTTGTTTTGACTTTGACTTCATCACGTCTTAAATGTGTTGCCACAGTATCTATATAAAATGACAATTATCACAAATATGTTAATACATGACAACTTTAACAGTTACCAGTACTATGCCAATTTAACACCAAATCCAACAAATATGATGTGTCTTTGCAAATACATGTTGCAAAATGTTCATTATTTCACACAAACACTATCACTTTTTACTGATTGATCACATTATCAATTATTATTTTTACAATTTTTAATGATATTGGGGTTTTATAAGGTATACATTTATGATCAGTTTCCCAGTCGAGGATTAGGACTAGTCCTAGACTAGTTTTGAGTTTGAATGGTAAATCTCCATTGGCACTCTAGGCGGGATTATTTTTTAATTTTTAAAATTACAATTGCATACCCCTCCCCCATCGGAATGAGCTCATCCATAGTGCACGTCAATGTTAACCATGTTAATCCGGCCTGTTGGTACTACAACTTAGTCCAAGACTAGGTTTATCCATGAGCAGGAAATCAACCCTTAATGTGTGGGGGAAATACAATAATCAATTTGTTGCAACTTTAATTTAGAACGAAACTGAAAATCAATCAAGTTGTGGGCAAAGATCAAGCGATTCCTTTGCTTTGACTCTGACTTGCAGTGTATAATTATGCTGCTAAAGTTAAAATGATTAAATTGTATTTAAATTTATCGCACTCGTATAATGCCTATATCTGAGTTTTCTCTTTTCTTCTAACCTTCAGAAGTGTTTATCCGCATTATCCGCGTGTTTATCCATCTCTTATTTTTCTCAACACATCTCAAGTAACACCATGACCGTGAGAAGCTGCTTTTCTCATGTGAACATTCTCAAAGGAAACACAGGTGACTGAGTCTGAATGTAGGACCGATAATCAGTCACCAGCTGATCAAATTCAGATCCTGAGCATCTTTTTATCACACTGTTTTGATTTCACTTGACAAGTTTTTCTGTCATTTTTTGGAGGCTGCTGCATCCGTCTTAGGCCAGTCTCTCTTCATCATGTGGCTTGTGGCCAATCAATGTTTTCCAATTTGGGGGGCATCGATCAGAGCGGGAACAAGCAGAGACTAAACAAAGCAAACAAATAACTTTTCTTCTAGGCTGTGACGATATTCTTTGTCTGGGTAGATCAACACAAGAGACAATATTATGTCTTATGTTTGACAATAGATGATTGTGGTATTATGGTTACTAAATAATGCAGGTGGCACTGAGCCAAAGTGGCAAAAATGCTGGTTTGTGTACTAGGTTATTTCCAGTTCCTAGTTTGTTCAGACAATGGGCCTCATTCTCCAATGTTTTCTTCAGTTTTTTTAAATTAATCTTGTTCTAAAATGATATTTATTAACTGAACCACTTAATCCCTATCATCGGTGAACGTCGACATCTTCATAAAATTGGTATATGTGGGTTTTAACAAATTTCTTCTGCAGAATGATTGGTGACTGAGGCCCAATGTTGCTGTAACACTATATGCATCGTTTTATTGTTAGTTAAAATATATTACTGCAAATGAATTCATTGGTAGCATAACGGTTAGGGAGTTGGTCCCGTGATCGCAAAGTTGCTGGTTTGAATCTGGTAAAATAATCACTGAGGTACTCATGAGCAAGGTTACGGCCCCAGGCACTGCTTCATGGGGGCTGCCCGTCAGCTGCAGAGGTCAGATTTCGTTATGGTGCACAGTGTGCTGTTCTGTGGTGTGTTCACATGGACAAATAATCACTCACTTACACTTGTAAAAATGTTTCATTTAAGGCTGAGAAGTAAAGTTAGGAAAAATAATAATGGACTAGTTTCAATATTGGTAAGTGCTCTAAAAAAGTGATATAAATACACCATCTGCTAGTGTAAACTCCCGAGTTGTGTAGTTTAAACTCCCCAGAAGTTGGTACATGTAAACTAAATCGATACATGAATATATCGCGATATTTCCTTTCACGATATATATGGATTTCTAGCTCCAAAAATCAATATTTCCGAGGGGGAGAATCATGCACCACAAGCAGCCTCAGATAACTGACTGGGCACTTTAATTTGATATTTTCACTCTTATGCACTTTATCTTAACGTTTTTGGTGTTCACTAGTTCAGTGTGTTAAAATGCAAAGACAATAAAGTTCAAATTCAGTTCTGAGTGATGTTGTTTTGGCTGAATCATTAATGTAATGTGATTCATTAAGACCACCCAGATCGTACACAGTAACTTGCATTTCAGCTCTGTTTTTACATTTTTCACTGAACTGTAGAATATCGCAATACGTATAGTATCGCAATATATATCGTGATATAATCATATCGTGACCCATGTGTCGTGATGCGTATCGTATTGTGAGGTTCTTGCCTCCGTAAACTCCATAATGTTTCTTTCTAATAAAAGGTGTTCTAGTAGCCAGGAGCTCTTGTATAAAAGTGTGTGTGGATGCAGCGTTTGTTGTTCATTACATCATATATCCTTACAACATTAAGACACTCATTTATATTTTTATTCTTCCTGCCTTGATCTTTTTCTGTCAGAAACTCCTTTTTCATCATTTGAAGTGGTCGTTTTTAGAGCTTCAAATAGCTTATGTCAAAGTTCTCACATCTTCCAGAGTTTTGGCATTTCATTAAATCTTTTTGAAACCTGTGACTGATGCATTAAAACTCAGGCTAAACTTTTAAAATGAAGAATTCCTGTGAAGCAGATTTATAACTGTAAAAATGAAAAGACTCTATATTGAAATATCCACAATCAAAAAACTTAGGACACAGAATTAACCATATAACGCCGCCCCACAAAATAAGAGTATAAAGGCAAACACAGACTCAGGAGCAGCTTCTATCTTTACGCCATAAGACGTCTTACGTCATATGACACAGAGATGTTCACAAGTAATTTTTTTTCAAAGCCGAGTCAAGTCTCAAGTTTTTGTGCTCAAGTTCAAGTCAAGTCTCAAGTCTTTGAAGCATGCACTGCACCGTCATCTATTATTATACATGATCGTATGAAACCTGATCAGGGTATGTTCACTTAAGAGGGCTGTTTCAATGTCCCCGTGATGTATCTAAACGTTTCGTTTAAGCACACGATTTCTGACATTCGTAAATTAATACTAACACACTTGAGCATTGTTATCAAACTTACAGTGTGTGTAGAGGCAGTACAGACCCAAATGGATGTCCAAAGAACAGAAAAAGTGATTTTTTCCATAATATGGGACCTTTAAGGTAGAGCTGGACTGTGAAGTTTGATGAACAGACAGAATTCGTAGCCATGTCGAGGAATATCCATAATCGTCAGATTCAGAATCAATAAGAGACTAGATGTTTTTAAAAATGTATTTATAGTGGAATTAAAAATGACAACATAAGAAAATAAAGCCTATAAAACGGTAGCAGCCAAATCCTGCCATTCAACACAAGCTTTCCCAGTGATGACTCCAGAAATCCCCACGTGGCTTCACCCCAATCGCCCTTCGCTCTCAAATTAATTGGCAATCATTTTTCAAGCATGGCTGGTTGAGCATTGCAGCGAGAGCCTTCGCCGCCCAGAAACTTGATGTGCACAACAGTCAACTAACTAACGTCTAGCGTGTCGGCCGCTGTTGCTGTTGTTCAGACGAATACTCCAACACCTTTCCTAAAAGCAAATTCAATTGCAGTCTATTACTTGTACAAAAGATGACACGTCAAGCATCACCATCCCAGGACATGAGACGGTGCAACGTGATCCCCACGTCCCACGCCAGCACTGGGAAACCTCAACAGAGCCCAACTGGGTTTACACACCTAGAAATAGAATGCACACATACACACGGTAGCCTTCACATGATCTGTGACAAGGAATGAAAACTGTACAGCTTAATATTACATGCTCTCTCACGGTTTATCTGCTCTGAGACGAGAGAGAGGGGTTCCAGCTCACATATAAAAGCCATTCTAAATCTTCAGTAACAAGGTCAACCTGGCAAAGAACAAAATGCCATTTATTATTGATTTGTGGGCATTTGCACTGAAGTGAAATATCAGGCTGGATTCAGCTTTGTTTAAAAATAAACAGGACAGAAAATCGAGGTGAAGGAAAGCAGGAAAATCAAAAATGTTAAAAACAAACAACACAAAAGACATTAATTGGAGGAACAAGTGGGTGTGGGGCGGATGACAAAAATTAGTCATATTCATTAAACCCAAATCTGGCCCAGATCTCGAGCTGGTAGCAAACTGGAGGTGTTGAAAAACGGTTTAATGTGCCAGAACTTAAAGAAACTAGTTTGACATCTAAGGACTTGATTGGACTTGTTCAAAATATTTATTTCTGGAAATAGTTATTGAGCGATCGAAGTGACTTTACTCCTAACGAGGAACCTGCGGTGGCAGCAGCATGACCAACTTCCCATCAAAAATCTCTTCTCTGAGTTTTGTGCTACTTGTAAGTTAACATCAGGCCTCATTCACCAATGTTTTCTTAAGTTTTTCTTGACATTAGTTATTAAGGAAAGTCTACGTCAGATTTCTTACAATGTTGACGACATAATACAACTGTAGAATTGAAGAACCCAATATGCTAACGTTTTACACGAACACAAACTGCAATAAAATTTCTTCTTCAGTACTCTTCAACGAACAAATCTCAAGTAAGAAAACATTGGTGGATCTTTGTAAAAACTGCGTAAGGCTGAGCAATACATTGTGTGATTTTTTTCAATCGTTTTGTAACCCACCTGCTCAAACTGTACGACTAAATTGCATGCGTTGAAAGCCAAAGCTCCCGATTTATATGCGCACACTATACGGGCCGATGCTCAGATGCGACCTGACTACTCACACTACACGGCACGTCGCCATGTTTGTACTCTGTACTTGTATTTCACTTCCAGTTCTGTGTGGTCGATGAGGGGAAAACCCACCGAGGTTCAGGTGAGTCGGCTCGTGGCTCTGCTTCAACAGCGCGATACCCTCAGGAGTTGGACCGTAATTTCTAACGTTTGATTTTCATCTGACCGCACGATTGCCGATCGGGAGCTGGTCATGAGGGGTTATTAGGTGCTCGTTACCCCATGTACTCGTTACTACACGACGCACGATTAAGCTGAAACTCGAGCCGGTCCAAAAAATAGTTGCACGGGTGAAAAATCGGCTAAAAATGGGCCGAAAAACGCACAGTGTAAGTCCGGCTTAAATGGATTCAAGAACAAATTCCTTCTTAAGAACAGCTGGTGAATGAGGCCATTTGGTCCCTTAGACACTGCATACAGGGTACAGATCTACACAGGAACCTTGGTGTTGGGCTGGGGAACTTAAAAAAGATGTGCGACTGTAGAGTTATGAGGTTCTAAATGTTGGGTAGAAACTGCTGGACCCTGCAGCAGACCTCAATTCAAACAATTAGGTCAGAGCTATGAGAAGATTAGGAAAGTTTATCACTAGGCTGGAATACTCTACTAACAAAATGTTCATCACCACTAGAGTCGCTCTGGAGCTCTCAACACAAAAGGATATTCTACTTCTGGGCCAAGATGTTTTAAGGCCACCACCTTTCACATTAGCCAGAACATCCCATATTACGGGACAAACGTTACCCCATATTTCAAATCCAGACATTCTGGTGGATGAGGTGTTAAACCCAGTGCTGGGGAGTAGCTAGCTAAATTTCATAATGCTACAAACTTTTGTACTTTTTCAGTACCTTATCAGGAGGATGGAGTCCACCTTCGCAAAAATGGAAGCTTCAAAGTAGTTTCTCTGTAGTTTTCGTTGTTGATGGCGTCCTCTGTTGATTTGGTCTGACCACTTTGGTTTGACTCAAGATTGTTGGATTAGCTTTGCAGGACCTCTTGACCCTTTTTGTTCAACTACAACTGCTCTGAAGGCTGAAGCTCACAGGATTTATATTAAAAATAGCCGCTGCCAGCGCGAAAACCGCATTTGGTGGACACAGGCCCTTACAGGGACAGTGTTTTTGGATCAAACTGGGGGTTAAGAGTCTCGATCAGGGACAGGTGGTGGTGGGTCTGGAGATAGGATAGAGCTGGATTTGAACCTAAGACATCTTGGTCCAAAGGTGAGTAGCCTAACTCTAGGACAGGGGTAGGCAAGTCCGGTCCAGTGGAGGTCCAGTGTCTTGGAGGATTTCCATTCAACCGGATTTCAGAACATTCACACCTGGTCTCGGGTAGAAAACCACCAGAAGAGACTGATCAGGTAGCTTGGAAAACCTCCAGGACACCGGACCTCCAGGACCGGAGTTGCCTACCCCTGCTCTAGGAGAACCACTTTCCCATCCCGTTTTGCTGCAGATTCTACTGCCTCATCATGCTTAAGAGAACATAAAAATCAACCAAACATTGATCTCCGACAGTACAAACGAAACCTGTGAGAACATTGTCGGGCAACAAATTTGGACAACATGTGAAAATAGAAATGAAGAAACCTACTCCCATGTCCTCTCCACCTCAACATGATTGAAAACCTTCTGACATGCATGTCAAACTCTGGCAACATTCTGGTAAAATTCTTTGTAATAGAATATCACTATAATTAAAAACAGACCATCGTAGATTTTTTTTGTTTTCCAGTTCTCTTTGTAAGTCGTATGCTCAAGGCCATGATGCTGAAACAGCAAGAAATCAATACAAAGTTTATTTTTTCTTTTTGGCACTTTAAAAAAATGACTTTTAGGAAAGTGATGGCGCGACAAAGTCTCCGTCACCGTCCTCTGTGGCCGCGAGGGACGACCCTCCACCGAGACAGTAACTGTGGTAGTGGTTGTTGAGAATAAGGTAATAACAACTGTAATATATTGACCACAACCAAAAAGAAGAATAATTTAAAAATTAAACCGTCAGCACAGTAAATATATAAAATAAAAATACTGCATAGTACAAAGCCCCTCGGCCAATTCTTGCTCCAAAAATTCATTTTGGGGCAGTGTATACAGAGAACAAACCAACTAATTTTTTGTTGTTTTTTTGGGAGAAGGGTCAGTCCACTTTTGGAGGACGGACGCCATTTCGCTGGCGCGAGTTCAAAGTTTCATCCTTTTTCGGGGGACGAACCCGTCCAGCTCAGGGGAGTTCCGAGTCTTTTAGGAGGCTCCCCGACCTTCGCGTCGAAGTCCACGAAATGTCGGCGGAAGTCCGGTTCTGGAAACGCTCGCCCTTCAAGACGGGGCACCTCGCTGGGCACCTGGTTATTCAGGCTCGCTGCTGTTGGTGGTTTTCTCCCACTCGATGCTCTCCTCGCTGTGTGTGGGCGAGGCCCCCGGCGGGCCGGCCGGCCTGACGCGGAGCCCCTGGAAGCGTCGGCACTCGGGGCAGATGCGGATGTGGCTGCAGCCCCTCGCCACCAGGGCCGCCTCCTGCGCCAGTCTGTGGGAGAGGGGCTCGGGTAGGCCGGTGCCTGCGCACAGCTTGCCGTTGCTGAGGCTGGCAGCCGCGCTGGCCCCCCGCATTCGCCCGCGCTCGCGCTCCTCCGGGGGCAGAGGGCGCGGACGCAGGACCCCGGCCCCCCGGCGCCGACGCAACTGCAGGCTGTCTCGGCACAGCACGATGCCCTGGAGCTCGCGCAGCATCTCCTCGCACACCGACACCTGGGAGACCAGGTGTAAACACACACAGGAGAAGGAGACAGGAAGAGAGAAAAGGAGAGAAAGAGAAGCCAGGGGGTCTCACTGACACGCTGCATGTTACGGGCAGCACAGCCAGCAGCAAAAACGGTCGAAATAATACAAATAAAAGATGGAAATATGTGACCGTCAGCACGTAAATGTAAAGAAAAAACCCTCCACTTATAAAAGGAATGGTTTGAGCAAAACCCGTCACTTACATCATCCATCCCTAAACCTGGTGGCCTCCAGCATCCGTGATGCAAGCCACGAGTTGTTACAGTGAAACCCGAAACCCTTGTGAATTTATGGCTGTATTTCGAACATTATCCAAGTTTATATTTTGCGATCACTGAAGTGTGAAACTCTAAATTTGGGTTTGGCAAAAAAAAAATCACACATTTGCAAAACACTTCCTGCTAATACTCAGCCTTAAGTCTTACATTTAAACTTTAAGACTTTACTAATGAATGTTAGCTGAGCAACTGTGTGCGATTTCACCGTCCAATTTGCACGGCGCTAATAGGAGTCTGGGCTTTTAGCGCCGTTAAATTAAAAACTATTATAAAACTATGGACTATTTATGGGTAAAATGAAACGATTGGTTAAGTGTGATTTTTGCCCAAACTATTCCTTTATCTTCCTTTTTAACAAACATGACATGAAATGATTTTTAAACTCCCTCCGATGGCATGTCACTTTACAGATGGTGCAGACAGGGGGCGCGCTCTCAGAGGAAGGTCCTACAACAGTGGTTCCCAAGCCTAGAACTCACATACCTTTTTATCACAGCACTCGTGCTGGTGCCGTGCTGGTGCCGTTCTGGTGCCGGTTCCCAATTTGGAACCGGTGCCATGTTTATTCAGTGGAAAAAAAGATGGTGCCATTCCACAAAATCGGCTCCAAACTGGCATCAGAACTTTCCGGTTCTGGAAGCTCTTTTTGTCATCATCCAGCTCACACTGGGCTCTTAAGTCAGTGGAAATGTAAACCAGTTTTTGCTGGTTCCCAACTTCTGCATCATCTAAACACCAGCAACAGCATGTGGAAAAGAGGCACCAGAACGCCTTGCTCTACTGAAAATGTAACCTTTAAAAATTTAACCAGCACACATCATGCAACGATAATACAACGTTAATATACTAACCAGGGGGATCAGGTGTGGTTGTTGTTACCGAAATCTGTGCAGGACAAAAGTACAGAAGGGCCAGGATTGGGAACCGCTGTTCAAAATTATACATAGAAAGTTCAAAACAGCACTGCACCTGCGTTAATAATGTCCCCTTAAAATAACGGTGAATGTAGGGTGGTGTTAAAATAGTTCTTAGCGCAATAGCTTTGCTACTTAAAAAGACGGAAGATGGAAAAGCGAACAATGTTCCGGGCCAAACTTGCAAAAACCTGTTTGTAACCTGTCGACAGAACCCTGGAATAAATTTCATCAGTATCTTCCTTTTTTGGATTTTCCCAAAGCTTACTCTGACACTAGCGTATTTTAATACACATGCAAATTGTGATCTTTCCATAAAACAGTTCATATTGCAGGAGTGACATTGTTTTATGAAGGTTGGCAATTTCCAAATGCTCTGTCACTGCAGTAAGGACACTGGGCCTCATTCACTCATAAATTTTTCTTTAACTTGTCCTTTAAAAAGTTTGTAAGAAAAGTTGACATTGATTCACAATGTGTTCTTACGCTGACAAGTTATTCGCTAGTTTGTTCTTCTAATAATGAATCCCCCAGCTCTTATAATTTGAAATTGGTTGTTTATAATTAACTAACGTCCCATAAAAGCACATGAAACTGTCCCATAAAAATGCCTCAAAGTCTCATAATAAAGCATGAAACTGAAGGGCTGTGCACTCACACATTTTAAAGAGCAATTTTCTTATTAAGAATGGTTGGTGAATGAGGCCCAAAGTACTTGAGTATAACTTAACACAGTAAGTAAGTCTAGAAATATATATGAAATATTTTCCTCACAGCCCAAGCCTGCACCTTTAAAATCTGTTTCTGCAGTGTGGCTCTGTTTCTAAACGCTTCAGAGAAACCAATTTGGCCGTCTGTGTTTATCATATCAAGATGCAACATGCACCGAAGGCGCCGCCGATCGCTCGTTAACGCTAATGCTAACCATGTACGTGAACCTAATGTTTAATCAGCGGGCCTCAAAAGTTCTAATAACATAAGAACGGCTCGAAACCTGTCCTTTGATTAGCGCTATAATGCAGAATGAGTGTGGAAAGCTGGGAGTGGGAGGGAGAAACAGAATGGGAAAATTCCAGAAAATATAGAGAAGTGGGAGGTGAAAACTTAACAAAAAGTGGCTGATGAGTTCGCCCGCATTAACTCATTTTAACAAACAGATGGTTCCATAATGAACAGGCAAGACTTACACTCCGCCTGTTTCCCCCAAACATATGCTCGGTAACAAGAGAACGTCTGTATGTTCCCCAAAACTTTTCTTTACAATTTCTTTTAAGCCTTTGTCGAAGTCAAAACGCATGAATTCTGACCCTCCCCTTCCCTTTCTTGCGTTTGCGCCCCCCCCACAAAGAAGTCACGTCTTGGGTTTCTACTCAGACATTTCGCAAGTTTTATTCAGCCAACTGTGTTGAACTCGCAAACAATAACAGCGCTTTCTTTAAAACAATTCAGTCGGACATATATAAGGACACAGGAGTTATACATTCATAACTGGTCAGAAATTGTTAGATTCTAAAATTTGCAGCCGAAAAGAGAGGGGAGGGGCAACCTCTAGAGGTGGTAAAGGCCAGGGGTGACCAGTGTATCTGTGTGAGGTACACGCTTGGGTTTTTGTGCTCTAAGTTGGAAAGCTGGGCTGGGCTGGGCTGGACCGGGCTGGGCATTGCTAGGTTGGGCAGTGGGGTGGGGGTTTCTCAGGAAGGGAGGCGTGTGGGTGGGGAGAAGGACATAAAGCAGAGGCAGGTAAAATAGCCCTCTCTCACCTCTGTTCCTGGAGTGTGTCGCAGCATCCACACAAACTCCAGCACGGCCATGAAGATAGCTACTAAGAGGCCGCACACCAGCACCACGAAGATCCCGCCAATGTTCTCCATGCCGAGACCTGGGTGACACGCATGACAAATGTGGGGTAAAAAGGGTATAACGCAGTACAATGTAAGGCAGTGATGGGGGCAGTGCAGGTGGTTTGCTGGTTCTAATCACCTTTGGCTCGATGGTCCTCCTCTTTTGGACACTTGCCACCATCCCACCATTTTCTCTTCAGGATTTCTAGACGATTCTCCTCCTGGAGCTTCAAGATGGCCAGGTCAAACTCGTCCCGGTACACTGAGCCTGCAGGGGTCCAAACCACACCTTGGTCATCTTAAGACTTGGGTTTGAGACCATCTTTATCATCTGCAGTTCTGACTGAACCAACAAGTGAATATTTGTCATTGTGAACACACCATAGCATAAACTAGGGAAGAGTTTGGAAACAGGACCTTGCTCATGGGTACCTCACTGGTACTTTTACCAGTGCATGATTTGAACCAGCAGCCCTCTGATCACAGGAGCAGCTGAAAATCACTCTTTTCTTCTCAGTGACATTTTGTGGGTAAGCTCCCCTAGAATGCTGCCACTGCAAAAGCACTGCTTGCCACATGACTCAAAGAATATTTTTGATTAAATGCTGAGTTGTTAACAGCTGTTTATTCAAAGGAAATGATGTATGTCATTGACATGAGCTATTATTACCCTGCATTGATTTGAAAACTACTCTTTTGCAAAATGTAATTACTATTATTAATGTGGTTTGAGGTGTGTGATTACAGATGACAGCAGGATAATAAAAAGTCAGTAATTGTGCAAAAAAGTCTATTGTCTGATTGCCTTAAGCTTTGGACTTGAAGATAAAAACACGCAGGAAAGCCTTGTGTCACGAAAGGACTATTGCTGATGTTGGTTCAGTTTGCCACAAGTGTGAGACTTGATCAGGTTTTGACTCCGGATCCAGAATTCTTCGTACAATCAATAAATTTTGGTTATTAGATCTCTAATTCTGACTAGTTCTCTTAAGGAGCAGAGCAAGTTCTGCTGTCTGATCCCTGACCTCAGGATTTTCAAACTGGGAGCTCACCCAGTGGCATGCCGATGCCATAGCCCTTGGTGTCCAGCAGGCCGCCTATCTGTGTAAGGTTGCAGTTGCGCTGCCGGTAGTACTCGTTCATGGTGCTTTCCAGCAGGTAGGCGTAGTTGGAGTTCAGCACCCGAGCGATGCCCTCCTCCGTGCTCTTCACGAACACGCTGGGCTGCTTGGAGTGCATGAAGTTCCACATGCGCTGGTATGTCTGGTAACGGGAGTTCTGGGGGAAAAGAAAATAAGTTAGAATCTGATCATATCATCTACACCCATTTACTTTCTCAGTGTTTTTCATCTACCATTTCCTGATCACAGGGACAGTCTCCCAGGAGCAACATCAGGTTAAGGGCCTTGCTCAGAGGCCTAAAGATGGTCCAGGGATTTGAACCCCCAATCATATGGTCACCAGCACAAGGTTTTAATAACTGAGATCTTTGTAACATCACCGAGTAACAGTCAGTGCTCTGGCCAGATTTTGTTTTGCCCAACAAAATCACACCTGATGTAACTGATTAGCCAATTAGCAATGTTGGATCACAGTGTGCCAGTGCAGAAAATGCCAAATCTGGGCAAAGAATCGGTTCCCAGTGACCCAGACAGAGAAACGTTAGACTGACTAGCATGATCCCGCTTTCACAACCCTGGCCCCTGAGTTATTTATAAGTAGAACATTTATAAGAGTACTTATATCTCTATCTATCTATCTATCTATCTATCTATCTATCTATCTATCTATCTATCTATCAGCATCACCACCTGGCAGCCCAATGCTCTGGCCAGATTCACACCTGATGCAATGGATCAGCTAATTAGCAATGCTGGATCATAGGGTACTGGCACAAACTATCCCAAATCTCTGCAAAGAACTTGACCCCAAAGACAAGAGTTGAAGAACACTAGACTTACTAACCTGGTCCTGGTCTTTCAACCCTGGTCATTGAACTTACATTAAGGAAGTTCATCAGATGCTAAAATTATCAGGTGACCTCTTTAGTCACTCAGACCACTGCATCACACTCACCTAGTGGCACACTGCTTTGCCCAGATTCAGGTTTACGCAGCAAAATCACACGTTATTGCAAGTAATGAGCAATTTTGGATAACAGTGTGCTGGAGCAGGAAATACCAAATCTGGTCAAATAAGTGGAACAAGATGGTACACGTGACTAGAATATTCCTGGCCCTTGGATTTCCAAGGCCCTTTAGGGCAGGGGTGGGCGATTCCAGTCCTGGAGGGCCGGTATCCTGGTGGTTTTCCATCCTACCTGATGAGTTACTTTGGATGAGCATCTACCTGAGACCAGCTGTGGCTTCAGAAATCAAGTGTGATGGCTGGATGCTGGCCCTCTAGGAATGGAATTGCCCAGGGTTTAGGGCATTACACAGTGACCCAACAGTGGTCTTAGGCTCTTCAGGGTTTCGAACCTCCAATCATCATGTCATTGACACAGAGTCACTCAGACCACTGTACCACTGTTGCTAAGCAGTCCAGTGCTTTGCCCAGATTCAGGTTTAGCCAACAAAATCACACCTGATGCAACTGATTAGCTGATTAGCAAAGCTGGATCGTGGTGTGCCGGTGTTCGGAATATCAAATCTGGGCAAAGTGATGGGTCTTGAGGAGGAGGGCTGAGAAACACCAGACTGACTCACATGATCCTGGAAGCTTCTGCACGATCGGCACGAGAGGTAGGGAATCAGTTTGTGATTGTAATGCATGCCTCTGGGTCATATTGCCTGGGACTACCATTTTGAGCTAATAGGCAAGCTCTTGAGCATTAGCTCAAGATGGTAGTCCCAGGCAACATGACTGATGCAACTAATCAAGGAACTTGATGATGAGCTGACAGTTTAGAGTAGGCGTTAAAAACAACTTCTTCCTGAGCTTAGAAAACATCACACTGAGGGGCTGAGAGTCTTAGGACCTTGCGGGCACCAAGATATCGAGTGGCATTGACATTAAGCCTTTCCACTGATAAAACCCAGACAGGTAAAAGCAAACGGTGACAGGTCCGATAAGCCGTCTGACGCGGCATTGATCCTGCGTGCACGTCTCGCGCCCGTGACTCACCTGGAAGAAGGTCATGGTGGAGCCGCCATGCATGGTGCCGTACTCGATGGCTGTCTGGTCCGCCAGATCGTCTACCGACTCGATGGGCACCTCCATCCTCTGGACGGTGAGGAAGGCGGCAAGGTTAGCCGTGTAGGAAGAAATGATGATGAGGGTGAAGGCCCACCTGGCCACGACAACGAAGATAAAACCGAAGAAACAGGATTGCGTCAAAAGACCGGCGGATGAATGAGAAACCCAAATATATCTCGCTTGCCTGTCCGAGTACGGCCTTCTTCCCTTTATCCTACAGTGACCTTGGTGTGCAGCAGTGTGTGAGGTTGGCGTAAATGACAGCACAATAACACAGTGAGGATAAACGGGCAGGTCAGGCTAAGACACGGCCGTATTGCTTTCATCTACTGAGCCTATTCCTTACAGAGCAGTGTTCGATGGGGTTAGAGGAGACAAGGAAGCTGCTTTTTAAGAGCAGCCGTAGAAAGGAAGAGGGGAGAACATGATTGCGGTTTAGGGATGCCAATTTCACATATCCTTTCAGCATCATTACTGTGATCACTGTGTATTTTAAAACTAATTTTGCAGCTTAGGTAAAAAAAAGAAAGGTTCTCATTTTCCATGACATCATTTACTCAAATTTAAGGGTTCTTGGATGAAGTTCTCAATTAAAGATATCACATTTTTTATTTGCTGATGCATTTCAATACAAAAATCACCCTATCCTTCAACATTATCAGCATTTGTTAGACGCTCTTTCAAGAGCTCCTTTTATTTATCTTCTTTATTTTACAGAGAGTCTCTCGGGAGGGTCTTTCTCAGGAACCAATTGTGTTAAATCTGAACCTATGACCTCTTGGTCCCACTGGTAGAACTGGCCATCATATGGCATTTAGGAGACAGACTGATGTACTCGTACAGGGCCAGTTTCCCTGGTAAAAGTTGAGGTAAAGACTCTTTGCTCATTGGCCCAGTTTGTGTATTTTGGTGTGGGAAGCTTTGGCAAATGTTGATCAATTTTCAAATATTTTTCAGAATTCAATTTACAAGCAATTATTACATACATGCCACACCTCAAACAAGTAGTTACAATATATTGTGAAATAACTATCACCAATGGGTGGCACGGTGGCACAGTGGTTAGCGCTGCCACCTCACAGTGAGAAGGTCCTGGATTCAATCCGCAGGTCGGCTGTAGGGTGTTTCTGTGAGGAGTTTGCATGCTCTCCCCGTGTTCACGTGCTCTGGTTTCCTCCCACAGTGCAAAAGCATTCAATGTAGGTAAATTGGCGACTCTAAATTGGCCTTGTGAGGTGTGATTGAGAGTGTGAGAGTGTGTGTCCTGCGGTGCATTGGCACCGGCCCAGGGTTGGTCCCTGGTATCCACCTGTAGTTTCCGGGATGGGCTCCATTCCCCCCCACGACCCCGGTTGGGATTAAGTGGTTTGCATAATGAATGGATGAATGAACCATCACAAACAATGAAATTTTATATTAAAACTACATATACATGACTTTAACAGTGAACAATACAAGTTCAGTTTATGGCCAAATTCAACAATGATCTGTTTTTGAAGATGCAAAAAATAAGGAATGTACAAAATGTACAAAACACTGAGGCTTTGTTTTCAGGTAATTTATAAAAAAACAGACAAAAAAGGGGTTTTACAAAGTATTGTAGCTATATGTTTGTAATGCAGTGGGCAATATTAATTCTAATTGCAAGACTGAAAGAAACAGTGAAAGAATTCAGATAATCAGTCAACATTTGTTATGGGTATTTGACTCATGGTGTAGAAAGATTCATTCTTTTCAAAATACTTCTAGTCAAGCTGTCATTTAAAAAATGTTTTTATATATTGGAATATATATCACAGAAACATACTGCAATGTCATTTTTTATTTATCATCCAATAATCTGCAGCCCTACTGAGTGTGTGTGTGTGTGTGTGTGTGTGTACTCTCACCATACTCCACTAACACAGCGTGTGGAAAGCGCTCGAGGAGCGATGGTGGAGCCCTGCTGCATGAATCCTCCCACAGGGAACCAGAAACTGTTGCCTAGAGAGTACTGATTGATTAGGAGACTACAGCGCCCCTTTAGACAGGGGTGGGGGTTGTACCATTCGTAGGGGGTGAGCCTATACCGGGGAGAAGGAGGGAGAAAAAGACAGAAAATGAAAAGGCGTAGGCAAGTCAGGAACAACTCCAACAGGCAACAAAGCCCGAAGTCACAGCGGTTCCCTGGCGGCGGTACAACCCGTTTTTCACTCCCGGAGGAGGAGTGCGACATGCACACAGGCCTGCCTCTGACTGATGCCTCTATAATGACACAGTGAAATTGTACTGCAGTGTGTAGAACATTGCCTCGGTCTCATGACTGCAAAACATCACTGTACTCCAACATTCTAACTTTGTTTCATGGAGAAATGCAAGGAAGATAGGGCCAATATATAACTGACCATGACAATTTTTGTAAGGGCTCATTTACCCTCACATAAACTTATAAAAAGTTTTGGGACATAAGATTTTCTGACAACCTAGCCTTGGATGAGAGATTTAAGGGTTTAAATATCCAAACACTATTATTTAAATCTAACTAAACAACAAATTAACTAAACAACAAAAAACTGGCCTATCCTTTTGAGAAATAAGAGAGGTGTCAATTCCTCTATGTGCCAGCAGGTGTCATTGTGGAACTGGACGCTTACCTGGCTACCAGAAAGAGCACGCAGCTAACCGCCAGATACGCCAGCAACATGAAGAGCCAGACCCCAGGAGAAAACGGATCCAGGAAGGAAAAATATCCTGGTCTTCTCCCCTAAAAATAGACCAAAGGAGAGGTAGAACACTCAAAACTGTTTTCACCCATGGCCTTTTACAACATTTTATTTCAACTGCCAAGATGGCAGGAGAGATAATGGGCTGTTTTTTTTTTTTTTTTTAAGAAATGGTGGTTGCTTGCTTGCTTGGCTAAAAGAAAACACTTAGCTCTCTGCCTCCAGTTCTTTGCCTGTGCAGCGGAGAAGGCCAATTACTGCTGAAACAGACCAGGAAAACAGCCTCTGTACAATAGTCAAAACCAATTAGCTCAGTCTTCCCGCAGTTAGATATACAATCAGCGGGCAACAACGACTTAACAGTCCCTTATCAGAGCAGCAGTTACAGCGAAACCCAGTGTAATCTGTAAATAGCACACGTACATCAGAAAGGCGGACAACAAGAAGCACGACGGACAAGGGTCTCTTTAATATCTGCAATGCAAAAACCAAGGCTTCCTATGGTTCATATGCGGATGAATCAATATTCCACAAACGGGCCCACGCTGAAGCAAAATCATTAACGTGGCAGTAATTAACCCCCCCATATTAGTGTAATTGAGTGACATAAGAGCCGAGCTGAAGATTGGGAGAGCTATAATTACGCCAGTGAATTAAGGAGGGACGGTCTGTAAAAGATGCTGGGGCTCTACTGGAACACAAGACGATAACATGGCTTGATTTGTATGCCACTGTATACAGTTACTACGCAAAGGAAGTCTCAAACAGCCGCAGTGTTCAAACGGAGGACGAGCAGGTGCGCCAACTCGGGTTGATAATTGTACTGCTGCTCCGCACAGTGGGGGTGCCTGAAACCTGGAGCTCGCCGAAACTTGCCGCTCCGGCAATCTGCAGTTAGCCGAAGTGAGCGCTTTGTTTACAGCCCTCCACTAAACTTGCTGTTTCTTTTTTTATAGTTTACACAAAGGCACAATCAACAAAGTGCACTGGCAGCGTAGTGGAAAGCCAGCTGGCATGAGCAGGCAGAACAGAGAGTAGGACGTGGCGTTTGTTAATGTGTGCTGTGATGCTGCAGCTCACGGACACGGATTGCTCGCTCTACCTGGTGTTTAGTGCCACGGAAAGTCTGGTGCAAGTGTTAGCTACTTTGGCTGAGCATTCCTGAGCAAACTCTGCTCTGCCTTTGATCCCCATCACGGTTCTTGCAGGTGTCTGTGGCTTCTTGCGTAATGTGTTTTTTCTCCAGCCATATGAAGCAAACTTTCTGTCCGAGACACGCTGAGGAAACGTCTCCTCTGCTAGCAGTGCCGCCTAGGACTGTCAAAATAAAGCCGAACATGGCGCCAGCAGTGTGAGATGGGAGAGGCTCTGGCAGTAAACAGCTCTGGCCTTCCGTCAATGTCTTCAGCACTTTCGCGTCTTGTTTTGTGTGTGGATTTATAGATTTATACAAGGGACAAAAGCTACTACATACTACATAGGTGTTCCATTCCGTGAATTAAAGATAGTGAGGTTTAACTTTAGAAGGCTAAAGGATTCCTGTTGCAAACTAATACCAATTCGTAATTTCTGCAGATTCACATATAAGTATCTTTTAACAATGTTCCACTGCACTGGTGCCTGTGCTGGTGTCAGTGCGCGGTCAGTGCTGAAGTTAGGAACCAGTGCTCAGAACCGATTTTGCGGCACTGGCACCATATTTGTTTTCACTGGATACCACAGCTCTGGCACCAGTGTAGTGGTGACAATGTCAAAAGATTCAACTGTGTCAAAAATTAGTAAATTTGAACACAAGCAACAAAGGGGCAGTGGCAGAAAATGGTTAGGGAGTTGCTCCAATAATCGGAGAGGTTGCCAAGTACTGAAGAAATTCACCACCTTTTCATTCATCATTTATTTAATCACATACCTCATATATCCTAACAAGGCACACTTGAGCAAGGTATCATTCCTGAGTATTGCTCTAGGTGCACAGCTCCAACACAGATGGGTTAAATGCAGAGACTGCATTTTGTTGTTGTGAACTGTGGTCATGGCGTGATGTGTTCCCAATGGCAATCACTCTCTCAATAAAAATGCTGCTGCAGGTGACAAAAGACTGCCACTATTGTTGATTCATGCCTTTGTGAGGGTAATTACACCCCAGGCCTCCAACTGGGTGCAAATAAATGATGGAGATTTGTCATTAAGGCATCCCACAAGGCATCCCACAGAACACAGATTTTGCTTGCATCAAGTATTTGGCAGTACAAAACAGTGATCTTAATCTAGAGATCATACATGACTAGCCAATCATTATAGGTCAGTGTTATAAGTACCTTAATGTCCAGATGTCCACATCAATAGCACTTTGACCTGTAATTTTCATACAAAATACATTGCCAAAATAATTGGAGACAGCTCTCTTTACCCACACATGAACTTAATCGATAGGCTTTAATACGGAGTTGATCCAATCCCTTCAACTCTTCAGGGAAGGCTGTCCACAAGGTTTAGGAGTGTGTTTCTGGGAATTTTTGCTCATTCTTCCAGAAGAGCAAGGTCAGTGATGTTGAGTGAGATGGCCTGGTTCAAAGTCTCCACTCTAATTCATCCCAAAAGTGTTCTATCATGTTGAGGTCAAGTTCCTCCACAGCAAACTCGCTTATCTAAGCCCAACCCCTGAAAAGGAACCCCCATTGGAACACATGAATTCAAAGATTTGGAGGGGTGTCCCAATACTTTTGGGAATATAGTGGTCAAACTTTGTACAGTCCAGGTCAATTTTCCCTCTGCAGGCAACAAGTATACAATTGTCATTGTTGTTACTGTTTTCCTCTGCATAAAGTACACTGGCAAAATAATGCAATTTACTTTTGCCATAATTTGTGTTTGCTGTAGTCTGCTCAGCAGGGGCATTCTAAAATGTGATGTTGCTCTGCAGTAAAATGCTGTGCCACATTGCACATGTGAAAGGTGGACACATACAGATGTAAGAAAACTTCTGCAGCTTTCTGGACAGACTGTCTCACAGGTCGGCGCTTTAGCTAAAGGAGGGATTCGCTGGGCTGGCAGAGGGGTGAAACGATTTCTCTTTACCTGACACCTCAGAAAGCGGTTGGCCAAGGAGAACATGGCACTCATCATGGCCAGAGCACATCCAGCGACAGAAGGCCTAGAGCCAGTGGCCTGCTTTATGTTCTGTGTTCACAAGCGCAGTATCTATATCTACATCTCTCCTTCTCTCTCTCTATCTCACTGTAATTCACAAAAACCTCAGTCCTTCAGAGACAGCTCATGAATCTGTCATTACTCCTCGTGCCAGAACCCTAATTAACTTGTTGTGCTAATTAGTCCAACCCATGCCACAGTGAGAGCTTTCTCAAGGTGCTCCTTAATACAGCCTATTGTCTTCCTTTGACCATCAGACGAGAGACAACTAGAAGTATTGGAGTAGGCGTATCTGAAGCTATATCACTATGCCAACACATGCTATATGTTGCTCTACCTCACCTATAAACATACCACGCCATACCTCAGAACAGATAAAACAGCCGTCTCCATCACGTCATTATAACCTGCCCCGAGGCCATGTTTGATTCCATTTTCTATCATTATCGATTCCCCGCAAAATTGGTTTGAAAGCACGGAATAAGCAAAAGGGAGAACCTCTCAGCAACAGTCAAATCAATAGCGAGCAGATTAGACCTAAACAGGCGCGTGCCCTGGTCCATGCAGCGTCGCTCGATATCTGAACGTTCCACAGCTCTGCGTCCCAGGGAAGAGGAGAGGCTGCCAAGGGCCAGAGTGGAACAGAGCGTGCCAAGGGGAAGTGCAGAGATGCTGTGGGAGTCACTCTTTCAAGCTGTGGGATCTTGTTTCATACCTTCGCCTCATCCCAACCTGCTTCCGTTGTACCTGCACGACATGCTCCGTCTGTCTTCTTTCTCAAACTCTTATTCTCCCCCTCCTTCGTTTGCCCCTCTCCTTGACACCCACACTCCTCTCTCTCTCTCTCTCTCTCTCCGTCTGTCATGCTCCATCATCTCTCCTCGCTCGCTGTCACTGTCCCTCCCATCACCTCTCCTCACACATTCCTCCTTCTCCTCCTCTGGTAATCACCCTCTCCTTCTTCCTCCCTCCTGCTCCCAATTTCAGATTTAGGAAGAAGCGCAGTGCGGTGCGTCCAGGACTGCGGTGTGTAGGAATACTGATGAGCTCCAGGTTCAGGCGCCAGAAGCTTCCGCAGAGGTGCTGCATTTCGGCTAATGGCACACCTGCTGCTATCGATCCTCCCAACTGCTCAGCCAATGGAGGTGCACGCTGCCGCACCTATTAGGAGTGTGAATGGTGCGCGTTTGCAGCTTTTGTGTTTGTGTTCGTGTGTGAGTGCCCTACTGGGACAGCACATTAATGTTTGCTCAGTCTGTGCCAAAAACTGCTCCATGCGGCCCGTGGCCAGCGCTCTTGAGATCGGCGTGTCACCTTGGGTTTGGGGAAGACTTTGATTAATGGCAAGCAAGTAAAAAATAAACAAAAATGAGCTTCAGATTTCCAATGCTACCATGCTCTTTTCGCTCGGAGCTTTATTGGCGCAAATTAGACGGAAGCCACAAGCAGCGGGAGAGTGACGTCGGGAAGGAGAGCATCGCATTTATCAGGTGCTTCACACCATCTGCTGCAGAGAGAGAAAGGGAGCCCAGGTCTCATTGTCCCACAACCCCCGGCTTCTCAAGCTGTCTCTCTCCTTTTTAACCTGCCATTACCTTTATACATCTCTCTTTCTCACTATCAGACTCTCCCTCTCTCTCTCTCTCTCTCTCTCTCTCTCTTAAGAAGGTGCTGACTGCCTGGGCTGATACCCAGGTCCTCCAGGAGTTGCTGGAGTGGAAGGTGAGAACGGCTGGAGGAGGGATTGTTGAGACAATCTCACCATGTGCACGCGGTACATGATGCTAATCCCCAGAGTCATGAAGGGCTTGGAGAAATCGACAACCTTCTCCCTCTCTGCCGTGATGGTAAGGGCGGCCACGGCCAGGTCAGCCTTCTGCAAAACACAAACAGCACGCACACATACACAAACACACAGACACAAGCACACCCTTGTGAAGACCTGCAAAGATATGGCTTGAGTCATATAGTTCAACAATAAGGTGCTTTTCCACCGTGCAGTGCAGAAATGTATTCTGCTGTTTTATGTACTTGAATAGAAATCCTCGGCTGTTTGCAACCACCTGTAATACAACACAGCTCAACATAGGAGGAATGGTGGGAAGGGGGAGTGGGTGGGATTACAGGGGCGAAGGGCAGGTTGTCATGACAAATCACTCAACACAGTATCCACGGCCGGTGCGCAACGGTGCACCGGCTGCGTCCGACTAATCAAACAGCACTGAAAAGTGCATCTGCCAGGGATTTTCCACTCCCGAGGGAGACTCCCTTGCTCCCTGCCCTTCACTGCAAGAATAAGCGGATTGTGGAGCTTGAGAAATGAAAAGCGGTATCTGGACTACAGATAGTATTCATTGTTCATCCCCCCCACACCCTCAGCCTCTGGCTTCCAGAGGAGGAAAAGAAGAAGGAGCTAGGTCCTCGTCGACTCGGAGAGCTGCTTGTTTCAGGAGGGGCAGAGTGTGGCTTGATTTGCACAGCCAGGCAGGTAGCTAGCGGTACTTATTAGGAACGGTACTTGAGACTCGGCCAAAGAGACAGACGGAAAATGGCAGCGAGTCTGGCCCGTCTGACAGCTATAGTGGCAACGGCTGTCTGCTCCTCGCACGAAGCCCGAGATGACTCATTCAAAGCTCATAACGCCAAGCAGCTCGTTAAATCATTAAACTGCTAGCCGCGGTCTGGACTTGCTGTAGCCAAACTCAGAGGCTGAGAAGAAAATATGGCTTATTTCTCTTCACCTTTAGAGCCTTGATACGTCTTGTCCAGAATAGCCTCAAAGCAGGAAAACAAGCCTAACCTTTAAGTCCTCAAGTACAGAGGATTTCGTACAGAGCTCTGAGGCCTATTAGAGACCTGAGAGGCCTTTTAGATAACATTTTATTTCATTATTAGTAGAACATAGAATTTATTAGAACAATTACATATACAGTATATTCTCTAAATGAAAAACGGTAAATACAATTTTATACATATACATATAGCATTTTATATACACAGAGTGCACGTTTCAGAAAATCTCACAATTCGATTCAAATCCGATTCTTGGGCTCATGATTGGATTCATAAACGATTCACAATTTAATACATAGATGAATTTGTTTCCTGATTGCTGTTTTGAGTTACTTTTCCTATTTGACTGTGGCAGATCAACAAAAAAATCGCACTGAATCAAATGTAGTTTACTAAATGTAATGCATATGTACACATAATGACTGCATTTCTTTTACGCTCACGTGAAGGAGGTCTCTCTTGGCAGATTTCCACATCGCGCCATCTACTGGACTGGCAAGCTGAACTGGTGTTAGGAAAACAGTATATACAGTATATATATATATATATATATATATATATATATATAATATATATATATATATATGTATATATTAGCTGCCTACAGCTCCTTCACAAATTAGTCAAATGCAGATGTCACATTTCATGTGGTGCATTCACAATGAATAATAATCACTCACTCCCACAACTCACACATAGGTATTTTAATTAATGCAGTTTACCTTTTATTTCAATTATGCACATTCTAGTAGGGTAATAATTGTTGAAAAGGCTTCCTGATCCCTGATAAATGGGTCTTAAAGGTTTAAAAGTACACTAAATGAGAATGTATTGTCCTGTATTTGTCTCTCTTTAGCTGATTAACACTGCATTTGATGGAATATCCAAAACTCAGGGATAAAAGTATAAATATATGAGGCCCTGCTGGAAGGAAAGTAACAAAACAAGCCAGAAACTCCTCTATATTAGTAAAAACACACAAAGGCACAACTACAGCAGAAATATTCATTCCGCTGTTGCATATTCATGTTGATTAGCGGACGTCTGTGCCGCTCAAAGCCGAGGGGATTACGTGATGGAGAGGACGCTTTTAAATAATGCAGCGCGATACCCTTTCTTCACCTCTCTATGCTTTTTACGACTTTGACTCAATCAAGGGTTGATGCCCCAAAAAGAAAGGAAAAGGAAAAAAATCAAAGCGAGCCCTATCGGTGCTGAATAATACATTGACTTTTTCGCTCCCGAAGCGGCATTTCAGATTCCCTCCGAGGCTCGTTCTTCCCCTTTCGCGGTTGCGGCAGAAATCCCAAAAACGTATGACAGGAACCGGGGGTTAAGCTGGGAGGCTAGAGAAGAAAAGCCTACACTATCCGTATCAGAACAACACACCCCGATCAAATCTGAGGTACGATGTGTGTGTGTGTGTGTGTATTAGAACACAGCTTTTCATCTCAGGGTGCTTAGGGGAGGAGAGGTCACGACCAGATGAATCACATCTGAAATCTAAAGCATTGCACACCTTCCTGAATGAAGTGGATTAACATTGGAGAGAGTCCCAAACCTTTTCCCTTTGACCCGTGGCCTCTGGCACACTTTTGGAGACGCAATTAAAGCGGACGAGCATTCTCAAGGTCAATCGGTTGGAGCGCAGTTGGAGGGAACAAATTGAGACAATAATAAGAGCAGGCACTCCTTTCTTTATTTCCTTAATGGTTTTGCCCTCCATTAGCCTGCGGAATTAAGACAGATAACTTCTCAAAGCCTCACCGCTGCCAACCATGACTTGGAAGGATGAAGCTAAAAAAGAAGAAGAGGAAAAACTTCACTTTACGACACCGCCCTCCCCAACTCCCTCCCCAAAAACCACTTTCCCCAGAACGTAGAGTGCTGCCATGTCCTTTCATTCGTAAACAAATCCTGTTAAGATTATCTCGCGCTCCGCAGAGAAGGCCTGCCAGAAAAAAAAACAACAAAAAATGGCGGAATAAATCACCGCGGCCCACCGTAACCGCTTTTAAAATAAATAATATCATCTGTACTGTTCTCAAAAAGGGCAACAGCTCGTCGCTGAATGGAATTTGCAGCACATGAAATTTCTATCCCATCAAGTGTGTGTCAGAACAGGATTAATACCCTTCACGCTCAGCTGAGCCTTTTTAAACACATCTGTGTGTGAGTCTGTTAAGGGCTTGGCGGGCTAATTGAAATTCATTAGGACGAGCGACCTGCGTCCGACAGTAGAAAAGTAAACACGCCTATCGCCCGCTGCATCAGGGCCCGGACACGGGGACGGTCTTTAATTATGGGAGCCCTGTTTGATTTGGCAACCCATCACACACACGACAACTTTTCAGGGCCAACAGGGCTGCAAATTTACAATATGTAATAAAAAAGTTTGTGCGTGAATTTACAGCAGCAGCTGTTGATGTTCCCACTTCCTGCATTTGCCTGTAGAAGCCCTTGTCCAGAAATGTTTACACCAGTATAATTACACTTTAAAAAAGGACAATAATCTCAAGATGATCAAAATCTCAAGCCTCTAAACTTAATGGATATTATATTGATTCCTCTGTATGTGAAATTACTTATGAGTTATTTTATGAACAAAACCAGAATTAATTGCTTTAAAAAAAAGGCGTTTGCAACTCATGTGGAACGCCATCACTCACTAAAACGTGAAAGTGAGCGATTATTTGTCATTGTGAACACAGCACACAGTGAACCACAAAGAAATGTGATCTCTGCATTTGACCCATCCTTGAAGGAGCAGCAGGCGGCTGACATGGGCAGGGCCCGGGGAGCAGTGCTTGGGGACGGTACCTTGCTCAGGAGTACCTTAGTGATACCTTTACTGGTCCCTGAATTTGAATGCTAAGGCCCTAACCGTTATGCTATCAACTGCCCCAACACTCCAGTTCAATCACGCCTTCCCTTTTATTACAGATAAAACTATTGTTATTTTTATAACAGAAAACTAACCATCGCTTTACTCAAATTACAGCCTTTTACTTTATATTTTCAGTGTTTATTTCACTGCATTATTGTGACGCGGCTCTGAGTGACGTGCAAGGGATTGTGAGAAATGTAGTTCTCTCTCAGAAAGACCAAAATATGGATTAAAATAAATATTTTGAAATAAATTAAGCTTCAGTCTGGTTTAATAGCATTTTCTAAGTATGTAAAATACTGAGTGTATCCCTTTGGATATTAAGGATTATTGAATTTTTCAAACGTATCATGACAACCTTTCAACCATTTTTAAATTACTTGCACAATAAGCAGATTCTCAGGGGAGAACTATAGGGTGTTATTTATCTGCCATGTATGAGGCAATTTTGAATCTTGATTTTGCAAATTGAAACATTAAAAATGAACTGCCTGAAACACAGAAGATAATGTTAAAACCCTTAAGTGAGTAAAACTACGCTGACACATTTAGTATGCACTCTGCCCAATGTCTCTTTTTGCAGAGAGAGGCTAAAGACCTAGTCCTGCTTACACAGATGCCTGACATCTTTGTCAGACAACACAATGAAAGATACTCGAAATAACCCTTTTGTGACTACTACCACATCATGGTCCATCATGCAAATTTTCATTCACCCGAGATCAATACATATGCACATATCAAACATGGTCTGTAGTCGTGCCGTGTTTCAACAGAAATTGTTGTGTATCTAGCTTAAATTGGTCGTCCTCTAGGTCAGCGTTTCTCAATCCCGGCCCTCACGACCCAGTCAGGTTTTCCCAACCACAGCACAAATGATGCAACTGATCAGGTAATTAGTAATGTAGGGTCACAGAGTGCTGGCGCAGGGAATTCCAAATCTGCGGGATGCAAGAGTCAAGGCTGAGAAACGTGGGTCTCGGTGGATCTGAGCAACACAAAATATGTGGGAATTCTAACAAGTGACAGTGATTTCAATTATTTTTGATACAAACGAGCCAGTGCCACTCACCCGGGCGATGAGCTCCCCCACCATGCCTGTCCAAGTCCCGTTGGCCCCGGACACACCGTACACGCCGTCGCTCACCAGCTTGATGCGGTACTTGAACTTGAGGGTGTCGGCCAGCTCCTTCAGCATGTCCATACAGAAGCCCTCGTAACGCTCGTTGCCCTCAAGCTCCTGGTAGTTGGCTTTCAGCATCATGTACGGGTTCTCCTGGAAACACACCATGTCAGATATCAGCCCGGAGTTCTAAACGCACACTGACCTCTGTAGATATTACTTACCGTAATTACACAGGAAAACGTTCACATGAAATCCTTACAATGTGCATCACTCACCCACCGTTCTTAAGAGGAAATTTGCCCTTAACAGCCACCTACACAGTGTTTTTGTGAAGATTCTGACCTTCACCAGTGTTTTCTTATTTGTGACTTGTTCTTAGATAAGCCTAAAAGCTTGTTTACATGTGTAGATATTTTTTATAAACCAGCAACAAATTAGAACCTTTATATAAATGTATAATTGTGTGTCAGATTTCCAAATAAATATGTACTCAAGAAAACTCAAAAAATGTAATTAAGCACTCAAGTATTTTACTATACTCCTCTACACCTCAGGGTCCGTATTCACAAAGAATTTTGTCTTACCATTAGGAGTAGTCCTAAGTCATGCTTAAAGTTTTTATGTAGGAGTTATTTCTTATTTCTTTAAAAAATTAGGAGTCCTAAATTCAAGACTGGCGCCCACCTTTTGGGAGAGTTTATCCTAAATTTGCTTCTTAGGAGCTACTTTTAGCCCTAAGATTCTTTGTGAATATGGACCCTGGTCCTTAAAAGCTCCAGGGCACTATTTGTCTCACTCTATATTAATCCGATTTCCTGTCTTACTTCCAAATATCTTACTGCTCAATCTCCAGTAGTTGCCCTGCGGTGTGTTGGTGCTTGCCCAAGGTTGGTCCCCGCCTTGCGCCCGTAAGCTCCCGCGACCCCAGTTGGGATAAAGCGGTTCGGAAAATGAATGAATGACCGAATCTCCAGTAGTACAGTACCAACATCTCAGGATGTGTGACTGTCAGCAGGAAGTCATGCACAGTGATACGCAATGTCTGTCATAAATCTCCTCTGCCGTTAAAGTGAATTAAAGTGAGTGATTATTTGTCATTGTGAACACACCACGGCACAGCACAGCACACAGTTCACCACAACGTAATGTGACATCTGCATTTGACCCATCTGTGAAGGAGCAGTGTAGGGAGCACTGCTTGAAAAGGGTACCTTGCTCACGTGTACCTTTACCAGTCCAGGACTTGAATCGGCGATCTTTCAATTAAAGGGTTAACTCCCTAACCGCTCCGCTAAGAACTGGCCCAGACCTCTGCAACTGACCCATCTGGGTAGGAACAGTGGGCAAATTTGGAGAGCAGAGGTTAAAGACGGTACCGTTACTGGTCCGGAACTTTAACCGTCGAGCTTTCAATCATGGTTCCAACTCCTTAACCGTTACGCTACCAATTCTTGCATTGGTACTGAAGTTTCTTTTGGTCCACAATATCCGTCCATCATCCTGGAACCTCCCCC
The DNA here is from genome assembly GCA_032718565.1 of Distichodus sexfasciatus. NCBI lineage: Eukaryota > Metazoa > Chordata > Actinopteri > Characiformes > Distichodontidae > Distichodus > Distichodus sexfasciatus. The sequence continues at coordinate 3,028,597 of JAVGVS010000019.1, read as the reverse complement.
AAACAACTACATTGTCTCGTCCTGATATATGCGAGCCATCCAAAAAAGTTTCACGCCAAATTTATGATTTGTTTGCTCTCAGGTCTGTGTGTTTGATTTAAGTAATGGATGTGCAGATTTATACAGCAATCTGGAGTCAAAAAAGACAGAGCTGCCAATATTTCATCCTGCCATCCCTGAGCAAACACGCGGTGAGCACGCCTTAATAAAGGAGTGTATCCAGTTTGCATGTGGGGGTGTTAAAAGTCATTTACAGGGAACACTATAGAAATGGAAGAACACTGTCACCTTGGAGATAAACTGGCTTTGCTGTGTGAAGTCAGCCATGTAAAAGCTTTGGAAAATGACAGGTTTTTTTTTATTTCTTCTTTTAGAAAGGAAAGGAAGACATACTTTGTGCGATATGCTCTTATAAGCCAGACATGTTGAGCAGTTTTCATTTGCGCCAATAGGAAAAAACCCCAGCCGCTCCACTCGGGTGCCCAGAGCCCCTAATTTGGGGTGTCGAGGCAAAGTTGCTGCCTTTTCCAATCACCATAGCAACAATGGAGATGCCCAGGGGGTCTGCTTCCGCATCTGTGACATTTTGATTGGCTGACCCTCGCTTTGGCTAAGTGTGATCCCGCCCCTCCCAGCCCCTACTGCCAATCATTGACTTGGTCAAGTGTTCAAACACATCAAATAAGTCCAAAACTCCATAAATAGGAAAGACACGTGTTTCAGTAGTCCGACAGCGCAGACACCTGGCGAAAATTAACGGAAAACTACTGAGATTTTCAACTACTCCTCTAGTGTTTGTTCCAATGCCTGGTAATAAACAATTCAGTAATGGTAGACAATTCAGTACAACAATAATTTTGGTCCAGAATTCTGACTGCCTCACAACCTCTGCACTCCACACCCAGTTTAAAGCAGTTTTCCGAGTTGTGGTAAGGGATGAGCTTTACTTGAAGTTGGGGATTCATTTTCCTCTAAAGTCCTACACAAATAAAATGGAATGGAACTCTCAAGCTGGCCTGGATTACGGTTCCACCTCACTTGCAACACTTTCCAACCTGTGAAATTCTCTGAAGCTTAGACTGGATACCAGACACATGGATGACTGCACAAATACGTCGGGACATTCGGGATGAAATTACGTCCTTGAATTCGGGTTTCCATTGAAGCCGTCCCATGTGAGATTCTCTGCTCGTTGTGAGTGACAGTGATGAATACCTTCAGGCATCAAAACACCTGGCGAGTAGTCGATTGGGTTCAACGTCGATAGAATATTCTTTCTACTTCCTTTGATATTGAAAAAGACTTTACAAAATCTGTGTATCGTTCATTTATTTGTTTATCACATTATAGAAAAAAAGCCAAAACATTTTCAAAATTCCGAAAACAAGATTAGTAGCCGTTTTTAGATTTCCCATTTTGCGATCAAGAAAAAAATGTGCTTTTGTGTATCTCTCACGGTTCTAGAGAACAAGCCACCATGAGCCTCATGAGCAGGAAAAAAACAGCAGTGTATATTTGGATTAAATGGAATATGAGTGTGCTTTTTCCATTTTGTCGATACATCATTACAAGGGGCGGCACGGTGGCGCAGTGGTTAGCGCTGCCTCCTAGGTACGATCCCTGGGTCGGCTGTATAGCTTTTCTGTGTGGAGAAAGGATGCCCAAAAGGATGCTCCAAAAGCATGCCCTACATGTTGATTGGTGAATCTAAATTCACCCCATAAGGTGTGACTGAGGGTGTGTTTGTGTGAGTGTGTGTGCGTCATTGTGTGTTGGCGCCCGCCCAGAGTTGGTCCCCTCCTCACGCCTCACGCCTCATGCTCCGCCTAATCCCGTGATAAGCTCCTGTTCCCACAACCCCGATAGGGATTAAGTGGTTCAGAAAATGAATGAATGAATTACATCATTGCACTACATTACATCATTACTTTTTTCATTTGAGTACAAAACAGGAAATTGGAAAAAGACTTCATGTCAACATGCTTTTGGTTGGTTTGTGATTTTAATGTGCAAAATGAATAAACAAATGATACATGGTTTTCACATGCGCACATGTGGGATGAAACAGCACCCAAAAAAACCCCTCATGGAGCCTTGGAGCGGAGTCGCCTGTTTTGTTCATTAATTCATTAAACCCGCAGCGCATGTTACCTTTCGGCCCCGGGCCGACGTCGCCTCGGTCGACGGCGACAACGTGGCGCTCGCGAGACACAATATAAATGCAAATTTTCCCTCCTCCCAGCCGGCTGGAGGCTCTGGAGCGTGGCAAGCCGGACTCTTCCTCAGCAGACAAACGTGGGCTTATTAAAAAAAGAAAAAAGAAACAGCATTTTCACGGGCTGGCTGCACATTAAGCAGCGAGTTTGTGGAACGGAGGGAGGACGCGAGTAATAAACATACCTTCTGGATTCAATTAATAGGTCTGCACGCTTGGAGAGGCAGGAGTGGGCTGCTCAAGCTCATTACGCGCTGACCGTAATGGCCAACTCGCCCCGCGACTGATTGATGCCAGCGAGTAGCGGGACGGACGATTACATATTCACGTGTAATAACTGTAATAACCTATTATTATCCAAGGCCGTGGATAGAGGAGGAGGGAAGGAGGGAGGGACTAAGGGAAGATGCAGGACGAGTGTGGACACAGGACTGGTCCTGGCATTGATACATCCATCTGGTTAATCACAAGTTTCATTATAATCCAATATTATATTGATTCAATGGACGACGATTGAATAATAATAATAATAATAATAATAATAATAATAATAATAATAATAATCCTTATCTATTAGAGGTGCACAATTCAGAAAATCTCATGATTTGATTCAAGTCTGATTCTTGAGCTCACGATTAGATTCAAAATCAATTCACCATTCATAAACGATTCTCGATTCAATACACAGATGAATTTGTTTCCAGATTGCTGTTTTGAGTTACTTTTCCTTTTGACTGTGGCAGATCAACAAAAAACCCACACTGAATGAAATGTAGTTTATAGTTAGGGTTATAAATCGATTTTTTGGAATGCATGAATCGATTTTGAATCGACAGAGAAAGAATCACAATTCGATTCGATATTTTTGCACACCCCTATTATTTAGGTGGCACCTCTAATACATATACATATAGTAAAAGAGGGAGGTGCTTTACCTTAAGAATAAAATCAGGTAAAAGATCAGCAATGACTTGGAGAAGTAGTAACGAGTTTTAAAAGTGTAAATAAAGTAAAATGTTAACTACAATAGTAAAAAATTTTTAAAAGAGTAAAACTCAGGTTAAAATAAATTAAAAGCTAGATTAACAAGTGTATAAAAGCTTATCTTAGCTTCTCTAACTGGAAGTGTGTTCCAAACTTCAGGTGCACCAGTTTCATCATGGTATAATAGTGATTCAGTGGACGATTCAATTTTAATTTGATTCAGTTCAGGAGCCAGCGATCAATATAAGACAATACCGATTTAACACAATCACTTCCGCTAATATCAAGTCACATAAAGCTACTAAAATATTTTTCTTCCCGAGTTCATCTTCTCTTTTTGTAAAAATAGACCTCCTGTTGAATATAAAATGACATTACAGTATGCATGATGTCTGATCGATGTTTTCATTTTGGATTGAAGGTTGATCATTGAATCGATGTATCGATGTAGATTGATGTATTGTTTCACCTCTAACATCTGGGACAGTGTCACTCCAGCATCCATCAACCGAGCCGGCCAGGCTAGAAGGGGTCCAAGCTATTTCTTTCTCTCTCTCTTTATTCCTCTCTCTCATGCACAAGGCCGTGGGTCACGTCAGAGATGGAAAACTTTTTCCGATTAATAGCCCAGACAGCGAGATTAAAGGCACTTTGAGTGTTGAGTCTGCCAAAGCCGACATTCCTCACCACGTTGCGATCCGAGGCCGATCCGATTCTATTCGTTTTTCCCAGAAGGCTGTCAGCTGATGAAATCAATTTTACAAATGTGCCGCGACTGCTCGGTCCGGACGGGCGTGTAAGGAAGTGGAAAAGGGAGAGAAATAAAAAAAGTAAATAAAAGGGAATCTTTGTTCGAATCAAATGACATAGTGAAAAGGGGAAATGAAATACAAGAGGGAGCGTTGCACGAGGGTCTCTGAAGCACGGAAACATGCTTTCATTTTGTCAGAAGGATGTGTTTCCCAGGTCCTAACACTTGTAGGATTTCCTCTGGAGAGCTCATGGGAGAAAACTCTGTAAGACATTAACCTCTTGTTCAGGGTTATGTTACTCAAGTCATTTGAACTTAATAATTTTTGAGATGTTATTTTAATAATAAATAATTTACCATATACATATTGTAAGATCCCAGCCCAGACCGAGGGAGGAGTCCACCTCATCAGAAAGGCCATCTGACCAGGACTCCAGTTCCAGACCTTCACAATTACCCCAGACTACCAGATCAGTGTCACCAGAGTTTTAACCAGTCACATCCACATCACCTGTATTTAAGGACTTTCAGTTACAACCATTCCCCGCAAATTATTGTTATGCCAAGTGCTACATACAAAGCGTTTGTGCCTTTGTGTTTGCCTGCCTCGGTTTTGACCCTTGTTTTCGGTTTTTGGATTACCCCTCTGCTTCTGGCGATTTGGATTTGTTTGCTCCGTGGACTGTGTTTTCCGGTTTTGACATCTGCTTGAATAAACTCTTGGTTTTTCATCAATCTAATCCAGTGCCTGCGGCCTGGTTCTGTCGACTCTGCGTTTGGGTTCACCTACCGAGTGTTACACATATGGGTAATTATTACATAGTTTAAGTCAGGAAAAAAGTATTTAAGTCAAATATTTCCTTAAGCAGAACATGTCAGTCATCTCAGTCTTCAGACATTTAAAAAATTAATTATTTTCTGTTTTCTGTTTTAAAAAGTGCACCAGTGCTCTTGTTCACTGCTGTGTAGCTGCACTCAGCACTTTAAAAACAGTCTCATATTTGCACCTGTTATCTGTCTGTAGATTTTTGTACTTAGGTTAAACTTATTGTAACATAAAACTAGTTTATTTATCTTTATTTTATTCCCCTATCTCCTTATTTTAAGTTTAAGTTTGTATATTGTATCTCTTATTTTTATTTTTCCTTTTTTTTTTTTTTTTATTCTTTGCCTCAATTGCACAGTCAAAAGAGCGGATCAGGACACATTTCACTGCATGTTGTACCGGTATAATTTGCATGTGACAAATAAAGAATCTTGAATCTTAATTGGAACTATTATTCCAGTTTATGTTTTAGGTACCTCAATTTATTGCAATGTATAGGTGTACTGGTCTGAAATTTGTCACAAGCTGGACACCTAAAGAATAAACAGCAAATAATATATTGGTCACTCACCTCTGGACCAAGAGGTTGGGGGGTCAAATCCGACCTCTGGCACAGCCAACAGTGGGTCCTTGAGCACGACCCTTAACCCTAAGCGGCTCTCAGGGGAACTGTCCCTGAAATTAGGAAATGTAAGTTGCTCTGGATACGACATTTAGGGAGTTCAAGTCCCGGACCGGTAAAGGTATCACTGAGGTATTCATGAGCAAGGTACCATCACCAAACACTGCTCCGCCACTGTGAGGTAGCAGTGGGCAGATTTTGACAGCACCTTGGGAGCAGTGTTTGATACCTTGCTCATGAATACCTCAGTGGTACCTTTACCAGTCCGGGACTTGAATTCCCTAAACGTTTTATCAAGAGCGATTTACATTTCCTAATTTCAGGGACAGTTCCCCTGAGAGCCTCTTAGGGTTACGGCTCTTGCTCAAGGACCCACTGTTGGCAGTGCCAGAGGTCGGACGCTGAGGTTCTCTTTGGTTGTGGTGCATGGTGTGCTCGGCTGCGTTCACAGTGACAAATAATCACTCAAATTCACTTAAATAATCACTCGCTAAAATTTAAGTGCTTTCATCGATGCCAAAGTTGCAATTTTCTTAATTCCATAAAGAATGATGAGGACAAGTCTGTAGCACAATGACCATCAGATTGGCAGAGTTTCCAGAACCCGCGTGCTCTGACCAAGTGCTCAAAAAAATACAATTGCTCATGTACTACACACCCCTGCAGCCATCAGCACTAAACAACCAGGCAGAAGGTGAGGTAAATCAACCATTATTACACAGCACTATACTCTTACTGATATTAGTGTTCAGCATAAAACATAACTCCTTCACAACATAATAACAGTGTGTTAGTTGCTGCTGGCCTTGACTGAGGTGTGATGGTATGGGTGTTCAGAATAAAACCTATTTTATGGGGAAGCACTTTATCATTGTTTATTATCACGTTCAGCTTGGATATGCTCAGCTGTTACTCGTACAATGTCCTCTTTATTCCAGCATTACTGCCAGCCTGGGAGCATCCTGCACTCGCTTTTCACCCATTTCAGCAGTTCCGCACCACTAGAGATTAAAAAAATGGATTGTTTCTGTTCAGCTTGGCAAGGTTGTGCATTTTACCGTTTGGGTCACAGGCTCTTAAAGGGCCTCGGCGGTGCGGTTTTGACGGACAGGTGAGGACAGAAGACGGCGAGGAGTTCACTATCCATTTACTGGGTCAGAACACTGCTCGCTGATATGAGACGCAGGCAGTGGGGCGGCTTCGGCCGAGAGTTAGTTGAGGTGTGTACTCAGATTCGCACACACACACACGCACCTGAGCGCACACACTTTTCCGCAGGCGCTTCCCTGTAAACAATACCGTCTCCTCAAAGCGATTAGGAAAGCAGCTCCTGCTGCGCCATTATTGCAGTTACGACTGCCCGACCGCAGCGGGCAATGAGTGTCGGCTGCAAACTGACCCTCTCTACAAAGAGCCGTTTAATCTAGCCAAAAGCACAGAAGTGGAAATCAATCTGTGTGTGTGTGCGCCTGTGTGAGTGTGCGGGTTTCCTCACGATGACGGCCTTTCAGAACAGAAATACACAACGAATCTCGGCAGAAACGGCACAGGTAGAGCCCGGCGGAGAGCGGGGGCTGAGATAACGCGGACACCACAATCAGGTGGTGATGAATGAGCCGAGATAGCGGAGAAATTGCTCCTCGGTGGCTCTTTAAATTCGGCCAACGCCTTGCTACGTCTTTAGAGCCGGATCGAATGTGGATCCGGAAGCGACAGCGTCGCCTCATTTATAATACAAGGCCCCAGTGAAACCAAGCCTTCCCTTCTGTAATCCCCTCTTGACACACATACACACAGTTCTCTCTCTCTCTCTCTCTCTCTTACTCTCTCTCCCTCTATTTCTCCCTGAAAAATAAATATATAAATGGTAAAGAAGAGAAGCACCTCGCTGCGGTGAGGACAACCTCATCTGCTCACTCCTCAGGTGCAGGCGGGTGGAGGGGAATGAACAGAATGAAGAGGACGGTGTGTAAGCAGCCTCTTTGAAGGGCAATAACAGCTCTTTATTAGCCCCTAAAATGCCTCATCTAACACATAAAGCCTCTCATAATCAGAGACTTCAATTCAGGCTTTGATTTGCAGAACCACCCCCGTCCCTTCCTCTCTCTGCTCCCTGTTTACGATAAAGAGAAGTAGGAGAGGAGGCCTGACCCACCACAGCAGACTAAGATCAGCCCTGGGGCTACTGTGGATGGAAGTTAACCTCCGGCTCCCCACAGAGATAGCGCACAGGGTCCGCAGAGCCAAATCAGCACTTAATAGCAGGCTGGGATTACATCTTCAATTGCCTGCCAGGGCTCCCGGATATGTCCCACTAGCCCGCACCCACTCGAAAGCTAAGCAGGTCACTTTGCGAGACTGAGATGAACTCTTATTTACGTCCGCATGCAGTCCCGATGGTGGACTGAGTCATTGGAAGCTTTGTAAGGAGCTGTTCCACTTGAGAACCGAATGAAAGGACAGTGAGACTTTTTCTAGCAGGGATTTACTAAGATGTGGTGATTCCTTTATGTTCTTGCATTTTTACAGTCACATCTCAGTTTGAATACTTAAAAAGCCTTTTAGAACCCACAGACTTGCATGAGGAGGAATAAGCGCTTAAATCTGTATCTATCTAATCTTGAGTGCTGTATAAATGTCATTAATAGGGATGCCCGATAATATCGGAGTCATATTGGAATTGGACCGATGCTTAGATTTGCCCCATATTTTACAGTCAATATTTTATGACGTGTTTCTTGTCGGAAAGGTAGCGCTTATGCCAGGCATGTCCACAGTCTGAGTTGGGATTTTAGACAGCCTTCTGTCTGGCATTATTTTGCTCCGAACTCTTTAACTCTAAAATTCCTAAATGTTTTAGCTAACTAAATTGTGTCTGCCTCACTTAGCGAATGTGAGCTCGCACATGGGCTGTGTCCCGAGCTGCATACTACCACACTTAATAGTATGGTAGGAAAGGCGTTCTCATCATACTTTGCACTGCCGCTACTTATTTGCACTGAACATTGAATGTATATATCGCTGGTCACTTTCTAACTAACTGTATCTGCACAAATTATTGAAAAATATTGCACAGACTCTGGTTCTCCACTACTGTTAAAATATCTGCACAAACTTTAATGTTAGTCAGACCTTTAAAGAGATACTGTTTTATTAAGACTGGATATAGAATTTTTCATATTGAAACTGTTACTAACCTCATGCACATCCAGTGTAAAAGTCAGTTTCCACTTTTGTAGGTAATAAATTGTCTCTCTATCTACCTCTATTTCTAGTTCTAGTTTAAAGTTATATTTAATACTCCATTTCTAGTTTAAAATGTATATTTTGTATTCTGTTTATATATTGTTAATATGCCTTATTTGTTCTTTGTTCCCTGTTTCTTATTGCACTATGTAAGCTGGAGCCACATCATCTCGTCTCTATGTATATCTGTACAGTACATAGCAGAGATGACAATAAAGTTTACTTTGACTTTGACTTTACTATGCGGTAGTATGCATCTTGGGAAATAGCCGAGGTTGTAGCTTAACGGCTCTCTATGCACTAGGTAGTGCACATGAAGAGTCACCCTATTTGACTTGGTACACTACACAGGGTGGGAAGTGACTTCTTAAATTGTTGTGCACTACACTCAACATGCTCCGCTCTACTTGGCAGTGTGGCAGAAATGTCAAAGCTATGGCATTACTTTTGAGCACTCTGTGGAACTTTGGCGAGCAAAATCTCTTTGTTTACAAGGTTGCCTACGCTCGCGCTCGACTACGCCTTCCTCATTTATCGGCATTGTATCATTATCGGCAGAATAAAATATTGGAAGCAGAAAATATCAGATATCGGCATCGGCCAATAATTCCTTTGTCGTGCATCCCTCATAACTAATAATAATAGCATCCAACACTCCCAGCATTGGGCCCCTGAGAAAGACCCTTAATCCTTGATTGCTCCAAGGAGACTATCAGTGTATTTAGGAAGCTGAAGTGATCCTGAACACAAATTTCTGACAAAATGATGTAAATGAAAAAAAAGGAGGCTCCACTTGAACTGTCTCAGCATGACTGTCGGCCAGATCCATCTGATTGAGAAGTAAATCAAGTAAAACGTGCGGATTCCATATGTGGCATGATTGTGAACAACCAGATGCAGAAACATGTCATCTCTTCTCATGAATTTTTCATGCCTGTCAGAAGCTCAAGATGATCACTAGAGCTCTTCTGGATAAAAAAGTCATTATGGATAAGAGCGTTTGGTAAAACTAAGACCATTTGGATGATGAATGTAATTTCACATACATTGTTTGATGGGGCATGGTCACCAAGATCACATGACAATCGGGGACCTGTCCTTGGAGGATAAAATCGGGGGTCCTGCAAAAACTGATTTTTTAACTCATCTACTCATCTTTGGAGGTCATTTTGCCAAAAGCTGTTTTTGTTGGTCAATCGTTTTCTAATTATAGGGAAAGTCTCTCTGGAGAAACTTGGGGTTAAGTTTTTCGCTCAGGGACCCAACAATGGTTTTAGGTTCTCTAAACCTCTCCATTTTATGGTGAACAATACTGGGATTCATCCATACCCAACACTGTGCCACACTGACGGTGAAGCTAACTGATTTCAAATGGATTTATATCAATCAGGATGTGGATTTAGTTTCTGGACACACAGGAAGGACACAGAGACTAGCGGACTCACCAAGATGGTGGTGATGATGAGTGTGGTGTTGAAGAGCGTGTCGGTCACGTTGAGAGAGGGAAGCTTTCTCTCCATGGACAGCCCCTGTTCTGAGTGCCACTGGCCAATCTGCAGGTAGAACACACACACACACACACGTTATGTAAACCTCTCAGTCGAGTATGAGAACAGCCACCACTCAAAATGAAGCATGATGTAAAGCCCATCATTAAGCACAACGCGGCAGGATAGCTGTCTGAGACAGACGTTCCATCAGAGACAATAAAGCACTTTCATTAACTCAAATTACACCCAATTCTCTGAAGCGGCCCGACGTCCTCGTTATCATTCCGGCTCCGCTGACTCGGCTAGTCCTGGCCCCGGCTCCGCCTCCACGTCGCCCTCTACCCGCTCGGCGGAAGAGGCTCCGCCCCGCACACATGGCGTCCTTAAATCAGCCATTACTTTTTATTTTTCTCCTGTAATTACAGAGCGGCACGGTTCAGCAGGCCTCCTGCTCCACGTCTTGAGCGCCGCTACCGCTCAATTCATCTTCTTGCACAAATCGATCCCCGGCGTGAGCTCGAAAGCGAGACGCCGGAGAACAACAGCTGCGTGGCCCGCGAGGTCGTTCGTTCTTAACCGAGAGGAAAAAAGGGGTGGGTTGGGAATTAGGTGCAGTGGGAAAAACAACCAAAAAAAGAGATGGTACAGAAAGGTTCATTAACCACAACTTCACTCACACTCACCATTACCACCCTCTTTTAGTGTCACAATCTAATACGCTGACAGATGATTAGATGTTTTACTAGCCCTAATCCCAAAGGAAATAGCCGGATTACTGAAAAAAGGATTATAAAATAGCAGAGCAGCAGGGTGTTACGTACTTGTGAGAATTTGACTGTTCCCTTTAGATGAAAGGAAAACTGTGATTTGTGCCTTTGTGGGAACATTTACAGTATTTAGCAGACGCTCTTATCCAGAGCGACTTACAACAGGGGACATTTTTATATGCGAGGGCTAGTCGTTTTTTATTTGAGATAAATTTCAGCATTTATTTTGGCGGAAAAAAGAGGTAAAAGCTATGTGTAAAAAGCTCACGCTGTCTCACTTGCCTCGAACTCCGAGGATTCTTTGCACGCGACACATATCCAAAAGAGTCTTGAGTCCAGTCTAACCCTAAGCCTAACCCTTAGAGTTAAGTTTAGGTTCATTTGGAGTATTATTAGGAATCGAAACACCTAGTGATGGAACTGTTTTTATTCGGCACTGTGCTTGGACCCCGCTAACCACCACTTGTGGCTATATTTTACCTCTAGTTATTATTGTAACGATACTGAAATGGAACCAAGTGCAGAGTTGAAAAACTTCACTAGAAAAGGGACACACAACAATCTCAGAGAGAACAAGACGTGTTGTTGCTTGTGAGAGAATTTTAACGCTTACAGTTTTGTCAGAATTATAGATATTGCATATTTTCAAAGTGAGTGATTATTTGTCATTGTGAACACACCACAGCACAACACGGCGCACAGTGCACCACAACCAAATCTGATCCCTGCATTTGACCCATCCGTGAAGGAGCAGTGGGCAGCTGACAAGGGGCAGCGCCCTAATCAGTACCTCAGTGGTAACTTTATCAGCCCTGAATTCGAACCTGCGTCCTTTTGATCACAGGGCAAATGCCCCCTACCGTTACGCCACCAACTGCCCCAGCGTTGGACAGCATTATTATGGTTTGTAGCTGAGATACCTGGAGAGGAAGACATTCTTGGCCATTAACCAATCAAAAGCTGAGAGGATTTCACATGTGTGTTTCAAAGAAGTCAGCAAACTCATAGAACCACTGGACCACTGTTGGAACACTTTTAACACACAGAATGGGACTGAGGCCTTGCAGTGACGACGCCAAGCCTGATCTGGGCACGCTGACAAGGTCCACAAATAGACTTTCATAAAGACAGTAGCCAGAAAGCGAAAATTCAACTCAATGATTCTTTAAATAGATGAAATCAGAACAAGATCAAAAGTAATCAATAGTCTCTGATAGTCTGAGCCAGGAGCTTTCAGAGTCCACCTCATCAAGACCCCACGGACCTGGCTGCAGCACGGCGGTGTGTGTGTGTGACGCTGGGGACAGTGTGTAAGGCACCACACTCATATCATACAGTTAAAAGATGGCACAGCTTTTTCAAATTCAGGGTTTTAATTCAGAATCAGCGTGAAGTTTACTGCCAAGTAAGTCATCACAGACAAGAAATTTGCTTTGGTGGTTGGTGCTAAGACGCATTTCCACAAGAAAATGCCAGTGTGATTGCTCAAGTTTTGTAGCTGTGACATTAAAATGCATTGAGGTGAACGGGGAAAGAAAGAGGGATCATAAAAGTAAGAAAAAGACGAGTGCGGGTTAAAACAGATTGAGATGTGTGTTCAGTGAGGTGGTTTGAGGTGGCATAGGAACCGTGTTGACTGTTGTGTGAAAACAGGTGAAGGAAAGGTTTCGAGTTCCAAATCCCATGTATTCTTAATGGGAGAAAACAAATGGGTTCCTATGGGAAGAATAAATGACAGAAATAAACGATGAAAAAGACGAGTGCGGGCCATGGCGGTTACAGATATGCAAGGAGGCCCATGAATCACGTCAAATTTTTTTTGCTTTGTAAAGAACAGCAGTCAGGCAGTAAAGCAAGGAAATTTGAGCTCCAAGTTAATCTACGGGGAAAAATGGACGGAATGGACAGAAAAATGGAAGCATGATGGGAGAAATAGAGGGACACGGGGAGAAATAGAAGCGTGGAGAGAGAAATGGAGGGATAGAGGGAGAAATGGAGAGAGGGAGGGAGAAATGGAGGGGTGGAGAGAGAAATGGAGGGACAAAGGGAGAAATGGAGGGATAGAGTGAGAAATGGAAGGATGGAGGGAGAAACAGAGGGACAAAGGGAGAGATGGAGGGATAGAGCGAGAAATGGAGGGATGGAGGGAGAAATGAAGAGAGGGAGGGAGAAATGAGGGATGTAATGAGAAATGCATCCATAGTGTGAGGACAGAGGGAGGGAGGCAGAAACGGAGGGATGGAGAGAGAAATGGAGGGAGGAAGGAGAAACGGAGGGTTGGAGGGAGAAGTGGAGGTATGGAGGGAAAAAATGGACAGAAAGTGTGTGGAGTAAAAATCAGATCATAATATGTGATTGATCATCACAATCACATAATAAACAGGATGGAGAAATATGGATGTACTTATTTACAAAGTGTGCATTCATACAGTAAGTCACAGAATTTACCCGAAGTCGTGACATGAATGTGCCGGAAGTAGAGAATGCTAGATCTGTGGTTGATGTGATTGGCGAGACGGCACAACGTGGTCAATCCGGAGTGTGTTGTCATATTCTGGTATTTTGATAAGGCCGAAGTGTGTGACAGCCATAGCAGCAGCGTCGTCTCTCCGGTTCGTCCGTCATTAAGCGGTGCGGTCGTGGGTGTTGACGACGTGCCAAACCGAAATGTCACACGACGCAGCAACAGGTAGGGGGATGACCATCACCATGCACCCACATTTACACACATCTTCCTGTTTCCCTCCGGAATGTCACCAGGCTTGTAGCCAGAAATGGAAACATCGTCACACTCAATAAAAGAAAACAGCTAAAAAACAAAAAGATCTTGTTCTGTAGCCTTTTTTAATCTTGCCACTGGCAGCTCTGCATTTGTGTAAGAGTTAAGTGCTAATCCTCCTGGGAGTGGAACATGTAAAATGAATTGCGGGGGAAAGAGTTGAGAGAGAGCGAGAGAGAGAGAGAGAGAGCGACTGAGTGAGGTAAGTAAAAAGAAGGAAAGAGTTACTGAGTGAGTAGTGAATGTAAGAGAGTGTAAATAATGGAGAGTTTGAGAGAGAAACTCTGAGTGAGTGCATGAGAGACAGCATGGTCCCTGCCTTGCACCTGTAGTTAGGATAAGTTCCAGACCCTGCGACCCAAGTTAGGATTAAGCGGCTCAGATAATGAATAAATGAACGATCATTATTATTATTATTATTATTATTGGTTTGCAGTGTTATTGCAAAACTGTTAATAAAGTTCTTTTTACAATGACACAGTCTTAATAAAACAATTTATATCATTTTAAAAAATTGAAAAACAGTGACTGTGACTGTCTGCCACTGTGCAAACAAATGAGGTTCTAAGAAATATAAAATAGTTCTTCCTGCAAAAATGTGTCTTCACTTCTAGTTTTGCTACTTCAGTTTTCCTTCTTCAAACCATTTCTAATCCCTGCGAATCTATTACAATTTAACACCTAACTGACGCCGAATCAAATAACTTAGAACTTAACATTTTTGAGTGACCGTGCACTAATATTCTGCTCATATCTGTCCAGGCTTCCAGCTATCTTAAATACACCTAACCGGTGTGGCTAATTTAACGCTGTCAGAAAATCTTTTGACAGTTTCACCACCTCTGGAACGAACCGGTCAAAACAAAGTGGGCTGAGAATACGGCGTCCGAGCTGTTCTCACGCCCGGCAGAGAGAGAAAAGTTTTACCAATTACAGCCGGAGCGTAATGGGAGAGGAACTGGATGGGGTAAATGTGGATAATTGGCCTTGGTAGCGTCCACATCCTGCTAATTAAAGCGAGCTGCGATTAATCAGGACGCAGCAATGCTTGTCATTAATTTCCACAGACAGGTAGGGAAATCGGCTTTCCCTGCATTTACACCTTCTCCTGTCTACTCCGCGGCGCTGCTCAATGCTGCCTTCTCACGCCGCCTTCATTAGAATAATCGTAAATACGAGCAGCACAAGAAGTCGTAATTACAAGTGGCAACTTTAAGAAAAAAAATGTATAATACCCAAGATCCCTGAACTAGGGACACGTCTTAAAACCAATCGGTAATTCCAAAGCTCTAAACAGGCCAGAAATCAAACAGCAAGGCTAACAAAATAACAAAATTTGTTTTTAAGAAAGTTCCTAGGAAAAGTACATGTAGGATTCACGACCTGTTCATAACAACTCTCAAAATGTTTGGAATTTCTTTCTTATAATGATGAATCCTAGAAAATAATATAATTATTATAATGAGCATTATGTCAGAATCTTCCTGAAAACTGCATAAGTGGTTTTTAGGAACAAATGGCTTCTTAAAAACGGTTGCTGTGTCACATCTGTGCCTCCTCGGCCCCAACCACTCTGATCCCGATCCCCGGAATTCCAGCCTGAGTTTGCTGTTCACCTTCCTCACTGGCAGGGTTGGAATTTCGGGCTAATGTCTGTCACCTGAGTCTTCTTTGGCTTCCCCCGCTTAAGTTCCCATCATGTAATGGTTGCACGGCGCCCTCGACTCTAGAGCTATAATATTTGGTTCCTTTGTAGGACTCCGCTCCCTCTGAGTCTCTCGCTAAACTGGTCCGGATGTGCAAGTCAGAATTGCCAAATCGCCAGCTGGATCGTTTGTTTTTCACAGATGAAAGTATTTGTGGCTTGTGATGAGAATGAATACACTTCAAAATAAATGACAAAGCATCAAGACAAGGCTACCAGAGCGGCAAATATTTATTTTCAAGTGGCACTAGTGTAAGTTAACCGGCGGATTCACGCTGTATGTACTGTAGTTTGGGAAGCGCTATCCCGCGCATGTGAGCGTTTCAGAATTGACTATGTTTCTGGCTGTAGAGGAAATTAACTGACACATTCACTGATGACTGCATGTGCTTCGCGTCGTGAATGATTATTAGCTGTTTGTACGTGATGGAGTTTATTTTTTGGTCGTGGTATAGTTAGGACTCGATAGATTTAGGTTAATGGAGATTCGTGACTCGTGAGTTATTTAATGGATCTGACTGATTCACCCGGCTGAGTCACTCATTTTGAGGTGATTCCTCATAGCTGGGGTTTTGGTTTATTTAAGCTAGTCGACCCCGGACGATAGCATCCGGTCGGTTTTCGGTTCTAGAGCGCAAACAACCACAGCCATGCCATTCCTGAGACGTTACAAAGAAATCGCTGACGAGGAGGTTCCGTCGACTAGTTGGGAGTTTGGTTCCGCTTTCGTGTGACGATTCGTTTATGGGTGTTTTCATATATAGTCCCCTTTAAAGGAACTGAACTCAGTCCTCCAGAAGTGGTGCAAAAAGTGGACCAACAGGAAGGGAACTCTGTTCTTTTTATGTTCACACTGTGAGTTCATTTGAAAGGGGACTCACTTCTCTTTCTGGTCCACTTCAGCTCAGATGGGGCCTCAGTCCTTTTCTTGTTCATATTTAATTCTTACGGAGCTCTCAGACCTTTAATACTTTGCATTCTGGGTAATTTTCACTTTGAACAAAAACTGTCAAAGCGAACCAGGAACGCTTTGTATTCATAAGGTGTTAAAAGAACCGTGCCGTGGAGTTAGGGTGTTTTCACATATAGTCCTCTTTAAAGGAACCAAACTCAGTCCTCTAGAAGTGGTCCAAAAAGTGGACCAACAGAAAGGGAACTCGGTTCTTTTGATGTTCACACTGTGAATTCATTTGAAAAGGGACTCGGTTATCTTTCTGCTCCACTTCAGCTCATTTGGGGCCTCAGTCCTTTTTCTGTTCATACGTAATTCTTGTGGAGCTCTCAGACCTTTAGTTTTTTTTTCTTCTTTGAACAAAAACTGTCGAAGCGAACCAGGAGCGCTTTGCGTCCAGAAGGCGCGAGCTAAACGAACCGTGCCGCGGACTTAAAGCGAACCGGACTGAGACCACCTCCCGATGTGGTCTGAGTTCGGTTCGTTTCAGAGGGGTCTGAGTTCGTTTGGTGTGTTCACATATATATAAATAATGCTGACTAATCGATCTGAGTTCGCTTTGAGGGCTGAAACGGACCAAGTGTGAAAACACCCTGAAAGTCCGCGGCACAGTTCCTTTACCTCGCTCCTTATGAACACAAAGCGCTCCTGGTCCGCGTCGACAGTTTTTGTTCAAAGTGAAAACTACCCAGAATGCAAAGCAGTAAAGGTCTGAGAGCGCCATAAGAATTAAGTATGAACAGAAAAAGGACTGAGGCCCCATCTGAGCTGAAGTGGAGCAGAAAGAGAACTGAGTCTCCTTTCAAATGAACTCACAGTGTGAACATAAAAGTTCCTTTCTGTTGGTCCACTATTTGGACCACTTCTAGAGGACTGAGTTGGGTTCCTTTAAAGAGGACTATATGTGAGAGCAAGAAGGTTGCAAACCCCAGCGTGACATGCTGAATATTTTCTTAAACCACCAAGCAATTACACAATTCAGCAGTGGCTTTAGGCTTAAAAGGGGACACACCAAGTGCTGAATCAATCACAAAACTAACTTGTATCATTAATAAACACTTGGGAGAATGGTAGAAATACTACATTATGATGTCAAAGTGCAACATAAGGTCAAGTATATACCGAACTGACCTTAGAAAGCTTACTGACATTTAAACTAAACCACAGCAATAAAAGTGGAGGCAGTAAATCAAAGGGAATAAAAGAAAAAGAAGGAGGTGACATCCATATAGGACGCGGTCTGGGTGGAGTAAGGATATGAATACGGGGCAAGTATTCCCAGGCAGTCTGGGAATAGTCAGTGCAGGACAGAACTGGATGTCAGAGAAGCAAACAGATTTGAATCGATATGCAGAGCCGAAGACAAAAAACCGGGCAAAAGGTTAGCAATCCAAAAATGTAGAAAATATGCAGACAAATCCTAAAACTGTATGCATGGACAGGAGGAAACAAAATAACCCCTGAGACAAACCATTTTTGAATAAGCAGTAAGTCAGACAGGAGAAACACAATGAGCATGACAAGCGAAAGAGTTTATATGCTGGAAGGCTAGTGTTCTATGTGACATAAACCCTGGGTTGCTATTCGTACGATTGGTGTTTGAACCCCAGGAGAGCCAAAAAAATCCCACAGCAGGGCCTTGAGCAAGGTTCTTAAACGCAAGTTACTCCAGGAAGTCGCTCATGTCTTTATGAAAAGCAGTGTAAAGCAATTTAGATACGGAGCATCCGTAAGTGCCATATGCAAACAGCAGTAATGTAATAATCTGACAGGTAGTTTTATGAGGCATCTGTTATGGCTTTTCTGGAGAAAAATCGATGGCAATAGTCACATCTAGCAGCTGCATTCCACAAAACGGTTTATAGACAAAAAATGTAATACATTTAGTGATGCACGATAAAGGGATTATTGGCAGATGTTGATATACTGTGATTTTCATGTTTTGGGTCATTATCCTGTTGTAGGATAAAATTGGACCCTATCAAGTGCTGTCCATCAGGTATGGCATGATATTGTGATGGCTTTCCTTCCTCAAGGTCCCTTCCTCTCTGTACAAATCTCTTATTTTACCACCTTCAAAACACACCCAGACCATCCGCCTTGAAGGAGATGCTCCAAGAGACATGGGGTGAAATCTCTTCCGTTTACCTTGAACAGCTGACAGCCGGAATGCTTAAGGTCTGCTAGGTTGTAATTTGCGCAAAAGGTGGTTTTTTAATGAAAGCAAAGTTTGAAAAATACATTCATCAGTTCCATTAAAATCAATATTTCTAACCTTGACAACGTCTGCATTTCCTGCTCATTTGCTATACTTCCTATTCAGACTAATTTCATGTGAGTTTCTATGGAAAACGAAAATTTCCTAGTGATCCCAAAACTTTTAAACAGTAGTGTATGATAAATTTAAATCGCCACTTGCTTTAGCTCTGAAAACAATACTTCACACACTAAAAGTCCTAACAGTCTTCAGACACTTTAAGATTTTATCTAAGCTACGTTTGCTGGCCTGTGTCCAGCAAACATGTTTTTTTGTGCTGACAGCACCTACTTTTTAATACGAATCCTATGAGCTTCATCATTCAGAGCGCTAAGCTGCTTCAGCGAAAAATAAATGTTTTTTTGCCACAGGGCTCAGAGCGCTTCAACTTGAAATCCGTTCAACTTTTAAAACAGCGCTGGGCTTGTCAACGTCACTTCTCTCTTGCTAGCCAATCAAAATCAAAGAAAGTGGTGGGACATATAAATCGGTGGTACTCTCCCAGCTGTTAACTTGCACGGTTTATCTCATGCACTCTTGAAGACATGCGAGTATCTAGTTTAAACGCTGCCGCTGCCGCTGATGCCAAGATGCAATTTCTCTCCATTGTAAAGACAATCTTGTCGGCTAAACCACCAATCTCAAAGGAACACGTTACAATGTTTACATGAAGTAGGAACAAACGCGGAAGTGCCCGATGACGCTGAGCAACAACAAGCGCTGAGGTTGTGAGGTTTTGACCCCTCTCAGCGTACAAAAAGTCTTTGGTGGAAACAGGCCCTGAAAGCTGGAATTTCACTCCCAGATACGTTCCACTGGTTTCAGGTGAAAAAGCTGTGCCACCACCACTAGTGTTTCTGGCCACAGAGGTTAATAACATGTGGCCGAGCTTTTTTAAGAGAAAAAATTGATGTCACTCACAACAATTTTTCAAATCATAGGTTACCTCTTCACTTTAAAACCTGTAATGGCTCCAGCAGGGCTTCTTCCCAACACCGTCCCTATTTGTGCAGCTAATATGTAGCCAAATTTATACTTCCTCCAGCCCGAAGGAGGACAAAGACGTCCAGCAGTGTGACTAAAGAGTTCTGGCTAATGCACGGCGCAGACGCGGGGTTAGCGCTTTCAAGCGCTAGGGTTAGTATGCCTAAGAGGCTTTCACTGACTTGATCTTTTTAAAATGCAGTTATCGCTTTGCTTTTTTATGACGGACGGAGGACCTAGTGATTAATGGAGGTCAGTGGGGCAGTAGGGGGCAATCAGTGGCAGGGAGGGTAACGGAGTGAAAGAAGGTGATGGAGGGACAAGGAAATGATGAGCACATGAGGGCGAGGAAGACAGGAAGCAGCAGGGGGTAAGAAATGACTTGAGAGACAATGGACAAATAAATTGCTGTTCACTGACCACTTACGGAGACATTGGTCAAAAGAAGAAAGGCAATGAGACACAGGGGACAAGAGGGACAAAAAACTGGAGAAATAGTGAAATAATAATAGACATTTTGAAAATCTATTAAATAAGCTATTACACTGAAAGTTTATGGGATCTTCCTTCTGACACAAGTCTTTCTTTCTCAAGTTTCTGCCCCTAACAGGCAACGATTCATCAGATGCATTGCATATTTTTCACTGCAATTGCATCCAGAATTAAATATGTAAGCCACACTTTTTAAGACCTATTAATACTTTCATATTGGCTTGTCTTTTACCTTTCTTTTTAAACCTATAGTCCCCAAGCGCTGCACGTTAGCTGCCCACTGCTATCAGATCGCAAAACACACTGTCTACAGAAGTCAAGGGGATGAAAATACGGGAGGAAAAGTCCTGAATCACTCCAACAAAAATGATCTACGTTATAAATATTAGAGCCAATTTAGAGAAGAAACTGAACTAATTTAACTAACTATATAACCATATACAGTATACAGTATAGATATTATATTATTTTTCATTCCATTACAATATATCCAATGTATATATAATTTCAATTGCAAAATCTTAAAATATAATAAAAAATATATAGTCTAAATATATATATAATATATCTAAAGTCTAAAATATTACTTTTTCATTTTAAACATAGCTGAACTATGGATAATCTTCACTGGTAAATGGTCTACTAGTGTAGATTTGCCATAGTTTAACTATATTTCATTTTCAAAATTGCACAAAATTAAAATGTTGTGCCTTCAACTCATTTATGCGCTTTACTCAAAGATGTGGCTAACAACAGATTAACATTATTGCTCAAATGTATTTGTATTTGAACTATTCCATTATTCCAGTTTTGTTTTATAGTATGTGTGCCTTTCAAAGTTCACTCTGAATTAAACCTTTTAAAATAAATAATAAATGTAATAATAATAATAATAATAATAATAATAATAAAATAATAATAATAATAATAATATTTAACCTATAGTCACTCTACCAGTAATAATAATAATAATAATAATAATAATAATAATAATAATAACAACAACAACAATAATAATAATAATAATAATAATAATAATAATAATAATAATAATGTACAATATTTAACATATAGTCGCTCACCTGTAATAATAATAATAATAATAATACACAATAATAATAATAATAATAATAATAATAAATATAACTGCAAGCAGATTACGGGCCATGCAGTTTGCAGCTTAATCAGTTTCTGGATTTAATCCTATGACAGATATTGAAAAATGATATCGTTTCTATCCTTTTACCTAGGTACATGGTTCAAAACTTATTCAATTTGATTTTAATGAGAGAAATGCATCCAACAAAATGTATGCACTTCAAACATACCAATGTGTTAAAAAGGAATCAAATCTAAGAATTTTAGCCTCAACTGCTGCCTGATTCATACTAACAACATGATGTGAACTCTGACTGAACTGGGAGCTGATGTCCCTCAACAAGCTTCCATTTCCCAGTGTAACATTTCCAGTTCTGGTTGAGAAAGAGTTCAAGTTTTCCGTGGTGTAGCAGCATATAAAGAGCAAACAGCAGCACAACATGAAGAGCTTAACAGAAGAGAGACAAGAAAGCTTACTCAGAGCAAACAATAGCTTTAATCGGATCTACCACGCACCACCAACCAGACCATTTCAGGACAAGATCAACCTGACTCGGTAAACCACTGCCTTCAAGCAACGAAGTCTCAGCGCTTCGCACCGCCTCATGCAAAACCGTCATTCTTCAGAGAACAGGATTTCATCGTCTGATGTTTTTCTATCGGAACGGCATTCCCGCCATCATTATCCGCGGACGCAACCAAGAACAAAGACCCCAGTGATGCAACGGACCCTGCTCCGGACACCGCGCTCGGGTTTTCGTCAGCTGCTCTAAATGACTACACGCTGGAAGGAAAGCCAGGCAGAAAGCCGAAAGACTTACACGCCAGGAAGTTGTCTTTCCCATGCTACAAATGAAATTAATTTATATGACGCTTGTCCCTGCCGATGCTACATTTCACGAGGGCGCTTTTATCCGTCAGCTCGCGGAGCTTCCCAAGCCTCCGCTGTCGCGGCGAGAGCTTGGTCTTCAGTGGACCGCATTCACGGAGGCAATAAATAAATAAATAAACGCTAGTCGCCTTTGAGCCGGAGCTCTGCCGAAGAGCGCTATTGTTCGCCAACGCCATAAACCAAGATGCCGGATTACGACACCCCGCTGTCCGCCTTGCCTCACCATTCCACGCGGTTCTCGCCATTCTCTTTCTCAGCCATCTCAATCTTCCCGCCGCTCTCCGAGGTCGCTTTCTGGGTAGAGTCGAGGGGGAAAAGCTTCGTGAGAGATGGGAAAGACAAAAAGGATTGTCATGGAGGGTCTCTGCCTTCATCCTTTCAGTCGGTAACGGACGGCTGCAGCCCATGTTCTCCACACACCAGCGAGACCACTCGAGCTGTTACATGGCTGGGGAAGCAGCTCCAGATCCATTAGCTGAAGAGGCAACAAATGTACACACACATACGCACACACACACACACACACGCACACACATGTACACACACACAGACAGACAGACACACAACTCCTAAGAGCTAAGTCATCCTGAAATCCGCTCAGGCTGGGGGATTGCATAAAGCAGCACATCCATGCAGCAGCCGGATCTGCCTCCATCTCAGCCCGGCCCGGCACCACGGCAAAAACAAAAGAGGGAAATTAAGGAGTTTTGAGGAGGAGAGGAGGGAAGGTGAAGAGAAGAGGAGAGGAAAAGGAGGCAGGAGGAGTACATGAGGAGAAGAGGTAGAAAAAAACAGAAAAATTGAGAAATTATAGAGGATATTAAAAAAAGGGAAAAAGGAGATAAGATGAGGTGACCAAAAATAATCAAAGATGAAAAGATTTGACAAAATTGAAGAAAAGGAAGCAAAAATAACAGATGACAATAAAAGTAACTGGTAGAGAAGAGAAGAGAAAAGAGGAGAAGAGGAGAGGAAATAAGTAAGGGAGAAGAGAAAGAAAAGAGGAAAAGAAGAAGAGAAAATAAGAGAGGAGTGAAAAGAGGAAGAGAAAAAAGAGAAACAGGAAGAGAAGTAAAGAAAATTAATAAAAGAAGACAAGTGAAAAGAGCAGAAGAGGAGAGAAGAGAGGAGGAGAGAAGAGAGGAGAAGAGAAGAGAAGAGAGAGGAGAGAAGAGAATAGGGGAGGAGGAGAGAAGAGAAGAGGGAGAAGAGAAGAGGAGGAGAGAAGAGAAGAGAAGAGAGGGGAGAGGAGAGAGGAGAGGAGGAGAGAAGACAGGAGAAGAGAAGAGAGAGAAGAGAAGAGAGAGGAGGAGAGAAGAGAGAAGGAGAGAAGAGAGGAGAAGAAAAAGAGAGGAGGAGAAGAGGGTGAGAGAGAGAGAGAGAAGAGAAGAGAGGAAAGAGAAGAGAGGAAAGAGAAGAGAAGAGAGGAGAAGAGAGAAGAGAAGAGAAGAGAAGAGAAGAAGAGGAGGAGAAGAGAGGAGAGGAGAAGAGGAGAGGAGGAGAGAAGAGAGAGAGGAAAGAGAGGAGGAGAGGAGAAGAAAAGAGAGGAGAAGAGAAGAGAGGAGAGGAGAATTGAAGAGAGGAAAGAGAGGAGGAGAGAAGAGAAGAGAGGAGGAGAGAAGAGAAGAGAGGAAAGAGGAGGAGAGGTTAAGAATCCCTTTGTCATTGAGGGTTACTGAATGCACTCTGCCTGATGCAGTCACTCATGCACTCCACCAGGGAATGAAACACACACACACACACACACACACACACTTTTTTTAATTCCTCTCAGTTAAAGGCAGACACGTTCTGCAAATGAGCCAGTTCTGACCTCGAGACTCTCATTTCTATCTTTTGTGTCTACTCGGCTCACTGCTTTTCTCTAGACTGCAGGTGATGCACTGACCAATTAGTTGTAGCCAATATAAATTACGAGCCACACAGAGTCCAGTGTGAAAAGGAGTGCCAAAAAGTCATGACACATTCTACTGCAGTTGGTAGCATAACGGTTAGGACCGGTAAAGGTACCACTGAGGTACTCATGAGCAAGGTACCGTCCCCAAACACTGCTCACGGATGGGTTCAAAAGAGGTCATATTTCGTTAAAGGCACCATGCTGTGGTATGAGCCCACAATGGCAAATTGTCACTGCTTAATTCCACGACTAATAATGAACAAAAATCAGCAAATATTTGAGAATCCAGCAGTAATAGTCTGAAAGAACGTCTGAACACACTTTCCATCTCTACCTCCTTCACCACTTCTCCATCCGCCCATTCAGACGGGCGGCGTAGGTCCCAGGGTCTGACAGTGCCGCCATTACCTAATTACTAAATCACTTCGGTTGTGAGCGGCACAGGTGAGATGACCACCTCTGCCAGAGACAGGAATAACAAAACAGCGGCTCCCATTCTGACTGCAATGTGATGCCTCAGCCACCACTAGCCCACAAGCATTTGACGGGAGGAACAAAGACACTGAGCGTTTCTCCAGAGCTATGACAAGAGCTCTGGGGAGAGACGCCTGGTGAGAGAGAGAGGAAGGATGAGGATTAGACATGTGTGTGATTTTGTGTGTTTGTTTGCAGTTGCATGTTATGAAACAGGCAAGAGGTCCATGTCTGTCTCTGGAGCCAGGATTATGCTGTGGTGTGTGATGTGTGTGTGTGTTTATTGTGCAGATGTTATTGAAAGCACCAAAAAGGAAGTACAACAGGCTGTAGTGTGTGTGTGTGTGTGTGTGTTAGAGGAGCTGACTGTTATGTGAAGAACTGTACAGTAGAAGCCTGTGGTATGTGACTACTACTGTATAAAGACATCTGTGAAGATACACTACACACTGTCACACACTGTCACTACAGCCTGGCCTGTTAAAGATTTGGTGTTGGTCCCTTTATTTCTGGTTTTAGGAGGACTCACTTGAAAGGCAAAAGTTCTAACATTGATTTGAAAACTAAGAATCAAACCTGAAGACGATCAGATTTTTTTGTGACATTGTCAGTATTTTGGTATGTGAGATATGGATGGTAGAGTCCTGGTAAATATGTACTAAGCACGGGTACTTAAAAATGACGAGCAAAATTGCACCCCATTTGAAAATCACTGCTAAAAAGCACTTTGTTATTAAGTTAATCAATTGCAAATTACTTTTCATTTTGATATACACTGTATTGCCAAAAGTGTTCGCTCACCTGTCTTTACACACATATGAACTTAAGTGACATCCCATTCTTAATCCAGGAGTGGTTTATTATGACGCCGGGTTCACCCCTTTGCAGCTATAACAGCTTCAACTCTTTCTGGGCAAGCTCTCCACAAGGTTTAGGAGTGTGTTTATGGAATTTTGACCATTCTTCCAGGGCTATTATTTGTAACAGACACTGACGTTGACTTAGCCTGCCTGCAGTCTCCGCTCTTATTCATCCTAAAGGTGTTCTATCGGGTTGAGGTCAGGCCAGTCAAGTTCTTGCACACCAAACTCGCTCATCCAGGTCTTTATGATTTTGGTGACTGGTGCAGTCATGTTGAACAGAGGCCATCCCCAAACTGAGCTTCCACAAAGTTGGGATATGAAATTGTCCAAAATCCTTGCTCACGGCTAGTCAAGTAGTTTTTATTTTACCCAAAAATGACTCCAAGCATGGTAAATTACAGCTTAGAAAAAAGGAAGATGGAGTATATGCTCAAAGAAAAAAAAAAAATCTGACTCTACCTGTAATACATTACTACCACTGATCTTGTAATGGAGGAAAATAAGTTCAGAAAGTTCCAGGTTTTATGTGAGAAACTACAGGAGGTAAAATATTAGTTTATGATTGGTGTAGAGGAGGAGGAGGAGGTTTGTTACCAGACATTAACATCTAGGTAATATTGGAATCTAAGCACAGGTCTTCATAAAGATGGACAGTGTGTGTGTGTGTGTGTGTGTATCTCTGCACCGCTGCTCTGGGGCTTCAGGACTGGCACTGTGCCCATATCAGCCCAACTCATCTCCCTCACTTCCTGAAGGGCATTTCCACTCTTCCTGCCCTGGGGGAGATGTTATGCAACAGATTGACGACTGTCCTGCTACAAAACCCGCAGGATACCACACACACACACACACTGCCCCCCCAACACATCCCACACCTCCCTAGCAACCCACAACACACACCCCCAACACAATCTTACACCACACAACACACACACTCACATACCCAACACAATCCCACACTTCCCCAGCAACCCACAACACACACCCCAACATAATCCCCACACCTCTAGCAACCCACAACACACACCAACACACCCACACCTCCGGCAACCCACAACACACACCAACACAGTCCCACACCCCCAGGCAACCCACACACACCCCAACACACCCACACCTCCTGGCAACCCACACACACCTCAACACAATCCCACACCTCTAGCAACTCACAACACACACACCCCTAACACACCCCAACACCTAGGCCTGCTGGGCGCACTACCAGGTCACACACACACCCCTAACACACCCCAACACCCCCAACCCACAACACATACCCCTAACACAGTCCTACACCTCCTCTAGAAACCCACAACACACACCCCAACACAATCTTACACCTCCTCTAGCAACCCACAACACACACCCCAACACAATCCCACACCTCCTCTAGCAACCCACAACACACACCCCAACACACCCACACCTCTGCAACCCACAACACACACCCCAACATAATCCCACACCTCTAAACCACAACACACACCCCAACACACCACCAGCTACCAACACACACCTCACATACCCAACACAATCCCACACCTATATAACACAATCCTACACCTCCTAGCAACCACAACACACACCCCAACACACCCACACCCCACACAACACACACACCTCACATACCCAACATAATCCCACACCTCCCCTGGCAACCCACAGCATACACCAACACAGTCCCACACCTCCCCAGCAAACCCACACAACACACACCCTAACACAATCCCCACACCTCCTCTAGCAACCCACAAATACTGGCTGACCCCAACACACCCACCTCTGCAACCCACAACACACACCCCAACACAATCCTACACCTCTTCTAGCAAATCACAACACACACCTCAACACACCCACACCTCTGCAACCCACAGCACACACCTCTAACACAGTCCTACACCTCCCCCTGCAACCCACAACACACACACACTCATACACAACACACCCACAACTCCCCAGAGCAACATAGAACACACACCCAGCCACACAATCCCACATCTCTCGGCAACACACACCCACAGCACAATCCCACATCTGCAGTGGCAAAACACAAACAACGCCACATTTCCCGTAGCAACTTACATTACAACAAACATCTCCCCCAGCAACACAGAACACACAGCTGCAATACAAACCTCCCCAACCAAATACCCAGTCCAGATTTGCAACATAATACCACACCTTCCTTAGCAACGCACAGCTCACATCCGCAACCCAGTTCCTCATCTCTCCTAACAACACACCGCACAATCCCACACCTCCTAAGCACTGCACACTCCTACATTCCCAACACAACCTTTACTTCAGCAAAACAATATAGAACTTACACAATCCGACATCTCCCACAGCAACGTACAACACACGTCCGTAACACAAACCCACACCTCCCACAATTCACATGGACAAAGCAATCCCACGCCTTCCCGGCAACACAACACAGGGCTACATTTAGTCTATAACATGAAACATCGGCAACTTGATTAGTAATCATCCGTATCAGCGTTGAAATAACATATCGGTCGAAACCTAATCCAGAAATAACTCACTAGATGTTAATTAACAGAAATTTTTACTAGTTAATGCAGATTTCAGCATTTTATCAGTTATGGTATAGGAACTATAACCAGGCCTTTATCTAGAAGAGTATTATGCATAGCAGCCTAGCGATTGAGCCGAGACGATGTGTTATAGCGCCAGCCCTACACCACCCATTACTCAAAACAAGCACCTCTTCATCATCCTCTAAAAGCTCATTATGCTTAGTTTTCCCCTCAGCACAGCTTAAATCAACAAATCTGGAAGAGAGTTAACTCTGCCTTCCAACTACAGAGTTATATGCTCATACGAGAACGGAACTGTATATATGATGTTATTGTCAATCTGTTGATTCAGTACACTTGCTGTTGTATGATAAAGATGATGATGGAAGCAATTCTTTTATTTTATCTCTTTTTTCTTTTCTCCTTTCTCCTTAATCCTTTCCCTTGCTTTGTTTCCTCTCCCCACTCTTTTTTCCTTCCTACACCTCAGCCTCCGTTTACCTTCCTACCTTCTCATCTATTTTTATTTCCTTTAGTTTCCTTTCTATTCACACTTCCATCTCTCTCTAATTCACTCTAATTTCCTGATCCATCGCTCTTTTTTCATCTTTCTTCCTCTCATCTATTTTATTCTTTTAGTTTCTTTCATTCACACTTCCATCTCTCTCTAATTCAATTTAATTTTTTCTTTTTCATCCATCATTTTTTTCTCCCTTTAACCCCATTCTCTCTCCCATTATCATTTCTTCATTCTCCTTCCCACATCTTAACTTTCACCCTTATTATTTCGCTTTTATCCTTACCGGTTTTCATTTCTCCTTTTTTCTTTCTTCTTCTTCTTGTCACAGTTCGTTTCTACCTTCATTTTCCCATTTTTTCTTTTTATGCTTCCTATACTTTTTCACCATCACTTTTCTCAAAACAGATACCAACTCATCCTTTTCTATCTTTTATTCTATTTTCTGTTTTCCTTCCTCATACTCACCTCTCATTTTCCTCACTCACTGCTATTTCTTTTGCTCACTTTTTTTTCTTACACTTCTAGTTTCTCTGTCACTTCCTTGTCCCTCCTCCTCTCTCTCTCTTCATATCTCCCTCTGCTCATCTCTTATTAATGAAGGAAACCTGCTCTGTCCATAATTAAATAACACTACACAGCATATTTTTACTCATCCTCCCGTTCCCTTATTCAGTGTTTTTGTGGATGAGGGGAGAGCTGGGCGATCCATGGTGTTTCAAGTAATTTAAACGGAGGCACTTGTTTTTTATGGATATGGCTCTTTGTAGCAACAGCAACACCAGCCAGCGTTTAACGACAGTCTGGCTGCGGAATCAACTCCACTCCGACGCCCAGGAGTCACAGAGGACGTAGTTGTTAATTAATAATGATGCAAATGCTATTTCTGGACACAGGCAATGACTATAATTAAAAAATATTTGTTGATTTGCTGGAGATCTCACTACACCAGAGACTACACCCAGCAAGTTACAGATCATAATTTATTATTTTTTACCCCTTTAAAAAGTGTAAAACCTTCCTCCTCCTCCTCCACCCTCTTCCTTGTCGTCCTCCTCTTCTTCCTCATTCACTTCCACTTACTCCTGCTCGTCCTTCACCTCCTCCTGCTCCTCCACTTTCTAGTCCTTCTGTTGCTCCTCAATTCTCATCCTCCTCCTCCTTCTTCTCACTCTCCTCTTCCTCCTCCAACACTATTCCCTTCATCGTCCTCCTCCATTTTTTAGTCCGTCTGTCCTCCCTCCATTCCTCCTCATCCTCTTCCTTCTTGATCCTCCATCTCACTAACTCCTTACTCCCACTTTTCCTCCTTCCACCTGGATCTCCTTCCACTCATGTTTTCTGCTTGGCTCTTCCTCCTTCCTCCTTCCTTAGTCCTTATCCTCCTACTTCATCTGCTCCCTCGCCTCCTCCTTCACCTCATTTTCCCTTCTTCACTTTCTAGCCCTTTTGCTCCTCCTCCATTCTCTCCCCACTCCCACCTCTCCTTTTCCACCCACACTTTCAGCACCTTCCATCCTCCACCTCCAACCCTCCTCCTCCAGTTCTTCCACTTCCCCCACTCCTCATCCTCCTTCAACCTCCTCCATTCTCCACCTCTTTCCCTTCTTCACTTTTTCCTCCTTCTGTTCCTCCGTCCTTCTCATCCTCCTCCATATTCTCCTCCTCCTCCTCCTTTCTTTCTCCCATCCATCCTCACCAACCTCCTCCTCCTCCTCCTCTCCCTTACCCAACTTCCCATTTCTCCTTTCCCCTTTCCTCCCTCCACCTCACTATCCTCCATTCTCCACCCTCATCTCTACCTTTTCTCCTCCTTCCCCTCCACTTCCACCTGCCCTCCACCTCTTTTCCACCTTCCACACGTCTTTCTGTTTCTTCTCCATCATCCTCCTACTTGGCCTCCTCCACTTCCACCTGCTCCTCCACCTCTTTTTCCACCTACACGTTCTCCTCTTTCTGTTTCTTCTCCATCATCCTCCTACTTGGCCTCCTCTTCCTCGCCTCATCCTCCCCGTCTCTGCCTCTTATTCCGCCTGCTCACATGACAAACCGCTGACAACAGAACAGTAAGTGAAGTGGAATTGCAGGCCAGGCTGAGTGACGCGCTGAGCTGCAGACACCACGCCTGCTGTGCCAACTAATTTGCCTGTGTGGTGGTGAGGGCGGGTCAGGCTCATGGGATTTCCCTGGGTGTGTGTGGTGCAGGTGTTATGTGTGTGCATGATTCAGGAGGAACCACAGAACGACACAATAGGTTTGAGGGTTTGAAAAGTCAGTCAAGAATCAACTCTCCCTCTCTCTCTCTCTCTCCCCCGTATGCATATCTTTCTGTTGTCGTTCTCTCTTTTTCTGTCGCTCCCTCACACACTAGGGGTGGAAAATACATAAGTTGTTTGCTTGAGTCAAAGAACAGACACTTTGTTAAATACTGTTTCAGGTAAGAAGTTAGCTATGAGCACTACTTTAATTATACCAGATAATATATATATTATAATTTAAACATAAAATGTACCCTTCACGGCAAAAACTAGTCGTTTGTCGAACGAGGTTTCGAGAAACGCCGCCATAAGGTGTAAAATTTTTGTTTTAGTGTTTTGAAACAGGAAGGTCTATACTGCTGTTAGAATAAATTTCGCTGAAAAATCCTAATTCTTTCCATCCTAAAAATGTGACTTTTGAGGTGAGGAATTCAATTCAGCAGAATGTTGGTGTTGGTCTCTGTTTTGACCGTTTACTTCAATATTTACGAAATCCACTGCTGACTGATGAAGATATCGAATCCATCTCCGGCTTCCTTTTGTGTCTGAAGTTAACCTAATGGCAGGCTAACGGTATTAGAATGCAGTGTAGGTTGTCAGAATACAAACGAGTCATGACTACCAAGCGGCTCAGAGTACATGGGCGATAGTCAACTCAGCAGATTCGCTTACATTTATGACAGGAGAAATCACTTTGAATGTTGATATTCTTAAATATAAATGTCTTATCTATTCGGAGCAGAATAAGTGAAGGTTGATTTATGCCCTTTCATACATAATAACTCACTTGAAATCTTGTGACAAGCGACTGGTTTTGCCGTGGAGGGTCACATATATATAGAATGTATACATGTAACATTAGAACCCAATGTTTGTCCACATTTTCAACACTATATGGGTGGTCAGATTCTAGAAAGTAGTGCAGGTAACATTAAAAACATACTTAAGTGCTCTGGTATATTTTAGGAATGCACGATGATATTAGAATTGAAATATTTAAAAAGTCATCAGCATCGGATCAATGCTTAGATTTGCCCGATAAGTTTAGCTGGTATTTGATGACACGTTTATTATACATCGGAAAGCTTGCGTTTATGCCAGGCATGTCCAAAGTCTGAGTTGTTTATGGCCTTAATTTGCTGTTAATTTTGTGCTAAAATTCTGAGCACGCAGTGTAATGTTCACAAGCAAAATTTCTCGTCTTTACACGCTCGAAGTGCTCCGCCCTCGCTCAACTCTGCTTTCATGATGAGCGCGCAGTGGAACTTTGGCAAGCAAAATAACTTGTCCTTACGCGGTCAACTCTGTCTGCGCTCACGCCGGTCTATAATTCCCATATCGTGCATCCCTCATATTTTAACTTCATTACTGTCCACTAGTTATGTAACGACATATGGATCCACATCAATGCATCGTTTGAACGATCAATGAGCCCATAGCATCGAAATGGAAACATCAATCTGATATATTTTGGATGGAGGTGTTAAATCTGCATATGATATTATATGATATCGATCCCTTGCTCCTGAACTGAACTAAAGTCGTATTGTAGAAGACTTTGTGACATCAGGAGACGTTGAATCATTGTCCTTCGAACCAAGCTAACATCGTATTGTGATTTAAACCCCTATTTACACCCCTACTGTACACCTTTCTCACACACACACACGCACACACAATCTCTGTCACATTTTGTGTATATCTTGCGCCTTCTCTCTCATTACTCATCCTCTATTTTACTTAGCTACTAAGGTCCTCTGTCTCAATTTGCCCATGTACGAGTGTGTGTGTGTGTGTGTGTATGTGCGTGTTAGGAGGCATTGGCACAGGCCTAAGGGACGGCAGCAGCAACTGTGTGTGTGTGTGTGTGTGGGTGGGGATAGAGCAAACCAAACTGGCTTTAGCCTCTGGCATCTGTGTCAGCATATGATGTAGATGGGGAGAAGTGTGTGTGAATTCCTGTGTGTGTGTGTGTGTGTTCATGCATAAACTGGGAGTTCATGGGGGCTGTTGCCTAGGCAGCCATATCTCTCCAGTAGCTGCCAGATTGAGACACTGCCGTCACAATAGCAAGAAAAGAGGGATTTAGAAAAAAACGAAACCTTAGTCTAATTACAATCGCGGAATACACACACGCACACACACACACACACGCAGACACACACACACCCGCACACACACGCAGACACACACACACACGCAGACACACACACACACGCAGACACACACACACAGACACACTCACACGCACACACACAGACACACACACACCCGCAGACACACACACACACACACACACGCAGACACACACACACCCGCACACACACGCAGACACACACACACCCGCACACACACACAGACACACACACACACGCAGACACACACACACACGCAGACACACTCACACGCACACACACAGACACACACACACCCGCAGACACACACACACACACACACACGCAGACACACACACACCCGCACACACACGCAGACACACACACACCCGCACACACACACAGACACACACACACACGCAGACACACACACACACGCAGACACACTCACACGCACACACACAGACACACACACACCCGCAGACACACACACACACACACACACGCAGACACACACACACCCGCACACACACGCAGACACACACACACCCGCACACACACACAGACACACACACACACGCAGACACACACACACACGCAGACACACTCACACGCACACACACAGACACACACACACCCGCAGACACACACACACACGCAGACACACACACACGCAGACACACACACGCAGACACACACGCACGCAGACACACTCACACGCACACATAGACACACACACGCACATGCAGACACACTCACACGCACACGCACAGACACACACACGCAGACACACACACACATGCAGACACACGCACACACACAGACACACACATACACACGCACGCAGACACACACACAGACACACACGCGTGGACACACACGCACACAGACACACACACACGCAGACACACACACACACGCAGACACACACACACAGACACACACGTATGGGTGTATTTTTCTGCCTCATTACACACACACACACATCCTCACACACACACACATTCTCACACACACTTTCTCTCTCTCTCACACACACAAACACACACACACACTCTAAATTCATTGTGATCATAATCCCTGTGATTACAATCCTGTACATCAGCTTTACAGCCCCACTGCTGTATTTAGCCTCATCTCTTGTTCTTTGTGAGTCTTCGCTGTAACAGAGATAATTGGCGACGGAGACGGTGAGACATTTTTGCCCTTTTCCAAAATGCCATTTGTTAAATGACACCAGCAGAAACCATAACATCCAGAAACCATGACATCCAGCAGAAACCATAAAATCATGCAAACACTCAATAAAGCGGCTCAGAAACTGTAGTCAGATTCCGCTCTCCCAGACAACTAAACACTGTGATGAGGCTGACAGCGACCTGCGGTGGAAATGCAAACCCTGCGAGATTCAGATTAACTTCAGGATCTAGCAAGACGAGGCACGAGGCCTTAAGGGACACCGAGCTCGAAGCAACACCAGATGAGAGATATATATCACTCGATGTTTAAAATACGTCAAAGAGGTTCGAGGAAACTAACTGTCAGTCTGATCTGGCTGCCTGTAGCTGCATTACTGAACAAATGACTTTCATTTCACCATCACATCAATCTTCGAAGAAGCTCTTCACAGAGATGACAGTGTTGTAATAAAGTTGCAATAAAGAATATGGAGCAAATGGAGGAAATAGCAAAGTCAAAGTTTATGAAAATCTGCAAGTTATGCTAATATGAATAGGAGAGACACGTAAAAATGTATTTAACATTGAAACATCCAACTTCTGCTGTTCCTCCTACAAAACAACAGTCTAAAGCCAAATAATAACTTTAAGAATTACGATTAGCTGAGGAAAGATCATTTAAGTTCTTGAAATCTTGCATCTTTGCTTAGTAACTTTGACAAATGTTGACCAATTTTCCAAATTCTTTCAATGTTGCATTCAGACGTAAATTTGTTCTTGTTGAATTCTATTTTATCCATTATATTGACCATCTCTCCTTAAACATGTAGCTACAATATCTTGTGATTATCGCAAACAATGACATTTTCCTACTGACAACGCATTCCGGGGCAGCTGGTAGCATAACGGCTAGTGAGATCAGAATGTCACCGGTTCGAATCCCTGACTGGCAAAGGTACCACTGAGGTACTTATGAACAAGGTACCGTCCCCAAGCACTGCTCCATGGGTGCTGTCCATGTCAGCTGCACACTGCTCCTTCACGGATGGGTCAAATGCAGAGGTCAATATTCATTGTGGTGCACTGTGTGCTGTGCTGTGTTCACAATGACAAATTGTCACAAATAATATTCATCAGCGAACAAGAAGCTGTCAATTCATGACCAAATTCAACAACAATGATCTGTTCATAAAGGGGCGTTTTACACAGACATATAAAAAGTGCCAAATATTGCCTAAGGTTTCTATAAGAGGCCTAACTAAACCAACAAGCCCTCATGGAAGGAGTTCTGGACATTTTCTGCTCCATCCTCACAGCTCACAGCTCAATAAAACTACAACAAAAGCTGCATCTTACAGAACACAGCCTACAGATTATTGTCTAGCCGTTTTTCTTGCAGCTCGGAATCCAGTCCAAAATCTCTCAGAAAATATGCTGTATGGTGAGTCAAATGCTTGCTCCATTCAGCGCTGAACTGATCCCACATCCAGAATCTCTGTGTCATTCTGTTCTCATGCACACTCATCTGACGTGGGCGACAGGCGCTTTTAGAGGATTTGGGGATATTTGAGTTCGTTGGACGCTCAAGGAATGACCTACTTCTCATCTGAATGACCACGGGTCACGCGTCTAATCATCTCTCATGTCCTTTAGCTAAAGAGTGAGCAAGGTTGGCAGATAAAGAGGAGATGTTACTGTGGAGTATACAAGTGTTCTCTAAATCTGAGCCTTTCTTCAAATGTCATTTTTAAAAAGTCTCTTCTAGTCGTGTCAGGATCAGTTAGAATCTGGCTGTGGAGCTTTTCACTTACAGTAGAAAAAGAACTTTTAATCTCTAATAACCACTGTTTCTAATAAACTAATGGTTTTCAATCTTGTTAACGCTGCTTCTTTAATGCTTCACGTGATTATGATCTACCGAGTCTAAACATGTGGATGGTTGTGATCCAAACTGACACCAAAAGGTTATGGTTTTGATTAGGGGTAAGTCTGAGAACATTCTTGCTGAATGTTTCTATAAAAACATGAGATTAATTTGAGATTGTTACAGAGATAAAAAGTAAACCTGAATTTGAAAACTGCAGCTTTCATATTCATACATATCCATGCAGTTGGTAACATAACGGTTAGGGAGTTCGACCCGTGATTGAAAGGTCAGCAGTTTGAATCCTGAACTGGTAAAAGTGAGTTTGGAATCATTTTGTGTTCTAGTGTATACAAAGATTTTTTGTAACTAAATGTTGTGTAAATAGAATTAACAAAAAACAACTTTAAAAAATATATGTATTTATAAAAATATCTGCATAAACAGGTCCTTACTTTGGGAACAAATTTCAGACTGTGCCCCTGCAGATTAGGGACAGATCAACCACTGGGGAAAAAATAGTTTTGATATCGTTTGTATTTTAACCCAATTTTAGAAAGGTAAATATGCAGAAAAGTTTCATTTTTACTACTGAGGTTAAGTTGATTAGGTTTAGCGCCAGGAGTAGGCTTATTTAGCTACAGTAGTGTTAATTTCGTCAGACGAGACGAGACGAAATGTGTTCGTCAACGACCCTCTTTCCCACGACTAAGACGAGACGATGACGAGACTGCATCAATGTTCTAAGAATACTGACTAAGACTGTGTTAATGTGCCTTATTGTTTACGAATAAAAATGAGACTAAAATGTTTTGCATGGACTAAAAACAAAACAAAAACTCCCTCCTCGTTTTCGAGGAGACCACAAGAGACCAGCAGACCCCCTGTCATGTGTTTGTGCCAGCAGTTCGTCTACGTCGTGTTCCTGCGCCACTCCGGCCGCAAAACTACATGCAACTACTTGCGCCAAAAGTTTTTATTACATTTAATCAATATTTTAGCGGTGTGGAACACAATTCAACTGGAATGATAAACAAAAATCATCTCTGAAATAAAAATAAAAAATACTAAAATGTTTTAACGAAAACTTGACTAAAATACCTTGAGTTTTCGTTTGACTAAAATTAGACTACAATGTTGAGACTTTTAGTCGACTAAAACATGACTAACAAAAACTGATATGTGAATGACTAAATATGACTAAGACTAATAAGGAACTTTGACACAAGACTAATACTAAGACTAAATTTAAAAATGGGTGACAAAATTAACACTAAGCTACAGTTATCATTATGGGCCAGTTTTTATGATTAAAATTTACTTCATGCCTAGACTAGCTTTGAGTTTCAGGAGAAGTACAATCTTAATCCACATTCAAGAATGAAGCCTGACGTCTATGAAACGTAATTAAAAGTACGGTGAAGTAAAGGTGTGTGTGTTTGAGAGATATACAGAGTGGGACAGAGAAAAAGGTCAAAAGTTAAAAGTGTAAAATGGTTATAGAAGTTTGGGAGTATATGTTCCAGTCTTTCTGTTTGTGTGTGTTTGTCTGCCTCTATGGCTGACCGTGTGTGCGTGTGTGTGTCTCAGGACATCAAAGGTGACTGGTCACTCAGGGCCTGGGATAGCACTGTCACTCACAGACACTCTCGCCTCTGCTCACTTGTCAAACTGGAGACAGAACGACACGTCACGTCAACAATGTTTATCTTAAACGCAGACTCCCTCCCTCGCTTCATCCCTGCACCCGGGCAAACGTGGCTCGGGGCCAAAGCGCAAAGCTTCTTCATTAGCGCTGCCACAGAGAGCCATGAGGGGGGAACCTTCCAAACGTCGGTCCTGCAGGCCCCCGGCTGGAACCCGGAGTGACCCCGGCCTTCAAACGAGGGCAACAGTAAACCGCTTATTATTCCTACCAAACTCTCTCTCTCTCACCATTCCTAAAATTAACATTTGCATCCCTAAAGCCTGATGACCGCTCATCACAGTCCGTGGGGATAATTTTGGAAATGTCCGGTGGCAGAATAAGAGAGTTTGTCCTTGATATATGCGAGCTAAACACGTTGATCCTGAACGATCCTGATCATGTAGAACGTCTAGTCTATACATGCGGAAGACAAAAGGGTGGAGTTGAGTCCAAATACATTAAACTTAGTACTAAGACTAGTTAGGACTTAGCAAACTCAGGACTTGTGACTTGGGCCAATTTCCCAGTCGAAGATTAAGCCTAGTCCTAGACTAGTTTTGAGTCCGAATGGTAAGTCGCCATTGGTACTACAACTTAGTCCAAGACTAGGCTTAGGCCATGAGCAAGAAACCAGTCCTATAAGTACAAAGTGAAGTTCGCTTAACTTTACTTACATTTAAAGTATATTTAAAAATATTACATTACTAAACTAAAACGTAAATAAAAATGTAGCCAAACTAAAAGTATGTAAGTAAATATATATACACATAAACAAAAATGTACATATCGTTTACACATGCACACAAATATTAACTTGGTCACTTCGGTCTGGCAGTGTGAGGTGAAGGCGTCCGTGTTCTTTACCTGCCTCAAGCCGTCCCTGCTGTTCTGCATGATCCTCAGGGCGTAGTTGGAGCGCTGGCCCTTGCTGTTGAACTCGATGTGACCCGTTAGACCTTCCAATTCTACCTGTCCAGGACAGAAACACAAACACGGGCACGTCGAGAATCGGCCGTCGCATCAGAGAAAGAGACGAGCTCTGAGATGGGAGGTTAGCGAGGGAACTAGTTAGAGATTTAGGACAGCACACCCACATCTGAGCTGTCTGGGTGACAAACTAGAGTATGGATGACTTCAACTGGCAATCGCTGATGTTTGAGGCTGAGCAACAAGTAAGGGTCTGTGTCCACTAAATGCACTTTTTCTGCAGAAAGCGCTTAAAACCTCACTTCCAGAGCGCTTTCTCTGCGCTCTATCTCCGCGCTCGTTGTTGCTAAGTTACGAAAAGTGCCATCATTTCAGCGTGTTTGTTTGAGAACGCTAGGTTAACCGACATGATGGATAGAAATCGCATTTTAGCGTTAGTGGCAGCGTTTGAAATAGTCTCATGTCTTCCCCTTCCTCGATTTTGATTGGCTAGCAAGAGAGAAGTAACATTGACGAGCGCAGCGCTATTCTAAAAGTTGAATGGATTTCAACTTGAAGTGCTCTGAGTGCTGTGACAAAAGACGTCTCCACCGGCATTTTTTTTTTTCACTGAAGGCACTTTGTGCGCCGAATGCTGAAGCTCATAGGATTTGTGCTAAAAATACGCACTAGAAAACCGTGTTTGGTGGACACAGGCCCTAAAGCTTAGGTCTATAGTTCATATTTCTCCTGGTTTCCCTAAGCAAAAGAACCAATATGAGGGGAACGTTGGGGTTGCATCCCTGTTCTACAGTCTCTCACCATCCTTAGGTAGTTCATCAGGCTGGTTCCGTGCTCCCAGATCTTGGAAGATTTGCAGGAGAGCTGCGTCGCCCCGACATTTTGGCTGCGGTTCAGCTCCTGCACCGCTGCTACTACTGTGTGTACAGCGTCGAACAGCAGCGCAGACGAGAGCTGGCAACACACACACACACACACACAGAAAGCAAGCAGTTAGGCCCAAACGCGGACTAATGCGATACTCCTCGAGATCACAAAAATTCTTTCATGAGCCGATAGTGTGAAAAGTCTCCTTCTTGTCTAACCTCAGCAACACTGACCACTCCAATTACCCCTGACCGCACTGCCACTTGCTCATGCCAATGCTACAATGCTAGCCCTCACTGCCACCCTGTAGCTTTGCTAACTTTAAGCTACATAAGATTAAAATGAGCTAAACTGCAGCTAAGCTACCATTTTAATAGTTTTAAACTGTAGCTTTGCTAATTTTAATTTATGTAAGACTAAAACTAGCTTAGCTACAGTCAAGCTACTGTTTTAAAAGAGTACTTCGCTATACTAGAAGCTACAGAGTAGCCTGTAGTGTAGCTAACTACTATATTAAAATGGTACGAGGTTCAAAAGTTTGATATACGAATGTTTGTTCTGTATGGGATGAGAAAAGTTCAGCTCAAATATGGGACACAAAATATAGCAAGAATCCATGTAGTTAGCTACTTTTTATCTGTAGTTTGTAGAGTAGAAACCATAGCTTTGCTGCATCTTAGCTAATTTTAATCTTACATAGCTTAAAGTTAGCAAAGCCACAGTTTAAAAGTAGCTTCCCCAACACTCCTGGTGACTGAAAAACCAGCTACTCTGAGCTACTCTTACAAAAACAAAGTGTTTGAGGCAGGTTTGTGGCAAACATGGTTAATTTGTGGTAAACAGTGAAGTTTGCTAGAATATGTTGCCGCAAGTTTGCCACTGTCAGCCACTAGTGGCAAACCTGCAGCAATGTTCTGGGAACAATGACTGATTGCCACTAGTGACAAATGTATTCACCCAAAACAATTGCCAGTAATGACAAACTTGAAGTAAACTTTTGGTGACAAATGTGCCAGGTGCACTGTATGTTGTGCTGTGGTGAGTTCACAATGACAACTAATCACTCACTTTTCACTTACAAGGTTCAATTCTCCTTTAAGTGCAGTCACCTGGATTCGGGAACGTAAACGTATTTACCAGCACTGCACAAAAAGCAACAAACAGACTAGCATAGGATTTTAGTTATTGCTGCTCAAGAGCCCTGCGTCACTAAACAAGCCTGAATGATCTGTCTTAAAATGGTCACAGTTAAAATAATCTCCCCTGGACCACCTTAAATTGGTGGCTACTTTTCCAAATCCCGTTTTAAATAAGGAAAGCACCTCTGACGTGTTAAGGAAGGGTAAGTGTGTGTGTGTGTCCTACTTAAAGAAGGAAGCGATGAAGGAAGGAAGTACCACACAATGTTAAGATTCAGGTCTTTCCCCTAATCTCTGTTGCGACCCGCCGGTCAAGCCCCATAAATAAAAAGCAGCGTGGAGAGTCAGCGTGGGGTTACACACACTCCACTTCCTCTCATCTGTCTGCCGTGCTACAAACCCAAACCCTTTTAATGATTAATTAAAGATAAGACCTAATTAGAATGAGGAACACGAGTAGAGAAGCGTTGCCATGCCGGTTTCTAAGAGCAGCAGGCGCCAGTTTCTCAACAAAAAAAATAAAAAAAATAAATAAAGCTCTACCTTGCGGCTTTAATTAAAAACCAAAAAATAATGTGAGGCCTTCTAATGAATTGTAAGTAGTGTCTGATTGTATGTGAGAGGGGAGATGTGAAACAGAGGACAGCTATTCAAATTTTGTGAGTATTTTAATTCCTTCCTGGCTGAATGAGTTGGGTAGAGTGAATGAGTAATTATTTGTCATTGTGAACACACCACAGCACAGCACACAGTGCACCACAACCAAATGTAACCTCTGTATTTAACCCATCCATGAAGGAGCAGTGGGTAGCTGACGATGGGCAGCGCCCAGAGAGCAGTGCTTGGGGACGGTACCTTGCTCATAAGTACCTCAGTGGTAACTTTACCGGCCCTGGATTTGAAACTGCAAACTTCTGATCATGGGGCGAACACCCTACCTTTACGCCACCAACTACCCCACAGGGTAATACAGGAATCACGGGCAAGTTGGTAGCGTAACGGTTAGGAAGTTGGCTCTGTGATTGGAAGATCACAAGTTGGATTTCCAAGCCTGTAAAAGCACCACGGAGGTAGTCATGAGCAAGGTCCTGTCCCCAAGCACTGCTTCCCGGCTACTGCCTGTCAGCTGCCCAATGCTCCTCCATGGACAGGTGAAGGAACTTATCTTTATCAACATTAAGACGAACAGCACTGGAGCTTCACATACCGGCGTTCCTGCAAACGGGGCGTGATCACAGTTCTCCTGCCAGGAGCGGTTGAGGCTCAGTAGGAAGTCCTGGAAGAAGGGGTGCGTCCGGTTGAAGACGGAGAAGCCAATGATGTTGACGCGCTGGTCAGCCACATCGTCCAAACGCAGCAGAGAGAATTCCTGCAGGAGGAGAGCGGAGATTAATTCCGACTTTAGGCTGAATTGGACTAATTGGCGAAATTAAGTCCTCTTATTTTAATTCAATTCCTTTTTATTTATATAGCGCTCTTAACAACAGTTATTGTCACAAAGCACTTTACATATAACCAGCCCAAACCCCCAACAACAAGCCTGAGGCGACAGTGGCAAGGAAAACCCGCTCTAGTAGGAAGAAACCTTGAGGGGAACCAAGACTCGGAACGGGACCGGGGTGTATGAACATTTATTTATTTATCTAATAAATTTATGACTCTCACATTGCCTTACAAAGCCATTCATAGTCCTGCTACAACATACCTCTGTGAACCTCTTTCCTAGAACGCACCATCTCGTTTTCTCTGTGCAATTTAAGACCTTGAAACCTATCTCAAGCCCTTTTGAGATTAAAACTATGGGAGACTTAAAACTAAGACTAAAAATTCTGGAAACATTTTACACCTGTGCTCCTAGACTATGGAATGCTTTGCCTAGCCATATCCATCGCCATCATTTGATGCTTTAAAAACATTTTAAAATTTTTTCTTCATTACTGCTCACACCTGAGTTTTAGTTTATTTTTATTTTCTTTTTATTTCGCCTTCTGTCTCAACTGCATGCACTCTGGGAGGTTTTTAAATAAATTTTTTTATTATTATTATGAAGCCATCTTCCTGCAGCCGATTCCCCGCTACCTGCCACATCTCGGCCTGAAGGTTAACGGAGAGTTCCTAGCGGTCCATGCTGACACTATTATAGTCTCCGACTTTGACACCACCCCTGACTCTAGAGACTATGATGATGAAGTTCGAAAGCCGGAGCCGTGCTAGGCATACATCATACTGTGAAGTACAGTTAGAAAGAGCAAATAGGACGGAGGGAAAATAAGGGAGCGAGAGAGTGAGAGAGAAAGAGACAGAGGGTGTAGCAGGCATCTGGGGGTCTCCAGGGTCCGGGAGATGCACAAAAAAAATCTCTAGTCTCTGATGTGACGGTGCAAGGCGAGAGTCGAGGAGCCTACATCAAAGTGGGAACGCTTGGGTCCTCTCATTACCCACACAAAGCCGGCACAGGTACAGTGGCGGGGCAACGGCCGAGGAAGATGAGAGGGAGATGAGGAGGGAGAGGTGGCATTGTGGGAGCGAAGAAGAAGAGGGACGGACTGCAGCGCCTTCGGGAAACGGTTTGTTTTCAGCACGGCACAGACCCCAGGGAGAAAGCAGAATGGAGAGGGGGAGAGGGAGAGAGAGAGAGTTCTGAATGAATTCCGAAGCTTTTCTCTGCAAGTGGCTCCTGTGCGTTCTGTATAGACTTAAACATCCTCCTCGATTCATTTCAGTCCAGTCGTATCTGATGACAACTCTACAGCATCACAGTGAGTTCTGTGCAAAGCTGCTGTTGCAAGTTCATGGGTTTGAGTCTGGCTTCATCCTTCCCCCAGCACTACCACTACTGGGCCCTTCCGCAAGACCCTTAATGCCAAGCTGCTCCAGGGAGACTGTCCCTGTAATTAGAAGTTCTGGATAAGAGGGTCTGATAAAACTCCCAACCTTTTTTCAAATTTATTTATTTATATAGCGCTCTTAACAACAGTCATTGTCACAAAGCACTTTACATATAACCGGCCTAAACCCCCCAACAAGCAAGCCTGAGGCGACAGTGGCAAGGAAAAACTCCCTCTAATGGGAAGAAACCTTGAGAGGAACCAAGACTCGGAGGGAGACCCCATCCTCCTCTGGGCGACCGGGCGCACAAACATTTAATGCACAACAAGCAATAGTTTAAGATGATCAACTATGATAAAACTGAAAATAGAAAATAATACTAATAAAATAAACAAGTTTTCTAACATCTACACTAGCTAAAAATTCTAAAACTTTCAAAGGTGGGACCTTAATAAAACTGCTTCCAGTGAAGTGATTTCCTCATTATACTGTAGATATGTCAGAGAGAAATATTGAATAAACATGTTTAATGTTGCTTAGGCTTTGCACGTTCCACTTATTTGTCATGTGGTGTAAAACGTGCATTGGTCTGGTCTCGGTCTCGGCCCTTCAGAGTCTTGGTCTTGGTCTGTGCTGGTTCTCGGTTTAGGTGGTCTTGATCCCAATTCTAGTGTCAAGTTAAGTAATGTGTGTAAAGAAGAGGGCTGTCTAAAAGAACTGAAAAACGTGTTCTTACAGTTTAACCCACTTTACCTTTACAGTTATGCCTTTTAGCAGACGCTCTTATCCAGAGTGAGAATTTCCTAATTACAGGGACGTTCTCCCTGAAGCAATTTGTGGTTAACGGCATTGCTCAAGGGCCCAAATGTGGTGGTTCTGGAGGTGGAATAGAGTTGAGTCTAGATTTGAGTCTACAATCTTTTTGATTGCGTTCATTCCTAAAATTTCCGTCATTCCCAGGTTTTCATTTTCCTCCTCATTTCTATTCTCCGCTGGAAACCACGCCTCAGAAGGCAATCAAAACTCTGAAGGTTAAAGCGAAAAGAGGGGGAAAATGGGAGAAAAATGAACATAGGCACATAATTACAGTAATTATACTCAAGTCTGTTTCAATCGCACCCGC
Source organism: Distichodus sexfasciatus (assembly GCA_032718565.1). Lineage (NCBI taxonomy): Eukaryota > Metazoa > Chordata > Actinopteri > Characiformes > Distichodontidae > Distichodus > Distichodus sexfasciatus. The sequence continues at coordinate 2,984,257 of JAVGVS010000019.1, read as the reverse complement.
TTTGAAGACCCAACCTAAAAGTCTCAACTTTTTTCTAATTGCACAGTCTCACCCATCAGCAATTATCCAGCCACACTGACAGTTACGGAGCTATAACACACTGCACGTTTATTATGCATCTGCCTGAAAACAGCCAAGACGACAGGACCTCAAGGCACCGACGGTGCCCCGGAACACGCCTTATCGATTAGCATGTGAGAGAGAAAGATGTAACGTTCACACATCCATTCTCCCCAAGGCCAGCAGAGATTCCTGAATTACACCCTGAGAGCATCTCCATGAATTATTAGCAAGAGATGAGCAAAACCATCATTATCTCAAGGGAGGAAAATACGCAGAATGCCAAAGTCAGGGTTTCTCTTCGCTTTGAATTGTTTGTGTGCGTTTAGGAAGACTCTAGGGCTCCTGCTAGGGACTATTTTTCTATCAATGAGTATTTTATCAACTAGGGCCTGTTTACATGTATCTAGATATTTTTAAAAATTCGTTTGGGCTATACGTTTACGTGTAAACAGAGTTTTAGCCACCGCAAACGGATATTTTTCAAAATGCCCTCCAAAGTGAAAATTTTTCAAAACGTTGGATGTTGTGGATCTAAGAAAAAAAAAAAAAAAAAAAATTGTGCGTGTGCCTTAAATACCTTTACGTTTTCAAATGTCAGCATACGTCAGAAAATGCATTATCGTCAGCTGCGCGACATTTGTATACAGTTGGTTTGGAACAGGAAGTCGTGTCATTCGTTGTTTAGTTTTTCTGTTTGTCCTCATTATACTGCCGCCTATATGCTTGGCATGCTCATAACAGCTCTTGAGGGCGTATTTATGCAGATTTGTGTAAATGAATACTTTTTGGAAAATGATCTGTAAACAAGGATATTACTGAAAACGGAGAGGGGGGAAATTGCCATTTCTGCAAATACCCGGGTGTGTGTAAACGTGGCCTCAGTCAATAAATCTTCATAAATCTCATTTTACATTCTTCCCTTTCTTCAGATGAAATGTGCTCATTCCAACATTTATTTATCAATAATCTAAAATCTCATATTACACTATGTTCCCTGAAAATACACCAATCATTATGCTGATCTAGACATTAAAATAATATCTGTTGTCTTCATGGGACAGATCTCACAAAGAAATTTACTTTATTTAATTCATGAAATAAAATAATTAGATAGAAAATCAACAAGTCTAAATGCACAACACCACACTGGCACAGTCACTCCATGTGGATAAAACCCAAACGCCACATGAAACATTTTCTTAAAGGCTTATTCAATGGAAATTTAATGTAGCAGGCGGGCGGTTTCATGGCTTTAATAATGAGTGTATTTAGCAGCTACAAGGCCAAACAGCAGTAAAAATCTCTCTGTATTAACGAGAATTTAATAAACAAACATGAATAGAAACACCTGTGTTGGTTTTGGGTTTTTTTGCTGGCCACTTCTCCATAATAGAGCCTGTGTGTTCTCTCTTCAGGAACTCTTACATACATACTGCTGCCGCTGCTGCTGTGGTCATTAAAAGACTTTACACAGTGAACAAAACACCTTTTTTGTTTTATGATCATCTGAAGAACTGGAATACTATTGAAGACTTGGGTCTTTGAAAACTTTTACACTAAACCTCTTTAGGTAAGTTTTAATTATATAGCGCTTGTCACATATAAAAATGCTAAAACTGTTTACACTTTTTATGAACTCAGAAGGGTGGCACGTTGGTGCAGTGGTTAGCGCTGCAGTCTCACATCGACAAGGTCCTGGGTAATTGACTTGAATTCAGCATTTTAATCTTGTTACACCATTTTTTGGATTTATTTTCTTGGTAAAACTGAATATTGTTTAGATTATTTGACTTGTTTCAAGAAAATTTATCTTGAGTTATCCTACCTAGGTAATACAACTAATTTTGAGCAGTTTTTTCTTAAAACAACCTACATTGGTAAAGGAGTTGTGTTAACAGGTAGACTGTAAGTATATTTTTACTTGTTTCAAGAGAATTGGAGGAATAAAACTAGTATATTCTGCTTAATTTAAGGCGTGTATGTTTAGTCTTTGGGTATTTTTTTTTTTTTCTTGTTTTAAGAAATCTTAGCAAGTGCAATTTTCTTGCTGCACTGGCAGATAATTTTGCTTGAAATAAGTATTTTTTTCCCCCAAAATAGTAATTTTTTTCTTATTTTTAAAAAGGCATTTTTTGCAGTGTACAAAGTAATATAATCACTGTATATTATATATACGGTATACATAATTAGTAATGTAATCTATAGTAATCTATCAACTACTCGCACCAGTCCCCAAAACACACACCTGCACATGTCGCAGGACTCGTTTGGAAGGTGGTGGAGATGAAAAGTGTGGAAGACAGTGGGCCCCAGGGGAGGGGAGCGGTTCCCCCTGATCTCCGGCAGGACGGCGTGGAGGCGAGCGAGTCGAAAGGTGAGGAGCTGACAGCTTGGAGCTCAGCCCCATGACACAACCTGTCACCCCGAGATCAGTCAGCGGGTCAGGCACTGGGCCAGAATCGTGTCCTGATACTGGTGTGGGCACACACACGCACACACACATACACACACACACACACATCACTCACACAGCCACAGCCATGCATATTGTTTGTTGTGATGCAGCCAATGCAGCCATGGAATAATGAGGTCCCAGGAGAATCATGTGATCCCTGATAGGATGCAACAGAACAGTGGCTACATTTCCACTACTCACTCTTTCTCTCTCTCTTTCCACAGAGAATGTGTGCATAGCATGAGGAGCACAGCCTCCAGCACAGTTTGGCAATTTCTCTTCTCCAATCTTCTAAGCGGAGGTGGGAAATCAATCAAAATCTCTACTGCATTGCCAGTGTTGGGGAAGCTACATTTAAACGCTAGCTTTCCAAGCGACAAGCTACTTATGACTAAAAGTAGCTAAAGCTACAGCTAAGCTGTTTTAATTTAGTAGTCAGCTACACTACAAGCTACAGAGAGAAAGTAGATAACATCACAACTATTTAACAGCCACAGATTCTTGCTTGCAACTTCTTCAAGGTGGACTCCATCTTCCGACTCCATCTCACAGCTGCCAAAAGTGTGCCGTGATGAAATTATTTGTCATTGTGAACACAGCACAGCACACAGTGCACCACAACGAAATGTGACCTCTGCATTTAACCCATCCATGAAGGAGCAGTGGGCAGCTAAAAAGCACCCAGGAAGCAGTGCTTGGGGATGGTACTTTGCTCATGAGTACCTCAGTGGTAACTTTACTGGCCCTGGATTCGAACCTGCGACCTTCTGATCATGGGGCGAACACCCTACCGTTACGGTGAACTGCCAGAGAGGTGAACGTGAAGCTTGGACTCTCCCGATTAGTCATGCCGTCTCTACACCGGTCCAGTGGCGCCAGATTACAAATGCAGTCCTGCTCAATAGATTATCAGATGCCGCTCCTGCCATTTCAACACCAATCAGAAACAACTGGTAGTTAAAAATATCTATTTAAAGAACAGAGAGACAATAATAATAATAATAATTAATAATAATAATAATAATAATAATAATAATAATAATAATAATAATTGTAGTTTTATTTACTGTAAAAGCCACAGCATTTTAATAGTTGCTTTGAAGGCTACAATACTGTGTATCCCTCTCAATATGGCAGCGATACTGCAATGGACTGAGTGGCTGAAACTTGGTTCGAATACCACTAGAGCCTAAAATCCACCATTGGGCCCCTGAGCAAGATGAGTCCCGATGCTAGACTGAGTCACTGGAAGATCTGTTTAGCGCTATTTCACCAGAGAGCCAGTGAGGCTATTTTCTAGCAGAGATGAACTAGGGTGCAGTGATTCTTTCCTGTTCTAGCACCTTCACACTGACATATCAGAGTGAAGATGTCAGCTCTTGAAAGCCATGAATGCACAGAGGGAGCATTAACTAAGCGTGGTGACGGTTTACTGATGGGATATTTGGATACAGACCAAGAGGTTGTGGGTTCAACCCTGGTTCTATGCTACCTCCATCACTACAGCCACTCAGCTCCTGAGAACGACCCCTATCCCCAAGCTGTTCTCGGTGTAATTATGAAAACGTAAGTTGCTCTGGGTAGGAGCATCTGCTAAATGTCGTAAATGTAAATGTAAACATGGCCCATTTGGCATGTCTGTAATGATCTGACAGTAGCAGAAGGTGTTTTAATATGGGCCAGAGGGTTAGACAAAATAGTGTGGACATGAACGGTTCAAAAGTTGGCAAACAGGTAAAACACAGATGATCCAGAAGCCGAATGGCAGAGAAAAAGCTCAAGGCAAGACGTCCAATGCAATAGCCAAGGTCAAACCAAGTACAACAAACAACTACGTAATACCTTGCAACATTTATAAGAAAAGCTAGTTCCTTTACAACCAACAAAACATTAGATGATGCAGTTCAGTAGGATTAGGGGTTGAACAACGTAACAACACCTGGACAATCACCTAACAAATAACAATAAAACTACAACAAGAGCTAATAGCAATTTAACATCGCAGTGTTCATCCTGTCAGCCATTATGGTGACTAATATCAGACCCAATATCAGCAAATTCAGCCAATCCCCGCAAAATTCATCGCAACGTTGCAATTTTGACTAATTAACGCAACTTTTCTGCAATTTTTGACCAATCATTGTCGTTTTCCGCAAAACGTTGAGACATACGTCAGCAAACTCACTTCCTTGGTACGTTGGGAAGATGCAGGAAACGGGTGGTAAAAACGGCTCAGATTTACCTTCTAAAAATAACTAAATAGTTAACACAAATAATAGTGGTTTTGTCAGTCATTTAGTTATTATCTGACCGGTGTTTATCCTGGGACTGTGAGCATGAGGCATGATTAATTGTATAACGAATAATTATAAAGGGGGAAAATTGCAACTTCTTTCCGCAACTTTGTCTTGCTCCTGCAACTTTATTGCAACAAAACGCCTAAAACACCTCATTTTCAATGCAATTTTTTAGAAAAGCTTCCGCAAAATCAGAGCCGAAAAAAACTCAAAAAAGGCCTGTTAAATCCTGGAGAGACTGTAATATGGAGGACAGTGATCTGTTATAGCATCCAAAAACTATGAATTAAATAACTTCTCTTTCACTGAAGCACTCTCACACCAATGTATTCAGCACGCTGGAGACTCAGACACTTCTCAGACTGCATCTGCTAATAAGTGGAAACTTTCACAGAAACCTGGCTGACCGACTCTAGCCTTGACCTGACTCTTTACAGTTTCTCGTTGTACTTTGAGAAACTGCAATAAAACATTGGGTCACGATGTGTTTCTATATTAACAAAGGTGACTGTTCTACGCGTCTCATGCTCTTCTGTCACAAATCATGCTCACCTGAGCTTCTTGTTAAAAACTGCAAGTCTTTCTATTTCTCGCGTAGCCTTCATAACTGTTGCCGGTGTTAATATCTGGCCACAAACGAGCGTTGAAAAAGCCCAGCGGCAGCAGAAGGTGAGACAGACCATCCAGTTTCACTAATCACAATTTTATGCCATTTCAACCACATCATGGTCTTCATAACCTTCCTAAATACTGGGAGTACAGCTCTAAAGAGATGAGAAAATCGATCTTTGCAGTGTGACTATCAAGGAAGCACATTGTGCACACTCCTGTGCCTGACTCAGTAGGTATGACCAGGCTGTGATTGGGGGTGAAAATCGAAAACCAGTTCCGACTCAGAACCTGTTCCAAATGATCAGTTCCATCGGAATTCTACACCTCCAACGTTACCGATTCTTCTTAACGATGCTCTCATTTTCTAGCACGACGTTTTGCGCTTTTCCCTAAGTTTTGCGTCGCAGTACATTACGTCACACTCTCTGCGATGAGGAATGAGGAATCATTTTTCTTGTTGTACACACACAATTTGTTTGTTAGTGCTCACGACACTCACAGGGAAGTCCAACATTCACTAAAACGTTCCAGTTCAGTCAAATCTTCCCATTTATACAAACAAAACTTGTATTTCAGCTGATAATAACAAAAACAACACGCGTTCTACTCACAGTACAGCCATTTATTTGATATTTATTCCCAATGCACGTCCACAGCGCTACTGTGTCGTGGCTCTCATATGGAACGCCCTCATGGCAAAAATGTACTTCTCTCCCAGAAATGAGTCAAAAAGGGAGTTATAAACGAGTCCAAATGCTCATAAACTGCCAAAAACGTCAGTATTTTTTCATTTTCCATTATTTACTTTGAATTCCCACCCTGAGCTGTGATCCATCTCATTCCTGAAGCAAAATATGTAAATGGGCAACTTGCATATGATTAATATTGTGCAACAAGTGTCCGTCCTCGCAGAGCAATGGTATGAAACTCAACAAAGGAAAACCTTGGTTCACTACTGAACTCCAGTTGCACGGAGAGAGAATGTCTTTAAAACTGCCAAGTGGGAGAACTATAGAAAGGCCAAGTACACCTTGGAGAAGGCAGTAAGAGCGGCTAAAAACTGGTACTCTGACAGGTTTCAAGAGCAATTCACTGCCAACGACTGTAGTTTCAGTATGCAGAGGCCTCGGGGAGATTACTGGCTATAAAAACCTCCATCTTCCTGCTTACTTGACTCCTGTCTGGATTAACTTAGTGAACAAGTTCTCTGCAAAAGCCAACCCACAACTGTCCTTCTCCGTTGGGCTTCAGGTTTAGAGCATTGAGGAGCAACAGTCTAAAGCAAAGCATCCCAGAATGGCAGCCTCACTTCCGCAACCCTGATTTGAGAAGATCTTCAAATAAAAACTGGTCCCTACATTTTAATGAAGCAGATGAAAGCTTTTGATGCAAGTCTTGTTGGTTCCTAGAAGTGCCTCAGCTCTCACCACAGCAGACTCGTTCACGTTCCTGACCACTGTTGTTGACACAGAATCTCAAATGGGATGAGAATCTTATAATCAACAAGAAAACACTCTAGAGGATGTGGTTCCTCCACCAAGTGATGAAATTCAATCTTCTACAAGCAATTGTGGTCCAGTTCAACACAGCTGCTATTCAATCCTTCCTGACCTCATCAATAACTGTCTACTTTCGGGCTGTTGCCACTCATGCTGAGGGTAAACACATTATCAGAGCATCACACAGTATCACCACATGCAGACTATCAGAGAGCTCTAGGAGTTAAGTTTAAGTTATGTTTTCAGTATCACTGCTGATCCTCATCAACCCAATCATAACCCATTTAGGGGGAACCATGAACCACATACAGAACAAGACAGCAACAAAACAAATATAACATATAGCAATGACAGCAGCAAAAAAAAGTACAACATGTAGTAGCAAAACAGCAGCAAAGACCATAGCAAATACAGTACCGTCATGATCAGGACAGAAATGTAAAACTGTGGCAAGTACATTACAATATGCAACATACAGCAACATTTGCAAGAAAGTCGTTTCTGGCAGAGGTCTCTTGCAGAAAAGTCCAAGGCAATGTGACCCTAATGCATACCAATGCTATGATACTGGACCCAAATCAAGGGGTTTATTTTATTTTATTTATTTTAGATTCATGATAACCAGCATGTTATGCATATCCTGCATTTTACCTTAAGCACACATTTCTGCATAATACACAAACCATAAACTGTTTAGCACTGGGTTGTGGCACTCTAAAAATGACAGAACTGCCTCTAGTACAAACTCCTGAAAATAAGACTTAATAAAATGTGACCCTCCACGGCAAAACCAGTTGCTTGTCGCAACGGAGGTTTCCGAGAAAAACGAGCGTTTATGTTGCGTGGGGTAAAATTTTGGATTTTTTGTTTTTAGTGTTTTGAAACAGTGGAAGGTCTATACTGTACTGTTGTCAATAAATATGGCTGAAAAACTTACCCTTTCCATCCTAAAAACGTAACTTTCTTGAGGTGAGGAATTCAATTCCAGCAGAATGTTAAAAGTTTCTGTTTTGACCGCTCTACTTCAATATTTACGGTAAATACACTGGTTGACTGGCATGAAGATATTTCTCTGACTCAGATAACCTAACGCATGTAGGCTATCCGTGTGGCTGTGAATGCAGCGTAGGCTACCGTAAATGCAAACGTAGTCGGGACGGCACCAAGCGTCTGTGAGTGCTACGGCGATAGTCAACTTCAAAGGCAGATTTCTCCGTTTCTCACTTGGCATGACAGGAGAAACCCGACTCCTTTGAATGTTGATATCTCAGTCATATGTCGTCCGATTCATTCGATATAGGTATTTGAAGGTTGATTTATGATCTTTCATGACAACACAATAACTCAATTTTGAAAATTTGCGACGTGACTGGTTTGCCGTGGAGGGTCACAAATTAGGTATAAAAGTAAGTATTTAAATTTTAGACTTTAGGGCCAGTTTCCCAGACTATTCAGTGGTGAATGTCCATTGCCACTGCAATTTAGTCCGAGACTAGGCTTAACCCTTGTTTCAAGAAACCAGCCCTAAATGTGTAGTCCTAGTCTGTCTTTAATTAGTCTTTGCTTTTGATTGCTATGGTTTTACGTTTAAAACTAGTTTTTGTGCTAGAAACGCTGTTCCAACTCTAAAATGTTTTGGCTAGAGCAGAGTTTGTTGCTATCATTCAAGTGCACTCGTTTGCAAGTTCTGTCCATTTTTCCACCCGTAAAAATGCGTAATTTGCATGATTATTCCGTTATCCACCCATGTTTGGCGCCGCTACTCCTCCTACAGGTTTTGCGCTATAAACGCTGTTCCAGCTCTACAACGTGTGGCACATAGCGGTGTAGCGTACTTTCATACACGTTTTTGATGTGTGCACTCGTTTCCCTTTTTCCGTTATTTGTTTGTTATTTGTGAGAAGCCTCTTCGTGTTCAATGACTAAATGTTGCCAAGTGCATTACGAAAGGTGCCGTTTGCATCATAAATGGGATTCGTTATGTGATTGTGTCATTATGTGGCACTAACCCTACTCCTCTTGCTGCAAAAAAGTTTTTTTTAATTGAACGGCTGAAGTTTTATACGTATACTGTCTACCTGCTAAAACTGGTAAACAGCTCAGCTGAAATCATTCATGTTGAGCGCTTCAAACTTTTATGACGATGTGGTAATCTTCTTGGGCGCTCAGACACGCTGTAAAACAAGACAAAGTGAACTAAAGCATCTGAAGATGAATCGCTCTTACGAATACTTCACACAGTGCTTAAAAAACAAACATGAGACAGTAGGCAAAACGGAGAAATTACGCAAACACCAGAATCCAGCATTAAGTAAAGAACATGAACATCATGGAGAGGAGTTCTGCATCTCGCTTACGGTTCGCTGATTCGCTGATGTCGAGTTCTCAAAGCGTTTGTATGCAAACAGAGACATGTGGGTAATTACATGCAGGTGTAAATTCATCCCCGGAGACGGATTTTACGATTCTGTGAGAGATCCAACGCTGGGGTGTTTACGAAGGAGCTCGTGTAAGAGTTCATTAAGGTGCTGGTGGAGAGCTGGAGTGAGAGAGCATCTCTCTTTTATCCCTGAACACACACACACACACCTTCCCTCACACTCACACACACTGTGCCACTCCAAGCTCTGAGCTTCTTCAACACACTCGTACGATGTACGATGACTCCCTGGGCGATGTCACTTGCCAAATGACGACGGAATTGCTGCCGAAATGCTTTTCGTGACGTCAGAAAGCAATGGCCCAGTTTCCCTTTGACCTTTAACCTGGCCAGCACCCGGAGGAAACCCATGCGAACACAGGGAGAGCATGCAAACTCCACACAGAAAGGCCCTACTGCCGACCTTGTGGATACGAAACGCCGTAACTGTACTAAACTGAGATGAACAAAATAATGTTCAGTTGGACAGTTGGTGGCGTAATGGTAGCGTGTTCGCCCTGTGATCAGAAAGTCGCAGGTTTGAATCCCAGACCAGTAAAGTTACCACTGAGGTACTCATGAGCAAGGTACCGTCCCCAACCGTCTCTGGTCGCAGCCCATGTTAGCTGTCCACTGCTCCTTCACGGATGGGTCAAATGCAGAGATCATATTTGGTTGTGCTGTACTGTAGTGTGGAGTTTTCACAATGGCAAATAACCACTCACTTTCAAATTATCACCAGAGTTCTGCAGTAAATACGTGGTGAGCAGAAATAACGCATAATCAACTCCAACAAACAGAGAATGACTTTGTTTTTAATTCATTCAATCAGTTTCGATTTGGATATTGAATTTCACCACGCTAAAACACCAATTAAAAGCTCTCATCGCTATCATCGTAAAGTAAAGCAGCAGCAACACATTCGGGCCCGGCTGAAGCAAAGCTGCATTAAAATCCAATTGTCACGACAGAGTGATTAACCTAATAGCTGCAATGTTCATGCACTGTTTTGGGCAATAAGTCATTTCATGCTTATATCAATTGGCATGTAAATTCGCCTTTGCTACGAAAGACTCCCGCCGACTGTTAATGTTTGGATTTGCAATGAGAAGCGAGCGAGCGTTACTAAGAACAGAAGAATTCTCTCTCTCTCTCTCTCTCCCTTCTTCCCTCTCTCTCTCTCTCTCTCTGTCTCTCTCTCTCTCTCTAACAGCCGGAACGGTAGAATTGGATTACAGTGGGGAGAGAGGGAAGGAGCATTATACAGCCATTTCAACACCTCAGCTGCGAGATTGAATTCCCACCTTTACTGCCATGTCATTCTGAGGTCGGAATAATGGCACACGCGCATTTATATTTTTGATAATATCTTCCTGCTCAGGTTGTGCAGAGATGGGGGTTTGATTATGTCTAACATTGGGGGAAATATGATTTTTATGACTTCATTATTTTTATGATTACCTTATTATTCTGTGCCAAGTGACCTTCAGCCTGTGCCTGTTAGTACGCTCCCATATAACAGTTATGGACATAGCTTTGTCTAAACCTACTGTATTTTAAACTATAATTTTAAAACGTGGTCATTGTGCACGCATTCTCAGGGATTAAAGTTCTCCGTCGCTACAGCGGACGTCCGCCCATTGGACTCTCGCTGTGATGGATTTCGAACGCAAAGGCATGTTTAAGATAAAAGCAGATCCATGAGAATTAAAGTGCGAGCGGGAGGTTAACTTGTTAAAAGGTGATTATGCAGCTCGCCGGTCAGCTGTGTAAACACGCGTGCAGTGTGTTTGAGCGCTCGCGACTCTCACTAAAACGCTCCAGTTCAGTCTAATCTCTCCTTTATTACAGACAAAACTCATATTTAAGCTGAAAAATAACAACAACCAGCGATCTACTCACAATGCTGCCGTTTATTGAGATTTTCAGCATTTATCCCAGAACGTCCGTCCGCCGCCTTATTGTGACGTGGCTCTGAGTGGCGTGTGGGGGATTGTGGGAAATGTAGTTCTCTCTGAGAAATGCCAAAAGAAGCTCCAAATTGGTTCAAAATTACCAAAAACTTCAGTATTTCCTCAGATTTTTTTTCAGTTCTATCATAATATAGAATAACAAAGACAACAAATACATTTTTTATAGTTCATCTTTCCTATTGATTACTCACTATCATTATAAAATTGCTAAAATGCTAAAATGTGAGCAGAGATTTGAGTGAAATGTAGCATTTTAGCAAGTAATGGCGCTCGCTCGTGGCCTCACAAACAGCGTGTGTTTACATCACAAAAATATCATTTATGCGTTTTTGCGCATTTACTTCTTTTTTGTGCACAGAATATCTCACAAATACTTTCTCATACAGAGGGATCAGGTCTTGCCTTGAGTGCGGAATTGAAAACGTTGTGCGTCACTAATAAGTGTCCTTGTGAAACAGGGAGCACGGAGCATGTTCTAGCCAGTGAAACGAATTAAACAAAGCTTCGATTCTAAAAAAAACTGCCTCAACCATATTTTGTAATCAAATTATTTGAGTTGTTATAATAGTCGTTTCAGCATTAGAAATAGAAAAGGCAAAGAATCTACTGGATGTTAGAGCTAAGATAACACTAATGTACCAAAACCATACCAATACTGTGGCCCAAAAACCACAGTACGTTCTGAAACGTGGGCACACTGTACCGTTGCATCCCTAATATATATTAGTATATCTCAGAAACAAATGGTGTCAAGACCCATCAGTGAGTGAATTAACGCAACAATAATGTTCATTTTTAAGCTACTGTCATAATGTCCTCATCAGCCGGGTCTCTGCCTGTCATAAATCCTGAATCCATCTTCAGGCGCTAAAAGACGAAAGTGCCACCGTCTCGTCTGCGCACCATCGTATCCCAGAGCGCTTTGTCCGAATAGGAAAAAACTATGTAGCACTAATAGGACATTGCAAAGCTTAAATTCCACACAAATTACAAATTAATGACCTCTCGGAGCGCAGAAAATATGCTCTGAGGGGCAGAAGCAGGACATCGGTAATTTGTTGCAAGATAATGTGCAGGAAGATGTACAGTGTGTGTATAATTTATTTGACAAATATTCCCACAGAAAAACCAGACGAAAAAGGATATTGAGAGGCAAATGAGCACTAAAAGTAAAATGTTGCTTCCAAAAAACTAGAGCCTATATTTCATTAAAAATTAAAGCTTATACTTTTTATTCATTTTTGTCTTTACAAAAGTAAATCTCAGGGACATTGACCTGACAAAGATATAAATGTGTGTGTTTGTTTGTGTCTATAAATGTGATTGTGTGTGTGGCCAGATTTGTTTTAGTTATGTGTGGTAGAGGTGTGAACCTTCACTGGCGGCTCTGGTTCCCGGCCAAGAGTCGGATGCGATCGTTCACTTCAAAGAACAGACTCTAAGAGCTGTTTCGTTCGTGACCGACACATCATTTACAGAGCAATTTCTGACCAATCTTCGCTGCCACAAACTCACTTCTTTGTTACGTTTGGAAGACGCAGGATATGTGCGAATGCCTCAGTTTTACCTAACTAAATGGTTCAAGGTTAACACAAATAATAATGGTTTTGTCAGTCAGTCAGTCATTATCTGAACCGCTTAATTCATATCAGGGTTGCGGGGACCGGAACCTATCCTGGGACTACGGGCGCAAGGTGGGCGGGCACCAACACACCGTAGGGCACGTAGTGGTTTTGTTCCCTTTATTTTAATGTATTGTTAACAAATAATTATAAAGGTGGAAAATTGCAACTTCTTTCCAAAACTTTGACTTGCTCCTGCAACAAAACGCCTAAAAACACCATAACTTTGAATGCAATTTTTTAGAAAAGCTGCTGCAAAATTGGGCATTTTAAGCCGAAACAGTCTCAAAAAAGGCTGAAATCCTGGAGGGACTGACTAGTTTATTAGATCTATCTGACTTTGCCTATATTCACCACTCCACGTCCATCATAGCAGCTAACATAATCGTTCTTCATTGGTCTTAATATGTAAATACGTCGCCCTGCAGGCCAGCTCTTTGCTCGCTGCCGTTTATAATTAACTGCCACGTATGTGTCACGTCATAATAATAATGCACTTAAAGACTCGGGGCTGTGACGTGAGAAAACGGCACGCGACCCTCTGTCTCCTAATTACAATAACACAGCTCACTGCGAAACTTCACACTTCCCCCCACTAAACGCTCGCCTGCTGACAGACGTTGGGTGTGGAAGTGGTGGGGGGACGTGTCAAATTATGCAGGTCTAATTTGTCGAAAAATCAACAGATTTGCAAATTAACACGTCTTCGAGTGCCGTGCAACAGGAGGAGCCGTGAAGTCTGTCTGCTCCTGCCGAGGGACCTGCAGTGAGGTTATATAGAATTTAAGCAAAATTTCTGCTTTTTCATACACAGTCACATTTTGCTGTCTTCATGAGGTACCTCCACTGACCAAACAAATTAATACTAATAATAATGAACATCATTCGCCAGCTGTTCATAAAAAGAAATTAGTTCTAAAGTGAGTGAAAGTGAGTGATTATTTGTCATTGTGAACACGCCACACCACAGCACACAGTGCACCACAATCAAATGTGACGTCTGCATTTGACCCATCCATGAAGGAGCAGTGGGCAGCAGTTCTTGGGGATGATACCTCGCTCATGAGTACCTCAGTGATACCTTGGTCCTTGGATTCGAACTAGCGACCTTGTCAAATGTCAAAATCTTGAATCTTGAATCGGTAAATGTCAAAATCTTCATGAAGGTTTTTGAGAAGTAAGTTTAGTAGACCTTCCGACTCCCCCGTGATGAACCTTCATGATGAATAATTAATCTTTGCTTGACAACTACTTTTAGTCATTTGTAAATATCTGCAAATAAAAATATATACTGTATTTTAACATGGTTTTCAATGCACTGACATATAAATAACAAGACTAACAGACTATTTGCAGTCTATTTAACGTGATACTAGTTGATTGCAGATTAAAATATGAAATTCCCTATCATCTGTCTTTCATAATCTCATGTGCTGTGTGTTGAGAATGTAAAACGCAGAGGTGCAGAGAAAGGCGACCGAAACCTGCTGTCACAAATCAAAACGGCAGGTCATGTTATTCTACAATTACATGCAATTTTAGCAATTAGAGCATAATTAATTTGGGTTTTGAGTGTAATGAATCGCTACGAGTTCCAGCTTTAACTAGAGTAAGGGGGAGGTACAGCATCTGCATTATATTTTTAGTGCCAAAATAAAAATGACAGGAAAAATGCCTCGTTTTTTTTTTGTTTTAATCTAAAAGTAAACATAACTGACAAAGTATAACTAAAGCAAGATTACAACTGGCTATTTATTACAGAAACCTGCAAAGTTACAGATTAGTTACTAGTTAATTAGTGTTCTATATTAAGAAATAAAGCAAACGGAAATTATTCACCCACTTAGTAAATGATCACCACATTTCAGATGATGTCTCTTATGAGCCGATGTGACACTTTCACACTGAGTTTTTGTCACAGAAATTGCAAACCTATAACAGTAATAGCAGTAATTTATATATAGTAGAGGTGCTTATATTAGAATTATACTTCCCAACAATTCTTATTCATGCCTTTACTTCAGTGAGGAGAAAACTGAATATTTATGAGACCTGTTTTACCCCCAGAGCTCACACTGTGTGTGTTCTATTCAGAAGGCAGCTCCCTTAAAAGTCGTGTCCTTCAAATGGACCTGCATTACTGGCCAATATTTTTTACTAAAAACAGACGGGCATCGTGTTTTCCCTCTAAGGACAACCTTTGCAGCAAAATATCACAGCTGTTTCTCATAGATTCCATAAAAATATAAACTAGATACTAGAGTTGAGATCAAGACCACCTAACCTGAGAGCAAGACCAGACCAAGACCAGAGTGTGTCAAGACCGACATAAGACCAAGACTCTGAAGAGACGAGACCGAGACCAGGGCGGGGCGAGACTGAGTCGAGACCCAACCAATACACATTTTACACCACATAACAAATAAATAGAACATGAAAAGCCTAAGCAACATTAAACAAACCACAGCAGCAGAACGCTCCTCAAGACCAAACTCATTGTTTTATTGACTTGCAAAACAGCCTGACGGTCCACCCAGGCAAGCCTTAAATGAAACACAGAACAGCCACAACAACACAGCCTTAAACTATCTGATATCAACAATATCCTCAAAGTCCATCTTGTGTGGAGGAAAACAGGCACATCTTATTCTCCGAGCTGGAGCGAGTCGCTATCGGGGTCTCTAAGGGCCGAGTAATTCATCCCCAGTTGTTATCTCCCTATCAGAGCATTCAGGGTGTTTCTCAATACAGCCTTGTCCAGCTGCAGCTGCCCTTTCATCAGATATAATGGGCTGTCTGGCGTGCCGTCCCACACCTCACATCCAACTGGACTGAGCTGTTCCCATCTCAGCATCACTCACAGTGTGACAGTAAGACATGATCCTCCTTCAGCAGGGCACCGGGGATTCGTCTTTCACCCTCATGTTCATACATTCCTGGTAGACCATTCATCTTAAGCCTACCTTTTTAAAAGTTAACCCTAACTACTAATTAAGTTTGTACTTACTGTTAGTGCTAATATCTGCAGCTAATCATATATCTGCCTCTAACTAGCCATAAGGTTAAGACTAACATTACTCTTATGGCTAACATCTACAGCTTTTTATATATTCGACACTAACTGGTGCTAATGCTAATATTAACATCTATCTGGCTCTAACTAGTACTAATATTAGTGCTAACATTATTGTTATTGTTAACATTCACCAGTGCAAATATTAGCATTACTGTGACTGTTCTTGCTACTTATGCTAATTATGAATATGACTCAAACTAGCTATAAGATCTCAACTCCGACCTAGGGAGGACTCCACCTCATCAGAAAGGCCATCTGACCAGGACTCCAGTTCCAGACCTTCACAATTACCACAGACTAGCAGATCAGCATCACCAGAATTTTAACCAATCACGTCGACATCAACTGTATTTAAGGACATTCATTTGCAACCATTCCCTGCGAAGTATTGTTATGCCTAGTGCAACTTACCGAGCATTCTTTGTGTTTGCCTGCCTCCGTTTTGACCCTTGCTTCCTGTTTTTGGATTACCCCTATGCTTCTGGCAATTTGGATTTGTTTGCTTCATGGACTGTGTTTTTTGGTTCTGACCTCTGCTTGAATAAACTCTTGGTTTTTTTGTCAATCTACCCCCGTGCCCCCGTCCTGGTTCTGTCGACTCTGCGTTTGGGTTCACCTGCCGGTTGTTACACTAGCACTGATACTAGTACTAACATTACAGTTATTGCAAATATCTATAGGTAGTTTTATACCTAACCATAATAACCATACAAATAGTATTATCTTTATTGTTCTTGCTAATATGAAGCTAATAAATAAATCTGAATCCAACTAGCACTAATATTAGTGCAAACATTGCTAACTAGTTCTATTGTTTGTACTAACACTAGTTAGTGTTTATATCTGAAACTAATTTTATATCTAACCCTAGCTAGTACTAATATTAATAACAACAATACTGTTATGGCTAATATCTACAGCTCAATGATGTCTAACCCTACACACAGAGAAATCGGGGTATTAATTCTGTACTCAAAGGTACATTTGTCAGGAAAGTCCCCTGTAAGCTACAGCAAGCTGTGAGTCTTTTGTAAAGGTACAAAATTCTTGCTGAAATACAGCAAATCATGATGCAGCAAATCGATCAAAATCTTGATTTAAATTACAAAATGAGTCTATTGAAATAAAACAGGCTATTTGTACATATTCCCCCCTCGTGATCATAAATTCCTTGTTGATCATTAATCTCAAGCCTATTTTTTTTAAAAAAGGCTTTCCAGTCGACACCTATTTAATAATTACATTTACACAGTTCCCTCCAGGCCACTGCTGGCTCTGATCCAACACCATTTGTCAACTATTTAATGCAAAATCAATGTAACCATGTTGAATTTCTGTTTGACTGGCAAAATAACACCAATATCCTGTTATTCATGACTGCTGGCATGTGTGGAAAAGCACAGAACCAGGTGCTATTTGGTTGCAAAGTTTCCAACAAACTTTTTCAAACTAATATCTACACTATCACTTCGCATGACCAACGGGTTTGTTCTGTCAGAATTGTTTTTGATATATATTTTTTTTACTGCTAATTGGTCTCCACTAATTAATTACTTTTTTGAAGTTTTTAGGTTTTCATAACTTTGAGGTCGTCGTTTCCAAAGTAAAAATAAAGTTTCAGGTACATTTATTAGTTTCTTCATCGTGTTCTCGTGAGGGGAAATATGCGGCCGGCGTTACAGTGGAACCATTTCAAATAGATTGGGTAAAGAACTTGAGAAATGACAGTCCAGGCTCAAAAGGGATAAAGGTTTCGTCATATCTTTTTTCCCCTCGTAAAGCGCAGACGCATCTATTCAAGAGCGCGGTGACAGAACACAGCCGAAGGCAAAGAGATATTAAAACCTGCATATCTCTGACATTTAATCCGTTTTCTTTGGTGTTCCATGAAGGGTTTCATAGATATGGATTTGAGACAATTTTCTACTGCATCACTGTCAGGGAGCCTCTCTCAATTTCCAGAATTCTTACCAGAGGAAAAAAAGGGAAAGGGGAAAAAAGGAGGGAGAGGAGGCGACTGTGAATATTACTATGCTGGTGGAGTTGTTGAGATAGTAAAGAACTCTTGGAAACTATTCAGAAGACAAAAAAGGCGAGTTCAAAAGTTCAAATGTTTGTCGAGAGTGCGAAACTGTACAAGTGTCCAAAACTTCTCTTTATTCAAGTGCGGTCAAACCAGCAAAGACAAACGTACAGACATAGTGTTCTCAAATAGAAATAGAGATATTTGTGCAGAAAATAGTCTGGTAAAAGCAGAAGTGGAGGTAATGGCGGTGGTCTAGTGGTTAGGACACTTGCCTCAGTACTTACAGCACTACTATTATTGGGTCCCTGAGTAAGATCCTTAACCCCAAGTTGCTCTGTCACTGAAATGAGGAAAGCAGAGTTGCTCTGGGGTGCATTTCCTAAAAGAATAGTTGCTAACGTAGTGTACGTTAGCAACTAACATAGTGTTGCTAACATAGCGAGCAACTAACACACTGTACATTAGCAACTAACACAGTGTACATAAGCAACTAACAGTGTACATTAGCAACTAACACACTGTACATAAGCAACTAACACACTGTACATTAGCAACTAACACACTGTACATTAGCTAATGTACTGTACATTAGTAACTAACATAGTGTTGTTAATGTACTTAGCAAGTAATATAGTTTACATTAGCAACTAACATTGTGTTGCTAATAAAATTAGCAATACATTAGTAACTATGCTTTTGGGAAACGCACCCCTGGATGAGAGCGTCTGCTAAATGGTGTAAAAGTAAAACAGATTCAGGCTCTAAATGTATTCAAGGTATAAAAGTTGCCCTTTGAAACCCATGTACTAGAAAGTCACAAAGTGATCCAACACAAATTTTGCCACTGGAGGCACTGGGGACAGAAATTCAGCAGGCATTCATCAGGAATCGTTCTTAAAACTCAAAACATTTGGGTTTTAAATGAAATTGGTCTTGACTGAGTGGAGTTTGCAGTGCATATTAATAACGTCGTTAACATTCAATGCAAATGCATTAGCCCAAAGTACAGAGCCTGTTTTAAAAGTATAAAGAAATGAGTCTGTTTTGAAACTGTTTCTGTAGAAAGTAGAGTGTATTTGTCTTAAAAATGTAGGGGAAATAGTAGAAAAATAATCACTCAAGTAAGATATCTGAGAATTATAGTTATGGGACAGTTGGCAGCATAATGGTTTGAGCGTTGGCCCCAAGATCAGAAGTTCACTGATTCGAATCCCTGAGGGCTAAAGATACCACTGAGGTACTCTTGAGAAAGGTACCATCCCCAAACACTCCTCCTCGGGCACTGCCCATGTCAGCTGGCCACTACTAACGAGTGTTGGTGGCCTAGTGGTAGGACACTCACATTTGAACCAAGAAGTTGTGGGTTCGGATCCAACCTCTGGCGTTACCAACATTGGGTCCCTGAGCAAGACCCTTAACCCCAAGTTGCTCTCAGGGGAACTGTCCCTGAAATTAGGAAATGTAAGTCGCTCTGGATAAGAGCGTCTGCTAAATGCTGTAAATGTAAACGCTCCTTCATGGATGGGTGAAACGCAGAGGTGACATTTCGTTGTGGTGCACTGTGTGCTGCGCTGTGCTGTGTTCGCAATGACAAATAATCACTTTCACTTTTTAAGTGCAGCAATAAAGTATTTGTACTTCATTACGTCCCTCCGGGGGGTCAAATAACATAATCCTTTGCTTAGCAAGTCATTTAATGCTGTTTTATTTATTAACCTGACGTCTCGTCACGTAACACGCTAAAGAAGTTCCAAGTCTTGAATAGCATGTCGCAGATCAGAAGAATGTTAATAAAAGTCCAGACCAATCGCACCGTCACAAGCTAGGAAGACAATTCGCTAAGACAGGCGCCTCAGGCAAGTAAATTGATAATCCTAATGAAATGGAATAGAATGTCAAAACAAAAGACCCATTATATAAATCATCCAGTGGACACGAGTGAATAGAGCAGGGCTTCTCTCTGAAAGGCCGAGGGGGACGAACGGAGGGACGCCACTGGCATTGATGGAGGGATGAATGGGAAACCTGTCGGCTAACAGCGGAGGCAAAAAAGGTCGAGGAACAATAGGCTGCCCTCCTTCGACGGGAGAGTTATTCAGGGCAGGAAGAGGAGTGAGAAGCAGGGGAGAAAAAAAGAGAGAATTGAACCTTTTGGAGGCACATCACGGGTGCTTAATTAACGTGCAATTAAGCGGAGCGTCTGGCCGAGCAGGAGGTTCTCGTGAACAACGGATGCCGGCAAAAATGAAAACCGTAATATCCGGCTTCTCGAGGCCGCGTCTGAATGGAAAGCACAGTTGAAAAGATCATCGTGAAAGGCAGGCGTGAGCTCGGGGAGTAATCGGAGATAATGTGATTGTCAACAGGGTGTAATCAAAGACTCGGCGAGAGCGGGAAAAGGCAACGCGCTTGACACAGACGAATCGATTGGCCGTCGGCCTTCGGAAGCGCGCCGTAAAGTTGGCCGGAAGCAATCGAGGCACAGCACAAAGCCCTGTTAAAGCCGATCAGATGCTGCGGAGGGCGCCTTAATTGCGTGAGAATCGCTGTGTGTAAATGCTGGAATGAGTGATAAAACGTCGTCGACTGCTGCTTTCACAACCGTTAAGAGGAAAAGCAATAAATTTCCAGTCAGGTTTAGAGGCAAGTTGTCACGTACTGGATTGATGTGCATGTGCTGGACTGATGGCTGAACTACATCTGACTGGCGGATTGCAGGAGTGCATGAACAGCAACATGAGAACTCAGTCAGCTGGTTGGTCACGGCTGATCAAAACTGTGTACTTTTACAACATTCATCAGATGCTCTTGAGTGATACATTTCCTAATTACAGGGACAGTCTTTCTGGAACAACTTGTTATGGTTAATTCTGAATTTTGAAAATTGGAGTGCCTTGTTCTATCAGAAGGTCAACTTCCTAACCATTATGGTACCAACTTGTTACAACTTACAAAGAACGTTTAAAATGCCTGCCGTCACACAGACACTGGCACGAACACGATCACTGGCACTGGACGATCACATCGGCAATGATGCTTTGCTCCAGAGAATTTGTTACATTTTTTGGGTTGTGCAAGATATTGTGGCTACACGTTTAATGTGTCATGAGCAATATAATAATGGAGCAGTGAAAGGACTGGTCCACAATTTCCAAATTTATATACAAGGCGCAGAGGGCTCATTTTTGTCTCACAGTGTATAATATGTGTATAATAAACACACACACGCAGGAGAACACATGTGCATATGAAAGTGTGTGAGATGGTCTTGGGCAGGTCTTGAGATATTTGTGAGAACCTTATTAGTCAAAGAACATTATTAGTCAGATTTTTGTGACTTTATAGGACATTTAAAGGATGATACTACTTTATAGGAGAAAGTGAAAAAGGGAAACGTGTGGAGATTTGCCTCTGGTTACTGAGGTTAAGGTTAAGTGTACGATTTTTAACAGCTACTCATTGTGATAGTCAAAAGAAGGGCTTCAAAATATAACAAGGCATAATTGTGTGTGTGTTGTCTATATGAGTGTGTGTCATAAGGGGGATTTAGGCCTGAATTAAGATCATAGAACAAGCACTTAAGGGCGGGACAAAATAACGAGTGAGAAATGTCGCCCCCTCTGGTGAGTCTGTGAGCCGGTGTTTGCTGAGTTTGTTGCGTTAAGGTCATCAGATGAGACGGGTTTCGTGTGTGTGTGTGTGTGTGTGTGTTTGAGGGTATATGGCTTTAGCTCGAATCCACTCCGAGCTGTAAGTAGACGTCACATCTGACAGAGCGCAGGGAAATGAAACATGAAGAGCAGCACAAACAGAGAGAGGGAAGGGGGGCTTGCTGATGGCTCTAATAAGTCATGTGGTGGCACACACACACACACACCTCCTATCTACGTAACCTTCAGATGACATTAGACCTCGTCACTGAGTCACCGTGCCACCCGGCCGGCGGGAGCCATTAAAGCCACACCAACAGTTTGGATCTAACGGAAGAAGCACAAATCACTTTGATGGAACTCATAACATAAGGGAAGGACGGCAAGGAGGGGGAGAGATGGTCTAGATGAGAGAAAGAGAGAGGGAGAGAAGGAGAAAGAGAGAGAGGGACGAGAGAGAGGGAAGGGAGAGAGGGAGGGAAAGAGGAAGTGACAAAGGGAGAGAGGAGAGAAAGAGAGAGAGGGAGAGAGAAGAAGGCAGGGAGGGAAGGAGAGAAAGCAAGGGAGAGAGGGGGATGAAACAGAGAGAGACAAGAAAGAGAGGGAGGGAGGAGGAGAGAGATAAATCGAGGGAGAGAGGAATGAGCTAAAAGGAGAGACAGGGAGGGTAAGAGAGAGAGGGAAAGAGGGAAGAAAAGGAAGGGAGAGAGGAAGAAAAGAAGGGGGAGAGAGAAATATAGGAAGGGAAGAGAGGGAGAGATGAGGTAGAGAAAGAGAGAGGGAGGAAAGAGAAAAGAAAAAGGACACACAAGTGAGCCTAAGTACCTAAACAAATACACACACACACACAAACACACATAAATACACACACACACACACACACACACACAAACACACACACATAAATACACACACACACACACACAAACACACACACATAAATACACACACACAAACACACACACATAAATACACACACACACAGTTAAAAACTAAAAGACGTGTAAGAAAACATGCTCCATAACGTAGGATAATGGAATGAGTGGTGTGATGTAACACACTTACACACAAACATAAACAAGTACACACACACACATCTCCCCCCCCCCAACACACACAGTTACACACTAGGACGAGAGCAGAAGCAGAGAAAGTGAGTGACCCCAAGAAATAGAAATGAGAGATGAGTCAGACTGTGAGCAGCACAGACTGGGAAATGGGAAAGAAAAAAGTAACAGGGGATATGAAGAGAGAGAGAGAGAGAGAGAGATGAAAAATGGACACACATGTCTTCACACAGAGAATAATCTGCATTCCTCCTCTCCTCTCTCCTCTTTCTCAGGGATGTGGGTCTCTAATCAACAGACAAGGAGCCGTAACCATCGTCCCACCCCTCAACACTGATCCCTGGCCCTGCATTACGTCCCTTAACAGCACACACACACACACACACACACACACACTCCTGCACATACACTTGCTCATGTACATACAGACAGCACCACGAGAAACTCTGATGAAGTGGAGATCAGGAGCTTGTGCAGAAGAAATCTCGGTGTGATGCAACCTCCAGACAGAGAGCATCACCTACACAGTGCTGGGACAACACACACACACACACAAAACACACACTAAAACACACACAAACACACACACACGCAAAACACACACTAAAAACACACACACTAACACACAAACACATAGTTATGAGTAGAACAAAAAGACAGATAAGAAAAAGCTCCTCTATGAGGAATAATGGAATGAGCGGTGTGTTGCAACACACATGCGGTCTCTTGCATTAAAGAAATAACCTAAACAACAACAACAACAAAATTGCGTGAATTTCCCTGAAACATTAAAAAACTTCAGGTTTTCATCTTCTCATGAGGATATTTGGACTTTACAATGAGTTAATACACTTTTTACACAAACAACAACCAAATCCCAGTGTCATCATAACATCAAAATACACACACACACACACACACACACACACACACACACACACACACACACTTACATTAGTTCTACTGAATACAAACAGAAAACAAAACAAACAGCAAAGTAAAACAAACAAACAAAAATCATATAATTTACAAACAAAATCGTTACCATCCTAACTTAACTAAAAACACAAACACACACACTTACATCAGTCTTTTACATAAACAAAAACTTTGTTTTTGTTACCATCACAACAGAAAAACACTAAGTGTCCGTTTGAATCCCAGAAAGTCCTCAAAGCATCAAAAATGTCATGCATCCCCATCATCACGTGGTACACACATACATATAAACACACACACACTCACACACACTCCATAGCTCTGTAGTCCTCTTCTGAAATGCCATTACTCCGACAAGAGATAAGAGAAATGGTTTCCGTCTCCTCCCTATAAGCCACTAAATCACTCGGCCTCTGCTTTCCAGCACAACAACAACAACGGCAGCAGCAGCAAAGCACAAACAAACAAACAGCTCGGTAAACACCGTCAAACAAACGAGTAGCAGCACACCATCCCTTTAACAGCACTCTGCCACGTCATATCAGCCAAACTAGCTGTAGGTTAGACGTGGTGATCTGTCTGCGGCTGAGCAGATCCGGTCCTGGTCAATAACATGGATGGGAGACCTAATTGTTTAGCTCAGCAGTGTCCAGTTCCGGTCCTGGAGGTCAGTATCCCGGAGGTTTTCAACTAAGAGTGTTTCTTTTAAGTGTATTTTAGTTTTAAACTTCATTCCTTCCTTCTTTCCTTCCTTCTTTCCAACCTTCAACACTCCTTTTTTGTTCCTTCTGCATCTTTCTTTCTTCTTTCCTTATATTTCTCTCACCACATTTCTCAGCCATCATTCTCACTTTCGCGTTTCTCAGTTTCTTCTTATCCTTCCTCTCTCATCCCCTTCCTCCCTTCCTCTTTCCATCCTTCCCTCTTCCCTCTATCCTTCCCGCAAGTGAGTCTTCCAGTCTCACTTGCTTCCTTTGATGTGTCTTTACTTTCATCATTCCCTCTGACCTTCCTTCCAACCTTCAGCACTCCTTTTCTGTCAAGTGTAATTTAGTTTTAACCTTCCTAATATAAAATTCCTTCCTTTCTTCAGACCTTTATTCCAACTTTGGTACTTTTTCCTCTTTCTTTCTTTCTTTCTTTCTTTCTTTCTGCTTTCTTTATCCCTTATCTTTCTCTGACCATGTTTTTCCACCCTCACTTTCTTCTTACCCGTCCTCCCTCCCTTCTTCCATGGTTCTGGGCGCTGGCTCTCCATCCCCCTCGTCACGCTCCACTCCTCCCCCGAGACCCCGGCGTTCCCTCCGTCTCCGCTCGTCCTCGGCTTCACCCCGTCGCTGCTTTCGCCCTGCTTGTTTACAGCTGGAATTGCCTCGTTACAACAAGTCCCACTGTTTACAGAGCATGAAAGGACTCCCTCCTGCACTCCCAAAAACAACGACATTTACCTCCTGATTACGCCGCTTTAAACCGCTCTAGAACAAAACGAGGCGATGAAAAACAAAGAGAAAGACGTCAGCCTTCAAAATCTAATTCCTATAAGCGCAGGGGACGGGGTGTGATGTGGTGAAAGTGTGTTCAGGCTCTTAAGGGGCTCGTACGCAGGGCTCTTTGTTTTTTTTCTTCCTCATTTCGCTTGTTTGCTCGACTGACAGAAGCGGCGAACACAGGGATAAATCTAATTAATTAATCGTCCAAACTTGTGGAACGTAGTTGCTTGGTTTAAAAAAAGGATTCGGTCCTGATGGAAGGCCACAATCTAACTGTCGCTACACTTCAATTTCATTTATTCCATGTGTATCCACTTTTGGGGAAGCTACTTTTAAATAGTGGCTTTCAAAGCTAAAAGTGGCTTATGATTTAAAGTAGTGAAGCTTCATCAAGCTCGTGGTTTAATATAGCAGTTAGCTCTGCTACAGGCTGTAGAGGAAAAAAGATGCTAACTATATCCAAGCTAATACTTTATATTTCTGCTTTCTGGATACTCATAAAGGAATCTAAAAATGTGAAACACAATATTAATAGTAAGAAGAAAATGTGACCCTCCACGGCAAAATCAGTCGCTCGTTGCAAATTTTCAAAATTGAGTTATTATATTTATTATTATTGAGTTATCATTGTTATATGTATGAAAGGGCATAAATCAAGCTTCAAAACGATACCTATATTGAATGAATGGGACGACATATGACTGAGATATCAACATTCAAAGGAGTCGGGTTTCTCCTGTCACGCCAAGTGAGAAACTGAGAAATCTGCCTTTGAAGTTGACTATCGCCGTAGCACTCACAGACGCTTGGTGCGGTCGTGGCTACGTTTGTATTTACGGTAGCCTACGCTGCATTCACAGTCACACGGATAGCCTACCTGCGTTAGGTTAACTGAACTCGGGAGACTCGCTAGTCAATGAGTGGATTTACCGTAAACATTTAAGTAAAGTGGGCAAAACCAAAACATTTAACATTCTGCTGGAATTGAATTCCTCACCTCAAGAAAGGCATGTTTTTAGGATGGAAAGTTTTTCAGTGAAATTTATTCAGTATAGACCTTCCACTGTTTCAAAACACTAAAAACAAAAAATCCAAAATTTTACCCCACACATCATAAACGGTTGTTTTTCTCGGAAGCCTCCGTTGTGACAAGTGACTGGTTTTGCCGTGGAGGGTCACAAATGTTTATATTTTTAACAATGTAATATTAAAACACACCACGATTTCAATGATGCTGTGGAGACTGTGTGTTTTGATATCTATCTATCTATCTATCTATCTATCTATCTATCTATCTATCTATCTATCATCCACCCATCCAACAGTCTGTCCATCTATCCATAAAAGAAAGATACAACTTCTTCTCCCAAATTATAATTTTCTCTAAAATTATGATCTTGTTAATGTTGTTTCTTTTAATACAGTGTTTTTTCTTTGTTACATGTTTTTAATTAAGGAAAATGTGCTTATAAATAACAAATGTTGTATAAAATGTTGTACAGAATTTGTCTTGGAGATCAGACGACTTGAAGGTGCTGACGAAGGTAGAGGAGAAAGACTGAGCTGAATAACTGAATCTTATTGGCTGATTTTTGCTCGTTTCGCCACGCTTTCCTCCCTTTCATCTGCAGGGGTTTTCGATAAAAACCTGTCCAGTGTGGTCTGTTTTATCCTCCCTTTCAGCATGTTTCTGAAATGAGTCAGGCAAGCGCCATTAAATAGTGCCGTCGCACGCCCAGCTGGCTCGTAACCCGAATTTTAGCTCTCACCTCAAAGCAAAAAAACAGCCGAGAGACTCGTATCCTGAAAAACTCGTTAGTTAGGACACTCGTAAGTCAGGGTACCACTGTATATTCTTTCTTTCTTTCTCACGTTCCAAAATTGCACCCTTCCCAAATTACCTCTGTCTTTCTACCCGTCTGTCTTTCTATCAATCGATTTATCTATCTCTATATCTGTCTATCAACCAATCAATCAATCAATCTGTTAGTCTGTCTGAGACATAATATGATGTCACACATATGATGTTTAGTAACATCATTAGATTAAAAAATGAAAAATTTTAGCTTAGTTTCTTAAAAAAAACACTCCTTCACCTGTCCTGTATAATGAGTAGTTATGGATTAAAACGTTATTAACTGTTCATGTGTGCAACTGCAAGTTTCCCCACAACGCATATTTTTCATTACAAGGCTCCGAGCAGCATCTTCTAATCTAAAGCCATAATTGGAACCTTTAAAGGCTGGTCGTTTCAACTGGAGTCTCTGACACTTGTTCTATACGTCCGTGTGGACGGCGTGAGGCTCGCTGGAGCTTCTCCTGCTCTCTATAAGACGTCAGAAGCAGCGTGGTTGGTGCCGATGACGCTCATTAACACGCTGCCTCTCAGCGAACAGTTCAGCAGGTTCAACAAACCACACAACTTTCTAATTATTCCCTTCACTTTAGTATACGTGACCTTCAGCCACACGCTTCATCAAAACCTTTTCTCCTTGTCTCCTCCACAGCTGTCCACTACTGACTAAACAGACTTTCAACTTTATTCCTTCTTTCTTTCCTTCTGCCAAATTCCAAATTCCTTCCTAACTTTGCTCATTCCCTCAAACTTCAATTTGATCCATTTTTTCTCTCACAAATTCCTTCCATTCTAACCGGCTTCTGTCTCAGATTTACTAACCACCTGACCATCTATCCATCCATTCATTCATTTATCCATCCTCCCAACCATCCATTTATCTAGCTATATGTCCATCCGTCCATTCATTTGACTATCTTTCTATTGATCTGTCTATTCATCCATCTATACATTTATCCATCCGTTTATCCATCTATACCTCCATCCATCCATCCATCCATCCATCCATCTATCCATCTATTCAACCCTCCCTCCATACATCCATCAATGTATCTATCCATCCATTCATCTGTCTGTCCATCCGTCAGTTTATCCATCCATCCATCCATCAATCTAGCCATCCATCCGTCTATTCATCCATCCATCCATCAATCTAGCCATCCATCCATCTATTCCTCCATCTCTACATCTATCTATCCATACATCTATTCATCTTTCTGTCCATCCATCCTTCTATCTGTCTGTCCATCTGTCCGTCTGTGTGTCAGTCAGTCAATCAATCATTCCATCCAGAAAAGAAGGAGTATAACTTCATCCTCCTCTCGAATTATAGATCAGTTCACCATTGCCCGCTCTGTTCCAGAACCCAACTTGGGCAGCAGCGATCGATTTCGGATCAGGGATGAAGTGAAAAATTGCTTAAATTAACCTCAGAGTTTCTCACTCTCAATTAAAGGGTGGTTAGAGAGAAGCATTATTTGCTGTCCTGTTCTCCTCGGCCCATTTAAAAGCACCTTTAAGAAAGGCCGAGGCGCACTTTCCTCAACGCTCAGCTGCTAAGTACTGACCAGAGTAATGAGGTCGTTACAGATCACAGCCTATGAGCGGGTGTCCATTGCTTTAGGGTCAAACGCTCTTCCGCTTAGTGAGTGATTTTTGCCGCAGTCATGTAAATAACGGCTGGCTTCTGACCCGTTCAGCTACAAACAAGTCTAATAAAATCACCTTGGCATACAGAGTGTTTCTTCCACCTGACACGCTGAAACCCACAGCTCAGTAAAAACAGAGACTGATTAAAAGTTAAAAGGCACCCAATAGACAACACGACACTGGCACAAAGTACGTGACATGTCGAGGCACATTGTAAAAATTCAATATTTAGGATTTTGAGCAATCAGTAAGATAAACATCTGCAGGTCAGGTGGTGATATAAGTCCATATGGGGCAGTTGATAGCATAAAGGTTAGGGAGTTAACCCCGTGATAAGAAGGTCACAGGTTTGAATCCCAGGACAGGTAAAGTTACCACTGAAGTACTCATGAGCAAGGTACCATCACCAAGCACTGCTCCCTGGGCGCTGCCCTTGTTAGCTGCCCACTGCTCCTTTATGGATAGGTCAAATGCAGAGGTTACTTGCTTTGTTATTTTCTACATAGTAACTCAAAGGTATATGTTAAGTCTGTAAATAAGTGTTTTTATTTGTCTACAAAATTCTAGCTGCCAGTAAATCTCCACCTCTACACATCTCTTGCACCTTTGCATGTGGGCTGCAGCGATTTCTATCAGTTTAAGAGGTATCCAGAATTTGTTCTTAATAAGTACTGCTGTTCATTTTGACGCTGTAGAAAAGTATGTTTTTTACATGTGCTTATAACAGTGGTTAACGCTAAAGGGCTGCTTGGGTTAAATGACCAGATCCAACCCTCCTCACCTGTAAAAATGTGCTCCAGCCCTGTCTTTACTAGCTCTTAAATGGTAATTGATGCATGTAAATAGCAGCAACACGGCTACACTGCCCACGCTCATATACTTCTATATCATCGTGGCTGTTACGCTGAAATTGGTCTACTACTCATAAAAATTAAATCAGCAATCATCCTGTGGTCAGAAACGGATGAATAAAGGGGAGGACGGATCAACAGACACAAATACCTGATTGGACACATAATAAGTGCATACCTACGGCAGAGCTGTACAGTTTACACAGCGGTAAAGTCATGATTAAGCATTTCCTGTGTCTATTAACGTAGACGTAAAAAGGTCAAATTAGCGAGCATCTTTCAGGACCATGGAGAGCGATTGCCTGCCAAACTTTGTTTTGGACAAGCGCTGACCACGTGGCTGCTGGGACCCACACCTAATCTGTTTTGGATAAACTCTTCCTACAAAGTTGGGAGCATGAAATTGTCCAAAATCTCTTGGTACGCTGAAGCATTAAGAGTTCCTTTCACTGGATCTCAGGGGCCAAGCCTGATCCCTGAAAAACCACCCACACTGGAACACCTGAATTCAATGATTTGGAGGGGTATACTGATAAACACAGTATATATATATATATATATATATATATATATATATATATATATATATATATATATATATATATACAGAGGAACACAGCATATAAATATATACACTTACCAGTCAAAAGTTGGACACACCTTCCATTCAATGTTTTATTCTTTATTATCATGACTATTTCATATTGTAGATTCTCACTGAAGGCACTATGAATGAACACATATGGAATTAGTAGTAAAATAAAAGTGTGAAATAACCCAGAACATGTTTTATATCTTAGATTCTTGAAAATAACCACCCTTTGCTTTGATCACTGCTTTGCACACTCTTGACATTCTCTCGATGAGCTTCATGAGGTAGTCTCCTGAAATGCTTTTCCAACAGTCTTGAATGAGTTCCCAGAGATGCTGAGCACTTGTTGGCCCTTTTGCCTTCACTCTGCGGTCCATTTCATCCCAAACCATCTCGATTGGGTTTGGTCAGGTGACTGTGGAGGCCAGGCCATCTGGCGCAGCACTCCATCACTCTCCTTCTTGGTCGTATAGCCTTTACACAGTACATTCATAGTTTTGATGCCTTTAGTGAGAATCTACAAAGTAAATAGTAATGAAAATAAAGAAAAAACATTGAATGGGAAGGTGTGTCCAAACTTTTGACGGGTAGTGTATAATGAACACAGCATACAGTATGTGGGGGAGCGATGCTGAACTGACTGTTGCTTCATGGCTTCATGTGACCTAGCAGGGAGCCATACTTGTAGTCAGAAGTTACAAAGCACTCCTTCAAACAGTTCCATTACCAGAGAAGTCAGAGCAGTGTGTGTGTGTGTGTCTGTGTGTGTGTGTGTGTGTACTTGTTCCTCTCAAGGCGACAGCACTCAGAGGGAACAGGCTAATAATGGTCCTTTTCCACCGTGATGGATTGCTGTCTGTCTCTCCTCCACTGCAAGATCGACTGCTGCAGGTCTCCAATAGGACGTGAGCTAAAACGCTGCTCAACCTTAGCGCTTTAGGGCCAGCGTCGTTGGCAACAACAAACAGCTTGTCGTAATCTCAGATTAATTTTTAATAACTCAATCATCTTATAGCCGTACATGATATTGGCAGGATTGATCATGTTGCATGATGGGGCTAAACTTTGAACCTGCAATGATAGACTGAATTTCCTGCAGATTTAAACTTATTGGAAAAATATGACATTTTAGCGCTTGCTTTGTGATATCATAAATTGTGACTGTGATTATATGGGATATTTAGCAAGGTTGTTGTGTTTTTTAGTGCACTTCTACAAGGAAAACCGTCATATCTGTACACGGTAATCTAAGCTGTGGAATTTTCTAGTATCACCAACTCCTCTGGCAGGTTTGTTATGTAAGTGCTGTTTAAAGGGCAAGTCCCTCTGCAGCAATCAGACAAACAAGGTGAGCGTTGTTGCGCTAGTCAAGGTGTTATTGCCGGCGCAAATCACGCAGCCATAATCCCTTTATTGCTCACCTGTAAAGAGGCACGGCGAGAATATATACGATAATTAGAGCAAAATGGCTTTCTTCCTTTCCCTACCTTATTATAATTAACCTAGCGAACCCATACGGGGGGAGGAGGGGGCAGGGGACGAGCGCTCCCTCTTCCTCCGCCATAATGAATATGAGATTGTGGTTGATGGGTAATAACTAATGAATCAAGCAGGCGAGCGAGCAGCGGTTAAGACGGAGGGGCCACAAGTTGTGATCGCAAGAAGACAATTTTTCATATGAGAAATGATTTTCATTATGTTGAGAACACAGGAACATTAAGAAGTGACCTCCACTCTTGTTATGTTGAGATCACAAGAAACATATGACGTTATCTCAAGAAAACAACCGTCGTTAGATTGAGACCATGAGAAAAATGTCATAATTCTGAGGACATAACATCCTTTATCACGATCATGTGGAGAAAAAAGGCGCGATCATGAGATCACAACATGACACTACTGCTAATGCTACTTTATCACACTTCCTGGTTCCAAAACGTTCTAATCAGCGAAGCAGTGTACCGTCACTTCCTGTTCACATCAGCTGTTTTAGACACAATGGTCGCTAATTTCCCTGAAGACGAAAATCTACGGAAAACCTGATTAATCAAAAGGGACGAGGGTCTGTCGTTTAATATACTAAATGTCTGCAAATTACACTTTGACAGTGAGCTACACAACGCTACCATAATGTACAGTCATTTGTAGGGTGTTGGTGGCCTAGTGGTAGAACACCTACCTTAGGACCAAGAGGTTGTGGCTTCGAATCTGACCTCTGGTGTTACCAACTTTGGGTCCCTGAGCAAGACCCTTAGCCCTAAGTTGCTCTCAGGGGAACTGTCCCTGAAATTAGTAAATGTAAGTTGCTCTGGATAAGAGCGTCTGCTAAATGCTGTAAATGTAAACATACATTTGTAAGACGGACTTTTATTTTGAAAATCCCCACTACGTTTGTTTTTTCCCGCTTGAGCACACACACCTCCAAACGAAATGTGAGGGGGGTGTTCAAACTTCCAAACTACATGTGAGAAGTTGAGAGATGAAGAGTGAAGAGATTGTGTCTTCACTGGGGAATAAATCAGCAGTCTGGAAACCTTTAGGATTTTTTAGAAACGCAGCTCAACAGACAAGTTGGAAAAAAACTAAACTGGAAACGAGTATTAATGCTGCTCATTTGAAAGAACATGAGCTCTTGAGAAATTCATACTGATTCGTTCAAAAAATATACAGCTTGTGTAGACAGGGAGACTATATTGCAGCTGTGTTAGGAAAATGTGTGCAATTGTTGATGTTTACTTTGTTCTAACGTCCAGAATTTCTTACTTTAATTTAGGAGTAGTGTAGTTATGATACAGCAAAACTATACTACCTCGGTTACTGTAGTATTTAGTCAGAAACTTCAAATATGAGTAAGGATTACGCACGCTCCTGTTTTAATGTGTGCAAATGGGAATGTAATGTTCTTTCAGTTTTTTATAGAATATGAAAAAGTGATATTTGAGCTGCTTTTTGGAATTTGATATGAAGGGAAGTTAAGTCAAATCTGCAAATAACGTCACATATCGAGTCCTGAATCGGAATCGTATCACACATCTGAAGTTATATTTTAGTAACAGATTTTTAGAACTCTTTCCCAATGATTATTCTTCTCAAAAGTACATAAAGTCATCATTAGGTGTGAAAAATTTCCTAAAAATCTGTACTCCATCAGAAATACTGTAACTGCTTAATTAATTCAACACCAATTTCAGTTATGTAACTGCTCTTCTGAGTACAAATTTTTAGAACTCTTTTAAACCCTACTTCCAAGCTGTTTTGCAAAACCTCATCGTCAGGGAGGAGTTCTAAAACACTGTACTCAGTTAGAAGTTAGAGCAATGGAATATTACTACTTATAAGAAGTGACACTGACGTTTTTATGCTTTATGAAACAGGATGGTAGCCGTCCGTATCTACCTGGTCATTACGGCGGTGAATAAAGAGCAGCTCGGTGCACTTCATCTGTTGATTACTCAGAGAGCGTGTGTGTGTACGTGTGTGACAGGCCTGTTTTTACCCGGCGATAATGGCATAATGAAATAGACGCTTCGGTGGGAGGACGGATCAGCGCCGCACTTCTTTCACAAGATGAAGCGAGGCGCCGAAATGGGGGGACGAGGGAAGGAGGGAGGGGATGACGGGAGAGTGCTACTTGGAAAATGAAACAGCTACTTCCAGACGAGGAGAAGCACATCAGCGCAGAGCTTTCCATCGCAACATGTGCCGAGCGTCTGGGCTCTAAATGGCTCAGGTTCATTTGGCGTGAAAGCATGAGGGAGGGTGTGGGGGGGCGAGGAGGTTAAAAAATAAACCTTATTGTTTAGGCCGTAAAAATACCACGGCAATCAAAAGTCAATGAATAAAAAAAATATATAAATGCAGTTGTTAACACCCTGCCAAATAAAAGCATACACTTAATGTTCAATTTGATTCCTATAAAGACGAAGCATTTAGCATTTCACCATCGCTGCCCTACTTGCATTTTTTTCTCCTTAAAAGCTGTTCGGCGTAGAAATGTAAATAGCTATCGTGCTGCGTGGAAAGTTCTAGGAGTAATGTCCTTAAAAGAGAGTGAGAGTGAGAAGGAGAGCTACAAAATGCAGGCGGGTAGACGTAGGAAAAGACAGACAGCTTGTGTTAAACGAGCTACATAAGGAAGGCAGATATGAATCATCTGTGCATTAGCGTGATTATGCAAGATCATTAATTCCCAACGAGAGTAAAACGGAGAAAGAGAGAGTGAGAGAGAAGTAGGGTAAAGGTTCTTACCAGGGAGGTGAAGATGTAGGTGTAGTAGATGGAGAGCATGCCCAACTCTGACGCCTGTGACAAGAAGAAAGGGGGAAAATGACAAAATGAGAAATTTAACCCAAACTACTGACTGTTACATGTACATCTACTCCATGCTTCCCATAAACCTACCAAACCGCCTTCAAACATGGCCGCCATGGACTACAGTCACATTTCAGACCCTCCAGGATTTCGCAAATTCACCGCGACTATGTCATTTTGACCAACATTTTCCACAATTTTTGACCAATCATTGTTGTTTCCCGCAAAATTTTAAGTCATATTTACTTCCTTGTTAGGTTTGAAAAATGCAGGAAACGTGTGTGATAAAAACACCTCACATTTACCTTCAAAAATGACTAAATGATTAATAAACATAATAATGGTTTTGTTTCCATCATTTTAATTCATTGTTAAAAAAATTATTATAACGGGAAAAAAATCTCAACGTTTTTCAGCAAATTTAATGCAATACCCAAAAAGACTGCAACTTTCATCACAATTTTAGGATGCAACAACCTCTAAAAAGGCCCACGAAATCAAGGAGGGACTGACATTTACATTTATGGCATTTAGCAGTCACTCTTCTCCAGACTGACTTCCATTCCCTAATTACAGAGACAGATTCCCTGGAACAACTTGGCCCAACGCAGACATTTTCATGTAATTACTATATAAAGTCTCTATAATGACATTGCTTGGTGATTTTCTGGTTATGGCATAAAAATTCTAGTTAAAAAACATCCCATTAGTAACTATGGCTGTCCAATCTGTGTGCAATGTAGACACACTGATAGCATTGAGATTGCAGAGGTCACTAACAGGCAGGCCGCGGTCCAGGTCCGACCCCAGAAGCTGTCCCATACGGACCCGGACCTATAGCCAAAACAGAAGGTTATGACTTAAAACCTGACGGCGTGCTTCTATTTTAGCCGGCACAGCTTTTGCAGTCTTTTCAGTAGTGGTTTAGTGGATGAGGAAAGGCACAGACCAATTTCATGCAGGTTAAGCCATCCCACGTGATACCACTCAGCCAATCAGGACGGTAAACATTGTGACTCTACAGTGCAGACGGATGAGAGAGTCAGAGGCAAGACAAACACGTGAAAAGTAGAAAGAAAACGACAGATAGCGATACGTGTAGAGAAAAGAGAGGGAGAGATACAGACGACTGAGCTGGAGAAAGCTGAGAAAAAGACGGGTGAGACAGGGAAAGGGAGCGAAAAATAAGGAATAAGTAGTGCTTTCCAAAAGTAAAGTGGACAGCAAAAATAGACATATGTTCAGTTTTCTGTGATGTGACAGTAAATATTGTCAAAGTTTTAGAATTGTACTAAATGAATTTATATATATATCTACCAGTCACACTACCCGTCAAAAGTTTGGACACACCTTCCCATTCAATGTTTTTTCTTTATTTTCATTACTATTTACATTGTAGATTCTCACTAAAGGCCTATGAACTATGAATGAACTGTGTAAGGGCTATTTGACCAAGAAGGAGAGTGATGGAGTGCTGCGCCAGATGGCCTGGCCTCCACAGTCACCTGACCAAACCCAATCGAGATGGTTTGGGATGAAATGGACCGCAGAGTGAAGGCAAAAGGGCCAACAAGTGCTCAGCATCTCTGGGAACTCCTTCAAGACTGTTGGAAAACCATTTCAGGAGACTACCTCATGAAGCTCATCGAGAGAATGTCAAGAGTGTGCAAAGCAGTGATCAAAGCAAAGAGTGGTTATTTTCAAGAATCTAAGATATAAAACATGTTCTGGGTTATTTCACACTTTTTGTTTACTACATAATTCCATATGTGTTCATTCATAGTGCCTTCAGTGAGAATCTACAATGTAAATAGTCATGATAATAAAGAATAAAACATTGAATGGGAAGGTGTGTCCAAAATTTTGACTGGTAGTGTGTATCACACTAAACAGTTAGACAATATGATCTTCTGGACCTTTGCTTCAAGAAATTTTCTCTAACTGAACCTCTTTAAATTTTAGTTGAATACCCCTGTCATATCGAATCGAATCGTTGACCTGGTAATCGTAATCGAATCGTGAGGCCAGTGAAGTTTCACACGTCTACCACAGAGGGAGCTCTTCCTTGACACTGTCGCTTGTTAAAGGCTTGGAGCCGGTTATATGTAAAGCTAATTTTTGATGATGTCTGTTGTAAAAAGCTCAAATAAAAGTGAACCGATTTGGCCCGTAGCCGAGTAGCCCACCTCTAGACCACCACCAAGACCAGGTCAGTACTGAGAGTTTACTAGTGTCTCCTTTACAGCTCATTACATCACTCTTCTCTCACTCAATGACACTTCTACTGACTTTTATCAAGCCTTGTTTTAATGCTTCTGTTTTTCCACTTGGTTATTTCCACTGTTTTGCCTCAGATATTTGGTTTTGCAAATCTCTCGACCATATGCTTGCTTATCGACTCTGAATGAGTTTTGAATCCTCAATTTGTTTGCCTGGCACTCCTTAGTAAAGAAACTGAGCCGCAATCGCATTCTGCTCCTTTCATATTTACATTTACAGAAGTTGGCTGACTCTCTCATCCAGAGTGAAGTGCATCTGAGCTTTGAAGTTCACCAAGGGAACCTGCGCTTCATACTTTAAAGCGAGACTTGAGTCAACAGCGTAACTAAAATACACTGTTTTGAGGAGACAGGTTTCTTTCATTAGTCTTGAAAAAGGACTAACAGTCAAAAGTTTTTAACATACTGAGATTTTCTCCAACTGCATGAGAGTCAGTTAATATTTCCAGAATGTTTACACTTAATATTCTTTGCTGACAAATAAAGTTACAGGATGTTCAGTGTTTGTGAGTGCCTTCATTGGAAAGATTAATAGTTTATTTTTTCATTTTGGTCTGGAACTGTGTTTTCAGATGTATTTATAAAAACAGGTACGGTGCCTTGAAAAAGTATTCATACCCCTTGAACTTTTTGATTGAGATTTTCTGTGATAGACCAACACAAAGTAACACATAATTGTGAAGTGGTACGAAAATGATACATGGTTTTCAAAATTTTAAGCAAATAAAAATCTGAAAAATGTAGCGTGCATTTGTATTCAGCCCCACTGCGTCAATACTTTGAAGAGCCACCTTTCGCCGCGATTACAGCTGCAAGTCTTTTGGGGTACAGTACTGTGCAAAGGTTTTAGGCAGGTGTGAAAAAATGCTGTAAACAAAGAATGGTTTCAGAAATATAAATAATGATTGTTTATTTTTATCAATTTACAAAATGCAAAGTGAGCGAACAAAAGAAAAATCTAAATCAAATCAATATTTGGTGTTACTACCTTTTGCCTTCAAACCAGCATCAATTCTTATAGGTGCACTTGCACAAAGTCAGGGATTTTGTAGGATTATAATCAGGTGTATGATCAACCAATTATACCAGACAGGTGCTAATGATCATTAATGTCACACGTAGGTTGAAACACAGTCATTAACTGAAACAGAAACAGCTGTGTAGGAGGCTTCAAACTGGGTGAGGAACAGCCAAACTCTGCTACCAAGGTGAGGTTGTGGAAGACAGTTTCATGTCATGGCAAGATTGAGCACAGCAACAAGACACAAGGTAGTTACACTGCATCAGCAAGGTCTCTCCTAGACAAAGATTTCAAAGCAGACTGGAGTTTCTTTGTTTACAGCATTTTTTCACACCTGCCTAAAACTTTTGCACAGTACTGTATGTCTCTACCAGCTTTGCACATCTAGAGACTGGAATTTTTACCCATTCTTCGTAGCAAAATAGCTCAAGCTCAGTCAGATTGGATGGAGAGCGACTGTGAACAGCAATTTTCAAGTCTTGCCACAGATGCTCAATGGGATTTAGGTCTGGACTTTGACTGGGCCATTCTAACACATGAATATTCTTTAATCTAAACCATTCCACTGTAGCTCTTGCTGCACGTTTAGGGTCACTGTCTTGCTGGAAGGTGAATCGCCTTCCCAGTCTCAAGTCCTATGCAGCCTCCAACAGGTTTTCTTCCAGGATTGCCCTGTATTTAGCTCCATCCATCTTCCCATCAACTCTGACCAGCTTCCCTGTCCCTGCTGAAGAAAAGCATCCCCGCAGCATGATACCACCACCACCATGTTTCACAGTGGGGATGGTGTGTTCAGGGTGATAAGCAGTGTTACTCTTCTGACACATGTAGCGCTTTGCATTTAGGCCAAAAAGTTCAACTTTGGTCTCGTGTGACCAGAGCACCTTCTTCCACATGTTTGCTGTGTCCCCTACATGGCTCCTGGCAAACTGCAAACAGGGCTTTTTATGTCTTTCTGTCAACAATGGCTTTCTTCTTGCCACTCTTCCATATAGGCCAGATTTGTGGAATACACGACTTACAGTTGTCCTGTGGACAGATTCTCCCACCTGAGCTGTGGATTTCTGCAGCTCCTCCAGAGTGACCATGGGCCTCTTGGAAGCTTCTCTGACCAGTGCTCTCCTTGCTCGGTCTGTCAGTTTAGGTGGATGGCCATGTCTTGGTAGGTTTGCCGTTGTAGCATACTTTTTCCATTTTTGGATGATGGATTGAACAGTGCTCCTTGAGATGTTCAAAGCTTGGGATATTTTTTTATAACCTAACCCTGCTTTAAACTTATCTATAACTTTATCCCTGACCTGTCTGGTGAGTTCCTTGGTCTTCATGATGCTGTTTGTTCACTAATGTTTTCTAACAAACCACTGAGGCCTTCACAGAACAGGTGTATTTATAATGAGACTAAATTACAGACAGGTGAACTCTATTATCTAATTAGGTGACTTCTGAAGGCAATTGAGTGCACTGGATTTTATTTAGGGTTATCAGAATACAGGGGGCTGAATACAAATGCACGCCACACTTTTCAGATTTTTATTGGCTTAAAATTTTGAAAACCATGTATCATTTTCGTACCACTTCACAATTATGTGCTACTTTGTGTTGGTCTATCACAGAAAATCTCAGTGAAAAACATTTAAGTTTGTGGTTGTAAGGTGTCAAAATGTGTAAAAGTTCAAGGAGTATGAATACTTTTTCAAGGCACCGTATTTATTTAGAGGGTTGCGTCTATTGTCCAGATGTAAACAGAGGTTTTGGTCACTGAAAATGGCTATTTTTGAAAACTCCAGCCAAAGTGTAGATTTCTGAAAACTCTGGCTTCGGTGACGACGTGTGGATGGGGAAAACTGAGTTTTTAGGTTCTTAGCGTCATAAGTGTGCGACAGGAAATGCGTTAACTTCAGGTTGTGCGACGTATGTTTACATTGAAGATTGAAGACGGATACTGTCAGAGCAGCGATTCTCATCTTTTTTCATTTTCATCAGTTTTTTATTAGTGGAAAATTGTGGCAGCAACTCTGAACTGGAAACCAGCACTGGCACCAGTGGCTGGCACAAACACACACACACACACACACCTGATATAATTACTAGACAACGCTATCCCTTCACTCAGAGGCAGAAAGCCCAGTGCGACACGTTCCCCTCAGAGCCCTGTACAGAGATATGTCAAAGATGAGGAAAGTGTTTTGCAGCTCAGCCGATCCGTCAGCGCCGTCGGTTCATTCAATTCATCAATTTCCCACAGTCTCCAAGGAAACAACCGGGACCAAGCATTTCAATCAAACGTCACGCCGTCCAAACATTTCAATAATCACTTCCATGACACTTTATGAATGACGGGACGTGAGCGTGGGACGGCTTTAGGGGGGAATTCACATGCGTCTGTGCGACTGCAAGTTGGTGTCTAAATATAGATTTATATTGCCGTCTCTTCTGCCCTGCACTGAGAGTCATTAAATGAATGAAAACAGTATTGATTTGGAGCAAACTCCAGTGGAAGATAATGACATTTCCCATTTGGAAAAATAAAATCTGTTTAGCAATTTCGAGACAGTTTGGAATAATTTTTTTGCTTCATGAATGCTACCTGGGGTTTGTTCATTAATTTTACAGCAATATCCTGAAAGAATTGCAATTGGTAGATTCATCAATTGTACAACGCAAGCCGAGAAAAGAGCATATGGGACCAGGCTGTTATGTCCCTGCAAAAAACAAAAAAATAGTAAAATTCCTTTTTTACAGTGAGACTAGAGGTAGACAATAATCGTTTTAGCTTCATGACTGTGACGTACCGATGGGGAATAGTCACACTGCAGAATGTGAAAATGACTCATATTTTCTGATGTAAGAGTTCCTGAATAATGAATATAAATGAGGTTTAATATAGTCACAAAGGAGAATAGAGTGACAGGTTTGTTTTTATAATTGGTATTTTAATTTTCTATGTGGATGCATTCCCGTCTATCTATCTGTCAGTCAGTCAGTCAGTCAGTCAGTCTGTCTGTCTGTCTGTCTGACAATCTATCTGTCTATTTATCTATCTATCTATCTATCTATCTATCTATCTATCTATCTATCTATCTATCTATCTATCAGTCAATCAGTCTGTCTGTCTGTCTGTCTATATATGTATATATATATATATATATATATCAGTCAATCAATCTATCTATCTGTCTTCTAATCTATCTATCTATCTATCTAGACTATCATGACTATGTCTATCATGTATTTAGACATTTTTAAAGCATTATTTGCTATTTTCTGTTTTAAACAAGACTCACAGATATTGTGTGACGTATCAGCAGATATCCAAATTTTCAATATTGGTATCGATATCGGGCGTAAAAAAAGGGGTATCGTGCCATGTTTACCCGTAGCCATTTTTTCCTGAAAATGTCATATTTGCTAAAATAATGGTGCGTTCCATTTGCCGTTGGTGCTCGGTTTCCGAGTCGTTTTCCGAGGGCTGAAGCTGGAAGTGATGACGTGCTCCCCTGTTTCTCGGACATCCGACCAAATATCTCGGAGCAGCACAGAGGACCCTGAGTTCAGAATCCAAGATGGCTACTCAGTGTATAGAATGCTTAGATTTTTTACATGTTTAGCACTTGTGTTGTTTGTGTGTAACTGTTCAGCTGTATACAGTACATAATATAGTGTTGTTGTAGTCGGTAGACGTGTTGCTACGGTCATGTTAACCATGAAATACCGCGTTATGTGTCGTTTATCAAGCGGTGATGCTAAATTGACTGGTAGATGTTGCTAAAATCAAATGACTAGCCTAGTTAGACAAACAGAAAAGCGAACAGGATCAGTAACTTGGGACGGAAAATTCAGATAAAAAGGTATAAAAAGTTATAAAAATCAGTTTTCACTGTATTTTTAGCACATGTGATGTATCCTCATCAACCGAATCTCACATCCATTAGCAAATGGAAAGCAGCATTAGTTATATAATACTTAAAAATATTACTTTAAATTTTTACTCTCAAACATCTTTTTCTGAAAATATTATGATCCTAAACTTCTCACTCCCAGGTAGAGATTGAGGTGACTGGCCTTTTTGCAAGCTGATTATCAGAATTATACACGGCCATATTTTAGCACACATCAGGTGTTAAATGCAGGCCAAACAAAAATTACACCCAGAAGAAACAGATTGCAGTAAATCGGATCTTAAATTAAACTAGTTTTCCATTTGGTCTTCTACATTCTCAGATCTAAGTTCCCCGCCGGGAGTCTGGCTAAGGAAGCGAGCGGCCAGTTTGCTTTCTTCTTCAGTCAAGATGATATTTTTCCCTTAATTTAAAATGCTTCCTCCTGCCACTCGCGCAGACGTCATCCCTCTGGAGTCGTCCTCCTCGCTCCAAGACGGTGTCTCCAAACGTCTAACTCGCGACTCGTCTCTTCATTCGCATCAAGGCTGACCCACCCCCTCAAGCTCAAACTTCACTACATCTTCATTTATAAAGCAATTACTAGCAGGGTCTCTCATTATCTTTTCCTTGCTGCAATTTCGGTAAATTACAATTCCTGTAACCTAGGCTTGTAGCAGAAGCACAGCTAGTTCCTGGGGTTGGGAGGAAAACTTGGGCAGCCTTTAATCATAAGCCATCTGCCACACAGGTCCTGGAACGACTAGCGGGATTCTACTAAATAAATAAATAAATGAATAAATAAACAAATGGACATGTAGCAATTTCTTTGGATGATTTCACTGTTTGTCGTCAGCTGATTAAGTTCCAAAGCCACGTTTCTAAAACAGTTAAAAAGCAAGAAATATCACACACACGTTTTTGCCTCCAAAACGATTTACGTAAAGATTTGAAAGCAAACAAGACCTCACAAACTTCAAAAATAAAAATAAATATTTATATACGGTCCAAAAATGTAAAAAGAAAACTCAATTCACTGAATGTATCTAAAACATATTTTATTTATTTTACTTTACTTTAATTTTATTAACTTTTACTCGCAATGTTTTCTACTCCAAACATAAACAGCATCGCTTTGATCCAAAAAAGCTACACGCCATTTGTTGCAAGAATCTGTTGCAATATTTAGAAATACGTATATCCTCCATTGTTAGACGATTTCTTTAAAAGATTTCACAGCTTTTCATCAGCTGATAAAGTTCCAAAAACATATTATATAAATCTGTTCAAATATAGAATATACAAACACAAATTTTAAAGCTTATTTCATTTTTTAAAAAATCTTAGCAAGATATTAACATTTTATATGTGGATTCACTGCATAATTTCATGTTTTAAGATGTTTTCTTCCATGCAGCCATGCTCAATTTTATATTTAAAAAATATATATGATTCCACTATTGAAAAAGCATGCACTGTAGCTTAATTGATGTCTCTAAATTGGCCCCGTAAGGTGTGAAAGTTTTTAAACCCAACTTCACAAACTCTAACCAAAAAGTAGAAACTATTCTAAACCAATATTAATATATGAAATCTAATGTGCAAATGTTTGCTCATAATTTATTCCCATGGTGCCACAGGTAGGTTTATATGTGAATTCTGCAGTCTTTCATCATCTGATGCACACCTAGATATTTCCAACACATTCACATTTAGTCTACGCAAGAATTTAGACGCCTTCACAAAATTACCGAAAAAACAATAACACGTCTGAAAAGGAAATCACAACATTTAACACACAGATTTTTGCTTCCCCAACTCTGAAGATGTTACATAAACTAAACAAATTTCCCTCTCAAAGCTATTCTACTAAAATTGCAAATATAAACAGCAACCCTTTGATGCTAATACATTCTGTGCCATTTCATGGAAGCGTATCTATTGCAGTATTCAGAAATATATCCTCTATTGTTAG
Organism: Distichodus sexfasciatus; assembly: GCA_032718565.1. Classification (NCBI taxonomy): domain Eukaryota; kingdom Metazoa; phylum Chordata; class Actinopteri; order Characiformes; family Distichodontidae; genus Distichodus; species Distichodus sexfasciatus. The sequence continues at coordinate 2,940,657 of JAVGVS010000019.1, read as the reverse complement.
CACTCGCCGGCTCTGAACAGCACTTGAGAAGCTCTTCACCCTGCAAATGGAGCTTTGACGTTAAAACGCTGTAAGAGCCTGATTCATCTCATCATCAAATTAGCCAGCGTTTCATGATTCAGCGTGTGTGATAAAACACTAAAGTGGGCCGGACGAGTGAGTGTGTAGAACTTGCAGAATTATTATTTTTATTAAAATCTCAGACCCACCTAGTGCCATTACAACCCACGTACACCATCTAATCTGAGAGTACACCTGAGTCATGATACAGCAGGTAGTGTGACAATATGACAATGATGAATAGTTGTTTGTTTTGGTCGAAACGCTGAGGCCGCAGGGCTTGATTACATAAAAGCTGGGCTCTCTACCTCAGACACTTTGCATGAAAGTGCGAACAAAACCTCCAAAAAATAAAGAAGACTGACTCATCACTACACCTGAAATAGGCTTGAAAAAATGTTTGCACAATACAGTTATAATTTAGCCAAAAATGCTAATCTGACAAACAATGACTCAAAAAAGCACAAGGGACATTAGGGGACAAAGTGGACAATGAGCTTCTTTTCTTAATGTTTTTTTCTTCAAATTGCTCTTAAGAAAGTTAAGACGCTTAAAAAGTCAGATATCACACAACAGTAGAGCCAGGGTTGGGAATCGAAAACCAGTTCCGACTGATCAATTCCATCGGAAGTCTATACCTCCAACGTTATCGATTCTTCTTTACGATTCTCTCGTTTCCCAACTCCGCGTTTTCTAGTTTTCTCTTAGTTTTGCGTCGCGGTTCATTACGTTACACTCTCTGTGACTTGACCTTCAACCACGAGTAATCATGACACATGAATGATATTATTCGCGATGTAAACACACACACACACACAACTCTCACAGGGAAGTCAAACATTCACTAAAACGTTCCAGTTCAGTTAAATCTTCCCATTTATTACAGACAAAACTTATATTTTAGCTGATAAATAACAAAAACAACCATCGTTCTATCCACAGTACAGCCGTTTACTTGACATTTATTCAGTGCAAACATCACACTATGCGACAGAATATGCATTAGCGTCAGGAGCAGCACAGGAACAGGAAGTCATGTCATTCATTGTTTAGTTTTTTTCAGGGTTCTGATTGGCTAACATGCTTCTCGTTACACTGCCGCCTCTAGGTCTGGGATGCTCAAAATAGCTCTGGACGGTGTATTTATATGGATTTGTGTAAAAGAATACTTTTTGGAAAACAATCTGGTGTGAACAAGGATATAATAGAAAAGGGAAAGGTGGAAATTGGTGTAAATACACGGCGATGTATAATTGTGGCCTTGTCCTGTTACCTTTCCTATTTTTGCCGATTCTCGCTGAATTTTGATTTATTTCCTGTTAACTGGATTGCAATCTCTGTCTGTTGTTTTGTTCCCGTTGTTCTGTAAACTTACTCCCCAGTTGTATTATCCTTGTCTCTTGTTGGATTATTGTAAAACTAAACCAATTATTTTTTGCACAGCACCTGGCTCCTCTAGTCATTATCTCACAACATCAGAGTCGTTTCAATAATGTTGATCTAATTGTGATTGCTATGTACCAACAATCACCATGATCTCTTCATTCCTTCTTCTTCGTCTTCTTCCCACTTGTGTTTTTAACTTCTTCTGAAGTTTTGGTTGTTGTAACACTGTGCGTGGCTCTGTTATAAAGTAAACCGCAACTTCAACAACCTAAGGCCAGTTGGTAGCGTACCGGTTGGCCATGTGATCGGGGGGTTGCTGGTTCAAGTCCCAGACCCAGTGTTGGGGAGTAACGGAATACATGTACTGACTTAACATATTCGTTATGTATACAACTTATGGGTAACTGTACAGTTTAAATAGATGGTAATGGCAATACAGTTACATTGTTAAAAATAATGGATTGCATGACAGTATTTTACAGCTCAAGCAATTATAATGTGCAGATTCGTTTATGAACAGCGTTTATGAATCATTTTCCACACAACACACATCTACAAGAACTTCCTGTCTAGTTAAATTTAACATCTTCCGCCTGCTACTTCAGGGTTTAATTTAGAAAAATAATTATTCATCCAGTATTACATTGTATTGCAGCACTGCATTTTGATATTGCATATGCTGGTGACGAAGTGGAGGAATATTTATAATAAAATCTGCATAGGAAACAAAATCTAAAAATACGAATTGGAGTACCCCAGGGTTTAGCGCCCGGCTCCCTAGGAATGTACTCGTGTACTGCCACATTACTGAAAAGAGGGGAAGTCTTTTGTTCTCCACGTTCCGTCACTCCTCTCTCTCCCTGCTCATCTGTTTCACTTCTCATCCAAGCTCGGCTAATGCGAGTGCGAGCAGCTTGAGTAGCCAAGTGTTTTTCCAAGTTAGACTAATTTTGTCTCTGTAAGTATTTTATAATATAAGATTTGCTCCCGCAATTGACCATGTAATTGAATAGGGCGACTCAAGCTGCCGCCCGAGTTTGACGGCCCGTACGTTGGCAAACAGCTTCCGAGCTTCTGGCCAACATTAGCATCACTCTGGCTGAAACTCGGCCAACTTTTTAAGCATTCCGCTGCATAGTTGCTCATTGCAGAAGAGAGAGAAAGAATGATGGAGAGAGGAAGAATGATGGAGAGACCACAGGGAGATGGTAGTGCTGGAGTAGAAATGAGGTTGAGAGAATAAAGAGGTCCCTTATCACAAACCACCGGAGCACCAACGGTCACCATAGCAACAGGAAAAGCCGAGGAATGGTCACGAGGTGGCCATCAGATTCTTCGATTAAGGCAAAATGGAGCAAGCCAGAGAAATGAAACAAGACGGGGATGGCGAGCTGCCAATGTCATCAGCATACATTCTAACTCGATGAAGGAGCAGTCGGTCCCTTGGGGTCCCTGATTGCAAAAAAAAAAGTATGCAAACTGGGTAAACAAGAGGTTCGTTAGAACTAAGACAGGCCTGAGCGTTGTTGAAATCTCCAGGTGTTGCTGAGGCTTAGATGTCGTTGAATTTAAACTTGCTTTAGAAAGAAACTAGTACATTTCTCCAGCAATGTTGGCTCATTAAATAAAATGTAGCTAAATAAGCGTTCTAGGTCTACGTTCGTAGAAGCATGATCACCTAAATATAGTCTAAAATACTCTTACATGTAATACAAATTAATTGCAAAACACTGGAGAGCCCTACATTGATTGTGTAGCTTGATGATATTGTGTGATATTAATGAACACCCATGCAATATATTATAGCACAATACTCGATCTGTCACATCACCAAGCTCTGGCCGATGGTAGAAACAGAATAACACCCACGTTCCTATTAACTAAATGACATTTTGACTACCCACTTCACTGCAAGAAAACAACTCCACCATGATTTTACAAATTTCCACTTCAAAGTCCGAGCAGAGTCCACCTAGAGACACTGTGACCCAGATATTGAGAACAGACGCTACAGCTATCATCTCTTCTCCTCCGGGAGATCAGCGGTTAGCTGCTTAGCTCAGTCTACCTGCTGAGTCACTCGCTGGTCACCGTATTAGAGGCAAAAAGTACAGGTTTCATGCCGGTACTGTATTCTATCAATTCAGTGGAAGACAATTTAAGGTCTGACGATGTCAAAGAGTCTGCTGCAATACGATTCAAACGCTTACGCCAACGTAGAAAAACCTACGATTTAAAGATCGGCTCCATAGATTGACTTCATGCCCGATACCCGATCCAGCTATTTGAGTCGTTATCCACTCCACGTATCGGATCGGTGAATCCCTAGCGAGAATCTTGGTAACTCAGACAGCCTCTTAATCTTCCTCTCCACCAGACCCTGCCTTGAGATCCTTCTGGAGCAGCCATTAATCTGAACGCTCCTGAAATAATGAGCTATGTTTTAATTATGACGCAACCATATGCTACACATGGAAGAGCTCCCTCACCCTCGAATCTAATCGAGCCTTTTAGAGCAGATCGCTGCAGACATGACCATTAAACCAAATCCACACCTGGGGGTTCATTACGGATATTCTGTAATGAGGATCTGCAGTGGCCGGAAAGCTCAGCGAGAGTCTGAAGGCACCGAGTGGAAACAAATGAGGGATCGGCATCATCATTCAAACATCTCAAGGTGTGCCTGAAAGGGTACCCAAAAGCTGAAAGATAATTTAAAATACTCTAGTGCTAGTGAGTTCTACCTTCTCAACAGGACATTCACACCAGGAGATATAACTTCTTGACAAAAGCAGAAACAAAACGAGGATCAACATCAGGAGATGCGTTTGAAAGATGGAGATGGCTGAAAACAGAGAAGAATTTGAAGACACATCCTGAAGTGGTTAATTTTCTATTAGACAGGTAAGATTTAGCCGAGGTTGGCTAACTTGCATCACCACTAGACGTAGGGATGAATATTTCAAATATTGTCATAAGCTGAATAATGTTATTCATGTTGGATCACAGATTGTAGCCCATGTGCAGGTGGGTCATCGAAGCCACTGAAACAAAAACGGTGACTTGTGATGGCTAACATCAGCATCATGTTACGCTGAGTGTGACGTCTCACGCCTGGCACACGCAACCAGGACAAGTGCCGTTTCAGCACCAAGACCGGTGGTCGCTTGTCACTACCAGGGCCAGCTCATGTTTACAAACATTGCCAACCGCGTGGAACCGGAGCGCCGCCCCTAACAACGCACGGCTGGAGCGACATCACCGCCTCATTACGGCTCGTTATGGAGAGAACAAAAGGCGATGCCGAAGAGCCACACGCGGTCGGCGAGTGACACGCACTACGGACGCCTGCACCTCGACCTCTAACCATTTGTTTGGTTTTTCCCCGAACTCTCTCTCTCTCTCTCCGCTCTCCCTCACCAGATTCACTCACAGAGCGACCCTGACAACACCAACACCTGCATCACCCCACGACGACCACCAATAGCCCAACGAAAGACTTGGACCAGGCTTATCCCCCTCACAGACTTCCCCCTCACTGCACTTTTCAATAAAGACGAGCCCCTCCGGCTCGTGTTAATCTTGCGCCGTTGTGTTTTGCGCATTTATTCCACGGGAACCCGCTACATGAGACAGTGTAGTAACAGTGCACACATTAGCATGCTAATTATGGCAATACCAAACATAACATTAGACTCTAGATTGGCCAAATATGAGGATCAGCCAACCTATCTGGCAACCTCGAGTCTGGGGAGGAGGAGGAGTACTAGTTTTGGCCACAATCTTACACATGGCGCCGTTAACTATCAATTTAAAGTTACTTCCAGTGAACCAGGTTTACATTTTACCACACTGTACTTATAAAAATAGGTTTGCGGCAAAAAAGATCCTTGAAACTTGAAAAGACAATTAAAAACTCTACACTGTTGCTATGAATACACTCTCTAAGACCAATTCATACACCAATGAAGTCGAAATTCTCTGTAACTTTCTTAAAAGACCTTGGCAGCAGTTTGCTTCATGCTGTGCCAATTTCCCCTCAAAAAGTGAAGGAAAACATGTTTTGCCAAAATTGTTTGCAGTGTTGTGTGTTGCGTGCTCACCCTCTCCAGGATGATGTGGGACATGGTGGCGTTGGCGTCGACGATGATGGTGGCGGTTTTGTCGTCTCGGATCTCTTTGAGAAGAGGGGTCGGGTCCTGGCTGTCATCCAGCATGCGAACGGACAGAGTTTCCTTCGAGATGAGAAACTGACGCAGCAACACCTCCAGATTTAATAGGCCTGTTGAGGAGGGACACGCACCAAACAAATCAAATCAGTTTTAATGTTAATTTCTAATTATCACCAGCAAACCTTATCACAATGTCTGTAGCTTCAGTGTGTAAAGATAATTAACTGGAACAACTCACTCCCTCCTTTTTGAAACCACAAAAATGGATTTTATAACTCGTAAAATAAAATGAGTTGTTCAGGAGAAGCTGAGGTTAGATAACCACGATTTGTTATTTTCCAAGGTTGAATTCTGACTAAAACATGATGAAAATCAGATTTTCTTTGACATATCGTCTAACGGGATGTGACGATACCCGATACAGAAGAGTTTAAAATGACTGCATCTTTGTAGTCTGTTTGAATCTACTTAGAAGTCACTTAGGACTGGTTTCTTACAACTAATGCTATCAGTGAAATGATGCTCTCCATGATCATAAATAATCCTAAGAAACACATTTAACAAGCTTTAGGTAATAAATAGCTTATTTTCTCTGTAAGGCTGTTAGTTTCTGTCACAACAAGTGATATCATCCGTTTCCAAGAGAATATAAACGTGTTTATGGTTGACGCTGCTATTATTCTAAATACTTCAATTCACAGGCTGACAGCTCAAATGAAGAAAAATAACATTTCTGTCCCACATGTAAGATAATGTCTGCTCCGCTTCAGCCTGTCTAGATGAGAGAGTGGCCAGTAAACAAACACTCTGTACATGTTAATAGTGTGACTGTGAGCATTAAAAAATTCTGTGTTTCATTTATTTATTATTATTAAAAACAAACAAAAAAACAAAATATTCATTCATTAAAAAGTGAGTGAGTGCGTGATTATTTATCATTGTAAACACAGCACACAGTGCACCACAATGAAATGTGATCTCTGCATTTGACCCATCCATGAAGGAGCAGTTGTCCTGCTATCATCACGATTCGAACCTTGTCCAAATCGCTCAAATTTAGGGCAGCTTGCCCTGTGATCAGAAGGTCGCAGGTTTGAATGCAGGACCGGTAAAGTTACCAATCAATCAATGAATCAATCAATCTTTATTTATACAGCACATTTTAACAACCAAAGTTGACCAAAGTGCTTCACAACATTAAGAAACAAACAAGACCTAAACATAAACTTCAAAAATAGCAATTAAACACATGATAAAATAAATAAACGTCACATAATGCCTTTAAGTGCCAAATGCCATCCGAAATGGGTAGGTCTTAAGTTTTGATTTAAACAAAGGCAGATCGGTGAGGCTACGAAGCTCTAGGGGAAGCACGTTCCACAGTTTCGGACCAGCAACTGCAAAAGAGCGATCCCCCCATGTTTTTGACCTCGTTCGTGGGACCTCTAACAGATACTATCCAGTAGAACGCAGGGCTCTGAGGTACTCATTGAGGTACTCATGAGGAAGGTACCCACTGCCCTTCATGGACGCGTCAAATGCAGAGGTCACATTTGGTTGTGGTGCACTGTGTGCTGTGCTGTGGTGTGTTCACAATGACAAATAATCATTCACTTTCACTTGCACATTTAAACGTTCTAACAAATTAACTTCTAGGACAAAATGTTCACCTTGCTACCAAGAGTAAACACGTCTGACGAGAGCAGGGACACAATCACAATGATTAACAGCTTGTTCTTCATATCAGAAATATTGGTTTTTGCCACAGAAAAAAAAGGTGGTAAACAAATGCAAATTACAGTTCAAGAAGTTTATCATCACAATTCATAAGATAGTTAGTAATAACAATGTTGTTATGCAATAGAAATGGCAGAAATTACTGTATTTCCTCTGCTGGTACAGCTACAGCAAGAATAAGAAATGTGCAATATATTCATTAGGGTGATTTTCACAATTGATACAGTAGTTTATGACAACAATGTAACAGGAGTTTAGAATGTAGTGTTGTGTTGTTTTCATATATACAATAAAGGATTGAAAGATTCAATGTTTAGCTGATTAAATGGATCATTATATGAAATATAATGCTGGAGAGAAAATTGACAGCAAACACAAAATATGGTAAAAAAAAAAAAAAGCTACATATTTCAACGTGTCCGTTACATATGTATATATATATAATGGACAAGTTGAAATGTGTAGCATTTTTTTTACCATCTTTTGTGCTTGCTGTCAATTTTGTGTGTGTATATATATATGTATATATACATACATACATACACACTGCAGCTTGAAAGTTTGTGAACCCTTTAGAACTTTCTATATTTCTGCATAAATATGACCTAAAACATCATCAGATTTCCACAGAGGTCCTAAAAGTCGAACAAGAGAACTCAGTTAAACCAATGAGACAAAGATGTTATACTTGATTATTTATTTACTGAGGAAAATGATGCAATATTACATATTTGTGTGTTGCAAAATTATGTGAACCTTTTGGATTAGCAAAGAATTGGGGGCGAGGGGGGATGAGTGAAGTTTTTAATGTTTTCCAATCAACTGGTTGACAGTCAGGTGTGAGTGGGTGCCCTGTTTTATTTAAAGAACAGGGACCTATCAAAGTCTGGTCTTCACAACACATGTTAATGCTGGATAGAATATACAGTACCGGATACCTCATGATTATATACTGAATCTTGATTTAAAATCCAGTATATTGATATTCATGTTCATCTAACCAGCAGGTAAAATGTATTGATTTCTGCCATTACTGCCACATAATAATCCATTTAATCAACTAATCCTGTAAACTCCATCATTACATCTGCTGTGATGTGAAAACAATACTGACAAAGATCCAGATGAGGTCCAGATGAACTGAATGATATGATATGTTTAGCTGATTGCATGGATTATTATGTATATGACATGTCAGATATTGCTACAGTGTATCTTCTGGTTAAAATGGGATTAAAACTGACTGGACGTCAATGTACTGGATATTAAAACAAGGTCCAGGCAGAATGACATCACAAGCCATGAATAACAAATTGCCTTCAAGAGCTACTGTATGAATTGGAAGTTTGGTTTTGCTGATTTTGTTTGCATGCTTGCATACGTCAAGCACGGGCTATTGCAAATTAGGGCATGATTGTAATCCCCAGTGAATGGAGTGTGTGGACAGGGGTGAGAATTCATGCTGTGGACTTTTATGCTGTGTTATGAAGCTTGCAAACGTTTTTGATGCATATTTAAATAGTCAGATTTGAGAACTGAAAAAGCAGCAAACTGATAAGATTTCAATCACACACAGCGTGGAAGCAAAACGCTTGGCGATTACCTCCGGGACAGAATGATCAACGGGTGTTTGGGTTAGCAAGTTGGGCTATAGCTGGCAGCTGTTGCATTGCTACTTTAGGTTCTGACTCATTGGATACTAATGACTTTAGCTGCTGACTTCACCGTGGCACCAGCGTTTGCCATCGGAGCCTGCAAAGCGCAGTCTCTTTGGTTTGTCAAGTTTCTTCACAGATCTCTGACGGGCGCATGACTTGCCCCTCCCAAAACCCTGTGTATTCCGCCACGCATGGCAACACATGCAATTTCACGTCGCACGCTACATTAGCCGGCGCGTGGTAGCATGGCTAGCTTGAGCGCCTCTACTCATTGCTCTCCAGCCAAGCGGAAGTGCGAAGGAAGGAAAAGCAGGCCGGATGACCGGGAGTTCAGGAGAACGGAAAATGGGAAAATGTCTTTCGGAATCCTTCTTTTCCTGTTTGTTGTAACTATTTTCCAGAAAGTACTGGCCAATCATGTTAACCGAAGTTATGAGATGCTCTTATGCAATTAGAGCGTGAAAGTGACTTCAATCTTCTAATTACAGGGAGCTACTTAGGGTTAAGGGCCTTGTTCTGAGTACATGACATAAGAGTAGCAGTCTCACAGCTGCAACCGCAATTTGCCTGAATGTTCAAGTTTTAGTTTTTTTTCTCAGGGAGATGGTTTTGCTGTTGTTAACCTAGCGTTTTGGGAAGTGGCCCTGTGATTGGACACTTCCCGGTTCAAGCCCTGGAGCGGTAAAGGTACCACTGAGGTACTCACAAGCAAGGTACCATCCCCAAGCATTGCTGGACCAAATGCAGAGGTCAAATTTGGTTGTGGTGCATTGTGTGCTGTGCTGTGTTCACAATGACAAATAATCACTCACTTAAATAATCACAAATATTTCTCTATTCAGACTTTTCCAAATCAACTGCTATCCTGAAGTTGGCAAATATGGTATAATCTGTGGAGATAAGGAACATTCTCAACACCTCTGCTTCTAATTAGCATCAGCTCTATTCAGGCAAAATGTTAAAGGAGCTATATGTAAGAAATTCATGGCAAGTAATCATAAAATAAACATAATATGTTAAAAGAGATTAAGCAATTAGTATATCCAGAATATTCACATTTTAAAATTCAATTTACAGCATGTAAATCGTTTTTTATGTTTTGATTTTGTGGTTTGACTAGCATAGTCTACATTAGCAACTAGCATAGTGTACATTGGCAACTAGCATGGTCTACATTAGCAACTAACATAGTGTACATTAGCAACTAGCATAGTCTACATTAGCAACTAACATAGTGTACATTAGCAACTAGCATAGTCTACATTAGAAACTAAGATAGTGTACATTAGCAACTAGCATAGTCTACATTAGCAACTAGAGATGTAACCAATCCGATATGTGGATGGGTATCGAGCCGATAATGGGCTCAAACAGCCGGGTATCGGTGGCATCGGCTGTTCTATGGAGCCGATCTGTAAATGTGTGCACACTTAATTCGTTATGCATGGGAAGTGGCACTGCAGTAAAGTAGAGCTGAAACCATTGTTCCAATAATTCTATTACAATTTTTTTTCTAGAATAGAAGCTTTGTTTAATTCATTTTACTCGCTAGATCTCCACTCGTATTCACATGGATGCTTAATAGTGATATACAAGGTTTTCAGTGGCGCGATCAAGACAAGACCTGATCCCTCTGCATGTGACAGTATTTGTGAGACGTTCCGTGCACTAAAACATAAGTAAACGTATAAATGACATTTTTCGCGATGTAAACATGCGCGCTGTGTTAATGAGCGCGCGCATGAGTGCCGTTAGTCACAAAACAGTTAAGTCAAAATGTCGCCTTTATTACAGACATAAAACATATTTTAGCCGATAAATAACTTCAACAACCAGCGTTCTACTCACAATTCTGCTGTTTATTTAGATTTTCCCATAGATTTTCCATTGTTTATTCTGGAACGCGCGCCCAGCGCTTCATTGTGACACGGCTCCGGGGGGGCACGCACAGGATCGTGAGCAACGTAGTTCTCTGCAAAAGCAGCTCATTTTATAAGCCAAATTGCTTAAAAATGACAAACTTCAGTATTTCATTTTCAATTGATCAATTTTTTTTTCAATTTTATAATGTTATAGTGTAATCAGTAAGAAGGAAGAAATATTTATATGTCTGAATGAACTATTTTTGAGAACAAATAATTTAGCATATACATGGGTGTGTGTAATTATTACATTGTTTTAGTAGGAAAACAGTATTTAAATCAAGCATTTCTTTAAGCATAACAATAGTCTCAGTAATGTATTCAGACATTTTATGTTAAACATAAATGACTGTATCGGATTTGTATCGGTATCGGCAGATATCCAAATTTACAATATCGGACATAAAAAAGTGGTATCGGCCCATCTCTATTAGCAACTAGTAGAATCTACATTAGCAACTAACATAGAGTACATTAGCAACTAGCATGTTCTACATTAGCAACTAACATAGTTTACATTAGCAACTAACATAGTGTACATTAGCAACTAACATAGTGTACATTAGCAACTAACATAGTCTACATTAGCAACTAGCATAGTCTACATTAGCAACTAACATAGTGTACATTAGCAACTAACATAGTCTACATTAGCAACTAACATAGTGTACATTAGCAACTAACATAGTCTACATTAGCAACTAACATAGTCTACATTAGAAACTAAGATAGTGTACATTAGCAACTAGCATAGTCTACATTAGCAACTAACATAGTCTATATTAGCAACTAGCATAGTCTACATTAGCAACTAACATAGTGTACATTAGCAACTAGCATGTTCTACATTAGCAACTAACATAGTGTACATTGGCAACTAGCATGTTCTACATTAGCAAACTAGCATAGTGTACATTACTGGACAGGTAGGATTTATCTGAGGTTGGCTAACTTGTATCACCACTAGATGTAGGGATGAATATTTCTGTCACGTCTGCAGCTCTTCCCTGACACTTGGGCTCGCCAGAGTATTGAACCTGAGGTTTGATTAAGTCTGTGTCGGGGTTGTCATGGTTACGGTGTGTCTGTCCCTTTAAGGATTCCCTTTTAGTCACTTCCGGGTGTGTCGCGTCATGGGTTGGGCTTCACTTTCCTAATGTGTATCACCTGTTCGTTCTTTATGTGTCAAAATGTCATTGGTTGGTTTCCGTTAATTAGTTTTGTGTCTTTTTATCTAAACCAGCCGATCTCGTCATTCTGTGTCCATCCACCCTCATGTGCAATGCTCGTTCTGCTCTCTCTCTCTCTCTCGGAGCAGCCCGACTGTGCCGACTGCAGCTAAGCCTCGCTACCTTCTGGCTACAGCTAGCCACTAGGCTAACCGCTAACTTCGACTCAGTGGACTGCCTTTGTTTGCCTGTTGGCGTAGTGTTGTAGTCCTCGAGATCGGTCTCGAGACCGGTTTTTGAAGGTCTTGGTCTCATCTCGGACTCGGCCGCATTTGTACTCGGTCTTGTCATGGACTCGGACAAAGAGGACTCTGAATTTTATTTCGAGACCAGCCGAGACCACGGCTCAGAGAATATTATTATTAAAGAGCTGTTTAATGTCGGATTGGATAACTTCTTACTTCAAGTGCAACCAATGATGTTAGTGCCGACTGCGGTTACCTGACCCGCCCCCTTCACACACGCACTGTAAACCTTGCACTTTATTGTTTCTGACCATAATTACTGTATTACTTCTACTTGTTGATGGAGTCGACAAGTTTCAGTATATCTTGGATATGCTGGGTTTTTGGATTTTACAATTCAAATGTTGAATGTTTGACATTCTTTGTTCTGTTTTCTGATTATTGCAATGTAAGAGAATAGTCCAGAGAGAAGTAATGAATAAACATTTTTAATGTTGCATAGTGTATGTTGTTTGCTTCATTCAGCTCTTTTTTATGTGGCAGGGGTTTCTTAGGCTTTGCATGTTCCACATATTTGTCATGTGGTGTAAAACGCGCATTAGTCTTGTCTCGGTCTCGACCCCCTCTGGTCTTAGTCAGGTCTTGGTCTTGGATAAGGTGGCGTTTCATGTCCCAGTCATGTCTGGTAATATGGATTTTGCGGACTTTCGGTTTAGCATAGCTGCAGAGACTTCATTGGGTGGCTGGTGTGTGCTTTTTGTTAATAAACACAGCATTTTTTTGATTCCTGTGTTTTGCGTCTGCTTTGATACAGGCAGCAGCCATAATGATTTCAATATTTTCAACAGTTGCAAATGCGTTATTCATGCTGGATCATAGATTGTAGCCCATGTGCAAGAGGGTCATCGAAGCGAGAAACAAAAACAGTGACTTATGATGGCTAACATTAGCATTGTGTTACGCTGAGACAGTGTGGTAACAGTGCACACATTAGCACGCTAATTATGGCAATACCAAGCATAACATTACACACTAAGGTGTTGAAATATAGAACCCTTGTATCTAGCAACCTACCGAATCTCTGGGAGGAGGGAGGGAGGAAACCAGCTAAAGTGTTTTGAATTTGACTGCAATGCCAGTTTGCCCACAATCTTAGGTATGGCTCCTTTGAGAGGAGTTCCTGTCGAGATCCACCAAAAAATACACCTTTAAGTTCAACATTCCGTCTGAGAAGCGTAGAAGTGAACTAATGTTGATGCAAACATGATGTATTAGGTTATTTTACTGAATTTCACTTTGCCTCTAGTTTGGTATTTTGCCTATGTTTGACACTTGGTTGGTAGAGCTTTTGTGCTGTGAGTGTCTGCACTCACACTAGCTGTCTTCACCGCAGTCGGGCTAGACTGACTTCGTGAAATTTGAGATTATTACTATCAGACTTCACTTGTGACAGGGTCTGGCCTTCATCCCCACAGGATTCATGAATAAAAGCCAGATCTTTTTGTCTGTTTACCTCCATAGGTATATATGCTCTAAGACCTCTAGTTTCGAAGTAAAACATGTATACTGTAGTTTTGGCTGTAAATTATGGTTTATTAGCACTAAGCATTCTCATCCGTTATAAATATGATTTTTAATATGTTGTTGTACTTCTGCCACCTCAGTTCGGAGGAGCGCTTACATACACAGCAGGAGTTGTAGTTTTTTTTAGATTTTGCACTGTTTAATGACTCTCAATAGCTCAAAAACTTTAAGATAAGACAAATACCTCTGTGTTGTGGTGATGCTTCTGATGCTGGAAGATGAATCAAGTGATATTCAGGGGAGAAATTCTATCCTAAGTGTTTCAACTGAAATCCAGGGCACATACAAAGGCCCATATCGAATATAAAATAAATTGGATTCCACAGTTTGCTACCGTTTACCAAATTAGATCTGTGGGACGAGGGGAAGAGAGGAACTGGGTCACGTCAGGTGGAAGCCTTATGGACTTTCTTGTCATAATTAAAGAAAGCACTCAAGCTCAACTCAAAAATCAATGTGGAAAGCTAAACAAGCACAACATATCAGATTAGAGAGTATTGGATTCCTTCAGTCAGCGTTCAATTCTAAGAATTAGAAATGCCACCACTGTTGTTTTGTCGAAATACATAACACATTAAACTGTACACACACTATAAGTGATCATTTGTGTTAGTACTAATTTACAAATATCCAGAAATTGTGTGTTTAATGAAACGTTCTCCCTATTTTAACGTCACAGTGAGGACTTTAGAATAACTCCACCCCAGGTAGAACTGCTAGCGCATCCTGATCCGCCATGTTTTCTTGCAAGTGCTAGTGTATGAGTCGCAATGATGAAGTCTACCGGCAGACACTCGAAGTGTTATGTTGTTGGCTGCAAAGACCTGTGAATCTCTACATCGGCTCCTAGCTGCAGAGGACAAAAGAGGTGTGTGGTCAGATTTCGTTTTAGTGGCCCAAGTCCACAGCCATGGGTCTGTGTCCCCACCACCATGAAGTTTGCATATTTGTGCCTTGCTAGCCAAGTAAAACCAAGGAATAGGCAAGACAAAATCTCAATGAAGGGGGCACTTCTAACTGTCACTTGGCAAACCTGCAAGCAGGGTATGCAAGTACTTATAAATAATGACCTATGTGTCACTTTTGCAGTTTAGCATGAACAAAAAAGTTATCCTGTGATATTTTAGCCATTTAGCTCGAACCACGAACCTCTCATTTTTAATCATTTCATGATTCTTTTTTAGCATCTATAAAGGACTTCGATAGGATTTCATTAGCTTGTTTTAGAGTGCTATATATAATAATATATAAAAAAAATATATATATAAGTTTTATAAGTTTAGAGCTGGAGAGTTTGGTGCTATACACTGCAGAGTGAAGGGAAGGCGGTGCCTGGTGCTGGATGCAAAAACCCTACCTCATTGAGATGGGATTCACACAGCGAGTCCTGTCTGCAATGCTTGGCTCTGGTGTCGCCGCGCTGCCATTCAGGCTGGCAGGCGATTAGCCTGCACCCTTCTGACAGGAAACTAACAGGGTTTACCAATCTCCTACTCCCTCAACACACACACACACACAAGCACATACACACGCTCTTACTTCTTTCACACTTCACCTTTTCAGAACCAGAGTAAAACACTGGTTTCACAAACGCCCAAATGAGAGTGTTCCACTTAAACGGCTTCTTCCAAATCTGCTTTGCTTTTTGCTACTAGGTGTTCCGCATCCACCCCACGGAGAGTAGTTTTGGCCTTGCCATCTGAGACAATCTGATGAAATCGTGGGAAAAAAGAAACACTGCATGGAAAAATACAAACCGTTCTGATGTCTTTCGCCATTCAATTTTAGAAGTTAGAGCGTCCTCAGCTCTGATGTGGAAAGAGGGAAATGGCAAATAAAAAGCAGAATTTCCATTATGGCACCAATTGGGATATGAAAATAATATAATTTATCATAGGGATGGGCAGTTAATTGAAAATTTATCAAAACTGACATCTATTGAGTGATTATCTGTCATTGTGAACACACCACAGTGCAGCAAACAGTGCGACGCAATGAAATATGTCCTCTACATTGACCCATCCGTGAAGATGCAGTGGACAGCTGGCATGGGCAGCATCTGGGGAGCAGTGCTTGCCTGAAAGTATTTACCAGGGATTCCGTTAATGGTTATTAAGCACAGGAGTCTCCACATACTCAGCATTTGTACAGAATCCCCTTGGTGCCATTCCTTCTGACTTTTGCCATGCCATGTTTTTGCTTTTGTGATTACTTGCTGTCTCTGGCATTTGGTTTGCCAATCACTCAATACGTATGTTTTTGGACTCTGAATTCATTTTGAACCTCTTAATTTGTTTGCCTGCCGGTCCTTAGTGAAAGAAGTGAACCGCAGCTGGATTCTGCAAATTTACATTTGCAGAATTTGGGTCCACCAAAAAGCTAGAGTTAAATCAGCAGAAGGAGATTTCTTTTTCAAGTGTTTTTCATGCAATCACTGTAGGGCAGCATGCAAAAACTGTAATAATGGCCGCTGGTCAAGCATTCTAACAACACAGATTTGTTCTGGCCATCAAATAAAGCAACTTCTAGGAGCACAAAAAGTTACTTTGAACCACCTCAAATATCAAGAGGACGTCATTGTTTTGAGAAAACGCATTTCAAAGACAAATCAGATGGTCTGGAAGCACTCAAGCGCACCAATATCAAAGTGTGTTAAACAGAGCAAAAGCAATATGTTTAAACACTATGCGATGCTGAAGGTCAGATTACAGACAGGAGAAAAATTCCAGCGTGTTGAAAGCCATTTGCAGTTGGAAAATATGTAAAGGAAGCATTTCTAGGCACATTCCAGTGCTCGAACCAAATATTTATGGCATTTATCATGAGCAACTTACATTTCCTAATGACAAGGACAGTCTCCTAATGACCGTCTACAGTCCATTGTTTCTGAAGCCAAAGATTTGACTCTTTCAGAAAGAAAAGCAGCAAAGTGATATTGAAAATTGACAGAATTATGTATTCCTAATTAAAAGAAGGGTGCCATGGTCATATGGTGGTGGTTGTGTAGTGGTTAGAATACTGCACTCTGCACCAACAGGTCGTGGGTGTGAATCCTATATCCAGCACTACCTCCACCATCAAGACCCTTAACCCCAGGTTGTTCTCAGGGAAACTGTCCCGAAAATGAGGAAATGGAAGTCGCTCTGGGGTGCATTTCCCAAAAGCATAGTTGCCAACTACGTTACAAACACTGTTAGTTAGTTGCTAATTTACAATTTGTTAGTTGCTAATCTGGATCTATGTTAGTTGCTAATGTACACTACACTAGTTGCTAATGTAGACTATGTTAGTTGCTAATGTACACTACACTAGTTGCTAATGTAGACTATGTTAGTTGCTAATTTAGACTATGCTTGTTGCTAATGTACAATACACTAGTTGCTAATGTACACTATGTTAGTTGCTAATGTACACTATGTTAGTTTGCTAATGTAGACTATGCTAGTAGCTAATGTAGACTATGCTAGTTGCTAATGTACACTGCACCAGTTGCTAATGTACACTATGTTAGTTGCTAATGTAGACTTTGTTAGTTCCTAATGTACACTATGTTAGTTGCTAATGTAGACTATGCTAGTTGCTAATGTACACTATGTTTGTTACTTATCTAGACTATGCTAGTTGCTAATGTACACTATGTTTGTTACTTATCTAGACTATGCTAATTGCTAATGTGCACTATATTAGTTGCTAATTTAGACTATACTAGTTGCTAATGTACACTATGTTTGTTACTTATCTAGACTATGCCAGTTGCTAATGTACACTATATTAGTTACTAATTTAGACTATGCTAGTTGCTAATGTAGACTATGTTAGTTGCTAATGTAGAGTATGCTAGTTGCTAATGTAGACCATGTTAGTAGCTAATGTAGTTAGCAACTGTGCTTTGTGAAACACACCCGAGGGTAAGACCACTACACAGATGCCTCTGTATTTGACCCATGCGTGAAGCAGCAGTGGGCAGCTAACATGGGCAGTGGAGCAGAGCTCCGGCCTGGAGCAGTGCTTGGGGATGTACCTTGCTCATCAGTACCTCAATGGGACCTTTACTGGTCTGGGATTGGAAATGGCAGCTTTCCGAACAGAAACGAATCTCAAGACAGTCTGGGTGGAAATGAACAAAATCTGGCTTGTCGGGGTGTAGGTTTGCCTGACAATGAACCAATTAATCACACTAAACAGGCAATGATTGAATTTAGCTACACAGCAAATAAATAAATTGAACAGTCAAACTAAACAAGACTAATATGGTTTTTCAGTGACCTGGACAATCCATGCATCATTTATTCATCCATTTTGAAAGTAAAACAGAAAACCAAAATGGTTTTGAAATATTTGTTTCTAAAACCAAAACTCCAAAACACTACCAGCTGTCCCGGGGGTGTGTGTAAATGAGTGTGTTTTCTGCTTTATGCCCCCCCCCCCCCCCCCGCCATATTTACACAAAAGGAGAAAATGGACAATGACTCATTCATTTTTTTATTTTCATTTTGGAAATGAATATAGAACTTTTGGCTATAATGTAATAAAAACCAAATGTACAATGACATGGATTTGGGACCTGGCAGGATGTGACAGTTTAGCGTGGCTGTGGATGAAGCCAAAATAGCCTAACAGAACGACCAGGTTAATATAGAACAGCTCATATAAAAGCTCCACCTCCCTGTGGAAAAACATAATTAGAGTAATTAAAAATAAAAGTGTTAAAGTCCTCAGTAAGCTGTGCTTTTTCGGCCAGGTCATCAAGCCATTTGGCTTTATTAGCGCTCCGGGTCCCGTTGAGCAAACTGAGAGAATCTTCTGCATCACTTTTGGCTGAACGGAGCTGCACTCATCCCTCTGAGTGCCAAGGGAGCAGATGGTCATCCCTCCATTCCTGCATCTCAAAGTCCCTCCATTCCTACTCCCCACCATTCCCCCTTCCCTCTCTCCTTTCATCCCAGTTTCCCCGCGGCATTATCATGGCTCACTCCATCCCTCCGTCTGTACTCATGAAAACAGCTCCAAACCCTCCATCACTTCATCCCTTCGTGACTACCCCTGTCTCTGTCCATCCACTTACGCACACTTTTATTTTCCTCTACATCTACTTTATCCAGCTTTCCCTCTGTCCTCTCGTCTCTCCATCTCTCACTTCCTCATACTTGATTATTTCACAACCAATCCACATTTCACTGTCTTTATTAGACACAAAAAGGTACGAAGCATTAAAAACACCCACGTCAAAATCCCCTTACGTCCCTCATCACTTCAAATTAACGTCTGCTGTCAAAGGAGGGTTCAGAAATAAACAGAGCAAGACGAAAAGGAGGAATCCCTCTCTTCTCTCCATCTCTCTCTCCTTCCCTGCTGCACATTCCTCTTAAAGAGGAGAGGAGGGTTGAGAGATCTCCGCCATCGTTTCCTCATTATCTGAGGAATGATTCCTCCCGTCGTTGGCGATAAGAATGGAAGTGAGCAGAACTGCATAAGAGAAACCCGGTGACGCTTCAACAGGATTAAAAATGATCCGACATCTCACAAAAGTAATCCATCTATTTGCATGGTTTCATTGTCCATTTCACCTTTCATTCGGCTGCCGGAGCTTGATGTGTTCCTCTTCTGGGACTCGGATCCTGTAACGATTTTTTTTTTCACATGCTCGGAGGAAAGGTTTTTATCTAGCTACAGTTTGCCACAGGCTCATTAGAAGCCTCTGTGCCGGCTCTGAGTCTTTTTTCAACAGAAAACAGAAAACAATGCTTAAAAAAAAAAAAGTCTGAATACATGCTTATGGAAATACTTGACATATACTGTTTTCCTAAATAAAACAATGTAATAATTACACATCCATATGTACATGCTTAATTATTAAAATTACATTATTAATTATTAAAATATCTCAAAAATGATTTGTTTAAACACAGTTGTATAATTTTGTGACGGCCCCTAATCCTGCAGCACTAAAACCATCAGGAACACAGAGATTGTAAGTGAGAGCTGGTGTTGTTAAGGAAATTAAACAGTATAATTGCGTCATTTGCTTGTAGTGTGTTGCGTTGCTTGTTCTGCTCACTGTCATATCAATATGTACAAATTAGATTGAATGTCGTACAATAAACCAGCTTTACCGCAGTGCCACTGCCCATGCATAACGAATTGAGCGTGCGCACATTTACAGATTGGCTCCATAGATCGGCCCAATGCCATCGATACCCAATCCAGCAATTTGAGTCATTATCAGACTGAAATCCGATCCACATATCGGATCATTGCCATCTCTTGTACAGGATGAGTATCTCAGTGGTACCTTTAGCAGCCTAGGACTTGAACCGGTGACCATCTGATCATGGGACACTAACCGTTATGCTACCAACTGCCACCATCTTAATCTTAACAAGTCTTGAGGCTCGAATCTTGAATCAGAATTCCTAAAACATAATGCAATGAACAGCAACTGTCTCTTCTGACTCTGACTTGCTTTGAGTTTGCTTATTGGTCCAGTCAACTTTTAATAAATTATGGCAAGTATAGCGCACAGGTGTCACAAGTGCATAAGGCCAAAAGCATGGGAGTACTTCATAAAATCAGCAAACAAAAAGACATTTTGCTCACTGTTTAAAGTTCTTTATTATATTATAGAATTTATAGTAGTTTCTAGAGAAAACGCACCTGGCCTGGTGACTCTCTGATTTGCCAAATTAGGAGTCTGGTGGCTCTCTGGTTTGCCAGAGTAGGAACCTGGTGACCCTCTGGTGGCTTGAACACACCAGAGTGATTCTGGAGGATGCACCAAAACCCAAAAAGGCAATACCTATCAAATTACCTTTAGTAGGAGATATTTTTAATATTGTTAATAATATGATGCCAGAAATCATCAATAATCACCCTCACCGTCATATTGGCATCCTCAATAATCAATAATCAGTCCTTCCAGGATTTTGCGTACCTTTTTTGAGATTGAGGAAGTGAGTTGGCTGACGTATGGCTCAACGTTTTGCGGGAAACGGCAATGTGTAACAACCGGCAGGTGAAACCCAAACGCAGAGTCGGAAGCACCAGGTCGCGGTCACAGAGGTAAATTGACGAAAAGCAAGGAGTTTGTTCAGGCAGAGGTCAGAACCAAAAAACACAGTCCATGAAGCAAACAAATCCAAATCACCAGAAGCAGTGGGGTAATCCAAAATCAGATAGCGAGGGTCAAAATAGAGGAAGGCAATCACAAGCAACGCTTGGTATGCAGCACTAGGCATGACAATACTTCACAGAGAATAGGTGCAAACGAGAGGCCTTAAATACAGGTGATGTGGGTGTGATTGGTTAAAATTCAGGTGACGCTGATCTGGTAATCTGGGGTATTTGTGAAGGTCTGGATCTGGATTCCTCCCTTGGTCTGGGCTGAGGTCTCACACAATGATTGGTCAAAAATTGCGGAAACATTGCAGGAATTCTCGGGGATTGGCTGAATTTGTGCTAATAGTTGCGATCGCAACATCATAAAATCCTGGAAAGTTTGTATAATATTGCCCTTGTAGTTGTTAAAATATTCATTATTATAGTGATAACATTTACCAGCTACCTTACATTTCCATGAAATAATTGTGTGAAAAAACATTTAGATTGGAATCTGGGCTTATTCTGTACTGACTGTATTGGCGGTGTATTTTTTACTGCTTGTACTATGCATTTTATATGAGGTTTGCAGTATGTACATTTTACGCCAGAGACGACGTCAGTACTCAAAAGTAAGCGATGCAACACAGCAGCTGTTTCTCCTCACAACTCGATGCTTGTCTCTCCAGAGGGGTATGAGACTGAAGGATTTTCACTTGATCAACCGTAATTACACATCACATATGGCATTTCAAAGCGGGAGTTAAAGTGTCGAGCAACTACCTTCGAGAACTCTCCAAGGGAAGACACTCGCTTTCCCATACTGGTGCAAAGCATTTATGCTGTGTCTGTGTCGGAGTGTGTTTGTGTGTGACAGCATGAGTGTGTGTCAGAGGGCCAAAACAGGAAAGCAAAGCTCAGTTCCTCTCAATTAAAAGCAGCATCGCTGGGAGTTCAACAGTGCAAACATGAAAGCATGTGCAGCGTCACTTCGGCTGACCTGAAACCAGCTTGTGTGTGTAATTCCTGAGTGAGCTGGGGTCAGGTGATGCCATGGGGCCTGCTGTTGGCTGACCTCAGCACAGCTGCTTCCCCATGCTAATCAGCCCCTCTTACTATGAAAGCTAAAGCTATCATACGTGCTAGCTTAGCTTTAGTAAAAGTGTTTGGGAGGAAACTTTTAAATGGTAGCATTTTTAGCTACAAGATACTTATACATTAAAATAGCTTCTTAGTTTGGCTGTAGCTTTTGATCATTAGTAGCTTGAAAAGGTACTCTATAGGTACATTCACCAACACTGCAGGTGAGACCTGAGGTGCTTAAGCGTTAGCAACCAGGGGCTCACTAGCATAGCAGGTCTCTCATGCTGATGTGCCTCTGTTGCTTATGCTAATGCTAAAGCTATCTATCTTAGCATTGTCCAGGAAGATGTAACATACGACAACGTATGACATGACTACGACGGCGTAACTAATGACGACAAAGGTTAGCAGGACGAAGGAAGGTTTCTGCTCCTCCACCAAAGACCAGAGAGCAGAAATATTCATGAGTGGGCCATGCTCTATTAGGCTGTCACCAGCCGAGGTGATTAATGGGTGTGCACTCGAGGAGAGAGAAAGAAAAAGCGAAAAAGTGAAAGCCAAAGAGAGAGAGAGCGAGAGACGGGATTACTGCAGAGATGGGCATCAGCTGGCAGACAAGAAATGCTGAAAGGGTAAAGGTGTGTTGGCATCACTAAATCCCATGTCATTTTTGTAACACTATGTTAGTTGCTACGGAATACTATGTTAGTTGATAACATAGCTAGCAACTATGCTTTTGAGAAACGCATCCCAGTTTAGGAGACTTTTGCCCCTCAGGTGTCTTGAACCATTTGCCAGATTACAAACCTTACAGACCCTCTGATCTGCCAAATTAGGAGACTGGTGACTGGTTGTTATTATTATTATTATTATTATTATTATTATTATTATTATTATTATGTAAAGATAATAATTCCAGTTATATGTACTTATAATATAATGTATATATTTATTATTATTATTATTATTGTTATTATTGTTGTTGTTGTTGTTGTTGTTGTTGTTGTCGCTGTCATCATCGTTATTGTTGTTGATGTTTTCTCCCCCCCTCACAAATTGTTCGCTTTCCTCTCCATTCTTAATGTGCATTGTCTGTCGGAATTAATCTACAGTGTGTAATAGGAGAAGATTTTCAGACTCCTCCTCCTTTGCCTCGACTTCACAAGGCAATCAGTCCACACATTCTGTTTGTCTAATGCACCGGGACAGGGCAGGGGTAAAAAAAATAACAATAATAAGTACAGTAACTAAGTAAAACCTCTCAAAGTAGCACACAACTGTAGGCAGCACAGTGCATGGTATGAATGTCTTAAAACGGTCATGTTTGCCCAACAAAGCAGGGAAAAAAATGTCTCTTCTACTTCCCATAAGTCTTTCCAATGCACTGTTAAAAATGAACTTGTTTTGACAATGATTACATCCCCTCTGCAGTTTGTGAAAACTCTAAACATGCTACACAATCTGCCTCCTGCTTCTCAGAAGCCGCCTTTACTTTTTTCTGAAATTCCGTCGGGAGTAAAGCGAGTCTTTTAAAATAAGATACAAGAAATAATGTGCTATCTGGGTTCCCCCAGACTCTTTGCAGATAAAACAGCTTTTCCGCTGTACGTTGGGGCTGTTACTCCCAGGATAAGTTGGGGAGGCCTTTGAGTAATGGTATGAGCACAGCCTTAAAACATGATTAACATTTGAACACAAACTCAAACTCGGTTTAGAAAGCTGCCTGCTAGTAAAGGGGCGTTTGTGCTCTAGATAGCTGGGACAACACGGCGGTTCTTGGTAATAGGAGTGCAAGTTTTTCCCATGGTCACACCACCAACAACAGACACTGACTTTCTCATGTAAAGCCCTGCTCATGTCAATCACCCGGCTTCTCCCTGTCACAGGCACTTTATCATTCAATAAATTATTTTGCAGTCCACACTGCACTGCCTCAGAAAAGCAGTTCTTTTTCCTTGTGAGACCTCTTATCGCCTCAATAGACTTCTCACAAAGAACTTGGCTGGGACAGGTCGGTGGAGGCGAAATGGACAGTTTACACATATGTGGATGGTTTTTGTAAACACATTTTTAAAAATACGTCTGGGCCTTTTGTTTACGCTTCGGTATCGGCCCTTATGAACGCAGATGAAATAATTCACACACCCCACTTACATCCACTCGTTAAAGGCGAGATCGAGGCACTTTTAACTGGGCATGTGCATTTGACAGCCCTCGCCCCTAAGTATCCCCCATGTACCGTAATAATCGAAAACAATAAAAGTCCAAAAATGAAAATGTATCTAAATGAAAGACTATATCACTGGAGTGATGAAGAGCCTTTCAAACACTTCCTCTCTTTGAAATCTCAGTGTGAATTCAAGTTCAGAGCCTTAAACTGATGAACAAAGAGGAGGGAGGGTCAGCAGTGAGTAGGGAGGGTCAAGCCGACTTTGTTAGGGCCCTTGTAATTGCATTCTCTGTACTTTCAAGATAAAGTGAAGATCTGAACTTTAATCATCCTTCAGCATTGGACCAAACGTGTCTAACATCATCAATGCAGCTAGCAATCTGTCATCTATGGATCTTTGACTGGTGAGAGTTTTTGGTCGTCCACTTAGACAAACGTTGCTTTGTCAGCAGCAAGATTGCTGCCATTATGAGGGAACAGGGTTGAAAGTGAATGATTATGAGAGCTTGATGGACAGCGCTACCAAGAGTGGAGGACATGAGCTGCATTGATACTATATTGCTGCTTACGAACAGCAGACAAGTAATTGGAAAATCTATACAATTCATATTGGTTCATGTTTTTTTTAAGTGAAAGTGAGTGATTATTTGTCATTGTGAACACACCACAGCACAGCACACAGTGCACCACAATGAAATGTGACCTCTGCATTTAACCCATCCATGAAGGAGCAGTGGGCAGCTAACAAGCGCCCGGGGAGCAGTGCTTGGGGACGGTACCTTGCTCATGAGTACCTCAGCGGTAACTTTACTGGCCCTGGATTCGAACCTGCGAGCTTCTGATCATGGGGCGAACACGCCACCCAGTGCACCTTCAATTTAAAACCAATATTTCAATATTTGTTTTCAAAACCCAAATGAAAAAATAAAAAAGTTTACATTTTCGAATTTCCTATCCAATTCCTAATGTCAGGGCTGGGCGATATGGCATAAAAATAATATCGCGATATTTTTAAGCTATATCTTGATACACAATATATATCTCGATACCTTGAAATTTTTCACTGTAAAAATGATAAATTCGGCCCTATATTGCATACAATGACACCAATATAATGAATTTAGCCAAAGTTTAACAAAGTAAATGCTTTTATTTTAAACCAAAGTATAAATAGCAAACCTTATACTTTATATTGGGGACAGACAAGTGGGCAAGGGGGGCCACTGATTGCATGCTTATTAAACGTATAAGACCTAACTATTAAATTATAATTATAAGGTCGATAAACATCTTTGGTTTTTCTGTAGAAACTGTCTGTAGCGTGCAATCAACCACAAAACCAGGAGCCATCGGCCAATAGGATTCGCAGCCAGAAACTGCCAAAACACGCCCCTTTCAAACCGCACGCGTAGAAATCTCACTCAAGCAAAAAAGCCGCTCGTGAGTAATCTACTTTGTGCGCGAGGACATTTAACACATCGAGAGGAAAAAAGACATTCGAGAGAGGAAAAATACAGTTTGTGTGCAATAGCATCACAACCGCGCACTCGTTTATTAATTTTGTGCTCTCGAGTTTCACATTTGCGCTCACGACTTTGAAATTTACGGCCGCGGAATTTTTGCGGCAAACCATTTTGCGCGCTCTAGTTTTGGCATTGATGTGACACCATAGGTGGGGGAGCGAGCAGAGAAGCGAAACACGAAGGCGGTACAAAACCCGCATGCGCTAGGAGTTTTCTGGCTGGGCGGGGGCAATTAACCTTTAGTGCATGTGTCTGGGTTCGAACCCAGGACCTTAAATGAAAAACAACCTTCACTTTTAAGATAAAAGACACTTCCTATTAAATATAAAGTGTCATTTCAATATGAGGTCTGACCAGCGCCTTCAATTTGGACTGATCTACAGGCTCAGTAGTATCAATGTAAATTGATGTATTGTTACTCCCTACTTCCAGATCACTTTCTTGCATTTGATAAAAAGTCAAAATGGAATATGAGTGTGTTTTCCATTTTTAAACCGGCATTTTACAGTATATTTGAGCGCAAAAAGGGAGATCAGGCTCGTTATTCCTTTTTTCATTTAAGTTTTGGAAACTTTTTGGATTTAATTCAAAGAACAAATGAACAAATGATACACAGCTTCAATACCATCATATGAGGGCTGATGTATAGGGTAGACCAGCACCACATCCCCTTGTCATGATGTCAGATTAGTGGAATACACTGCTTGAGAGAACACAATATAAGTCCATGAGCCTCTGTGTCTTTGAAGATATGTGTGCACAGTGTGAGAGCAGACAGTTCATCAGCGTGAGGCTCCAGAAGAGCAGTTTAGGCCTAAAGCAGGCATGTGGAGCGTCTTTGTACACAGCGAGAACACAGCAACACAGCCACATGTAGTGGGCATTCGGCTTATTAGAGCCCACCGGGGGCCGATGTGATTGTTTAGACCTGTTTATATGAGAGCACATACTGTACATACATCACCCATTCTCATTTCAAGTCCCAGAACTCTGTGTGTGCTTTGTACTTTTCTCGCTTTAACAGCAAAACCCTTTGCGAGCTGAAGCAGGTAGGTTAGAGTAGGATAACATAAAAAAGGCTGTTTTTAGGGTGTCCAGGAATAAGTCGTAGAACATTTATTGCAGCTATGAGGTTGATGGTGCAGTTATCTGAGTCACTGAAAGCCTGAAGCATCATGAGGCTTTAAATCTCAAGAAATTATAGTAAAAGCGTTCATATGTGAATAGTTACGTTTTCTGATTTATCCCGATGGTTCATGGTGGTTAATGCTTGTTTTATGTAGAACACATTATGGCATTCTAGAGTTTATGTGCAGGCTAAGCTGTAGGGTTGGATACCTTTCACATCTGAACTGATATTGGTGACGGTACCGGTACCAGGTGTTTGGTACCAGCAGTACTTAATTTCGATGCCTTGCTCTGAATCTGTAATACCTGGTTTGTATTAAAATACAGTAAAAATAAATAAGCCCCAAACTAATTTCCAAGATTTCTTATGCTACAACTACAATATAAATTTATTACAGTTTTTATTAAAATATCCCAGAACAATAACTAAAACAGATCGATCGCTAATTACCTAAAGCTGCAGTGGAACTAGTCGACAGCGTAGACTTGACATTCTCGATGTTCTGGCTGCAGGGGTGATTGTCAGTGCAGGCGCTGTATTTGCGGCTGTAGCTTTAACCATCGAGCTCCAATTATTAAACACCACACGCTCATCCGCCCGTAAATATATTTTATATTTAACGAGGTGTTTCCTCAAGTTTGACATACTGCTAGCCCCAGTTCTGCATTTTGCGTGGCAGGTCGCGCTGTTTGTGTCGATTTTAATGAAGTGCAGTCACACAGTCGAATGCTTTCGGCTTGTCGCCATGTTTTCAGATTTTCACACAGTTTCTCCACATATGTGCTTTCTTCCCCCGGCAACCGTTGTCATGGTAAACAAAACTAACACTATAGCTTAAATAGCAAATGGAAATTATACTGCAGTAAATATCTATCTATTTTTATCCTCTATTGCATTTAAAAATGTGAGAGAACTGTTGATTAATTTAAACCTTTCACCCAGTTCTGTATGTCCCACCCAGCTCGTGTGCGCCGCTGCTGGTGAGAGTGTGAATGTACCTAAATTTGGCACTGTTCAATTTGACGTGAACCGATACTCGGTCGTACCGACATCATTCAGTCGGTACTTTTTAAAGTACTAAAATCTGTACTGAATCATACCCATGATATTCAATTATGAACCAAAAGGTGGATGAGTTGGAGTCTAGCTCTCTCCTTCTACCAACACTACCACAGGTGAGCTACTGATGAAGACCTTTAACCTCAAGTTGCTTCACTAAGGTAATTCCAGTAATAAGGAAATGGTAGTTCTTGATATAGAGATCTGGAAAAGGTTGTAAATGTAAATATGAGGCAAAATCAGGGATCAGAAAAGCTACAAAGAACAAAAACCTGGAAAAAAATTGGATGATTATAGTAAAAAGAAGAAACATTTAGTTATTCCACAGAGAAAAGTACTAAACAGTTATTAATTAGAGGAGACGTCTTGAAAACGGAATGTAAAATTTCTGTTCAAAAAGACCCAAAATAAAAACACATTTTAGATTCAATCCCCAGACAAAAATGCCATTTTCCATTTCCATAATGTGCTAGTAAAATAAAATGTGGAAGGTTTGATTCTTATTCAAAGTCTGCCAATCCTTTAAAGGTCTGTGCAGTAGAGAATGATAGACACCATAAAACAGTCTGCACATTAGAGACCTAGAGACAGAAAATGATCAGCACCGGCAAACACCATGTCCCCTTTATAGTGCAGTTCAAGCTGAAGCCATGGAAACGTCTGTCATGAGTGTCATGATCAATGTTTCTCATGATCATTTTAATGCACTCCTTTTAATCCACTTCAGCCAGCATCAACGTGCACCTCAGTATCAGCCTCCAACTGCATGCTGTTCCACAATAGGACACTCACCACACATTAGCCAAAGACTTGAAGGGGAACCAGACAAGCCACCAGTTGGAGATAGGGGATGGGCGGCATGGTGACGCAATGGTATGATTGTGTGAGTGTGTGTGCCCTGCGCTGTGTTGGCACCTGCCCAGGGTTGATCCCCGCCTTGCGCCCGTAGTCCCCAGGGTAGGCTCCGGTCCCCCTGCGAGCCCAGTTGGGATTAAGCGGTTCAGATAATGAATGAGATGATAAGGAGGCCATGTCGTGGTGGGTGATTTTAGCAGGACACTGGGATTCCAACCCAATTCCCCAGGGATTAGGATTTATTATGAGCTCAGAGACTCAGTACCTCATGTTCAGGTCTTATCTAAATGTGCATGTCATGTGTTACTCACAGCTGGCCTGAGCACAGATGAGGCAGGACGTGGTGCTATTGAAGAAGTTGAGTAGACCAGCTACAGCCAGGCTGACATCCGTGTTGGTGGGCCTGAGGTCCAGCGTGGTGAAGCGAGGAAACTGCACTTTCAGGATGTCTTCCGGAGCCACCTTCACGTACGGAACCTGCACAGAGGTACAAGGAACCACAGGGAGGGAAATCAACACTGGACCTGGTCTCATTAGCTAAAAGCATTACAGCAGGTAGGCACACACTTTTGTTTACAGCACTTGTGTTCCACTGCAGTACAATGGCTCTGGTGGTGGAGGTACAGCACACGCCATTATATTCTCATCAGACTAATTATATCCACTTTACGGCTAAAACTAATAAGAACTCATTTGAATAATTCAAAAGCTTCCTCTCTGACAGCAGCAAAATGAAAAGAGGAACTTTAGCGCGCTTGGGTACGGCTTTTTTTAATATTGATTTTAGCAGAAAGTGAACAAAGCGACAGTATTTTGACTGGCTCCACATTTATCACGCGAATCAAAGAGCTGGGAAATTGCAAAACTCAAACATGAAAGCATCCAGAAAGTTCTGTGTGCACTCCCAAGTTTTGAAAAACACTTTCTGTGCAAGGTAATATGTCACCGAAGGAAAGAAACACAAACACACACATACTGTATATACACACTCACACACAAATTTCCAATGTAAATCTGACTGAGCCATGAACTGTCTGCCTACAGAATTTCTTGCAATCCAGCCCACTCGGGGAAGCCGAAAAACACACACATACACACAAAAAATCATCAGAAACTATTGCATCAGAAACACCTCTAACTTCCTGATCCCTGGAGGCACTAGTGTTTTCGCGGAACTTTAATTCGATATGTGCTGATGTGGGGCTGTGACGGGGTTTGGAGGTGGGCGGCCATGTGGCACAGCGGGCCTTGAAGGGGATCCTGGAGGACGAACTTGGCCCAGAGAGGAGGACTCTTCATCACGGCAGATTGCCTGTCTTGTGTTTCACCGTGCGGCAGCCTATCGTACTCGTACAGCCCCGTATCCCCAATTGGTTTCCCATCGTTTTCCATCAGGCCGTAATGGAGTCACCGGCTGCATGGATGGATGGATCGCACCTCCTGCCAACACGCAGAGGCCCCGGTGGGACTAGAGAGCGGTGAGAGGTGGGTACGGCCAGCGGTGGAGGCATGGTGGAGAGAGGACGTTCATTGTGTCTAACCTTTCTCTGCTTTGGTTCCATGTTTCTGTTCACTTCTCTCATCTCTCTATCTTTCTCCCAGTTCCCTGAAGCTCCCAAATCCAGCCACATGGTATAACCTGTTGATTCGCTGTTTGACACAATTTTACAAACAGCCAGACAGCTGTCACATGTTTATTGTTGGCAAAACACTCAATTCTCACCGATGGAATGGGACACTCAAAATCAGCATCTAACGAATAGCTAAAAAATCAGGTTACTACAGAATGTCCCAAAATGAACACAAGCCTCTGTTTCTCCAATAATACAATCATTAAATAAAGCTATTATTTAGTTTATTATGTTACTTTATGTTACTTTTGTGATGTGTTTAGGGGTGCGATTTTATCAAAATCAATGCCATTGTCAATTCTGCGTATCAATCCAATTCCTTATCAATTCTCTTATTGATTGCTGAGTAGCTTTTTGAGTGCAGTCTTCAGCACCAAAAGCAACCATTTTATTTTTTCCCAAATTGATGTCTGCACAAGACTGTGAACATCAACACATTCATATTCATATTTAGAGTTATTATGCAGAGACATTATATGGCTTAGTACTATGATGAAAAATAAGCTTAGTGCAGGTGGAAACACTTCTTTATCCATTTTTAATCCATCTGGATATAGAATAAAATTATTTGATAAATAATGCATTTTTCTATATTTATTTTTTATTCCCTAATATTATAGAATAGAAAACAATATTTCTTGATTAATGGAAAATGAAGAAATACTGACATTTTGGCAGTTTTTGAGCATTTGGACTCATTTCTGGTAGAGAAGTACATTTTTGCCATGAGGGCATTCCATATGAGAGCACAATAGCACTGTGGACGCACATCAGGAATAAATATCAAGTAAATGACTGTACTGTGAGTAGAACGTGGGTAGATTTAACTAAACTGGGACGTTTTATTGAATGTTGGACTTCCCTGTGAGACTTGTGAGCACTAACAAATGCAGCATGTGTGTTTGCATTGTGAAAAATATCATTTATGCGTCATGATTCCTCATGGTTGAAGGTCAAGTCACAGAGAGTGTGACGTGATGTACTTTTTTCAATTCCCACCTCTATTTGGGTTTATATTAAGCACTAATCAAAAATAGCATTAGCTAGCGGAAATGCACTTTTATCACCTAAATGAATCTATTAAAAATAGAGACATGGATTAAAATTCATTCTACACACGCCCTCTAAAAAGCAGCGGAGGTTATATCGTCACACGTGACATACCACTTCGTTCAGGCTTAGCTGGATTCTTTGAGCTAATTAGCGGTTGAGACCTGAAGCTCTGAGAGAACAGTAATGACGTGGGAGCCGTTTAACGAGTGGACGCTCCTTTGAAAGCTGGCTGAGACAGGTTCTGGGGACAAAATCAACTTGGGTCGAGATTTATTATGTGGGAATGGGAATACGGAGCTCAATTACCTAGCTAGTCTGTTTATTACTGAAACTCCAGCGTAAACAGCAGAAACTGGATAAACTTGTTTATCAGAGTAACTTACATTTCCTAATTATAGAGAAAGACCGGATAAAAATTTCTGGTTAACGGCTATGCTCCGGGGTTCAATAGCAACTGTTGTTACTTCTCTATCTTCAGTTTCTTATTTAGAGTCAACTGGAATTCCAATTACCAATCCTCCCAGTTCATATTTAAAACAGTTAAACGAAAAACTTATATTTGAGCTAATATTTGAGCCTAATCAGCCAAGTTGACGCGGGTCAACTTGGCTGACAAGAGTCATGACAGAAGTAATCAAAATAATTAACAGCTTATGCATCCTTTTTACAACATTTATCATATAACATGGTTGAGTGAGTGTTAAATACATTAAAATGAGTTCATTAACACCATCAAAACGTTGGAACGTTGGGTGTTGGACATGAAATGGGAGGACACATGCACAAAAGAAAGCATCATTTATTTAATGTAACACAGAGAGAATGGGCCATACAAAAACAAAATGTTTGTGGCGAACTTGTGGTTAATTTGTGGCCACAAGTTTGCCATTGTCAGCCACTAGTAACAAATTTGCAGCAATGTTCTGGCAACAATGAAAAACTGACACTAGTGACAAATGTATTTGACAGTGATTTGCTAAAATAATGAGCCAGTAATGGCAAACTTGTAGTGAACTTTTGGTGACAAATTTGCCAGGTGCATAGCCACGAGTCCAGCGCAAGTTTGCCACAAACCTAATTTGCATGTGAAAATATGACTGCAAATTTGTGGCATCATTGCCAAAGATTAACAGCAACTGTTTGCTAGACACCTACATTTTTTTGTAAGAGAACAAACAGCAAAAGGTTTGGAAACCATAAGGTAGACTTTGAGATTGGTAATCAGTACACAGGTGAGAACTAACAAGGTACAGGTGCTAGTGATGTGTCGGTCGTGAACGAAATAGCACTTAGAGCCAAACGATCAGAGCCGCTTTGTTTTTTTTCTCTCTGTTTTTTCTGCTCAAGTCGCATGTGATTGGTAAACTTCAATGTAGAAGGAATAGAAAGAATTAAAAAAACTTTTTTGTATCTCATTTTTATTGACCATCGCAGTCCGCAGGGTGTTTTAGTTTGAAAAACACTTTCATTTGTGTCTCATAGGTGGCAGTAAAGCTACTCACTTGGTGAACAGGTTAAATCTATACACTTAAAATGCCTCACCCCTATAAAAGATTATAAATATTACACATACAATCAGGGATGGGATCTTTTTGTCAAAGACGGTATTTGTTTTTGTACTTTAAAATGTATTTGTTGTAGCATTCTGTTCTATGTTGAGTATAACAGGCCACATAGATAATAGATATTTAATATAATGTATTTTTTGTACATTAGTAATTCCTTTTACACATAATTTTACATTATTTTTGGTAATAAAATCATTTAAGTTGCAAAAAATCTGAGAAGCCGAAAGAGCCGGCTCTTTTCAGTGAGACGAGCCATAAGAACCAACTCTCTTAAAAGAACCAGAATTCCCATCACTAGCAAGTGCGACAAATCTGTATTTATCTCCTCAATTTGAGTTAAAGGGTCAATACTTCCCAAACATCAAAATACAAATGCAGCATCAAAATACAGCTTACTCAGATTGTGACCAACTTTTTCAAACTGGATCTGAAGCCAGGCCGTCTTGACACACCAGCTGAAGCACTCAAGTCTCAACTTAAATGGGTCTCTATGAACCAGGCTACTGTAAGCTGGACACCTTCTAAAAACTTCAGCTATTTTATTGAGCAAAGCAAATCTGTGACACGCACCACAGTATAGGACAGGTAACAGAAACAGCTCCCACATACGTTGGAATACATATTGAATGTTTACACCGGTGCAGCAAAACGTCATTCAAAGTGGCGTCTGATATATTGCGTGTTGCTATACCAGTGACACACTCAGCATCAGAACCAGCACCTGACTACAACGAAATCCTGCTCCGCACACACCCCATCAGGCTCGCAGTATTGGAGCGGCGGGCCGCAGGGAGAGGCGTATATGAGGGCAATTTCCGTCTGTCTGCGCACCGCTCACTCCTGCAGAGTGACAGAGTGGCTGTCATCCCTACAGACGTACCACTGACAGGCTTTTAATGAGAGACCCCACGTAGACCAAAGGGAGACCGTCAACACCAGACTGGAGCTCGCCAGGTATAAACCAGATGTCCAGCAGGCTCTGTTTAACCTCTATCTGAGAAGCTGCTAAAGAATGACGCATTAAAAAAAAGGAGATACTGCCTGCCTACTCCCAAAACGCAACCTTCTGATCCACTTTGGTCAACAGCTACAGTCCCCTTAACTGAACCTCAGATGTTTGCTAGTAGCTGTAAAACCAGATTCGGTTTCCGAAGGTGAAACATTCATTAGATTGAGTTTTTACTAGATGCTGTGCTGACGTTCTGTCCTACGAGTGTCCTCTGTGGGTTAGAATAATTATGTTGCCCTCCTCAACTCCTCACATTTATTCTCTTTATGTTTTTTAAAGATGTGTGAAACTGATCACTGAGGCATTTTCTCAAACTTCAAGATATTTTGCTTTCTCACGTTGAGTGTACAAACATTCTTAAATGGTACTTGTGTAACTTGAGTTCAGCTATTGCGAGTTGTTATCGTGTCTCCAGAGATTACTACCCACAAACATGACCAGAGTTAGCCTGAAACCAACACTTAAGGAAAGGTAAAAGTATAGGAAAATTACTCATAAAAATGTTGACATCCATTTATACTACTTTATTGTACTACTTGAGTTAGTTGAACAATGATGAGAACCAGACTATGGATAAAATCAGCATCATATTGGCAGAGAGTAACTGGAACATGTTTGGGCTTGTTCTCATTCAAGTTGTAGGATTTTGCACCCTCAGTTAGATAACAGCCTGCAGGTGGTGATTTCACTCCTTCAGTAGAGAACATTATGGTGCACTGTATAAAAAATAACAAATGAAGCGGCGTAAAAAGTGTATTACTGATACT
This sequence comes from Distichodus sexfasciatus, assembly GCA_032718565.1. Classification (NCBI taxonomy): domain Eukaryota; kingdom Metazoa; phylum Chordata; class Actinopteri; order Characiformes; family Distichodontidae; genus Distichodus; species Distichodus sexfasciatus. The sequence continues at coordinate 2,905,782 of JAVGVS010000019.1, read as the reverse complement.
GTAACTGTAAAGTAGTAAAGTATGATTTCTTGTACTATCACTATTCATAAAATTGTCCCAAAAGTCTTGGGACTTTTTTGGGCCGAGATTTATGAGTTCACAAGACTCTGGGCTCGAATTTGGGGTCAGAATTATTTTTTATTGTTTTGGAGTGAAATTGGCCGGTGTATTGACAAAAGTATGTTAGTTGCTAGTTGCTAATGTACACTATGTTAGTTAGCAATTATGCTTTTGGGAAACGCACCCCTAGACTGCTGCATGGTTGTTTTTGATCAAAAAACAACCATGCAACCACGCTATTTTAGGAATGCAACAAATTACAGTTACAGTTAACATGAGGTTAAAAGCTTAGTCTCCTTGATTTCCTGCATTTTAGGGTTGTCATTTGGCACAGGTTTAGCCCTTGGCTGTCTGATCACAATAATGACCCGTATCTAGCAAACGGAACTGGTCATTTGGCGTCGATTAGAACCCATTCGCAGGGCTTTTCACCACTCGACCTGAAGGTTAAACCCGCTCCCCTGCTGCAGGTCTGATGAGTGTCCAACTCGATTCCACCTTCGGTTTGTGAACAAACACCCATGCGTGAGCTTGCCGTGTTCCCGGGGGAGGCAGTGCAAGTTTCCCGCCATATGGCAAGGCAGAGTATAATGAGATCTTACATCTGCTACTTGCACCTTGTGTGCCAGAGAAACAAAACTCATGTTTAATAAAAGATCACACCGTCTTCACAGAGGCCATGGTGTCAAACGCTGCAGCTGGACAGCACTGTAGTATATGAGAGTGGCTTTGTTCCAAAACAATAAGACCAAACCAAATGTCGTTAGATTTGCATTGAGAATGCTAATATCAAGAGTTCCATCGGATAAATGAAGATGATGTTGGCCAGAAGAGTCTGCGGTCAGGTTAAGTAGAGGACGGTGTAAAGATTATGGGCTTGTACTGAGTTAATGGCTAATAAGCCATAAGGCACACAGGTGTTTGGGCCTCAGATAGTCAGAGGCAAGCATCTGATAGGATGCAGCGCAGAGAGTGTCTGATAAAATGGAGAAAAATGGGGAATCCCACTGAAGCTTTGGGGAGAGCCGAACATTGACCACCCAGATCTCTATCTCATTGATCAGTCTGCTAAAAAATCCTCCTCTATCCTGCCTTGTTCTTCACACTTATCCTCTGGTCCATTGGAACACATTTAAACAAAGACTTTTGAAGCAGTCCTTCCTAAATTCTTGCGATCTTTTAGATAAAGGCACAGGTTTCTTAAAGTATCTGTGCTACAGATGAGCTGCCAAAAAAGGAGATAAGTTAGTAGGCTCATTAATTTTAGGTAGCTACTCCACAACAGGGCGGCGAGGTGGCGCAGTAGTTAGTGCTGCCACCTCACAGTGAGAAGGTCCTGGGTTCGATCCCCAGATCACCCGTAGAACCATTCTGGGTGGAGTTTGCATGCTCTCTTCATGTTGGTGTGGGTTTCCTCCAGGTGCTCCGGTTTCCTCCAACAGTCCAAAGGTATGCGATAAAGGTTAATTGGTGACTCTAAATTAGCCCCGTAAAGTGTGAATGTGAGTGTGATTGTGTGTGCCTTGTGGTGTGTTGCTGCCTGCCCAGACTTGCACCCGTAAATTCCTGGGATAGGCTCTGGTCCCCGTGACCCCAGTTGGGATTAAGCAGTTTAGATAATGAATGAATATGCCTCAATATAGGTGGCCAGCCAGGTTAAATCTGTTAGCTTTCAACATTGAAAGGGTCGGCACTTTGGGGGCCCCAGGCAAAAGGGAACTGGAGGCCCCACCTACACCCTCCACCCAACTGCACGTGCGAAAAACCCTTCAAACCACAACATAGACACATTTTTAAAGTTCAACCACAATTTATATCAACAAAATTATTTTTAGAAGATGAAAATATGTTGTTGCACTTTCCTGCATTGACCAATCATAGAATTTAAAAGGATGCGCACACAGTTGTCATTGCTGTTATTCAAAACATAACCAGTCATTGTCAGAGGGCCCCAGGTCATTTTCTCCATGTGTGTTCAAAAAGAATCTGAAAATGTCAGCATTCAGACTGTCTACCCAGCTCCACGACCCTCAAGAATGTGATATCAGACGATTAAAAAGGCAGCATCAGCATCAAGGTAGCCAGCTCGTGAGATTGGATGTTTAATGCTCTTCCACTTCAGACCAAGATATCAACTCTAATCTACAAGGGCTCTCCACAGTATGCCAGAGTCCTGATGAAGCAAGGTGAATAAATAGGCCGCTTCAGCTGGGGAGTTTGGAAACGATCTGCCACATGCAAACCTTCACAAAAGGATGACACCATGGTGCCAAAATAACACAGACATTTCAGTTTGCCTTGACTGTGTTGAATACAGACAGCCGGATTGCATATGAAAGGGCCCCTCCTGTTGCAAGGTCCCGAGTGGCTCTTCCAGTCGTGTCGGACAAAGAGGTCCGAGAATATCAGGGCCAGCGTCCCGCAGACACACAGGGGATCAATCGGCTGGTTGTGGAGGGGGCTTGTCAGCAGGGAGGGTCAGGAGAGGTGCCCAGCAACAGCTGTACAACTCTAATTATGAGCAGGCAGACGAAGAGACGCACCTGCTCTTTGTTTGCATCCAGGAAGACAAGGAACAGCAGGAGCACCATGACACCGCCGTGCACTTCCGACGACGATGACTCCCCCACCATGAATCCCCCATAGCTGTTTGGCGGCGGTGCACCAGGGAGGAAGCGTCACCTCTCTGAAGCGCTCCCCTGGATGCCACTGTTACAAAGACCATGTTTTGCGACAGCAGGAGAAGCTTGGGGGTTCGTTTAAAAAATAACAACCTGCTGATGCTCACTCGTAATGAGACAAGGTTCAACGTTCACAATAGAAATTCCATGCAAACTCCACACAGAAAGGCCCCACAGCTTAGCCAGGGATTGAAAGCAGGACCTTCTCGCTGTGAAGCGACAGCGCAAAAGCAGTTGCAAATCCCTGGAATATGTTATAATGATATTGCTTGGTGATTTTCTGGATAAAAATTCTAGTTAAAAAGAACATCCCGGTAGTAACTATGGCTGCCCAACCTGCGTGCAATGTGAAGTAATAAAGGAAAATTGATGGATATCGTATCGTATCGACTCAAAGACCTGATAATCCTAATCGAATCAAATCGTGAGACCAGTGAAGGTTCACACCTCTATTAGAAACACCTGCTTGTTGAAAAAAGTAGTTAAGTTAGTAGTGTTGCTCATTTTAGCTACTCCCCAACATTGGTGGTCAACCAGCTACCATCTGTTGGCCTTTAAAAGGGTCAGCAGAAAATACACAGTAGTTGTGAGAATCTGAGAGGTGTAACATTCTGGGGAAAGTTTTCTTTGACTGAAAATTGCTTGACTACAAGAAAGCTTTGTTTTTTAAGCATCCTCTCATGAAATTCATTCCATGTGAACACTCAATAAGAATTCAAAAGGTGTTGATATCGTCTACCCGTTTCAACGACCCTCAGGAATATGACATCAGACGATCAAAATGGCAACTTCCTGCCTCAAAACTCCAAACTCCCTGCCTCACATCCGAACAGCTGAAAACAGCCGCATCACATCTCTTACTTGTGTTGTTATCCTAAACTTTTCAATACTTTCAGACTTTAAGAATGCAAGTGATCTGATTTTTTCCATTTGCGCTATATTCCCACATCCACGGTACTGTTTGACATGTCACTCATACTAATTCACCAGGTGGAGCAAATGCACTGAACTACAAAGCTCTCATATTCTCAGCTTGCATCATTTTATAGCAGCATAAGCAGCTGACATTCTGAGCCACTGGTTTTAAAGCAACTTGAGGCAAAGCAGGGTGAAGTATAAAAAAACCTCTTTCATCTCCCTCTACTGTCCAGTTTGGTTTTTATAAGCGTCATCACCTCCACTGACCAACTTGATCCTGGGCTGGCGGATGTGAGCCCGGTGACCAGTTTAAACCTCAAGGGAACGGTGCGTAGGTCTTTTTTGTGAGAAGCTCAAAAGGCAGACATTATGCAAGCGAATATTTGCTCAAGGGCACAGGGAAGAGGAGAAAAAAAGAGTCTGACTGGTGAGAAGTGAATGAGAGTTCTTGCTGAGTTGCTGCTGTCCATCATAATTAGAGCTTGCCGGCTATGAACCAAAGCTTTGGCGTTTGCTCTCAGGCCGGACAAGGTGTTTTGAGCTGCTAGGAACGAAGCTCCCAAATTATGGCATGGTTACAAATCACGGTCATAATGAAACGCAACGTTTGAGGCTGAGGTGGAGTCAAAGATGGTCGGACACATTGCTTTACGATCTTAAAAAGTGGACATGTCTGGGAAAAGAGGAAGTCTGGTCACCCTAAATTTAGGGTCACCAACCAACCTATAGTGCCTGCTTTAGGACTGTGGGAGGAAACAGGAGAAAACCCAAACGAACATGGGGAGAGCATGCAAATTCCACACAGAAAGGCCCTACGGCCAGCCCGGGGATCAAACTCAGGACCTTCTCGCTGTAAAGCGGCAGCGCTAACCACTACTGAAAAATTATTTTGCAAAATGTTTTTCCAATGTGCATGAGCAATCCATGACACTGATGGTTATCTTGCTACATACATGCAGTGATGTGTGGGTTCAGCCTTCAAAACAAGATTATAACAGTCAGGAGAAGTTGTTGAAGAAAATGGTGTAAATTCTAATAACAACGACCCCTGCTGTAATCTGCTTTAAAGAATCTCATTATGCTTAAGTGAGCAAACAGTTTAAGAAGATTTGAGTTCAGGCTCAGAAACAAGGCCAACTGATCAATGATGAAAGGGTTAATTTAATGTGAATGGTTTATTCATATTTTAATGGCACGTGTCTAATTTGATGAAGTTGCGTTGAAAGGTGCTGCGAGGTCAGCGCTGTTGTTCATCTTTTCTCGTCGCTCCCTGATGAAGGCATGCTGTAAAAGCTTGTACGTTAACTTTTAAAGACGGCTAATGAATGAATGTATGTTAAATGCCACCATCAAAAAATGCTAAATAAAGTGATGGCCACTGATAGACTACATGACTACACATTTACAACACTGTTCATCAGACTGATGGATAATGAGAACATCACACAATCTCTGATCATACACAACATGAAAACAATAACATGAAGACTCCAGAGGTGAGCACAAACTTTCCCCTCCCTCCCTCCCTCCCTCCCTCCATCATCCTCTTCCTTTCTTTATTATTTTTCTTTGTTTCTCTTTCACCTCTCTCTGTCTTTCTTTAATTTTATTCCCTCCTTACTTCCATGCTTTCTTTTCCTTCCTTCAATGCTTTTTCCCAACAAACCTTCCTTCCTTCCTTCATTCCTATTATTCTTTCTTTTCTCTCCCTCTCTTCCTCCCTTCCATACTTTTTCTTTCTTCCTTCCTTCCTTCCTTCCTTCCTTCCTTCCTTCCTTCCTTTCTTCCTTCCATGCTTTCTCTTCCTTCCTTCCATTCTTTCTTTTCCTTCCTTCCTTCCTTTTATGCTTTTTTCCCTACAATCCTTCCTTCCTTCAGCCATTCCTTCTATTCTTTCTTTTTCTACTCTTCCTTCAATCCTATTCTTTCCTTCCTCCATTCTATCCTTTCCTTCCTACTCTCTCATCATTTTGTCTGTCCACGTATCAGTCTCTGTGGCTATCGATCTCTTCTTCTCTCTTTGTCCTCTTTCTTTCTCTCCCTTTCCCCACCCCTCTCTCCATGTCATTGAGGTTCAAAGGCCAGTGTTGAGCAGTGTGTCTGTCCCGTGTCTGCACATCACCACCAGCTGCTTCTCTCATCTGCTCATCAACTCTGCACTACAAACACCACAATAAATATTCATGAGAAATTAAAGGTAAAAAATATCCAAACTATATTTTACTGTGCTGCCTGGAATCAGCGTGATTTTTTATTTTGGCCTCCCACCAAGAGCACACCAACACGCTGCTATCAGCAGGAGTTACAACTTGGCATAAAGCTCTCGAGACAACAATGCCCAATTTGTTAATATTTTAATCTAATTAACTGCAGAATATCTCCATTTTTACCTTTTTATCTGTCCTTCGAAATGATCAAGCGTGACTGTGAATCCAATCAGGCCCTGCGTTAAGTTCTCATCAGACATGTTAGACGAGTATAGAGTGGTGCAGGCTGATTTATTATATGGATTCATATATCGATTAGACAAGGTATGATATCAATCCTCACGCATGTTCATACATTACAATCAAGCAAGCTTTGTGTAGTGGCCGCTGTATTGATGATCTGCTGCTGCTGATTACCAGCGCTACATATTCACTCTCTTCTCTGAATACTGGAGTGAGTAAAAGTGCTTCAGAAGTATGATACAGACCTAAAACGAACGATGTCCTCGGAAGATGCTGTCCAAAAAACATTTGGCCTCATTCTTTAATTCTTTAAACCCACTTTTCACATAAACACCGACACTCAGCAACGTTTTGTTATTTGAGATTTGTTCCTAAGTAAAGACTGAGGTGAGTTCCTAGGTATGTGCCTTATTTGTTCCTTGTTCTTTGCAGTGTTAAAGCTGGAGCCACGTCGTCTGGTCTTGTACAGTATACAGTAGAGTTGACAAAGTTTACTTTGACTTTGACAGAATCCCTCATACACAACCTGTCTTGCTGAAGGTGGAATAGACTCAAGGTTTAAACAACTACAGCAGACCAGTTTAAGATGATCCACACTGACCATTCTATTTTTGAACATCTTAAGACGAGTTTTAATGTCATCACAACTTGGCGAGTCTGTAAGTCACTGGGAAATCCAAAATTTGTGTTTTACTTAGTGCCAGTTCCAAGCCCAGATACATGAAGATAAACCTTTCTTTAATTTCCTTTCCTTCCTCCTTCCTTCATTTTATTCTTTTCTTTCCTTTCCTTCCTTCTATGTTTTCTTTTCCTTCCTTCCTTTTTTCCTTCCTTCATTCTATTCTTTTTGGTCCTTCCTTCCTTCCTTCCTTCCTTCCTTCCTTTCTTTTCTGTCCTGCCTTCCATCATTCTATTCTTTCTTTTCCTTCCTTCCTTCATTCTATTCTTTCTTTCCTTTCCTCCTTCCTTTCTTCCGTCCTTCCATGCTTTCTTTTCTGTCCTTCCTTCCATCATTCTATTCTTTCTTTTCCTCCCTCCTTCCTTCTGTCCTTCTATGTTTTCTTTTCCGTCCTTCCTTCATTCTGTTCTTTCTTTTCTTTCTCCTTCCTTCCGTCCTTCTATGCTTTCTTTTCCTTTCTTCCTTCATTCTATTCTTCCTTTCCTTTCCTCTTTCCTTTCTTCCATACTTCCATGCTTTCTTTTCCGTCCTTCCTTCCATCGTTCTATTCTTTCTTTTCCTCCCTCCTTCCCTCCTTCTATGCTTTCTTTTCCTTCCTTTCTTCCTTCATTCTATTCTTTCTTTTCTTTCCTCCTTCCTTTCTTCCTTCCTTCTATGCTCTCTTTTCCGTCCTTCCGTCCATCATTCTATCCTTTAATTTCCTTTTCTCCTTCCTCCCTTCCTTCTTTCCATTTATCCCTTACATCCATTCATTTCCCCCCCTTCCTTCCTTCCTTTTCCTAAAATCCAAAGTTAGTGTATTACTTACTTACTTACAGTCCCAAGCCCAGATACATGGAGATAAACCTTTGCCTAATTAATATGTGGAGGAAGTGCAGCTGAAAGAAGGAGATAATTTGTCACTGTGAACACAGCACAGCACACAGTGCACCACAACGAAATGTGCATTTGACCCAGGTTGTTGCTAAATAAAGTAAAATAAATCAAATTTAATTGAGTAAGTGTATCAGTAAACTTGCGGGTTCTAACCAATACTGAATGTTTTATTCACCTCTTCCTGAATTTATTCTTGATTGCCAGATAACAGCATCTGCCTTCACATTTATGGCATTTTGAGTCATCAGCAGGCCATTGATTGTGATATTCATAGACAGCGGAACAGACATGAGAGATTCGTAGGTAAATGTCAGGCGAGCTGCACAAATGGATTATGGTGATATAAATTCATTTGGGCGAGATCCAGGCTAGACGTTTCTCCCAGTTTGAACAATGTCATAAATTAGACAATATAAAACCCATTTACACCATCATGCTTCACAAGTCCCAGAGGAGCTTTTACTAGCTGGTCTTAGATCAGCAGTTATCAGCTTAAATCCATTGCAGGGTGCAGATTCCAGTTGCCACCAGTTTGCCATTGTCAGCCACTAGTGGCAAACCTGCAGCAATGTTCTGGCAACAATGACTAATTGCCACTAGTGTCAAATGTATTCGCCAAAACAATTTGCCAGTAATGATAAACATTAAGCGAACTTTTGGTGACAAATTTACAAGTGTGCCACAAACATAATTTGCATGTAGAAACATGACCTTGCTGCAAATTTGTGGCAACATTACCAAAGGTTAACCGCAACTGTTAGCCATAAGCCGAAGTGTAGTTCCTATATTTTGAGAGCACACTCGCAATCCACTATTTAATTTACAGTTTTTAATACATTTGCCTCCAATTTTATCAATGAAGCTCTTAGCTGGTCTTAGATTTAATCTATTCCACACTGTGAGTGCACACTGTTCCAGAGTCAGTGTTCGATGTCTGAGCCCATACAGCCTTGATAACTCTTCCCTTAGGCAAATGATATTTTGCGTTCAAAGGCCAGCCCGATGACCCGTGATCGACTCTGCCAAAGCGAACCTCCCACTGAGACGCACTTTATCCATGTCTAAGAATTTTTTTCCTTCTTCTTCTAAAGCAACACAGACAGTGACATGAGCAAATCAGACAGCATACCAGGGGTAAAACACATCTGCCGGCTGATTACGTGAGCGTTCCTAAAGCGTTCACCTAGAGCGATCCCGTTTTCCGGTGATGCATTATGGGAAAGAGAGGTTTGAGAGCAGCTTTCTAAGCACTCCGCGTGATAGATGTAGCTCAGGTAATGGGTTGATCATCGTTCTTGTGCTCGCGAGCCGTATTTTCATATTGTCTGCTATCTACAGGCCGGACTGTCAGCCAGCAAGCAACTGTGGATCCACAGACTAAAGTAATGGACACAATCACCCTGCGGACGGGGCAGAAAAGCGGTAGACACGGCACACACTTGCCCAAGACTGGGAGTGCTGAGCAGCGGTGTATAATATTGTATCATAATTGATATAAAAATCAAGTTCCACACTTGCAGTCCTGGAAATAATGCATAACAACAGCTTAAATCTTTTACAGATCCCTACCACCTTCAACAAAACATGACCGTTCCGCAAAGCCATGACCATCACATGACCTCCCTCCGTCCTTAAGACAACTAACACCTTCCATACCTGTTCTCCATCATGGCCTGCTCCTCCTAATCGTCCCCGCTTGTTACTGACACCCTCCCATTTCTCCCACCAATCACCGGCCTCCGGCAGGACAGGGCCAAGCTCTGCCCGCTCCCGAAACAAATAGGGGCATCTACATGGCGATAAATATTCATGGCGACGCGTTACAGCCGTTGTAAACATTAAAGAACGGCGCTATCGGTCCCGGCTCGATCCGCGACCCGAGCAGTCGTTTGTAGGACGTGGCCATGAATATTTATTGGCCAACGTCCACTTTGGTGCAGTTGATTATGAATTATGAGGACATTAAGGAGTGATGCTTAGTCAGTGGAGGACCTGGAGTAAACTTGTTTGAAGCCGCATTATTCATCAAGCTGCCTAATGTATTCTACAGGGGCCGAGCAGTGAGGTTTGGGGAGCGCAAACGCCACCGATAACACAATATGGGAGGAAATGCATTCGTAATTAAGAACAAACAAGGACTGGCACTTCAACTGACCTCTTCACAAGGGGTACGGTAACGCCAGCCCATTTCCAGACAGGAAAAGCAGTTGGACTCGGGCAAGGGGGGAAAAGAGCAGAATTTTTGGGAGGGGGGGGAAAGGTTAACGGGGGGGTGGGGATGTGTTGGGCTGAAAAGGTACTTTTAAGGTCATAACATTTACAGATCCTAATTAGCCATTTTCCTCGTCTACTTACACACCCATTCACTGGCTAATTAGTTAGGAACTCAGCAGGTGTGTGTAGAGCATCTGAGACCTGTACTAAAGTATATGAGGTTCTTTATGAAGAAAATGACTAAAAGTTGAGAGTTACCCTTTGAAATCCAACTTGTGTGCGAGTGCATAAGTATTAAAAGTTTTGCGAGTGTTAGTAGAGGTTAGACATTAGAAGAAATACTTGACTTGAGGCCTGTGGACAGTAGTGTAAAGGTCAGGGAATTCGTCCTGTAAGCAGAAGGTCACCTGTTCAAATCCCAGGACTGGTAAAGATCCCCAGGTGCTGCCCATATCAGCTGTCCTTCATAGATGGGTCAAATACAGAGGTCACATTTGGTTGTGTTGCACTGTGTGCTGTGCTGTGTTCACAATGTCAAATAATCACTAACTTTCACTAAAGTGGCTTCATTTGTTTTTTAAATTCTGATGTCATTCCTCAAATTACTATAATTCCATAAAATGATGAGGACCAGACGTGGCACAAATCATCATTAAATGACCAGAACAATCTTGATCAAGTTGTACAAATTTAAGCTTATGATCTGAGTTGTGTAAAAGCCTGCAGGTGCCATCACATTTGGCTTCCAAGGTGAGTGATTATTTGACATTGTGAACACACCACAGCACAGCACACACGCAGTGCACCACAAAGAAATGAAAAGTGAAAAGTAGAATTGTCTTACTCTGTTTTCCCATACATAATATTTATGCTGTAAAATACTCATAAAGCAAATAAATTCAAAAATGTGAAACGTGATGTTGAACAAAACATGAATATCCTTTCAAAATCAAATCACAATAAAGTTTCAATGTCAATTTGGAGGTAGAGAGAGTTTTCAATTTGCATTTTGATCATTTTGCTTCCATCTTCATCAATTGAACTCCGTCCTCCAACTCCATCTTGCAGCTGCCAAGAGCGCCCTGTGATGCAATGCGCGGTCGGCTATCAGGTGCCACTTCTGCCATTTCAGTGCCAATCACAGACCCCCGGTAGTTGACACCTCATTGTAGTTATCTCCCTATCACTGAATCCCAGATGTTCTCGGGTTTGGTGACGGTGCTGATGATGATGATGATGTGGATGGTTGCTGAGTAACAGAAACTGGGATGCGGGATTCGGTACTCACCTCTTTCTCTCCACAGATATTGCTGATGATGGAGTTGGAGGCCGGGCTGGCCGAGGGGCCGAGGACCGCCACCACCCCCTTGGACATGATCTGGCACACTGTGGAGAGAGGAAGAGCAGCAGTCAGTCACCTCGCTCGGGACCAGGTTTGGCAGCAGGAACACTGGTCTGGGCTCAGATGGAGCTGTGCTATTTCACATCGTGGTGGGAGAAGAAAAGTCCAAAACAAAAGAATGTTAAAGAATGTGGACTGGTCTGGAGCCCGATATAGCAGGAGGGGCTTTAAAATAGCACAATAATGAGATGAGCGGCTGCAGTGCAGAGAGATGTATTAGCCTGCTCAATTAGGCTGGACCAGAGTCGGGTGTGTGTATGTGTGTCTTATTCAACTCCTTTCTTTCTCTCTCTCTCTCTCTCTCTCTCTCTATATATATTCCACCACTTCGTTCCCATTCTCTCGTTCCTCTCTTATTCTATGCTTTCTATTATCCCCCTTTATATGATCTGCTCCTCTCACTCTCTCCTTGTCATCCTCTCTCATTCTCTCTCTCTTTTATTCTCTTATTTCTCTCTTCTTCTTATTTCTCTTTCCCCCTTTCTCCTTCCCTCCCCCACTCTCTCTCTACTCCCCCTCTCCCCCCTCCCTCTCTCTTTCATGATCTCTCTTTTGTTTCTCTCGTTTTTCGTTTCTTAATCCCTCGCTTCCCCCCCCTCTCATTTTTTTCTTTTGTTTCTGTCATTTTTCTTGTTTCTCACTCCCTCGCTCCCTCCTCCTTTCTTTCTGCCTTTTCTTTCTTTCTTTCTTTCTTTCTTTCTTTCTATTTCTTTTCTTTCTTTCTTTCTTTCTTTCTTTCTCTCTCTCTCTCTCTCTCTCTCTCTCTCTCTCATTTTTCTCTTTTGTTTCTCTCATTTTTCTTGTTTCTCACTCCTTCACTTTCCCCCCTTCATCTCTCTCTTTCTATCATCTCTCTCCATCTCTCTCTCTCTCTCCTTCTCTATTTTTCTCTTTTTATTTCTGTCATTTTTTTTGTTTCTCACTCCTTGCTCCCCCTTCATCTCTCTCTCTCTCTCTCTCTCTCTCTCTCCTCTCTCTCTCTCTCATTTTCTTTTGTTGTTTCTATACGTTTTCTTGTTTCTCTCACTCTCCTCCTCCTCTCCCTCTCCCCTCACTCTTCTTTCCTATCTTTTAACACACCATTGTTTTTCTCTTTTTCTTCTCTCCCTCTTTTGTATTTTTTACATTTCCATTCCTTTCTCCAGTCCATCCTCTCTCCCTCCCCCTCATTTCTCCCCTCTCTGTTTTTATTTCCTATTTTATTTCTATTTCTTTTACCCTTTCCTCTCTCTCTCTCGCTCCTCTCTCTCTCTGTTATCTCTCATTTCTTTCTCTCTATTTCCTCTTCAGTCCTTTCTCTTTCTCTGTTTCTTCTCCTGTCCTAATTTTTCTCTTTTCTCTCAATTCCTTTCTCCTTTATGAGAAGCTTTGTTAATAAGAAGTGGGAAGCCACACTTCCTTTACCTCCTTATTCTGTCTCATTATGATACGCTATTTTCCTCCTCTCTCATCATCATCATCATCATCATCATCATCCTCATCATCATCCAAAGACTACAAATACAACAGATCATTTTTTAAAAACAAAGCTTTTTATGTCTTGGGGCAGCTTTGCTCACTTCCAACAAATTCTATTACCCACTGACTAAGGGGACATTTGGGCCCCAGTGGTCAACAAACAAAATTACCTGAACACATACACACACACACCCACACAGACCTTTGTGCTACTAAATGACCCGTGAGGATGCAGCATCCTAAAATCACCCGACTGGGACGGGGGAGAGAGAGGGAGAGGGAGAGAGAGAGGGAGAGAGAGAGGGACAGGATGTTTGTTTCTCCTTCCTGCACATGAGTTCAGCTCTAATCTGCCTCAGCGCTGGAAGTGAAATGTCATTTCAGGTGGGTTTATAATCCCTCTCTTTTAATTAACACTGTACGGACAGAGCAGTGAGACCCCAACTGTTGAAAGAGTATGTGTGTGTGTGTTTGACCTTGAGAGACAAGCAGTGGCGAGAGACTGAAAGGAACAGAACGAAAAGAAATGTATAGATCACTCCAGCGCCAGCGTGGAATGCTCGGTCTAAAGGCCGGAAATTAGAGAAGCGGCGAATCAAACGATTAAGAAATAATCCCTTAATCACTAAAGAAAGCTCACTCCTCCCTAAAACTGCACTGGAAAAGGGATTTTTGATCATAAATGATATATTATTTGTTTATTTTAAATACAAAGTGTAAAAAAAAAATTAACTATTTAATACATATGTGCAGTCAATAAATTCTAATAAATCTTACACAAAATTAACAAAGCGATGCTCTATTAAAAACAGGAAAACCAAAAGCACGTTCATCCAAATTTAATGGAATTATTTAAATTAAAGTGAATAATATAAACTAAACAGCTATTAAAGTAAAGAGAAAACTCATGTATTTAAAAGTTAAACGTTTTCTTTAATCTTGATTTATAACGACAGGTTGTTTACGAGTCCAGATTTATTCCAATTTACTGTATATGAATCAGTCTATTACATCTAAAAATCTAAAAAATCAGTCTCTGGAAACGTACACACATAGCTGGGTTTTTATAAAAACGGATATGTTTTTTCTCCTCCGTTTTCCAAATTAACTCCGTACACATGAGCCCGTTTTCAAAAATATCTCTGTACACATGAATCTGGAAAAACCGCCATCAACAGCTGTGTAGAACCCTGTCAGCCAATCAGAACCCTGGATAAAAAACTACGAACGACATCCGGTTACGACTTTTACATCCGGGTTCTTTATAAACAATGGTGAATAGAGGGTGCTTCTTATGTACGAATAGGAGGTCAAGTTACTTTTAGCGTTGGCAGCACTTGAACTGGCACAACAGCTTGAAATAAGGGAGGCGAGAATGCGCTGGCTCAGACAGTATCCATCTTCTGTATCTTCGACAAAAACAAACATAAACACACCAGCGTCAGCGCATTCCTGTACTTTTGCACTTATGATGCTATGAACCTAAAACTCTGTTTTTTTTTCCATGTCCACACACTTTTTCAGAAATTTCCACTATGGCGAGAGTTTTCAGAAATAGCTGTGGTTTTCAGTGGCTGAAACCTTTGGCCAGCGATGTTGACGATAGAGCACAACCACATAAAAATGATGTGTTTTTTATAAATGCCCAGCTACATGTATAAGGCACCAAGTCCTTGAAAAACTGAAAAGAAAAAAACAAAACAAAAAATCTATTTATATAGCCTTTTCATACATCAATGTAGAAAAAAAAATCAAATTAAAGTATATTAGCATATATTAGTATTAACAAATATTATATTAAAAGAAAACAAAAGGTAGAAACTAGAAATTAAATTGTACCAAGTTGTAAAGAAAAAATACAGTTAATGATGTAATAAAAAACTGAGACAAATAAAGTTTTAAGCTGCATTTTTTCCAGCTACGGTTCCAGATTGTTGGAACATAAACACAGAAAGGGGCTTCGTCAATCTTTTTATAATTAATTTGAGGTGTAAATCTAGATATACAGAAGTTACTTGGTAATTACATATTTCAGTTTTGAGGTGGAAATTCGTCATACAGTTGAAATGTAACAAACGTGAAAAACATTTTTTTCCTCAGCGTGTGACGAGTCTCAGACTAAACTGACTGGCATTGCTGGGAGGTTACTAGCACAGCCTAATGGGATAAACCAGTGGTAGCGCTGACAATCGTTTTGCTTGAGCTGGCGCTTTTAAAAAAGCATTGGAATTTTGTAATAATAAAATAATGTTTGCACACACACATCACTTCTGACATGGTGAATGTAATTATCTCCAGTGTGAAACCAGAGCGGGTCTGCATGTGGGACCCCGTTTAGCCATCGGCGGCTATTATTTTATGCTATAAAATGTTGACGCACTTAATATATTCTATAATTCGGATGAAAAGTTCATTGTCGCGTTACACTGTCGAATTAGGGGTTACTCGGGAAAATAGCGAGTTACTTTTAACATATTACTTGTTTAAGAAACCAATACTTATTATTAAGTATCAAAAAGTACAGAATTATATATTTGTTACATATTGTTTTCATTGGGGCACCTGGTAAGCGTAACGATTGGCCCATTAAGCCTGTGGTCAGAAAAATCGTCAAGATTCGAATCCCATACCAACAAAGTTACCACGGTACTCATGATCAAGGTACCGTCCCAAGCACACCTGCTCCTGATGCTGCCCATGTCAGCTGCCCACTGCTCCCTACGGATGGGTCAAATGCAGGGTACATTTTGGTTGTAGTGCACTGAATAACAATGGTGTGTTCTAATAGCGCCACTCACATGGTGAAGTAGAACTACCCCCATCCTCAAAATTGTTCAAACCATGGTTTCAAGTTAAATCAACGGAATATAGTTCATTATTCCAAATATTTGGAGTCCGTTTTGCAAAAATTTTCCATCAAAGCTGATGGCAAGTGTAAATACTAAGCAACTTGCGTATTAAGATGTACACCTCGAATTAAATATGTGACTCTGCACGGCAAAACCAGTCGCTTGTCGCAAATCTTCTAAATTATTATGTTATTATGTTTTCATGAAAGGGCATAAATCAAGCTTCAAAAAGCGATACCTATATCATGCAGATAGATGGACGACATATATGACAGAATATCAGCATTCAAAAAATTCGGGTTTCTCCTGTCATAGAAGTGAAAGCGAGAGAAATCTGCCTTTGAAGTTGACTACTCGCCGTAGCACTCACGGTAACAGTGCGGTCGCGCCACGTTCCATTCGGTAGCCTCGCTGCATTCACAGCCACTGCGGATAGCCTGCCTGCGTTAGGTTAACTGAACTCGGGAGACGAAGATGGATTCTGGAGAAATATCTTCACGCTAGTCAACCAGTGGATTTACCGTAAATATTGAAGTAGAGCGGTCAAAACAGAAACTTTTAACATTGTGCTGGAATTGAATTCCTCACCTCAAGAAAGTCACGTTTTTAAGAGGGAAAGGGTAAGTTTTTCAGCGAAATTGATTCACAACAGTACAGTGTAGACCTTCCACTGTTATAAAACACTAAAAACAAAAAAGCAACAAAGCAGTTTTACACAACATAAACGGTCGTTTTTCTCGGAAACCTCCATTACGACAAGCGACTGGTTTTGTCGTGCAGAGTCACATATAATAAGATTGGCGAAGGCTCTTTCTGTGTTTACGCTCCAAAAATCTGAAACAATTGAAAAGTTGTAAAAATGCAGCTCACAATATTTTTATTTGTCCAGATTTTCATTTCCATCAACTGACTTGTTATAACACTGAAAACACAAGTTGAAAATGTATATGTTATTGTTGGAAATGAGCATGACTCCTTAAAGTCATTTAATTGCAGTGTAATGTTTAGCATTCTACAGTAGCTTTGCGTCTCAGCACTTGCTTGTAAGACTGCATTCATTCCCATGCTGCAGCCCTTCAAAAAACATGCACAATGAAGGAAAGTGAACAATACAGGGCTAATAATGTCTCTTTGTCTCTCTCTCTCTCTCTCTCACACCCACACACACACAGAGTTGTATAGGGAATATTAAGGCCTCACTGCTGTGTGTGTGAGAGAGAGAGAGCGCACAGGTAGCGCTTGGCATTCCTCCCTGCGCCTGGCATGGCTCTGATCCTGCTCTAATCCAATTCCGGCCTGCTGCAAACCATTACAGCCCCGAATTATTCCAGGTCTGGCTGTGCGGCTGGCCAGAGAGAGAGAAGACAAGAGAGAGAGAGAGAGAGAGAGAGAGAGAGGGAAAGAGTAAGAGAGAGGTAGATGTTTTAGGAGGGAGAAGAGGCTGTGCTTGAGTGAATGGCCATCAGCTTTAGCGCCGCTGATTGCTCTAAACGAGAGCTCGATTCCATGGCTGAAAAGCAGCAGTGACGGGAATGAGCTCCAGTCGTGTTTGATATCTCTCTCCCGCTGAGCTGTTTACCCCACTTCCCCCGATTCCCCACGTATTTAGAGCGGGGCATTATAGGTATTAGGGGCTGTAAAGTGGGGACAGAGACGCGCCGGCTGATTGGCAGGTGGAAGCGCTGGAGGAAACGTGGAGATGGTCGCAGTTTCAGCAAGTTAAACACACAACGGGAATCCATTCAATGGGGTTCCAAACTGAACTTCAGCAGAGTGATGGTGGCAAGCGGAGGGTCAAAGAGGGCTGAACTCACTCATTGTTTTGGTTTTAATATGCAGTGAACCAATCAGAGAGTCATATTCCACACCTGTAAGAAGTTCAGTGGAATGCAGTTATAATGGAGTGAGCTGCTCTTAAGACAACCAGCAGAGAAGAGAGGAGAAGAGAAGAGCAGGGAAGAGAAGAAAGGAGAAGAGAAAAGTAGAGAAGAGAGGAGAAGAGGAGAGAAGAGAAAAGAAGAGAAGAGGAGCACAGAAGAGAGAGAAGAGAAGAAGAGAATAGGAGAAGAGGAGAGAAGGAGAAAACGAGAAGAGAACAGGAGCAGAGAATAGAGAGAAGAGGAAAGAAGAGGAAAGAAGAGGAGAAGAGAAGAGAAGAGCATCAATGGGAGGAAAAATGGTGAGACGAGGTAAATAAGTGAAAAAGAAGACATCAGAGTAAACAGAGGGAAATAAGAGTTGAAAAATAAGAGAGTGATGGAGAAAGGAAAGCAAAAAAGAGGATAAGAGAAGATAAAATAAAAAGAAAGAAAGAGGAAAAATAAGCGAACAGAGAGAATGAAAGAGCGAGATGACTGGGAAAGAGAGAGAGAGAGAGAGAGAGAGAGAGGGAAAGAGAGAAGCATGGAGACATTAAAATGAGAGAGAGAGAGTGTGAGTAAAGGGCAGTGGCATTTACTAGTTAAACCTCATGGCTGCAGTAAAGACAGGAAAGCGGACACTGCGGCATGGTCAGACTTGATAAAGCGTTTGTTGCCGTGTTGAGACTGGTGCGGCACGTGTTGAGGCCTAAACGCTAAGGAGAAGATGACAGCACTGATAATCGCCAAGTCGACTTGTAGCAACAAATGCCATCGGTCCTTTTGAGTTCCAGTACTGTGCTCATTAAGAGCCCAACACCTTCTCATCCGACTCACTCGACACACCGCCACCCAACAAGCCGACCTTGGGAAGCAGTGGTAACCACGGCAACGCAACAGGACCTAACATTGGGCTCAGACTCCTGAGATGCTGATATAAAAAAGCGACGTGACTTTCTATTCTGGGCTGGAGCGAGCAGACTGTTTACTATGCGCTGATTTCACCTGTTACGTGCTGCAGGTGTTTTTGCTTTTAAATGGTAGTTTTAAAAACTCCAAACTACTGCTGATTTAAAGAAACCACAGCCAAGCTACTGTTTTAACTTGGTATATTTAGCTACACTACAAGCTACAGAGGAAAAAGTAGCTAACTGCATCCAGGCTATTTCATCCATTCAGGCTTAATATTTATGCTCAAGGATAGTCTTAAAGCAAAAAATGAACTAAAACAATGTTAGAAGTAGGGCGGCACGGTGGCGCAGTGGTTAGTGCTGCCGCCTCACAGCGAGAAGGTCCTGGGTTCGAACCCTTGGGATGGACGTAGGGCCTTTCTGTGTGGAGTTTGCATGCTCTCCCTGTGTTTGCGTGGGTTTCCTCCAGGGGCTCCAGTTTCCTCCCACAGACCAAAGGCGTGCACGATAGGTTAATTGGCGACTCTAAATTGGCCCCGTAAGGTGTGACTGTGTGCCCTGCGGTGTGTTGGCACCTGCCCCGGGTTGGTCCCCGCCTTGCGCCCGAAAGGTCCCGGGATAGGCTCCGGTCCCCCCACGACCCCAGTTGTGATTAAGCGGTTCGGATAATGAATGAATGTTAGAAGTATATTTTTAACACGGTAATGTCACATCGCAATAAGGTTTCAAACACATTTCAGAGGTAATGAGTGCTATGATTTTCAGCTAGCGGAATTTACACTCACATGTGAGTTTTGTCTTATTTAACTTAGAGAGTTCAATAAATATGGCCATGGATTCTTGTGTTGGTCTACCAAAACATGGTTTTAGCCTCTTTGACCACTACACCTTCTTGACCCATCAACTGTAATTAAACTGTTCATCCCCTGCTAGCAAAGTAAGCTAACATTGCTAACAATTAGTATTTACTTATAAACCGTAGCCTTTCAAGCTACGAGCTACTTTTAAGTGAGTGATTATTTGTCATCGTGAACATACCACACAACATACTACGTTTGACCCATCTGTGAAGAAGTAGTGAGCAGTTTCTTTTACTAGCAGGCACCTGGTAGTACCTTGCTCATGAGTACCTCAGTGGTACCTTTACCTTTCCAGGACTTGATCCAGAAACCCTCAGTTGACCCTCATGGGGTCAACTACCTAATCATTACACTACCAACTGCCCTAAAGGCATATGCTGTCCTGGGGTTTCGAACCGGGAATCTTCAGCTCCTAAGACAAAACTCTTACCAAAGAGCTACTGGAGCTTGGCCGCTGTATTTGACCCATGTGTGAAGGACGAGTGGGCAGCTTTTTTGGCAGCGCCCGTGGAGTAGGGCTTGGGGACAGTACCTTGCTTGTGAGTACCTCACTGGTACCTTTACAGGTCTGGGACGATACATAGCTACGTATATGCTTATTTAAAAGTTAGCAAGGATAGTAATATTGATTTTGTTCTTTTGCAGAGCAGGTAGACTAGACACTAGGTGAGGTTGACTTCAGTGTGTGTGTGTGTGTGTGCATGCGTGTGTGTACGTACTGGTCTCCCCCGTCTCGTACTCGCTGTCCCGCAGCAGCTCAAAGATGTCCACCTCCAGCTTGCCCGTGCTGGAGCGGTTGCTGGAGCGGTTGATGTTGTCCTTCGCCAGCGTGATGGCCAAACGCTCACCCCGACTACACTCCATCGGGTCATCCAGGATGGCAGCTGGGACAAAATAACAGAGAGAGAGATTAAGAATGGCATCTGTCCTGCCTACTACCAACTTATGCACTCAGATCTGTAATGATACTTGATGTCTCGAGTAGCTTTCAGTCAGTAAACTTCATGGAGAGTCACAGTGGAGTCTGAGACACACACAGGACTCACCAGCTCACATACAACACACACTAGCCAACTTGTGTGGAATCGAACAGCATGTTCCTAGCTGTGAGGTTGGCGGTAGTTGTGGAAATATTCAATGTTTGCCTTATTGTATCTGCTCATTTCTTGTTCCATGTATGGCTAATATGTTTCTTTTCTCAACATAACGTCAATATTCCACCATAAGCTTCCATTGGATCATGTAACTTGAGCCAGTCTATCACCCTGTCGCCCATTATCCTACGTTGGACCACTTTGTGTAGCTCCTGACCACTGCAGATGAGAAACTTGGGTCTGGCAACATGACCTCAAATCAATATAACGAGTAATTACTTTATACTTTGATTATAATTTATTTGTCATGACGTTTACAGCTTTAAGTAGATGCTCTTATCCAGAGCAACTTCCATTTTTCCTAATTACAGGGACAGTTTCCCTGGAGCAACTTGGGGTTAAGGGTGTTGCTCAGAGACCCAGTGATGGTAGTACTTGAGGTAGGATTCGAACCCACGACCTCTTGGCACAGAGGCGAGTATCCTAAACACTAAACCACCACCATCTTTATAGTTCATTGACGAGACGTTAAAGTAGACTGGACAGTCTGAAGTCATGTCACAACACATGCAGTAGTTTATTTTTCAGGACATAGGTTTAACAATTTTTTAAGTATTCATCATTATTTAAAAAATGATAAAACAATTATTTTACATCATTTTCCTTAAATTTTTAATGATGAATTACCTGGGACATCTCACAAGTGCTGCAGTTTTGGACTTGATTGACTAGCTGTCACAATTTGACCCTAGTCAAAGTTACTCAAACTCTTACACTTGAACATTTTTAACACACCAACCATATAGAACAAAATGCTGACGCTGCCTAATATATGCCACTCATAATCAGGTGTCACTGTAATCAGCTAATCAATGTAATTCACTTCACCTTTCAGCATAATGCTATGGCTACTCAACATGCATATGAGAGAGAGAGGGTTTTGGTGCTAACGTCACATTCTATCACAGCAACACATAGCAAAGACCACAGAAAGTAGATTTCTTTACAGATGAAGTGTTGATTCTGCGTTTGAAGGGAGGTGACGCCATTAGATATTTCAATGGCCGAGCCGCATTTCCTTTCACAAGGCTCTCTGAAAAGGAAAGCTTTATATAGGGCCATTGGCATTAATAAAAAGTTGACAGGCTCCAGCTAGGGATGTCTGAAGGGAGTGATTACCTCAGCTTGGCTTTTAATGTTCAGCAGCTATTCCCAAAACTAGACAAACTAAACGCCTAATGCCATTAAAAGATGTTTGTGTCAGTCAAGTTCCGGCTCTTGAGGGCCGCTGGCTACAGCTCAAGCCCTCACATGAGCCTGGTGAAGCGGTGTGATGATGGAGACTGTGGGAAAATGAATGAAAGATAATAAACCATTGGACTGACATGCTATTAGGCTTCATTTATTTATTCATCCATTAGCAGGAACGCAGTGGTATTATTTCCCAAAGGCACTAATGTGGTTGGGCTAGAACATGGCTAGCTTTCACCCGTTCAAATTACAGTGGTGTGCCACACTACTGGCTTTCATTCATTCATTGGCAGCTAAAAGTACGTTGGACTGGCACGCTAATGACTTTCATTCACTGACGGATAAAAGTACACTGGACTGGCATGCTAATGGCTTTAATTTAATTATTCGCTCATTCATTCACAGCTAAAAGTACACTGGGCTGGCACGCTATTAGCTCTCACTCATTCATTCATTGGCAGGACAGAGCACATTGGGCTGGCATACTATTGGCTCCCGTTCATTCATTCATTCATTCATTCTTTGGCAGCTGAAAGTATATGGGACTGGCACACCATTATCTTTCAATCATTCATTCATTCATTCATTCATTCACTCACTCACTCACTGGCAGTGCCTGTATGGGGACTCTATCCAAAGACAATAATATGTCACTGATGTAAGATTTAAGGACTAATAATCAGGATAGAGGACGGTTCATTTTCATTCATTTGTAGGCAGCTAAAAGTACACTCATTCATTCATTCATTCATTCATTCATTCATTCATTCATTTATTCATTGGCAGTGCAATGGACTGGCAAACTATTAGCTTTCATTCATTCAGTGGCAGCTTAAAGTACATTGACATTGCACACAATTAGTTTTCATTCATTCATTCATTCATTCGTTCATTCATTCATGCTTGCATGCATGCATTGGCAAATAAAAGAACATTGGACTGACACACTATTACTTTTCATTCATTCATTCATTCTACCATTCATTCATTCTACCATTCATTGGCAGCGCTACAGTGGTATTGCTTATAGAGAGACTCTACCTATAGACAATAATATGTGACAGATGTGACATTGAATGACTATAAATAAGGCTAGAGCTTGGTTAGTTTTCATTCATAAGCAACTAAAAGTGCACTGGACTGGTACACTGATTCATCCATTCGCTGACAGTGGTCCAGTGGATAATACTAAAAACCAATAGCGTAGCGGTTGGGGAGTTGGTCCCGTGATCAGAACATCGCCGGTTCAAGTCCCAGACCAGTAAAGGTGCCACTGAGTTACTTGTGAGCAAAGTACTGCCCCTAAGCCCTGCTCTATAGCTTTCCAGTGCTCCTTCACAGATGGGTCAAATGCAGAGGTCACATTTTGCTGTGGTGCACTGTGTGGTGTGTTCACAATGACAAATAATCACTCACTATAATGGGCCGGCATACCATTAGCATTTATTCATGCACTGGCATTCTAAGTGGTATTGCTTTTAGATGAATACTGCCACAAAAACATTGATGTGATTAAAATTTCATGAAAGCTAATTTTTATACTCTTATCTACAAAAGGATGGCCTGCAGTAATAGTCGAGCAACCATTGGTTAACAGGGACAGTACTAATTTGGCTAACAAAAACTACTGGTACACCAGGGAGGAACACCATTAGCTTCATAATGAATTAGTTTTGAAAGCAGCCTGTGTGGAATAATAGCCTTTTTAGCATCTTTGGGAACAGCGCTCATTAAAGGCAAGCAATTCTGATCAGGCCTGTATGAAAAGCGAGGTCTATTCTGTAAACAAAGCTTACTATGTGCAACTGTGTCTGATTAAAGAGTTGCCAAAAGTTACAGGAGTTTAAGTATAAAAAATAAAAAGTTATAATGCAACACTACCATGAGATTATTTCCAGGAGTCTCTCTGTGGCTGAACAGGGGCACGTTTCTCAAAAGCATAGCTGCTAACTATGCTAACTACATTAGCAACTAACATAGTGTACATTAGCAACCAACATAGTTAGCAACAAACATAGTTAGCAATACGTAAGCAACTAGGTTTTTGAGAAACGCACCCCAGGTCAGTTTATTTTAACACTGGTGAAAATGAACACAAGACATAAGAACACAAACTTCTATCACTAACTAGTTAGTAACGGTGAAAGACCAAAGCTAATTTCTGTAAGCATTTCTATGGGAACTCGCATCGTTAGAATGAAACAATACAGAAAATCAGTGCCAGCCGTTGATGACAGCCAGTGTTGGGGAAGTTACTTTTAAACTGGAAAGTTACTTTGCAAGGTTCAAACTACCCATAATTGAACGTATCTATGTTTTAATATAGTAGTTGCCACACTATAAGCTACAGCAATAAGGTATATAACTACAGATTCTTGCTCCCATCTTTACCAAGGTGGACTCCATCCTTTGACTCCATCTTGCAGCTGCCAAAAGTGCACTGTGATGCAATAAGCATGTGCCACATGATGCCTCTTCTGCCAATTTAACACCAATCAGAAGCAGCTGGTAGTTGAATATGTTGTCTTTGTAAAAAGAGAATTTTTTCTTTTGTTTGTAACAATTAATTACTAAAAGAAAGTAAGTTGTTACTTTTAAAGCTAGCTTTGTTTTAAGTAGTTAAGGTAGTAGTAGCTATTTGTAGTTAGCTACTCCCCAACTCTGATAATAGCACAACATTCAAAGGTCATGCAAATGTTATCAAAGAACAGTTAGAAATCCATTATTAAAATGCTTGCATGTAGCTGACTTTTATTAGAAGCAGTAGCTTGACATAGCTAGAAATTAGTTCTTAAGAATTCCAAACTCGTTAACATCATTCTGCATGCAATCAGTATGCTAAATTCCTTGATTACTCGACTACGGCACGTTTGAAGATGGAGCAGATCGACAGGCTGGCTGGATCTGGGGTTCCCTCAGGCCCAGCCCGGGTAGTGAGAAAGAGAAGCTCACTTACTAGACGTCTTACATTTGAAAGCTCATTTCGACTTTCGGCTAAACAGGGGATAAATGCTGATGAATCAAGTGCTACAAAAAAACACACCCATCGCGAGGCAAGATTAGAAGGGCTGAGAGCCTGTAATCTAAGTGTAAAAAGCACAGCGTTACGTAAATGGGTTAGTCTGAGCTTTAAAGAAAACCTCCGGCAAGTTTCCAGAGTCACGCAGCACAAAAGCGGCTACGCTTTTCATGCGACTGAATAAATGAGAAAAATAAATAATGTTGAGGCCTATTAGCCTTAGCCATAAGTATCTTGAGGTATATTTAAGGATAATAAATTACAGTTTGCTGCGATGCTGTATGTCGGACAGAAAGTACTTAATCTTCGCAGAGCAATTAGTGTGGCTAGCGCTATCCAACGTGTTTAATATGCTTTTGGGAGAAAGTAATTAAATTACAATATACTGACGCTAAATTAGGGCTAATGCACTTAGTGGGGGAAAAACAGATTTTTGTCTCACCCATGAGCCCAAGTCACGGAGGAATAATTAAAAGTGTTTTAAAGGGGTGTTAGTGGTTGCATTAGGGTCTGCAGAGGCGCTCCATTCATCACTGTGCTCCTAACAGTAATAACTTTCCAAGTACAGTTTTGAGGAAGGTGCGTCAGGTCAACTCCATCATGCAGCAAAGGTGACAAACTCCTTCAGTGTTTTATTTCATTCCAAACAGTAACTTTAATAGTATTCGATTTCAAGAATAACATGCAACAATTCTGTCTTAACCTTGTGAATGAAAAGATATACTTGCTTCCAATAAAGCACATAATTACCTCACATTTAACTAGTAAGCAAAATATATGACAGGTCTTCATCTTCTTCCTTGATTCAGAAACATTTCATCCCATAATTTACATCTACTTTTACAGCATTTATCAGAGACTACTCAGAGACTATATTTGCTAACTACAGTTCTGCTAATTGGCTGGTTTTTTACTGAATAACGAAAAGTATACCATTTTTTTGGACAATGTAAGAAGTTTGAAGTGGGGGAACTGCTGTCGTTTATTCTTTAGACTCTAATCAATGTGCTTGCTGTAAAGAAATCTTTGCATAGAAGAAACCTGTCTTAAAGACGCAACATCCATTTCCTAATATGAGGGACAGTCTCCCTGGAGCAGCTTGGAATTAAGGGCCCCAATGGTGGTAGTTCTGATAGCAGAGCTCAAGCTAAAAAAAATTATGAAAGCTTTACTGTCAATACAGTTAATGAAGTAATGTTTTAACCGGGTTTCCCATGATGCATTTACAACGGAATAAAACTAATTCCTGTTAGATTAATTAAATAATTAATTAATAACAGTGGGCATTTATAAGTACAGCAGTTGTCTCCAATTTTTTTACTATTACATGTAAACCTATGACAATAAATGACAACAGTTTATTTAGTGGTGTAATTTGGAGAGCTGCCCAGCTGTTTGGAATCAATTCCATCTCTTCAGAGTTGGATTTTCAAGAGGAAAATGAAATCAGATACATCAATTACTTTGACTCCAAGGCCTAGAAAAATAAACATGTTTCCACCTCATCTGCTTTGTCCACCTTCAGTCATGGCTAACAGGCCGCCTGTGTCCACTCTTCACGGTCCAGGGCAAATTGCATTCAGTTTTCCCAGCACGAGAGGAGAGAGCACTGGTGTTGGGCAATTTTCCCAGCTTCTACCTCGCTCTCGCCAACACTCATTCACAACAAAGAGCGCCAAAGGCACACACAAATATAGAAATCGGTCTGATTGGAGGGCGAGAGGAAAATCCCAGAAATAAAGAGAATTGCTGAGGGGGAAGAGGACGACTGGGAGAAGATGGCGTTTATTTAAATGGGTTGCTGACAGACATGAGGCAGAGAGAAACGTATGAGTGATGGACAGGCTGGGTTTCGCTAACGGAGATTGGCAGCTGACATCTTGAAAGAAAGAAGAAATGAACGTTATGTTTATACAGTGCTTTTCTAGACACCCAGATCACTTTAAAGAGTCAGTGCGGCTTATTCACCAACCGTTCTTAAAGAAGACATTTGTTGTTAAATCTTATTCAGGCAGTTTTCACGTTGATTCTGACATTCACCAATGTTTTCCTATTTAAGATTGGTTCCTAGGTAAGAACAGAATCTACATCTGCTGAAGAGGACTCTTACACTAATTTTATTGCATGCATGTTTGTGCAAAACATTAGCTTACTGGTTTTACTTTTATGTTGCTGTATAATATACTATTCTGCATATTTTATACTGGTTATACCAGTTCAAATGCCAGGCTGGTAAAGTTACCACTGAGATACTCATAAGCAAGGTACCATCCCCAAGCACTGCTCCCCGGGCACTGCCCATGGTACGTAGCTGCCCACTGCTCCTTCACGGATGGGTCAAATGCAGAGGATACATTTTGTTGTGGTGCACTGTGTGCTGTGCTGTGTGTTCACAAGGACAGTCACTAAAAACAATCTTACTTTTCGGAAAGTCTCCCCAGAAACTTGGGATAAAGGGTCTTAGGGATCTAGAAGCCCAGCGGTGGTAGTTTTGGAAGTAGGAAAGTGCTGGATTTTGGCTGTAAACTCAAATTTAATCACCTCTAACCTAGTTGGTCTCCCTCTCAAATGGATCACCAAATCTGCAATGTGAGATGTCTTGTGCCACAATAGCACATGGAACAGAATCCTCCGACGTGCTGATGTAGACATTAGCCCACACAATTCAGTTTAATCCGTCAATACTATTTGGAGATGTCACTCGAATGTAACATTGTCAGCAATGACACATTTGGAAAAGGGCAAATAGCGAGCATTAGAGCCGTTCTCAGTCTTGTACGGTTAATACGCCCCCAAAAAACCTTGCTCCAGCTGAAAAGACAATGGCTATCAATTATCCTGTAAGCGAATGCAAAACAGTGGGAAGGCTGTAATGAAATTTTAAGATGAGCAACGCGGAATGTATTTATAATGCGTATAGCAATTATACACCATGTACCGCATTGTTGCCACCATTTGGGGATTTGAATGCCTATGTATTGTGCTCTTCTGTTTTCTTTCAGCATGAGGTGGAAAGGAGTCTGGTCTGCGATTGGAGGAAAGTCTAGGGCACGTTCGTCTATTAACTAAGCAGCGTAATTAAGCTGAGTGCATGAATGCAGATCAAATGGGCTGTTGTGCTACCTTTCACCGCATTAAGCACCACATGATACGCTTTCCCTCATAAAACCCTCAGATGTAAACGAACCATGAACTTGCCAATGATATTCATACCAGTTATGATACTGAAGAAAAACATGGTCATAAGGATGATATGGGAAAAGCAAACCAGCAGTATACTTTATATGATCATAGTGGGGGTGATCGGTTTTTGAGATGCAATATTATTAAGATTAAAGAAGTTTATGTTAAAAGGCAATGGCTGGATTTCCTTGGTTGATGATACGTTTGGACTAGAGATGGCACCAACCTGATACGTGGATCGGATATCAGTCTGATAACGACTCAAATAGCTGGATCGGGTATCGGTGGCATGTGGCCAATCTGTGTAGCCGATCTGAAACTGTAGGTTTTCCTATTTTTGTGCATGCGCACATGCATTATTTGTTATGCATGGGAAGTGTCATTATGATAAAGCTGGTTTATTGGTCGACGTTCACGCTAATTCCTACATATTGATATGACTATGAGCAGAACAAGCAACACAGCACACTACAGTCCCAAAAGCAAATCGCGCGATTATACTGTTTAACTTCCTTAATAACATCAGCTCTCACTCTCACTCTGTGTTCCTAATGGTTTTAGCACTGTAGGATTAGGGACAAAATTACACAACTGTGTTTGAACAAATCATTTTTGAGATGTTATTTTAATAATAATTTAGTACATAAATATGGGTGTGTAATTAGTACATTGTTTTAGTCAGGGATACAGTCAAGTCAAGTTTTTCCTTAAGCATAACAGAATAATCTCAGTCTCCTCCTCACAGAGAAATACACTTAACTATCGTTACTATGGATCGGCCGATACCCAAAGTCCAGATTTGGTTGTGGTGCACTGTGTGCTGTGCTGTGGTGTGTTCACAATGTCAAATAATCACTCACTTACTTTACTTTAAGGTCCAATGTTTATTTTTCCACAGACTTGGAAATGCTGTTTGCATTTTCTTCGCAAGTTTCTGTCACTATTTTGTTCTGTGCAACTGGTTGCATGAGGGTACAGAGTCAAACTCACCAACTTTCCAAGATACTTTTACTTAGATCAAAAACAACACCATATCAGAACGTTTTCCACTCATACTGAACACCACTGTACCCCACTGTGCACTCTGCAATAGAGTTTGTCATTTGATATTTCCTTTAATTAAATGTAATGCTGTATTTCTGAAATGAATGGGGCACTGATAGTCGTCACGCTGCAATAAAACTGTTTAAAAAATAACTTGTGATTTGTAGTGTAATAATGGGGACAAGAGGAACACTAGAGCTCTCACTGCCTGGTGAAAGCCACTCGAAGCCACAAGCAATAAAAACAAATCTAATTCGGTCCGCAGGCTACACAGTAGACAGAAGAGCCTCCATGCTTCAGTCCAGCACTTTTTAATCCCTGTTTTTATGGATAACGGAAACCTTGGCTGCAGTTCAGTGACACTCTGGTGTATTTCTTCTTTACTTCACACACAGATACACAGTCTTTTCTTACTACCTTTGTGAGGAGCTTCCCTTGACTATACGGTAGTAATACTAGCAAGTGAGTGTGAGTGTCATTGTGACCACAGCACAGCACATGCTGGTCTAGTGGTTAGGACACTCGCCTTTGGACCAGGAAGTTATGGGTTTGAATCCTACCTCCAGCACTACCATCATTGGGTACCATCAACTTTTTTTCTTGTCAAAATGTTGCCTATGGTATAAATATGGGTAGCGTAGCTGCCTCGGAAGTTTACACCAATCTAGTAGGATCCCTCCGACAATAGCAGAGCGTGCGCAAGACCAGCATAAACACTGACAACTGAGATGTTCTCTGGACAAGTTGAGATAAGTAACTATGCTAAGTTAATGTCCCTAACTTACACATACATTAATTTTGGTCACCAACATAGTAATTATAGTGTAATCTAGCGAAATGCACATTGATATAGAGCAATAGCAACAGAACAATGCGATTATGACTTTCTTATTAATTTACCGTAATGTTAGGGAGGTAAAGCTGGTAGTAAAGGGCCTATCCTTTCCGGGGTTTTTAAATTAGTATTCAATGAGCGGGCAAGATATATTATATATATTACGGCAGTAGTGATATCAGCACTGAGTACTCCTAGTGGTGACATCTGCTCTCTTTATAAAAATGACACAGCCCATAGTGTTTTTATTTAAATATAGACATTAACAGACAACATATTGCACAAGTACTTTTACTTTTAGTACTTTCAGGACATTTAAAACCAAGCCCTTACTTACTTTTACTGAAGTACGGTTGTTGATGTGACACTTCTACTCTTACTAAAGTATATATTTTGCTGGTTATTTGTATTGAGTTTCAGTACTTCCTCCACCACTGCTGAGCAAGACCCTTAACCCCAAGTTGACCCAATGATGGTAGTGCTGGAGGTAGAATTTGAACCCACAACCTCTTGGTTTGTAATCGAGAAACCCTACCACTAGACCACCACCTCATATTCAGCGCACTTCTTCTTGGATGGATTTGAGCTCATGTGTGTTTTTTGTGAAAACAGTCTCCGTCACCAAAAATGACATGATCATTACAGTTTAATGAATAAGTTTCTAACCAACAAGGTGTAACTACAATGGTGAAGGCTCTAATAAAATGTCATTTAATAATGACCTCCTTACGCGCCACGGCTCCTTCTCGTCTTTTCTGCGTTAATAAGAATTCAGAACACAGCTCTCCACAGACACCTGAGAATCTAATTTCATCTACTTCAGTCACTCTTCACCCCAAAGAGAATAGCGGAGTATCTAATTGAGTCTAGTCCAGCAAAGACTTGGTCAGACCTCTCCAAAGAGTCACCCTCCAGTCGTCCGCCGCAGTTCGGAACCGTAGGCTTTAGAGATAATGAATTCCACCTGTCCGAGCCTGCATCTAAAGTTAGTTTGACTGCGTCGGCTCTGAGCATTTTATCTTGACCACAAATGTAAATGGCGCCATTATTAGCATTCAGCTCCTCAACCCGCCTCCCTTCAATGTTAAGAAAAGCCAGCAGGATATTTTTAAAGCTTATTTAAATTCATTTTACTTGCTGAGTAAAAGGCAAGCTGAGACGAAAAGCGATTCCAAGGTTAGCAATAATGTCTAATGGCCTACGCCGTAATACACCTGCTGTTTCCCAACTGTATCCAACATCTGGCAACAAGCCCAGTTCGCGGGCACACGGTTTACACAGCGAGCAAAAAAAAAAAAGCTTGGAAAAGTTCAGAGTACTCGACAAAAACCTCTTTTCTGTCCAAGCAACTTTCTTGCCACCTTTCAAAAGCAGAATCCTTATCTTTATTCCAAAGGAATGCTGGCCGTTGTAAACGAGCTGCATAATTACAGCTTTTAATTAAACTTCTACTAAAACCACAGGAAAGCAAGTCCTACATAACTCCAGCAACAGCATTAATTAGCAGACTACAGACAAGCAGTAAAGGGTGTATACTGGTGCTGGGGCAGGGACGTGGACGGGGAATGGAACACTAGTTGCTATGCAGGTCTCTCTGCAGTTTTTACCTCTTTTGACTGGATAAGATGCCATCCAAACGTCCTGCTTTTCTGTCTCTGCTTTTAAGACCTGCTTAAACTTTGCTGGCAACCAGCTTGAAGTTTGAAATCAGAGGTTGGTAAAGTTAAGGTGGTAACAAGTAAAAGTAGTATTTTATAGTTGCACATATTTAACACTTAATCTCTTTCATATTACACTGTTGGATTCCCGCATTGTTTTTCTGAGACAAAAAGGAAATTGCAGATGATGGTGAATCAGGGAATGGAAGTGAAAGTGAGTGATTATTTGTCCTTGTGAATACAGCACAGCACACAGTGCACCACAACCAAATGTGACCTCTGCATTCGATCCTTCCGTCAAGGAGCAGTGAGCAGCTAACAAGGGCAGGCCCCGGGAGCAGTGCTTGGGTATGGTACCTTACTCATGAGCACCTCAGTGGTAACTTTACCAGTCTGGGATTCTAACCGGTGACCTGATCACAGGGCGAACGCCCAACCGTTATGCCACTAACTGCACCAATCCTGAACGTATTCAAGATAGGGAAGAACAATGGCATTGTGATCGTATTGGCATCCGACTGATGCTTCGATTTCCATGATATTTTCAGCTGATATTTTCTGACACATTTCTTGTATACTTGTATCAGGCATGTCCAACATCCAAGGTGGGATTTTATATGTTCCATGCCTTCTCTCTTAAAATGTATGCCGTTATTTTGTGCTAAATTTGAGCATGCAGTGGAAAAATTACACGCTGAATCTCTTGCATTTTCACACTCAAATCTGCCTGCATGTGCAAACTTGTGTTTGCCTCACTTAGCAAATGCAAGCTCGCACAGGGGCTCCACGTACTGTTGCACTTAATAGTATTGTAGGTAAGGCACTCTTTTCATACTTTTCTATGTGTTAGTATATACATTTACATAATTTAGCAGACACTCCTATCCAGAGCGACTCACATTTCCCTAATTTCAGGCACTATCTCTCTGGAGCAACTTAGGGTTAAATGTCTTGCTCAGGGACCCAGTAGTAATAGCGCCAGAGATGGGGCTTGAACCCATGACCTCTTGATCCAGAGATAAGGGTGCTACCCACTAGACCACCATCATCACCCACAGAAGTATGCATCTCAGGGAATAGCCAGGGTTTTATCTTAACGGCTTTCTACAAACTACATAGTGCACATGGAATGTCACATGCTCTATTTGACTTGGTACACCACATAGGGTGGGAAGTGACTTTTTCTTAAAATGTTGTGCACTACGCTCAAAATGCTTCGCCCTCGCTCGACTGACTTGCGCTGTATTAGAAATGTGAGTTATGACATTATTTTTGTGCCAAAATTTGGCGAGCAAATGATCTTATCTTGTCTATATGCTGAACTCTGCCTTCCTCACTTAATGGTATCGGCAGATATATGCACGAAAAACATCGGATATTGGCATCAGCCAATAATTCCCATATCATGCAGCCCCTATTCAAGGAACGTAGAACCAGTTACATTATATTGAAGGAAAACCGTTTGGAAATGATTATTTTACTTCTCATTTTGCACCATTTAAATATATATTCCTCATCAATATTAACAATAAACTTGTTGGTTCAGATCCTGTTTTGGCTGAACAACAAGGAGCCATTCAAAAATAGCTCCACGAACTATAACGCAGCCGGTGGTGAAGAGCTACATGCACGCCGAAGCGATCTGTGGGAAAAACACTGTTGACGTAAAGGGCAGAAAGCAGCAGCCTCAAGTCTCGCCGCTCCATTGCCAAGTCCGTCTCAGAGTGAGGATCATACACAGATATGTGTCCATTCCAAGCCCTCAGGAATGGAGAAAGATGTGAATGATCACACTTCTCATGTGGAGATCAGTGCCAGTGAATGAACAGAGCAACAGGTCACTGCCATTGCTGGTCACACAGAGGAAACCAGGCAGAGATGTAAACAGCAGGTTGAGGGAAGGACGGGGAAGAAAGGGCACCTGGACAAAAAGCAGTAAAAAGCTACCTCAGCCCTGTGTAAGTCCAGTATGGGGAAGGGTGAAATCAGAGGTGCTTTCAGTTTGGGCACATGCATGTATAGAACATACAGAAATAAGAAAAGACATCTGAAGGTATGACATGCCAAACAATGAGCAATGTATTGATTTTCCACTTCCTGCATCACTTGGCACTGAGCAGGGATTCTCAGGAATGCAAATAATGACAATGAAATACAGAGTTTCTATCCAATTGATCACAGGCCCAGTGATGTATGTGTTTTTGTGCTGTGCCATGCAGGGTGTGTGTCAGTGTGTTGGTGTGGGAGTGTGTGTGTGTGTGTGTCTTTAAGGCTGTGATGAATGTTGGGGTGGGTAGATGTGTAGGAGGGAGAGTGTGTGGAAGACACTGATAACTTTGTGTCAGTGTGTGTGCATATATGTGAGGATGTAGTCACTGAGTGTATGTTTAAATGTGTGTGTGTATAAGGTTGTTTACCTGCTTGCATGTGTGAGTGTGAAAGTGCACGAGGGTGCACGCTAAGAGAAGCCATTAGAAGCAGGGGAATAATGATAGCATTAATGGTAGCTATTGCTCATCACGCCTGCCACCGGAGTGCAGCCCCTGGGATGTGTGTGCTGTAGATAATTGTTTACATCTCCAGCTTCCCTGTTTTAATCTCCGCTTTGCACACTTTATCACCTGGCAGCGTGCAGGAGGAGGAGGAGGAGGAGGAAGAAGAGTAGGAGGTGGAGGGAGGAGGATGACGATGACAAAGCAGCAGGCGTTGTATCCGTGTCTACCCCTACATTTTATGCACGGCAACTACCCAGCACCAGCAAATCCTGCCTGCTAGCCATGCTAACTGCATCCGTTCAACAACAGGCTTTTGGGGTGAAGCTGGCGCTGTTGATCCATATTAGGCATGTGGATAAGAGCTCACACTCAGCTGGCTGAGCTCAAACGGAAAGTGACAGCGCTCAGGGAATAAGGCAGCAGAGAGAAGCAGGTTCTTATTACCATTCTTTTACACACTTGACACCCCCTCTTACAGCAGACGTGTTCAAAACATGTCAAAAGCTAACCACATGGAGAGACCGATGTCTACGGAAAGCGATTGGAGAGACTCTCTCACTCTCTTGAGCGCTCTCTCACTCACTTTCTCCATCCTCTTATCTCATCTCCAGTAAACAGAGAGCTAAGCATACAAATATTGGCCTATACCCATACAGCGTAATACCCTTTGGTCTTAGCAGCACACCTTTTCCACTTTTCTTCCTTCACAACCAGGCCGTGATGGAGAATTGCAGCAGACTAATTCAATCATTTTTACTTCCAGCTGAGTGGTGCTTAGCGTAATGGCCTCCCGAGAGACTAGTTCGGACCTGGGGATTCACCGTCCGGCTCTGCCACCTTACGCTGATGCCACATCGTTATATCCCTCACTGTTGATTCTCACACACACACACAAACACATAGAGAGTGGCGTCTCTGGCTGATGGTTCCAAATCAGTATGAAACCACAGACAAATAGCACCTCGCTACCCGGTGGCTGTATTTACAGTGGAGGCGTGGAGTGTAAATTTCATCTCACACAGAGACAGTGAGAGAATGGAGAATGTCGGTGAGCAAACAAGACATGGCACGTTAAGCCCAACATAAAACAACACCAGAAGCATGGAGCTAGTACATTATCTGGCCGATAGCTCACAACAAACAGAGAAGCACCACAATGGCAGCCAAAATACAGACTTCAGCTGAGCTTTGGATGCACTTGCATAGTACACATGCCAAATGGGGAAAGTACAGGACAAGACAAACAGTCCAAGTGGTAGTAGGTAACAGACTCATAAGTGTAAATTTGGGAATACATCTTAAAGACAATAGCAGTGAATTCTTTATTAATGGCAATCAGTTTCACCAATGCCTAGAAACAAATATGACAGGAACAAAAAAAGACCTGGTGTGTTTTACTGCAGGAAAATTACCCTTGTCTGCTGCATCCACAGTGCCCAGGCCACATAGCACATAAAACACCAATAAACAATGTGGTTTGGGCTGCATCAGCAGCTACAAGCCAAAATTTAAACCTATAAAGTTGAATTGAAATATATTTTCCTAAATATTTTATAACCTTACTTTTAGCTTTTTTCAAATCTCTCATTGATTTATTATGTGAAAAAATTCAATGATTATTTGTCATAGTGAACACACCACAGCACAGCACACAGTGCACCACAACCAAATGTGACCTCTGCATTTGACCCATCCATGAAGGAGCAGTGGGGAGCTGAAATTGAAGGAGCAGCGTTCGGGAAACAGTGCTTTGGGGACGGTACCTTGCTGATGAGTACCTCAGTAGTACCTTTATCAGTTTGGGATCAGAGCCGATGACCTTCAGATCATGGGGTCAACCCCTTTACTATTATGTTATCAATTATTATATTTATTTAATGGTGCTTAATGGCACAGTCTAGGATATTCACCTCTGAACCAAGAGTTTGGATCCCTGAGCAAGATCCTTAACCACAAGGGTTCCCTTAATTAGGAAATGGAAGTCGCTCTAGATAAAAAAACGTCTGCCAAATGTTGTAAGTGTAATATAATTAAATGTTGTACTTGTTTAACCTTGTAAGTTTTTGGCTCCATTTTGACCCTCCTACAAGTTATGATTCAGGGTTTGCAAAGTCAGCGGTCAAGCCAACTGGTGCAAAATGGCTGCTGCTGAATGGTCTAGTTGGAGCTGCACCCTGGTGCTGGTTGAAGACTTGCATAGTCTCTCTTAGGCCCTATGAAAGCCCGATGGACATATAAGATGTATTCATTCATTCTTTAAAAGTACTGCACTGAAAGCACACAACCTTACAATAAGATGACATTCAAAATCCTCATGTTACTATGATAGAGATCAATGCTGTTCAGCTCCCCAGTCCTGGGAGTTAAGGACATGAGCAATAAACCATCGAGCACCACAAACAAACCTGTGCTTCCTCTCCAAGCTCTTAGCCAAGAGAAGAGAGCACTTCCCATGTGAGAGCTCTCTTTCACTACGGTGCTCACTCAGCTCGGTAAACTCTGTATCGCACCTCAGCAAACCCAGGCCCAATCCACATGGCGGCTCTCACTTTCTGCCGTGCCGCCGTATCGGGAGCGTACAGATGTCTGCGCTAATGGTACTTCTGCAGCAAAAGTGCTCAAATTGATCTGCGGGTTGGGACCGGCCGCTCGGGAGTTTGTGTTTGCATCGATCTGGGGGAGATGGCACAGCGATTAAAGGAAAGCGCCGGTCAGTCGGGGAGCGGGCAGGCAGGTGGTAATGAGACACGCTCTGCCCCGAGCCTCGTTAGTGTCCCTGTGTCAGTCGGTACAGTGAGAACATGCTAACTGCGCTAAGCTTGGAGCTTAATGTTTCAGCCAATACCTCAAAACTAAAAATAAAACACGTTGACCTTCAGCTGAATCTGACTTATGATGGCCATTTACTGGTCAGAAGTAAAATTTAGTCCATGTTCACCCCTGAGCATGAGAAGCCACTGACACTGCCTGTAGAATGTCTCTGAGGGTGTTTAAAGCTTTGGTTAATGTCTAGCCTTAGCATCCATTAGCTCTACAGTGAAGCCTAAACTCATCACATACACCAACAATCTGACTTTTTTTTTTTTGCTTAGACTCCAATTTATTGAAGACCATTTCATAAAAGTTATGTAAACCACAGCTGTAGTTATTATTTTCCTAGAACAAAATGTGAGGCAACATCAAAGCTGTATCAGTTTTATAGTCATTCAGTCAAGACTAATTCTTTGGGAAGGTGTTGCTGGCTTAAATCTAATTTGTAAATTATAATTTCAATTCCATATCTATTCGGTTGGTATATGAAATAGTGTTTATAGTAGCTGCTTTAACCTTTAAAAGATATTCACAAAAGATGACTGAAAAATGTTTAAAAAGTCCATAGTGTCCTTACCCCATAGTGAAAGTGAATGATTATTTGTCATTGTGAACACACCAAATCACACTGCAACGAAATGTGACCTTTGCATTTGACCCATCCATGAAGGAGCAGAGGGCATGGTACCTTGCTTGGGGATGGTACCTTGCTCATGAGTACCTTAGTGGTAGCTTTACCGGTCCGTGATTTGAACCGGCAACCGTCAGGTCACTGGGCGAACACCCTAACCATTATGCTACCAACTTGGTATGTTACCAGTTACCCATATATCAATTTGATTAGCTGAATAGTGATTAAAAACAATAATATAGTAAAGTAAAAACTGCCATTTTTGATCATTAAAGTGAAGTCACCAAATTGAAATTTTAAATAATGTGTATTTTAGTTCATATGATGAAGCATCTATACATTGCAACTATGTTTATTATGTAATTTGATTTGGAAGATCAAATTTTAAAACTTGGCTTTAGTAGCCTTATAACAGCTCAAAAAGAACTATATAATTGATGGATGAAATCCAAAAAAACCTGGGCTGCATCAAACCAATTTGGTACAGCTTGTAGCTTTTTATGGTGCCGTCACAGGGTGTGCCATGCCAAGTCGTGTGAAAAATGAATCCACACCTGTCATTTTGTCACTTCCTATTGTGAACACAGAGTGACACTGGTTTGCCAAGATCGCCTGACACCAACGTAAGCACTCAAAACATGATGTGTGCTAATCAGATATTAAAAAAGATCTTTGAAGCCAAGTCCACAGAGATGTCTAAATCAGGCCAATTGGTGGCGTAATGGTAGGGTGTTCGCCCTGTGTTCAGAAAGTCGCAGGTTTGAATCCAGGGCTGGTAAAGTTACCACTGAGGCACTCATGAGCAAGGTACCATCCCCAAATACTGCTCCCCGGACGTGTGTTAGCTGCCTGCTGTGTTGACATATAATCACTCACTTTCATAGATGAGTGTGGACTGAACGCTGACTGTTTTTCTGCTCACTGGAGTGAGTCAGAATGTCTACACGGGCGTTTGTGACCTGCATTCGGTCGGCTGCACATTTAAACGGCATCAATTAAATGCTGCATGCAACGTTTTCCTGGCGCCAATTTCTGCTGAAAACCAGACGAACGCAAAGAAAACGTCACTATTGCGTTTACATGGCATTTGGTTGACTTCCCGGAGGACTGAATATATCCCATCCTTCCATTAAGGTAGTTTAATATTCCTATTCTGCGATTTAGTGGGTGATGTAAAACCAACTGTGCAGCGCAAAAACTGTCCTTTATGTGCCACACAATGTTTTTTAATACTGCATGGGCAAGTCTAATTTTCAAAAAATATACAAGATATACTTACATTCCATGTGACATCATTACACTAAACCAACTGTGCAGCACAAAGACTTATTTCCTTTGTGTGCCACAGAACATTTATATTTGTATATATTTTATATATTTTTTTACTTTATATTT
Source organism: Distichodus sexfasciatus (assembly GCA_032718565.1). Taxonomy (NCBI): domain Eukaryota; kingdom Metazoa; phylum Chordata; class Actinopteri; order Characiformes; family Distichodontidae; genus Distichodus; species Distichodus sexfasciatus. The sequence continues at coordinate 2,867,149 of JAVGVS010000019.1, read as the reverse complement.
CGGCACACAGGAAAAAACTTTGGACACCCTGATTACCGCCCCCACATTTAAACATATGAAAGTACAAACTGGGCTGCAGGTTGGCGTTAAACACCGTCAAATGAATGCCAACATAACACCTCACTGAAGTCAATCGAGTGCAGCTACAAAATGCAACAAAAACACATAGCACGTTCAGAGCGTGTTCATTTATCCAAGATTCCAACGATCGTGTGGATAGGGCCTAACAGACCAGCATGGTCACCCCCAAAACCAGCTGAGATGTTGTTGTTTTTTGTAATCAGTAGGAGTAAACAAAAAGCCAGCAAGCTAACTGTGATTTCCCTCTGTTATTCCAGCCTGCACATCACAGCGTCTGCAGTTTATGGAGATACATTGAAAAAAACTGAAACAAACACACCTGCACTCCCCAGGTACGAGTAATTAAGGGTGTCATAGCAGCTCCAGACCGACAAAGGAAGGCTGAGTAATGAGTACGGCAAGGATAGGGGAGGGGAGGGTGGACGACTGCGGGTGAGAGATGAGTGTGGTGGACGGGGAGGGGGGGAGCTTCCAGCACAGACCCCCGACCCACACCACGTAAACAACAAACGATAGAAGAAGCGCTAGATTAGCCACACTTAAACAGCTGCTTCACACTCTGCCGCGCCTGCACCTGGCCACCTGCAGACAGCCATTCGTCTTGACAAGAAAGAAAATAGCTTTGCTTCTCCGAGTTTCTCACCTCCTGTTCGTACTTTTCTTCCCTCCCTTCCTCCCTCCCTCCACAACCTGCAACAAAAAAGCAGTATACCTGTGCAGGCGCTAATGCAGGTGGAAGAGTATTTTTAAACTCCTCCAAAAGCCTCCTTTACAATTCCCATCCGCCTGCCAGTTGGTGGAGACTCGACCGACAGGCGACGAACATGTTTTAGGGCGGCTTTGACAGCGAGAGGGATCTGTGTAGCTTTCCTCGACACGCTCCACCAGACATCGGCGCTACGGAATAAGCGGCGGCTGAAACCATGCCAAGCGCTTGCCGTAAAAAGAGGATGAAAAATACCCTCATCCAGTTTTCCACAGCGCTCTGTACAGGACTACAGAGTTCCATATGAGAGCCGTGGCACAATAGCAGTGTCAACGTGCGTTAGGAAAGAATAACTATCAAGTAAATGGCTATACTGTCAGTAGGACGCTGGTTGTTTTTGTTATTTATCAGCTAAAATATAAGTTTTGACTGTAATAACGGGGAAGATTTAACTGAACTGGAACATTTCCCTGTGAGAGTCATACACGCTAACAAACCCAGCATTTATATCATTTGATTCCTCGAGGTAGAAGTTTAAGTCGCAGAGAGTGTGACGCAAAACTTAGGGAAAACCATAAAACTGGGAAAGGAGAGAATCGTTAAGAAGAATCGAAAACATTGGAGGTGTATAATTCTGATGGAATTTATCAACTGGAACCGGTTCTGAATCGGAACCCGTTTTTGATTCCCACCCCTTGTTTCAGGCACACAAACTATATTTTTATTGCAAAAACGTAAAGTGTAATGTAATAAATTTCATGTCCCACTTCAAAGACAATAAAGCAATTACGGACGCGAACCAATCACATTGAATCACAGTAAATACAGGAATACTGGAAGTAATTTCACGTGTGCACAAAATATATTGTTGCTAAATATTTTGTGAGCACATGAAAACATCATATGGAAACCATCAGATGCATCATTTTAGAGCATGCCATACCTGTCCTGCCAATCCTGGAGTAAATATAATACATAAAGACATACGTTTCTCAAACCTATACCAAAAACTGGATTTAGGTAGGCCATAGGGTGCCTCAGTGAAATCGTACGTATGGCAGGATTTTGAGGTGTGATGTCACGTGATGTCGAGAGCATCCCTTAGTGGTTAGCATGAATTTAACATGACTTAAATTATCTTCATTGGTTGTATAGATCATATGGGTGGGGTAAGGAAGCCATTGTACTTGGGGCCTGTGGACATGGAGGTGTTTCTGAACTCTGTTTCTTAATCGTTTTGCATCTGCCTGTGTCAAGCCTTAGAGAAGCTTTGTTTGTAAGTTTATATTGTATTACTCTTTACATATAGAGACTGATGATTCAAGGCCTAATTCCTTAGGCCTTTTTTTGCCGTGTAGTGCAAAACTTTTTCCATCAAGTGAAGGTACTATGCTTCTGTCCTGTATAATCTAAGCGCTACAACGTCTTCAATGTTTTCTGAATGGTGGTTTCCTTTCTTCAGACTTGAACGCCAGCTCGGAACTCGCGATGCCCGTTCACGCTCATTATATGTTACAATGAGAGGGAGTTGGTGAATGCCAAGACCTCTTGCACTGCCTTTGTGAAGCATTTTCACTTGAAAGCAGTGTATTGCAGGGTAGGCATATCTGAAAAGGTTAGTGCAAGCTGTGGAACTGGAAAGAGTAACCTACTAAGAATTTCTACTCGAGGAGGTACCATTAATCCAGGCAAAACCTACAACACTGCAAACCCCTCCTAAGAAGGACTTTAACAAATTAAACAGACTTTCTAGACATAACTACTATCATTTCCTCCTTGCCATTATAATCAGCAGGACTCCAAAATAAACTCACAATGTGAACTCAGCAAATGTCAAACTGTGAAAATGTGAAAACCACATTCTCCAGCCAATTAGATTACCGTAAATTCAAATGGCACCTCACAGATTATAACCCATCCGTAATATTCCTCTAACCCCTAGATCACCAACAGCCGGACCACTGTCGAGATCCAGACTTAGAGCTGGGACATACTTAATGCTCAGAACGCTCACATGCATGCATCATGGCTGCCACGCGTTCTCAGCATTCTTTTGACGCATCCTCTGAGAACATCGTCTTTTGGTTTTGGTAGGTGGCGTCAGCATCTTTGTTTACTATCAACATGGACATTTTTCTTGACCCTTCGTAACATCAGAAGGCAGATAATATCTTTAAGTCAAGCTCATCAAGGCGAGGACCAATCCTGGGGGGGGCGCCAACACACCGCAGTGCACACACACATTTACACAATCACACTGTCACTCACACTTTACGGGGCCAATTTAGAGTTGCCAATTAACCTATAGTGCATGCTTTTGGAGTGTGGGAGGAAACCGCAGCACCTGGAGAAAACTCACGCAAACACGGGGTGAGCATGCAAACTCCTCACAGAAGGCCCTACGACTGACCTGAGGGTCAAAGCCAGAACTTTTCTCACTGTGAAGCTGCAGTGCTAACCACTGCGCCACCGTGCTGCCCTAGTGTGTCAACAGCTGTAGGAAATTATTTGGTAGAGCAAGTGAAAAAATGCAGAAAAAATGGCATATTTATATGCTTTTTTAACTCCCTCCATATTTGTCAGAATGTAATGAGGACTTTCCCACATTGGTAGAAGATGGGTGGGAGGTGGAATAAACATTCAACAGAGTACAGAATCCTGCGAAGACAATATTATCATAAAGAACAGCAAACACGACAAAACATATTATCTTGAAAATCCAGCAGAGTAGAAAACGTGGATGAGTAGCACTTGCAGTAATTTCTCGTTGAAGTATGAAAGAAAAATCGTAATAAACAAAGCTATTGTACAACCCCTTGGCAGGCTGAGTCTTGTTTACTTCACACGGAGAAGACTTGGAACAATTCAACCATTCAGTCTTTTCAGCCTGGCAGCTTTGGAAGGCTTTCTTCCCCCGATTTTGCTAATGCAAAGCTTGCTCCTCTGCAATAAAGCTCAGAATGTTATATAAAGTTATCCTGGAAATTCATTTGGAAAGCTCCTGTCCTACTGCCTGCCAGACTTTAGACTTTACATAAAACATAACCTGACAGGTGAGTTCTTTTTTTTGAGAGAGAGAGAAAGGAAGCCCAAGGTGATCTTCAGTGTCACGGTCTTGTCAGCCAAGCTCAAAGCTGGAGACAATGTTGGATGTCGGATTTTTTGCGTTTCCGTGGTTCCACACGAGCGGCGTTAAGGGCCTGTCCGGTCCTGTCCACCCACAAGCCGAGGACTTCGCTGACAAATGGGCTGTTAGGGAACGGTAATTCACGAGCTACTAATTTATCCTCCATCATACCGGGACGAAGAAACGGACAGTAACATGTCCCTTTCCAATTTCCTCATGGCCCCAAAGTGCAGCATCTGATCCATTTCTTCCATTTTTTTCCTGCGGAAAGCCATTTTTACCCCCAGTGTTCAGTGGGGGATGAGGCAGAGTCTAATCTGTCAGATATGAACCTATTGGACAAAGGTTGCGCCTAGCCCTCTCGAATGCTGATTTATAGGCTTATAGAGCATGATTTATGAGGTAATTTAGTTATATAATCAAACTACGCTGATGGACAAAAGCTCTCGAGGGTGAGGAGCTCGTTTTTTCCACTAGCGTTATGGCACGTTTAATTTGCGCGATCCATCATGTCAGAATGGTGGAGGATTTCTCCAAAAACTGCCATCGCCGCTAATAACGAATGAAAGTATATACGCCAATTAGCAATTATGCAAATGGCATCAGATTTGTGACTAAAGCCATTCTTTCACTTTTACTTGCATTAGCAATCTGGTTGAGTTATTTCCTTTCCCGAAACAAGTGGTCACGTCTTCAGGAGTCTGCCAATACAGGCATGATCCACAACATTGGAAATGTCAGATTGTTGTGTCTCATGTTTTTTCACTGCAGATCAAAGAGGTACACAAGGTAAGGGTCACTACTAATGCGTTACAAAGAAAGTTAAATGCTTCAACTAAACCCTTAAAACCCTTTCCGTGTCAGCTCTTGGAGTCAATGTTGGCCAAATTTCATTTTTAGAACTTTGTGATCAATATTTTGCTAAATGCATTGTTAAAATGCAGATCAAAGCTATTTACAATAAGAGGGTCACATTAGAAACCACTACTAATGCACAACAAAGAATTAGTTGCAAAACAGCACCTTATTACATTAATGTTTGAATTTAGGTTAACTTGCAACTAGTTGTTTTAGTCGCTAGGAAGCCAACATCACAGCTAGCAAACAAAATTCTTGCTCTACATTTTTACAGCTAATATGGGCACAGCTGTGTGTACAACTCTTTTCAATTTTCTATTTGTTTTTCATCAGTGATTAAGTCATGTTTGTACTCACTAATCAGGGGTGTGTTTCCCAAAATCATAATTGCTAACATATTGTTAACTATGTTAGCTAGACTATGTTAGTTGCTAATGTACACTAATGTAATTAAAAACGATGCCTTTGGGAAACGCGCCCCAGAAGCGAGTTCACTGTCTTATTTGGTAACTAGCAACTAGCTATTTCAGTAGCTAGAAAGTTAGCCAGCATTGATAGCATGCTAGTTAGCTTGGAAGCTACCAAACATCTAGCATTCAAGGCTTCTGTCATGCATTCTTTCACCATTCATTCTCACAACTGCTTATTGTTAACAGACAGTGAACTCGCATCTAATTAGTGAGTAAAAATAACTAGCAACTAGTTGTGTGAGTAGACAGCAAGTTGGTCCACATTGCTAGCATGCTAGTTAGCTTGGTAGCTAACAAACATCAGTAAACAGTGTAAATCATTGAGCTCTACTACCTACTTGTCTATTCTGATTTTATCCTACTCTATCCCCATGCTACTGGGATCAGTGCATAAGCAGTGTTTGTTGTGCACTAATCAGATGAGTTTCACTCTGTTTTGGTAACTATCAACTAGCTGTTTCAGTAGCTAACAAGTTAGCTAACACTGCTAGCATGCTATTTAGCTTGGAAGATACCAAATGTCCGGGATTCTATTGGCCATTTTTGATGTCAATTGTTGAGCCCTACTACCTACTATTTTAGAATCTAAAAACCTGTATAACAAAATATAACAAACAAGTACTGGACCAGTAAAGGTACTACTGAGGTACTCATGAACAAGGTACCATCCCCCTGAGCTTTAGCTGCCCAATGCCCACTCTTTCATGGATGGGTCAAATGCAGAGGTCACATTTCATTGTGGTACACTGTGTACGGTGGCATGTTCACAATGACAATCACTCACTAAAAATAGTCTATTCCTATTCTATCCTGTTCTATCCCCATGCTACTGGAATCTTGTGGGTAAGTAGTGTTTGTACTCACTAATCAGATGTGATTACAAGTCAAGACTACCACATAGCGCCTGCTTGGAAACAGAGCACATCCACTATGACTATTCCCCAAATGCCCAGGGAACACTTTGATCCTGGTTTAGATGTATCTCCCTGCAGAAGGGTCGTGCCAAGCCCCAGGGCTCAACCCCTCCAGCTGTGCCCGCTTGCACCTCCCCAGCCGGCACAACGCTGGCCTGACATGCCTGTGCCTCTTCTCATCACATCAGCCCATGAGCCTGGCTAATTTACTGGACGAGCGTTGGCTCTCTCTGTTGACACTGAGGTTTCGCTCTGTGCTATTAAACCCGGTTGGGAACGAGGCAAAAGCCAGCGGTTAATGATTTCCTGTGAGGTACGAACATGCCATGTTTCTTATCATGGCTCTGCAGCCAAAGCCGACCCTTCCAATTACAGAACACCAAGGCTGAGCCTTTAACATATTCTCGGAAGGCAAAAAATATCCTTGATTTCAACTCTTCACCTTGCATATTCTTGGTAATAGGAATATGTTCTGGTAAGCACAGTCCAATTAGCCAACGAGGCCATGATGGCTGGACCTGCTGGATGTGGGATAAAGGGGATAACAAACACAGGGTCCAATCACACAGTCCCAAGTATTATGATAGCCAGTGTCGGGGACTAGCTAACTAAAATTAGCCACACTGCTAAAACCATTCCATTTTTTAAAGTTATTGATATAGCATGGCAAAACTGTTTTTACAGTTTGCAAAGTTACCTATTTTCAGTGATCAGGTGTTACTGATCAGTGCTGCGAGTTGGAGTCAGAAGATGGACGATGCCTTGGTAAGGATGGAAGCAAGAATCTGTGTCCATGTTTATCAAAATGTATGACTGTGAAAGGTGAAAACACTCCCTGCCTCCAAAATGTTAACAGAGCACCAATAAAACCCAGGTCTTAGTTCTGTCCTTAGTCTAGCACTACCACCTTTGGTTTTCCTGAGTGAAACCGTTAATCCCAGTGTTGCTTCAGAGAGACTGTCCCTGAGATCTGGGAATATAGGTTGCTCTGAATGAGGGCTAAATGCTAAATGCACTAAATGTAAATTATGCAAATGGTCTTCCTGGAGCGACTTGGGGTTATGGGTCTTGCACGAGATCAGGAGTTTGAGTCTGGCTATACTCATCTCTTGGCAGGTAACTAGGTGTCATCCCCTGGGTAGTGATCTAGACCAACTGAGATTTGCTGATTGCTTCTGGACAGATAATGGTCAATTAGGTAATGGATATAAAAAGTGATTTCTTATCTCACACTCATGAACTCTTGGCCTGTAACCAGCTATCCTCCCCTAGCAGTGGTCTGGACCAGCTGAGATTTGTTGATTGCTTCTGGAAAGGTGATGGTCAATCAGGTAATGGGTTCAAATCACAGCTGGAGATGGTGTGGCCATGCTGGTTTGGCAGCAAACCCAACTTGAAGTGGTTTCAAAATATATCTGAAGATCTGAAGATGGCCACAAATAAAACAGCTGCAACTGGTGACAATCTGAAACTAGATTTCTGGGTCACTGTTTTTTTTTTCCTCTTCCGGCTGACAGGATTGCATTGGCCTTATAATACTGGACAGTTCTAAAGGTCAACATCTCCCTATCCCGCTGGCACTAAGCTCTCTGTAGTTCCATTTACTGTTGGACTCCAGGGGGACGTTAGGAATCCAGCACGTGTGTGGTGTGCTGGCTCTCACACTAACAGTGTAGCAACACCAAAACCCCCAAAGGGGAATACAGCTGTCCAATTAAATCTTCAGGGTCAGCTGCTTTCTGTATTCCTTCACAATAACTGGTGGCAGGGGGGTTATATGTGAGTGACCTAGAACGGACTTTTTAAAGGCCAGAGAGGGCAGAATTGAAACGGGTGCCATTAACCCTGCTGAGAGCACGCCGGGGAAGGCCACTTCAGAATATCCGCTTCCCTGCTCTGTCCCGTTGCCATCATCATCATCATCATTCTGTGCCAGGCTGGGTGTCCCGTTGATTATGCCGTGCTGCTGTGCTGGTGCTATCGTGCTGGATGCTCAGGGCTCATTTAGGAGTAGCTGGAGGGAGCAGGGCTGCCTCAAGCTGGCAGGGACTAGTCACCCACATCAAACCTGTGCTCTTGATGCTGCTCGTTAATGAGGGCAAGGTGGGCCAGACATCGGTCATGGGCACGCTCCCGTGCACTCTCTCAGCTATAGCAGGCATCATGATGACTCACTGCTCGCTGTTTTCCATTAGCCCCTGCTGGACTGGCACCAAGGTAGCAAGGGAATAAGGGGATATAAACAGCACCTCCTCTCTCTCTATCTCTCACTGTCTTTCTGATTTGCTCTCTCACACACACACCCCCTTTACCTGTGGCGAGCTCCCAAATCACTTACTGGAAGGTTCTCTCTGGGCCTCTCTAACCTTTTACAGCACAATTTACTGTCGATGAAAATGTTTCTGCACTTGACAAAACTCCATAAATAAGCTTGTAAATCGAGAGGCAGCACAGTAAGTGCCATGTTGTGAGCTGGTTGATCATACATCTTGCAAATGAGACTATTCCTTCGAGGACCTTTTTAAAAAAATCTCACATCGAAGAACCCTGATCAAATTAAAAAGAGCCGTGTTCCGACATGAGAGCAGAAAAGATAAAATAACCCTCTGAAAGTAAGAATGTATTATTCACGTTTGCACTGTATGACAGTTCAAAAGGGATTTAAGAGGACAGCCTACTCTACTTTTACACATCTCAAAGTAGTTCAACATTCTACATTAGCCAGTGACCCTAAAATAATGTATTTCATTGGCAGTACAAATACCACCTGCAGTTCAGACTAGGGGATCCATGTGAAGCTAAGCAGATTTGGCCAATAACTTGGATGGGATGCATTGTTGGTGGCATAACGGTAGGGTGTTCGCCCTGTGATCAGAAGGCCGCAAGTTCAAATCCAGGAACTGTAAAGTTAACACTGAGGTACTCATGAGATCCCTGGGCACTGCCCTTGTTAGCTCCTTCATGGATGGGTCAAATGCCAAGGTCACATTTCATTGTGGTGCACTGTGTGTGCTGTGCTGTGTTCATTAATAAAGCTGGTTACTGATATTAGATCTTGTGGTTTGTGTGGATCCCCATGTCCCAGTGCAGTGACAGGGACACTGTGCTGTAAAAATGGTGGCACTCTTTGGATGTGATGTAAAAAAAAAAAAAAAAAAAGTTTCTGGTTTGCTGAGCTCTCTCATCATCTTTCGGTGTCTTTTGCAAGGAGTTGGGGTGGAACCCAATGTCCTCCTACAATCATCTACCATGACCCCCTGGCTCTTAATCATCCCCTGTCTCTAACTGGTGAATTTTCTCCTGCCCCCTTCACCATGTTAGTTAACATGTGGTGTGTGTGTGTGTGTGTGTGTACTGATGCAGAATGGCTGCTGTAGCATCATCTAGATTCAGCTGCACATTGGTGTTGGTTGAAGTGTCTAGAAAAGTGAAGATAAGATCCATTGATACTGCAACTTTTCTCAAACAGCTCAAGGAGACGCACTTCATCATATCAGACAATAACAAAGAAGTCCCTGAAAGAAGAGTCTGAAATGTTGAAGGACCACTTCAGTAATCTCTACATGTGATAGATAGTAGCAGGGGCCATGACTAAGTGGCAGTTTGGCACCTATATGCCCTGTTGCCTTCAAAAACAAAAACAGTCAATACCTCATGAGTGGCACTCATTCCTCTGGCCCTCGACTAATGTGTATTTCAGCTGCTAGGGTAAAGGCCTAAGCCAGTGAGTCCCAAGCTCACCCAGCACCCAGGCAAATGAACGGACATCAGCACTGTCTGACACGATTTCCAGTGTGTCATCTGGATAGAGGCTTGGGGGTTAAAGCTTGTGGGAAATGTCAACAGAGAATACTAAGGCTAATACTGATCATCCAGAAGCCACCAGCGAATCGGCACTAAACTGCCGACAACCCCTTTCCGTGTCAGGACAGGTAGAACTTGACATTGCTGTTAGCTGAATTTCATTTTGTAAACTTTGTGATCCATAATTTGCAAAATGACTCCCTCCCAGCCACGTTTTCTGTTAACGTTGTTCAATACTAACTGACTGATATTGATGGCAGACTAATAAAAGTTCCTCAGGGATTAAGCCTTCCTGAAGGAGTCGGGGGGAAAAAGAGACCCCTGTGACATTATCTCACCACACACATGCGCTAGCAGGGCTGCTGGCAGCATGTCATGCTAAAGCTTCAAAGCACTACACCCCATGCTAAAAGTGTTCCCATGAATAATGAAATCAAATTTAGCACAGGTCGGGATCCATGTCCAAAAGCAGATCTATCAAATTCCGGCAATGTTGAGAGCAGCTCGGGCTGGGGGTGAGTGGGAGGGGTCCCTGCTTAGAGGAACAGCTGGGTTCCCACTCACATCTGCAGATAACACGAATCTGGTCGTGACCGAGGGAGTTGCTGATGCTGCAGCGTCCTCAAAGCCTTTTTCCGTCTCCGCGAAAAATTAATGGTCAGCCCGGATGGCTTTAGTCATAATCTAACATTACGAAGTCATTCTTCAGCGCTTTCGACATTCTGATATTGCATCATTTCCCACCGCTTGGTACCCACCTGGCACAAAGTTAACTGCAAACACTGTTTAGATGGATTAAGCGGAGCATAATCGTGCTGGAACCAAACTCGGTAGGACTGTAGATCTCTATCATCAGGGTTGGCAGCCATTCGTATAAACCCTGTCCAAGTTGAAGACAAATGTCTAAAATTGTTAAGCGAGTCAGTGCCAACATTGCTTGATAACTTTCTATCCTCTGGTGACTTTTCATTTTGAAACTGCAAAGAACGGCGAAGGGGGGGAAGAAAAGATCTTCAATATCCCTAAATGAGGTTTTTGATGACAGTCATGTTCACTTTCTGTGAAAAAAGTCAATAAGAATTGTCGGCCTGTCAGGCCCTTTTTGTTCAAGTCGGGCTCATCAAAATGATTTAAACCACATCAGCAGCCATAAACTGATAATCATGTTATAAATCGCAATGTGAAAATTCCTGTCCACTGCAGTTTCACTGGTTTGCTGGCTGTTGAAATGTTTGTCTCCCCCCACATCTGGCTCTGAAAGATTGTTTGCCAACTCAGCCTCTGATATCTAGATGCTTTCTATTGCTTACTATCCTCCCATCTTCCCACCATTTCCCTCGATCTGTCTCGTTTCCTCTTTCTCTATCTCAGACAATTATGGAAGGCCTGTCTGAAGGCGCCTGTTGGACATAGTTAGCCTGAATGACAGGTAATGACACCCACTGAGAGATTGGCTTTTCCCAGAGTGCACCATCGTCCGTCCACACTAGGATGGCTGCATCATCACCCTGCCAGGAGAAGACGTCTCTCTCTCTCTCTCTCTCTTATTTACTGCCCTTCACCCCCTTTCCCACACCGTATTGAGCGTCCGTCCCATGGGCACCACAGGAATGGAAGACTGTGCTCTGATTAATACAAAAAAAAAAAATACAGTTGACCAGTCTCAGCGCTGTTTGACAACGTCAGAATCAATCATGTCGAGGCGTCTGTGACATGATGAAAAGTAAGACCACAGACTGAGAGACAGATTCCGCAATCACTGAAAGAAGGCCAGTCCATAAATCGCACCAGCACCGGTGAGCAAAGCAACAGAGGAGAATTACGACTGTAGAAGGCAGTGAGTTTCAGCCATACAGTGTCTCTGAGATAATTCAGTGGTACGATTAATGCAGGAAGGTATAACACATGCTTGGTTATGCATCAGTATATAACTTTAAATGCACAAATGACGGTTCGACGTATTTTGATCTTACGATAACTATAGTGATACGACAAAATTCTAAGAAAAAAAAAAAAAAAATCCACAGATGCCAAACGTATCTGCTCATGTGGTATGACACGTTGGAAACTATAACGGTTATGGAGTTTGCCCTGTGATCAGGATGTTGCCAGTTCGAATCCCGGACCGGTAAAGGTACCACTGAGGTACTCAGTCAGATACCCTCCCCAAGCACTAAGCTCTGGGTGCTGCCCATGTCAGCTGCCCACTGCTCCTTCACAGATGGCTCAAATACAGAGGTCACATTTCGTTGTGGTGCACTGTGCTGTGGCGTGGTCTGGTGTGTTCACAATGGCAAAATCACTCACTTTAATTCACTTTAAGTGTGGAATCTCAAATATGACGTGAGATTAGAAAAGCCCAGAGTTGTTATCTTCAAACTGCTGAGCCACGAAGACGGGAGAGTATCCCGGGAGAAATGAGAGGAGTGGAATCCCCAAGGACTACGCTGTACGCTACAAACTTCAGATCTTGCAGAATTTCTCCAGAGACATGCTGTACTGACACAGCTTGGGCCTGTTCAGACATTTCTGCTCTGCTTTTAGAGGACACAGTCTCCATTTCAACAAACAAATATCATTTCAATGAGGAATTGTGAATGAAACGCTATAAATATCATCTACACTACGTCTCGGACTAACAACTACTATCAATAAATGTTATCAATACAGCAGTTATCAATAAAGTTATCAATAGGGAGCTGACTAAACCAGTCATTTCCTTCAAAACGATCACACTGCCCTCTTCATTCATGTTGATTTCATTTTCAATGATCATACACAACAACTTCATAATTATATCATGTCTAACTATGTATTATTTACTATGTTGCCTCAACTTAATTATGCTGTTTATCATTAATTCATTCAGTTGTTTTCTGTGGTGCTCATGGTGATCTGTGTATAAAGGAACATGCTTAAAACAACAGCACAAATTAAATAAATAGAATGTGTACATGTCTCAACAATCCCAACGGCGAAGGACGCTCAATACACACACACACACACACACACACACACACAGTCTCTGTATTACTATCTTTGTGAGGTCTTTCCATAGACTCCCATAATGACTAAAGTACATAATTTTACACCTACACCTAATCCTAACCCTAACCTTAACCTCAGTAACTAAAAGCACATCTTTTACCTCTTTTAGTTTCTCAAACAAAACAAGCACATTTTCTATAAAGTCATTTTTCCTCATGGGGACCTCTCAACTGTCCCCACAAAACCCAAAAAAACAGATAAATGCGATGGTGATTTTAGAGGACAAAAAGGTCCCCACAATGCGATAAATACATGGACACACACACACACACAGATGCAGTCAGTAAGTGTAGAGTAAGTCCAGATTCCAGTCTAAACACTGATTTAAAAAATCTCCTTCTCTCCGTCTTTCTCTTTCAGCGTGTCTCTCACTCATTCTCTTTTCTCTCCTTTTCCTGTTCTCTCTTTTCTTACTTTCTCTTTCTCCCTCTTTCCTTTTTCACTCTATTTCTCTTCCACTGTCCGTCACTCACTTGATGTCTCTGCTCTCTACTTCTCTCTCTCTCCTTTTCTTGTTCTCTCCTTTTTGTTCTCTCTTTCCCTCTCTTTCCCCTTACTCTCTTTCTCTCATTCACTGTCGCTGCACTCTCTTTTTCTCTCTCCTCTCTTCTTCTCTCACTCTTGCTTGTTCTTTTTCTCCCACCTTCCTTATCTTGCACTTCACATGTCTCTCCTTTTCTCACTGCTCTCGGTCTCCTTCTCTGTCTCCCTTGTTCTTTCTTTCTCTCTATCTCACTCTCTCACACTTCTCTCTCTTTCACTCTTTCTCTCCTTTTCTTGTTCTCTGTCTCTCAGTCTTTCCTTCTCTTTCTCCTGTCTCCTGTCTTTCTCTTTCTCTGTCTCTTTTGTTCTTTTTCCCTTTTTATCTCACTCTCTCCCACTTCTCTCTTCCTCTTTTTTCTCTCCTTTTTGTTCTCTCTCTCTTTCCTCTTCTTCTCCTTCTCTCTCTTACTCTCTCTCTCTCTGCCCTTTATTTTTCTCCCATTCTTCCACATTCTTTTTCATTTCATTTGCTATATTAAGTTAAATTAAAAAAATAACAATGTAGATGTTAAAACAGATCTCAGGTCAGATCAACTAGCACACACGACAGAAAGCCACACTGTGAGAAAAATCTCCCAGAGCTTTAACATCAACACTAGACCCCACCATGACCACGTTGTCACTCAGCGTACCACAGGCAGGGGTTCACCGACCTCTCCTCTCAACAAGTCATTATTTCTCATCCCGGGGAAATACAAGTCTCATCTGTTATTTTTCCTCCTTCGACATGAGCTCAGAATCGTCTTCAAGTGCTAGAATGGGCGCTCTCTCGGCATAACACACGTGACGACATGCGAGATTCGCAGCGCTCTGCAAAACTAACAGAGTGGTAGCTACTGACACTTTTCATTGCCACACTCCACAGAGAAATCGTAGTCAAGCCAATGCGGGAAGGGGAGCGGCAACATCTATCATGTTGGAGAAGCAAACTTGGCTAAACTGAGTCGAGCGGTGCGGCCCGCGAGCATCAAGGTCATCTCTTCCCCAGTCTGTTTGTCTGTGTGTCTGTCAGGACTGCTTGATTCTTCTCAAACAAACACAGCAAGCTGACCTGTCTTGTTTAATGCATTACAGATAGAGAGAACACAAGAACGCTAAGCTTTAAAAAATAGAGAAAGTGTTGCATTGTGAAAGGTGTGAAAGGTTGTGATGGTTGCTGATGTGTAAAATTTTTAACCAAGATTTTTCATCCCCTGTTACACACCATGACGAAGTTATGGTTAAGTTAGTAGCATAATGGTTAGGGCGTTCGCCCTGTGATCGGAAGATTGTCGGTTGAAATCCCAGGATCGGTAAAGCTACCACTGAGGTAATCATGAGCACGAGCAAGGTCTCATCCCCAAGCATTGTTCCCCAGATGCTGCCAAAAAAGCTGCCCACTGCTCCTTCACGGATGGATCAGTTAGACATGTTGTCAATTAAAGTTAACTTCTCAACACTGATCCACACTTGCAGTCCAGCAACTATATCAGATGTGAAAAACAAGGGTTGGAAAGCGTTTGACTGTTATCTCCGAGCTGCTGAGCCTGAAAGAAAAACAAGTTACTCTGGGAGAAGTGACAGAGGTGGAGTCCCCTGTGGAGCAAACTATGGACATGCTCCAAGTTCAATCAGAGTTCCTCTGAGGGAATCGACAAAAACAGGGTCTCTCTGTTCGACCAGTCTCCCGTCTGTAATTTTTAAGGCTTTCCCTCACCATGCTGAAGTGGACGGAAAGAATAAAAGACTATGAATGAGAGCGTTATTTGATGTCAGGTTATTTGATGTCTTTGCGTTCCGTTCCCTCGTTGTGTTGTTTAACGCTCCACTGGCAGGCCCGGCGGAGATTTCCTCTCTCTTTAAAAATCTTTCTCAACAAATTCTTTAGCTGCGGGCTTGTGATACAGAGAGAACTGACAGACTAATTTAATATTTTTGTATTTGTACTCCAGGGGACAGATGTCTTGGGTTTTATCACCAAGAGCACAGTGGGGATGTGTGTTTCTCATCAGCTACTCAGCATTTGGGGATAAGTGGAGGTTTGCACTTTCCCCAGCTGTTAACTTCACGCTGCCTGCTGTGTGACGCTTGTTCTTGCAACTGAAAGAGATAAGGCACGTCTTTGTGTGTGGTTCATGGATTGTGAGAACCTGAGTCTGTCCTAAACGATGGGGAATCCTGAGCTCTTTGTGGATTTGTGAGGAGGCTTGTGTATGATGCACCCCTGTCTCTCACTCCAGTCTCCTTTAGTTCCTTGGGCTAAACCCGGTGTTGAGGAAGCCACTTTTAAATAGTCACTAAAAGTTACTTATGATTAAAAGTATCTAAGCTACCGCCTAGCTAGCTAACTAAGCTACAGCAACTGACATCTGAATCAGGCGTTTTTCTGGCGTTCGTGGCGCCAAGTGAGCGCCGACTGAATGCTGACCGTTTTTTCTGCTCATTGGAGCAAATCAAAGCGTCCACACGCGCATTCAGCACAGGCGCTCGGCCGGCTGCGCGGTTGGGTGGCGTCAAATAAACGCTGCATGCAACGTCTTCTTGGTGTCAAAATCCCAACCAACGCAAGGAAAACGACGCTATTGCGAACGCAAGTGAAACGCTAGTGAAACGCCAATTGAACGCAGCTACAAAACGCAGCAAAAACGCGTATGGCGTTCAGAGAGCGTTCATTTCGAATGTCCGTGTGGACGAGGCCTTACCTGTCACTTTTGGATTATGATAGGTCTATATGAGTTTGTGTTATATGGTGTTAAAACGTGATGTTAAAACGTACTGTTACCTCTGAAAAGAAATAAGCGGAGAAATCACACCAATTAGAGTCAGTGCTACGCAACACTGGTGTCGTAGTACTGGAGACCGGTCTCGAGACCAGTTTTTAAAGTCTCAGTCTTGTCTCGGACTTGGACAAAGAGGACTCAGGATTTTATTTGGAGACCAGCCAAGACCACAACTCTGAGAATATTACTATCGAACCTCTTTGAGACCGATGCAGGCATTTTGTGTTGTTTATTAATGAGTGTTTTAATAACTCAGAATCCCTTTAACTTACAGAAACCACACACATTCCGTCTGAATTATATTCATTTCTCTGTATGTAAAATTATTTCTGTGTACAAAAACTGAAGTAATTGCATACAAAGTTATTGTTACATTATTATTGGTCTGGTCTCGGTCTTGGTCTGGTGATCTCGCCCATTTGTGACTGTTCACAGACTTTTTCTAGCTCAGTCAGTCACAGTTTTTGTATATAGCAAGGATGGCAGAACGACAGCGATGTTGTGCTTTATGCAAGAACAGAACTTCAACAATGCACATGTTGCCCAAGAAAACAGCGTGGAGCAACAAATGGCTTCAGTTTATTTTTGAAGCAAAACCTGAACATTAGTCAGTTATTAGTTCTCTGTTCATCGCAATTTGAAGAGTGGGACTTAGTGGGTCAGCTATGGTGAAGTCAGCACGGAAATGCTATGTTAAACGGTTTCATGTCCATTTGGACAACGCTAGCATGAGGTAGCACTCGCTAGGCTAGCTAAGTTGATGCCATGAAGCTAAATGTAGATTATGATAGCTATTATGATAACACTGAGCTGTCCTGGGGTGTGTTGCCATGGTGAACAAAACTAACACTATAGCTTAAATAGCAAATGGAAATTCAACTGCAGAATATATATTTATCTATTTATTTCCTATTGCTGCTGTAAATGTAAACTGCATCAAAACGCTGAGCTAACTGTTAATTAGTTTAAACTTTTCCCCCAGTTCCGTATGTCCAGCTCAACTTGTTACTGACAAGCGTGTGCATGTACCGTTTGATTTTATGTGAACTGATACCTGGTAGTACCTACATGATTCAGTAGATACCTTTAAAAGTACCGAACATGGTACTCAACATTTGTGGCGTGACACCATTTTAATAAAGAGCTAGCTACACAAGATACTATTAGCTTTAATCCAGTAATGTTTAACCTTTCATCATGTAATATTTGTGCTCTATTAAATCAAATGAATTAAAAATGTGAAACATGATGTTAAAAGATATATGAATAAATGATCTTTTCTAACAATGTAAACGCAAATCACGAGGTTTAAATGATAGTTTCGATTTTTGGCTTGCGTAAGGCACATTCAACTCCATCTCGCATGATATCAAGATGCCAACCGTTTGTAGACACAAAAGTACTCGGTGGTCATAATGTTATGGCTGATCAGTACCGCAGATGTAATGTCTGTTGTAAAAAGCACTATACAAATAAAAATGATATTAAATGACCGGGGCAGTTGGTAGTATACCGGTTAGGGAGCTTGGGGGTTCCCGGATTGAGTCCCGGGATTTTTTGACTGTGTAAGAACATGTTTCTATTTGAGAATTAATCCTTACTTTTATAGAAAAGTATGTTTTTTTGTTCTGTTTTTAAAAAAACTAAAAGATTTGCTTTGGTTAATGAGGTTAAGGTCAGGGTTAGGGTTAAGAGTAGCTGTGGTCATTATTTACATCCAGTCATTATCAGAGTCAAAAGAAATACCTCTCAAAGACAGAAAGACGTGTGTTTATTTTCCTTTTTAAGTTTGTTAAGCTTTTTAGTTAAATATAACGTATTAATTTAGTCTCTAACATCACCTTTAAAAAGACTGTACTCATGAAGGCTCATTAATGTCTGATGTAAGTATTCTAGAACATGAAGCACATCAAGTACATAACTTTGTGTATATAAAATTCCACCCCAAGCTGGTAGTAGTTTATTCAATAATATATGGCACCCATTAAAATTCTGGCTGCCGTATTGATCCGGAGGTCGGAAATGTTCTATGTATTGATATTTGAGGCTCTGGAAATATAAAATGTAAAACGGAAGACATGAAAGACTAAAACTTGTTTCCCTGACAGTCACATTGATTATTAGCTTGTTTTGCCAAACCTAGTTTGCTCAGACGTCATGTGGGTAATTTTTCCCATACTCAGATCAGATCACAGCCGATTTGGCTGCTTACTTTTCTACCCTGCAGTTCCCCGAGTGAGGAGGTGGAGGTTTGATATTTACCTTTTACAAAGTTAGAAGTTTAGAACTTGGCAAAGCTCAAGAAGTTCTCATAAATTCCCAGCTCAAATAGTCTGGGGAGATCAGCAGCGCTGATTAAATGTTACATTTGTATAACATTTGTATCATATTCAGATCTGTATTAAGCTCCTGTTCCAATAATAATATGAAATAAGGCATTTCACACACACACACACACACTCACACACACACACACACACACACACACACTCACACACACACACACACACTTCTCCCTTATTCTCATTCTGCAAGATTATACCATTTCTTTAAATATTTTACATTTCATGCTTTGATTTTTCACGCCTGAAGATTTTTGATGACTTGCACTGCATTTCTTTTTAAAAATCTTTTCCCTTTTTTCCAGGATGTTTTGAACATTCCATCTGGGCATTCTTCTAAATTACTGTTGTAAATATATTTATGTTTTCTAGAATTATTGTTTTTATTATAGTGTTTTTGCCATCAAACAGATATTATACACTGGCCAAATACCTGTAAATGTACTCTTCCTAGATGGGCAGATGAACAGATGGATGGATGCATAGACAGACAGACAGTATTTACATAGATAGATAGAAAGATAGACATACATGTAGATAGATAGATAGATAGATAGATAGATAGATAGATAGATAGATAGACAGACAGACAGACAGACAGACAGAAAGATAGTTAGACAGACGGACAGACAGACAGACACAGACAGACAGAAAGACAGAAAGACAGATAGACAGACAGATAGATAGATAGATAGATAGATAGATAGATAGATAGATAGATAGATAGATAGATAGATAGACAAAGAGATAGACAGACAGACAGATAGACAGGCAGAGAGATAGAGATAGATAGACACACACACAGAGACAGACAGACAGACAGAGATATAGAGATAGACAGACAACAGACAGAAAGGTAGACAGACAGATAGATAAACAGACAGAAAGGTAGACAGATAGATAGATAGATAGATAGATAGATAGATAGATAGATAGATAGATAGATAGATAGATTGATAGACTGAGAGACAGGTATACATTTACTTTAACATACTATAGTTAAAATTCCTTTGAGCCAATGAAGAAACTCTTGAGCTGCTAAACTGCACCAGTGACACGAGCACTACTTAAAGGAGCGAATAAACCTGAATATCCGCTTCCTTATGTCCAGCTGAACTGCACACTGCTCGTGAATTAATCACACTCGCTTCAAAGAATGTTTTCCTGATGAGGCAGAAGGAAGCCCTGAGTCAAGGGCATTCTTCCTCGAAATGATGCTCAGCTTTACTAGAGTTTTCTCTTGCGCCTTTGGTTCAGCTGTTACTGCTGCAACGATGGCAATCCAGTCCGGGAAGGCCTCAGCTGGAGTTTTATCATGTTCTGAGCAACTCCATTCCAATCATAAGCTAATAACACCGTGAAGAAGGTGTCTATGAATATAAACTCTTCAGCTGTGCATTGTATCAGGACCAACAAAGCTTATTCTTGAACATACACATCAGTTTTGCTAAAGCTGGGCATACACTCAAACTGTACAACTAAATCGCACACGTTGAAAAGCCGAAGCTCCTGGTTTAAGCGCAAACACTATATGGGCCGATGCTCGGATGTGACCTGACTGCTCACACTTCATGACGTTGGACTCCCGTACCTGGAACTGTAACGTTGAAGTCAAAGAAGAACAACAAGCTGGAACTGGAGAGACACTCACCAAAGAGAAACACGCAATGAGGGCGAACTCACTGAGGTTCAGGTGAGTCGGCTGGTGGCTCTGCTTCAAGAGTGCGATACCCTCACAAGGGGCAACCAGAATTTCAAACAGATCTGATTTTTATCCGAGCATATGATTGCTGATCGGGAGCTGGTCATAAGGGGTTAATCAGTGCTCGTTTCCCCAAGTGTCCTACACAATACACAATTAAGCACAAATGAAAAAACTGACTGAAAATGGGCTGAAAATAGCAGTGTAAGCCCAGCTTAAGTCATCACACTGATAAAACTGTAAACCTTCAAAGCTAACACTTCCTACAATTAAACAGCACTTTCCAAAAGCCCAATTGTAGTCCTTGGTCCCTGTTGCAGGTTAGGTATTTTCATTTCATTTCATTCATTATCCAGACAGCTTAATCCCAACCGGGGTCGTGGGGATCACTTTGCTTATTAGCTGCCTGGCCAGGCTCACTGCTACCACAATATCTCCACCAAGGAAGCACCGATTTGTTTCGTTTCAGTTCAGAAAATAAAATGAAAATATTTTTCATGAGTGTTACAGTTCCTGTTTTGTAATATTAAAGCAACAAAAGTTTTTAAGAAACTACGGAAAGTTTAGACAGGAATTGTAAAAGTTTAGGATCTAGTTCCTGAAGGGTGGTATTTTTTAAAACCACACACAAACCAGTTTATAAATCTGCCTCTTGACCCATCAGTGCTCTACTGTTGATCACAGAATTCTAACCCTCGGGGTGATCCATTCATAAATCTCCCATTTGGAATCTATTCGCAACAGGACATAAATTTCATCGCTGGCAACATCTCTGAGCTACTTATTTCTCACCTTGTTGGGTTTAACTAAAATGTGAATTGGAATAACTCTGTTCTTAATGCTGCACCAGCAACTTTACTCCCCGACTTCACTGTCAGTTCCACAAAGGACTGGTTCACATATCGTGGTCTGAAAATGAGGTAATTTTTTCCCCTCACTGAAATGAGGAAGGCAGGGTACTGTGACACTCTTACAGTGACTGAATCCCGATTAGGGACCTGGTAGGGCCTTTTACTCATTTTTGCATGGCTGAATATCAATTATGATGAAAGTTCACCCATGCATTAACTTCTCCTTCTCTATGATCTCTTTTACTCCTCTGTCTAGCTGCTGAAATGGGTTTTAGACTTTATTGTTGAGATCTGATGTTACAGAATTAGACATTTCCTCCAGTTAAATAATTTTTGGGGTTTTCTGGAAAATTTAATCCTAACTTTTAATCCTTTATTTATTGATTATTTTGCCAATTAATGTTTACTCTCCCCAGGTACCAAGTAGGTGATCTGTCCTTGACTGGACGTGAATGGCCTCCAAGTTAGACATGGCGCTGTTCCAAAATGTAGTACCGATATTACACTCATACCAGCAAAAATGCTGTATCAGGTTTTGGAAAATTCAAAGTACCTCAACTAATCTGCTCTAATCTTTCAACTCTCTCGTTTTTGCTGTCCTCCCGCTTAAATATTTCCCCACCGTTATCCCGTGTTGTATTCCATATTAGCCCAGACTGTGCTCACTGTCCTGTCACTGTCTTCATCTCTTCCAATAAAACGTATATTGTAAAGGCACAACAAGGAAAATTTTTACAAGTTTTACTTGCTCGACTTTAGAGTGATCTTTTTTAACATTGTGTTGTACAGTCGATGTGTTGGGGCTCTGTAGTAGTGAGCGGTGCTTCAGAACTTAGCCGACATGCCTACAGAATCCTAATGTACAAAGCACCGCCCTTATTTTCTAAATTTTCCAAATTGACGAGGTGATTAGTGACCACTTTTTCCAATGTTCGCTAATATATCACCAGTTTAACAACATTTCAACTAGAAATACTGTAGGAAATAATGGCACCACATAATATTTGGTTCTGGAATCAAAATATCTTTGTTTTCACTCATCAACAGCTCTGAGCAGCAGCTCATGTGATGGTTTATGCTCTCAGATTACCGACAGACATCAAAGCCAGATGCTCGTGGCGTCTGTGTGTAAGATGTGTTTCTCACATATACAGAATAATGCGACTAACAGTAACATTTTTAACACCTTAATTTGTTTTAACGTCTTTCCCTCGTAAACATAAAAAATCAGGCAGAAAGTAAAAGTGCTAATTGTTCTAAAACAATAAAGCCCATAATGCATAAGCAAATAAGAAGTGGCCATCTGTGCTGTTGCATCATGTTTGTTTCTACATTGACTTTCACTGGAATTTCAGAGAAAAATATCAAAATATATTTAATATTTACATTTCATACATTTCTTTTGGTCTTTTATAAATGCTGCAACATTTGGAAATCTTTAAATATCTGGCTTGTAAGTGGTTATTGATAAAAGAGTCCGGCCTTGTGCACTCGTCTCACCGGAAGTGTGAAATCTTCCATTCATTTTTTCTAGAATTCTTTTTTTGTGATGGTGAGTAATGCTGCAAGGCACAAATATCTATTTAATCCTTGTTATATTTGCAATGTTTAACTGCACACAGTCTACAGAAGGTCAACAATGCTACTGTAACACAAATAAAAATGGGCAAGTGTCACATTTTGAAATATTTCAGCATGGCTACTTTGAGTTTAATAAGCCTGCATGTAGGTCTCTTGGGAAGAACTGGAGGAAAACATAATAAACTCACAAGCCCGGTCTCAACCTGTGGTATGAATTTGTCAAACATGTTGTGTAATTCAGCCTGGTGACCTGCTGTATTCTGCAGTGTGGTCTTTACATGTCTTATTTATCCACACCATCAGGCCACAATGGGATGTGTTTGTTCATCAAACCAGAATCTCAGAATTATATCCTAATCTGTCCTTTGGATCAGAGCAGTTTGTGGCATTGCGTTAGGGTGTTCGCCCCGTGAAGATGGTCGCAGGTTTGAATCCCAGACCGTTATAGTTACCACAGAGAAAGGTACCGTCCCCAAGCAGTGCTGTCCGGGGGCTGCCCTTGTTAGCTGGCCACTGCTCCTTCACAGATGGGTCATTAAATTCATCATTAAACGTGTTTTTATTTATCAAATATTTTGACTAAATGGGCTGTAACTGACAAACTCAATATTTGTACAGGTGCCAGGTGCCTAGTAGGTGATTCATTGCTAATTTCTTGTGAAGTAGCAAGTTAGATCCCTAAGGGTTAGGGTAAGGATTAGGTAACTTTAACCCTCGGTACCGTTCCAAGCTGACACTGATATTGAGTGAGTGATTATTCGTCATTGTGAACACACCACAGCACAGCACACAGTGCACCACAACCAAATGTTACCTCTGCAGCGGACAGCATTTTCGGCAGTGCTTTTTTCGGACGGTACCTTGCTCGTGAGTACCTTGGTGGAACTTTTACCTGCCCGGGACTTGACCCGGTGACCCTGTGATCACAGGGCCAACTCCTCAACCGTAACGCTATCAGCTGTCCCTATTAGAGTTATACCAGCAAAAAAGTACTGTTGTTTTGACTAGATTCCTTAATAAAGATCAGATGTGAACAGTAGCACAGCACTGTGACAGTGACTGAATCCTGATTAAGGACTTGGTGGGGCACTTTACTCATTTTTGCACGGTTGATCAATCAATTATGATGGAAGTTCACCCATGCATTAACTTCTCCTTCTCTGTGATCTCTTTTACTCTTCTGTCAAGCTGCTGAAATGGGTTTTAGACTTTATTTTGCAGAACTAGACATTCCCTCCATTGAAAGAGTTTTTTGGAAGTTCTGTAGAAATGGAACCTTCAAAAAGTTTTGAATTGGTTTTTAATTATTCATTATTTTACTCTATATGGGCTGTAACTGTTTGTTTTGGGGTTTTTTTTTTTTACTAACCACAGGTAGCAAGTAGGCGATTTTACTAAGTTAGAAATAGTACTGTTCCAAAGATTACTGATTTTAGAATAGTACTAGCAAAACCGCTGTAAGCACTACCGTGGTTAAATTCCTTAAGAAAGCTCCAAATCTGCACAGAGACAAAGTCTAGAAGCAATAGCATGAGATTAAATAAATCTGTATACTGTATGGACCAAAACAAGTCTGTTCAGATGATGCAATCCAGCCAATTAGGAGAGACCTTATAATAACAGTTTTACCAACAGCCCACAAGAAAAGACAGCAGAACCCCAGCAGGCATCAGAACACTTGTTCCTACTCACTCCCACACCTATCTGACTCTTTAATCAGCAGCAGGGGAGGGGAGGAGAGCTACTGATGTAGATGTAGCAGCTCCAAATACAACCACAATCCTTTACAATAATCCTCATTTTCAGAGCCTTTCCTGCACCAACTCTGACAGGACTCTGAAAAACGTCTGCTGAAAGCCATTAACCCTCAGGCTTGTGAAGATGAAAAATATATAATAAAATTAAAGTCTCAGGTTGAGATCTCGCTCACTTCATTCTCGCTGTAATTTTTATGCTGCCAGCTATAAGCCTGTCGTTAGAAAGGCAGGATTTTACACTGCAATGGTGTTGTTCGACTGCAAATTCGAGTGGATTATAATCACTTTTCACTAACATATGGGGCAATTAGGTTAATTATGTTTTTAAGTTAATTATTTAAAAGATAATTAGTGCAGAACATAATACTTGTAGCATATGTCATGCATAATAACAATTTCAGGTCAGCAATCTACAGACACAGCCAGGGTTCTGCTTATGGCATCTGTCTTTGGACAGTAATTAAGAAAGGCTGATTTGGAATTCAGTTTATTCATATTTTCCATTGTCAGGACAAAACCTGTTTTATTATTTTGCTCCCAATTTCACACACCATTAATGTATTGAATCCTTCTGTTTATACTCATACTTTAGTGTTCGGTGATGAAAAGAGTTAAGTATGACAGACTTAATTCTAGAGTTGGGGTCAGGACCACCCTTACAAGACCGAGACAAGACCAAGATCTCGAAGGGCCAAAACCAAGACGTGATGGAGACCAGGGCGGGTATTATTTATTGTACAAAATAAGCTGCTTTTGGCCTTTCAGGGAGAGAACTACATTTCCCACAATCCTCCAGTGTGGGATGCGAGTTGAGTCACAATAACGCGATGAACGTGGGCCCGGAATAAACACTAAAAAATATCAATAAATGACTGTATTGTGAGTAGAACGCAGGTTGTTTTTCAGGAGTTTTGTCTGTAATAAAGGGGAAGATTTGACTGAACTGGAGCGTTCCACATGAGAGCCGCGAGCACACAGCTGATCTGCGAGCGTGCATAATCAACATTCTAATAAGAAGGCTATCGAAGTGGGCTATCCAAAATTTCTAGACCTTGCTTACTGATAACATCACTTAGTAGATAATGAGTTCTCAATGTTCATTCACACTTTAATTCTCATCAGATCTGCATTCAGTCAGTTGGTGGTGTAACGGTAGGGTGTTCGCCCCGTGATCAGAAGGTTGCAGGTTCAAATCCAGGGTCGGTAAAATTACCACTGAGGTACTCATGAGCGAGGTACCGTCCCCAAGCACTGCTCCCCGGGCGCTGCCCTTGTTAGCTCCCCACTGCTCCTTCACGGATGGATCAAATGCAGAGGTCACATTTGGTTGTGGTGCACTGTGTGCTGTGGTGTGGCATGTTCACAATGACAATCACTCACTTTCATTAATCTCAAACATGTCTGAGTTTGACTGACGCAATCCCTGCAAAACTGTGAGATTGTAAATAATTGTGTAAAGGTTGAAGGCGTTGTACTTTATATTTAATGTAGAATTTTACATTCCATCCTTCACGTTTTATTGGTCGAGGAAGCTTTACTGAGGTTCATGGCCGTGAGTCTCGTGGGATCCACAACATGGCAAAATCCATATCACTGCACAGCCATAAATGGACATTGATCCTATACCACTATACCATAGATGAAAGATTTCAAACAAAGCAACTTTGGACAATGGTTAAAAATTTGAATCTACTGCAAAGTCATGAAAAGAGTATCAGTTTATTTAACTACTGGCAATAGCCTGGTCAGCTGAGGAAAACAACAGCAGTTAAGGGGGAGAAAATGCCCAGAGCTGTGAAGAAAGACACTAAACCACCAGCCATTAAAATCACCATCAACCTCCAGAGGACAAAAACAATCCACTGTTCACACAGCGCTGCAGTGAAATCATTAAAGACTGAACTGTACAATGTTTATACCTCATGAACAAGGAAAACAGAAGTGCCAGAACAACAAAAAGTAAGCTATTACTGCACCCAACATAAAATATATAATATTATACACCTGTATATAATGCTGCTAATGCTGGTAAAACTGACATGATACAAAACAAATATTAATTTAAATGAAAAGTATTCAAATGAGTCTTTAAAATGGAAAATAAGAAATATGCATAAACTACAGTGGTTGGTAGGCATAGATACAAAATAAATTCAATAAATATGTTTAAGAGAAAGAGGAAGCTGGTGAAAACGAAAAAAAATTGCCGCAAGTGGCAATGAAGGGGGGTCCACGCAAAAGTCGTGCAACTGACGCAGTAAGCATCAAAGAAAGGACTCAGAAGTCAGAACGCAAAAAAGCTCTGTTAGTACATTAGGACAAGTCCGCAGATTCATTTGACACCTTCATTTGCTCTAATCAGCCAATTGACCTAGAAGAAGTTTGCTAAAGTCTGTTTTGCATATTATGCAAATTAGACAGGCAAGTCACTACGCTTTTCATTAAATGCTAAGCAGCATACCATCTCTACTTATTGACCAAGTTCTAGCTTTGAGTGACTTATGGTTTAGACTGCATAAATTTATGTACCTTTTAGCACCTCCTGTTGTTCAAATAGCAGCAATGTATAATGAGTGCCTCAGTGAATCAGACTGCATACATGTTTGTAGCATTTTTAGCACCGCAAAAACATGATTTCCTTTGCTTATCGCATCAATTATAGGTCGATCACTACACCATTCCTTCTTCCCTACTGAAAATTTCAGCTTTCTGTGACTTACGGTTCAAGCTGCACAATCCATTTTGCACAAAAAAGGACTCTAACTTTGCATTTGCTAAGGTATAAAAGAAAGATTTGAGTTTTTGAACAGATATACAGTACATATGGGCTTTGCGGCAATTATACCCAAACATTTCTGCATTTCTCTTGTTAGAAAGCAGACTGAAGACAAAACAAGACAGACAAGAAGAGATGCTGAATGGGGAGCAAAAGAGAGAGGGATTTAATAGTGTTTCGGGAGTAAAAACAGTGTCTGGATTATCAGCTGCACATGTAACACTGTGTGAAACGCAACAAAGCGGTGTTTTTACATTAATTGAATAAATAATGACTGAACAATTCTAATATATATATATATATATACACACACATATGTATATTATTCTATTCTAAATATAATTAACCCTTACCCAAGTTTTGAAATTATACCCCACACTGATTGATGATAAAATACACAAGTGATATTGATAACAGCGATTTAATTTTTTCCAACATAAATGCCATAAATCTAATCATCATGGATCCACAGAACATCAAAATTCACACAGTCAAAATGCTGGCAATTTGTTCTACATCAGGAGTGTTAGCAGGACCATAAAACATCACCACTAACACACACGTAGTTGCAAATAGTATCAGTGTATGTGATGCTGATAGGAGTGTGTCCGGTGGGACAGCACTGCTGGAGTTTTTACACATCAGAAGCTCTGCAAGGACACAAGAGGTCAGCAACCACATAAATATCTCATCACACACTTCTCTTTCATACGGACTCCAGAATATGCCCTCTTTCTAAACACACGACCACTAGGCTCTACACAACCCATTTGGGATGTAAACACAAAATGGAAAATCAGAGTAAATCCATAGACCTGTATAAGATACGTGTAAACGAAATGTCCAAACGTATTTTTAAAAAAGGGCTTTTAAAAATATCTGCATACATGTAAACGAGCCCTAAATTTACACTTTCAGCATTCATTATACCCTCTTATCCACAGGGGTCTTGTTCAGGGGTCAAATGGCGGTAGTTCTGGCAGTAGGATTACAGCTGGATTTGAACCAGTGGCCTCTCGGTCCATAGGTGTGCGTCCAACCATTAGATCACTACCATTATTAAAGTTTATTGACTAATAGACAAGACTCCAATTTGCTAGTGACATTTTACACTGAAATCCTAAAGAGTAATTAAATCAACATTAATGAGTAGAAACATATGGGGCCATCTTAGAAAATCCCCAGGGTACGTTTGTTCAAATTGCCTGCAAAAAAATAGATTGTATCACAGTCAATTTAATTAATGAGCTGCTGGCAACAAATTCGTTAAAATCTCACAAATCTTTAAATACTCATTCAAACCTTATTGAATATTATAAGCTGTTACGTGCTGTCAGGTGTTAAAGGGAGAGGTGGAGGAAACCATCGATTTCTGCAGCTCGTTCCAAGTCCTACGTATCAGTTTACTGCGTTAAACTGGCGTACAGTCAATTTGCCAATAAACATTAGTAAAACCAACGAGTGCTGGAATTTTACACGCAATTCATTGGCTGTTAAAGCGACAGTTTAATAGCCAGATGCTCAAAGCTTCCACACATCTGTGCACACGCTTTGAGCTGAAAATAAGAACACAGCAAACTCCGCTCGCTCTGCTTTTAAAAAAAGGCCATCAAAGGCAGGCTACAGTCCGAAGGCGTTGCTCATAACAAGGCTGAGCCCAACGCTTATTTATTCTGATTTATCTCCGAACCTCCACATTATTAGCCGTCTCCCTAGGGTAAAGGGGAACGGCGTGTGGAGCGGCTCGTGAAATCACCTGCGTTTGGCTGCCGGCGCGCTGCTATTTTGGCTTGATGTATTCGGCGAGAAGGCCAGACAGTGACATTCCGCCGCCGGCGTTGGGGGCGGTGGGGGGTGTTTTCGGCGGGGTTCGGGGGGGTTTGGATGGGCTGGAGCGGGTAAATATCAGCTCCCGCAGAGCCGCCGCTGAGCTGTGTGGGAGAAGAACGACTCACGACACAGCGCAACACCACTCCCTGATCTGGGGACGGCGGCCACCGAGAGAGCAAGACGCATCTCAGAAATGAGGGAAAGAAGACAGAGCGGAGTCATTCTACTGCACTCGTTTCTAGCTGTTTAAACATATAGCGATACACAGATACACAAACACAGATGGATGGATAGTTAGGTAGGTAAATAGAGAGACAGACAGATAGTCAAACAGACAGATAGTCAGATAGTCGGTCAGACAGTCAGACAGACAGATAGATAGTCAGATAGATAGGTAGTCAGACAGACAGATAGATAGTCAGATATCAGACAGACAGACAGACAGTCAGACAGACAGATAGTTGGTCAGACAGACAGATAGATAGTCAGACAGTCAGACAGACAGGTAGTCAGACAGTCAGGCAGACAGACAGATAGTCTGACAGACAGACAGACAGACAGTCGGATAGTCAGAGACACACAGATAGTTAGATTGACAGACAGATAGACAGACAGACAGTCAGACAGACAGATAGTTGGACAGACAGAAAGACACTGATTGTCAGTTAGTCAGACAGACAGATAGGTAGTCAGACAGGTAGTCAGACAGGTAGTCAGACAGACAGAGAGACAGAAAGACAGTCAGACGGTCAAACAGATGACTAGATAGACACACAGTGTGGAATGGTTGGATGGATTAATGGATTAACTGATAAATAGACAAACAGACAGCTGTGGAAAAACAGACCCTACTACAGTATATACACAAAACACACAACAGGGAAAGAAAGAGTATCTGTGTACAGACAAACAAAAAGACAGACGGAAAGATAGACAGATCAGATATACACTTTTCAGATCTACAGATAAACATACCGACTCATACAGACAGACAGTCGCTCTCTTTGTGTCTGCGCTATAGGCATCTATATTCCTGAAGGTAAAGGTTTATTAGCGTCCCATTAGAGCAGTGCTTCTGGTCTCACCTGTGCGATGTTTATAAGAGCAGAACGTAATCATTCCCCTCATTCGTGCACGTCAACACTGTCAGGACAGACCAAGTGATTTAAAGTAAGAAATTCCTCTCTAATTACTCTGGATAAAAGCATCTGATAAATCCCACTAACATATGCAAACGTAAGAATAACAGCAAATTTTAACGTTTCAAAACAGGAGACGAAACAGTCAGCGCACCCGCTGAGACTCCAGACAGAGTTTCAAAGGTTCACGTCTCCTGTCGGCGCGGTGTACAAAGAGGGCGTCCCGGCCCCCTAATTAACCACCGAGCACTGAAATCCGGCGCCCGGCCTGCGAGGTGAAGGGATGAAGAATGGCGGAGGTGGACGGAAAGCATGTCGGCTAATTACCGTTACTGTACGGCGCGACTCAGGAGCGGACGCTAGCGCGTATGGCAGAGACAGCGAGGGCTGCCGCTGCTTAATAATTGATCTGTTTGGTTGCAAATGAGAGCGCAGCCTGGTCTGCTCTCCCGGAGGCTGGAGTCAAACGCATTGTGTTCCTAATACGTAGCCGAATAAAGAGATCAATATGGCTGCTGATCTGAGCGCAATCGTTTCAAAAACCAGCGTCCCACTACAGCGTATTAGCCAAACACTCACACACACACACACACACACACAATTCCACAATATATGCTTACCCCCCATTGTTAAATCAGCTGGAAGAAAGTTTGCACTGCTCACTGCGATGCCAGAGAGATTATTAGCGAGAGAGAGAGAGTTGAGTCCAGCTGAATCTTGGCCTGCTAAGAATATGAGCTGTTTTATCAGCATAAAGAGTCCAATGGATGCAGCCATTTTAGGCTGATAAAGATTTTAGAACTCACTAATGATATATCCAGGGTCTGGATAACTTATTGGGTAACTTATTGGGGCAGTTGGTGGTGTAACAGTAGGGTGTTCGCCCCGTGATCAGAAGGTTGCAGGTTCGAATCCAGGACTGGTAAAGTTACCACTGAGGTAGTCATGAGCAAGGTACCGTCCCCAAGCACTGCTCCCTGGGCGCTCGTTAGCTGCCCACTGCTCCTTCATGGATGGGTTAAATGCAGAGATCACATTTTGTTGTGGCGCACTGTGGGCTGTGCTGTGGTGTATTCACAATGACAAAATAATCACTCACTTTCACTTATGAAGGAGGAGTGGCGAGATCGTCTATAACAGCAGACCAGATAAAGTGCATTTATTTCACCACGATTTATTTTCACAAGAGCATTATCGGTTGAGGATGAATGATCTGAGCTTGTAAAGACTTGTTTAAAGAGATGCCCTGTGGTGTGTTGGCACCTGCCTAAGGTCCCGGGATAGGCTCCGGTCCCCCTGCGACCCCAGTTGGGATTAAGCGGTGTGGATAATGAATGAATGAATGAATGTATAAAGAAGCATGGAAGGATGGCTGGAGAGATGAAAGAATGGGTGGAGGGATAGAAGAACGCATGGATGTATAGATGGAAGGGTAAAGTCAAGTTGGTTCCAGTTTCTACAGTACAAAGTCAAATAACACACATAGAGTAAGCATATTGTAACTGGATCCAAACTAAAAACAAAACTAGACAAAACGAACGAATAAGAGCCTGTGTCCACCAAACACAGTTTTTGTGCTGGCAACGCCTATTTTTAGTACAAATCCTACGAGCTTCAGCGATCAGAGTGCTAAACGCCTTCATGCTAAACTACCGAACGCAAAGGAACGTTACAAATGTTTACATGAAATAGGAACAAACGAGGAAGTGCCCGATGATGCTTTTCGTAACTTAGCAACAACAAGCGCTGAGAAAGCGCTCGTGAACACAGGCCCTCGGAGCTACAGCCGAAACCACAGCGCCTGCAGCCAGCATCGACATTGAGAACGCCGTCGACAAAAGTTCCACTGCAGTTTTAGATTTACATTGTAGTTGAAACAAAAACCTTTGAAATTAGTTTGGGACTTATTTATTATTACTGCATTATTTATGTCAAACTAGGTATTACAGATTCAGAGCAAGGTATCAAAATGAAGTACCGCTGAGTATCAGTACCAAACACCAGGTACCGCTACCAGTACCGCTATAGGTTCAGATGTGAAAGGTACCCAACCCTAATAGATAGATAGATAGATAGATAGATAGATAGATAGATAGATAGATAGATAGATAGATAGAAAGTATATATGTATGCATAAGAGAAAGACATAATTTAATAATTGTTAAAACACCAGATAATGATATACTGGAAAATATTTTTTTCCACACAAATGTTACAATATATTATCTAAATGTAGTTATTTTAGAGCCAATATAAAATCAAATGATACAAATGAGTGTTATTTTCATAAAGAGAAACAAAAGTATAACAAAATTCAAACTAGTGTTAAGTAAGAGTAAGTCAAAGATATATGAACATCATTAGTCATTTATAGTCTGTTATAATTGTACTTGAAAATTAAAGTACAAATACCAGATTTATCTACAATTAATTGATATCGTTTGATAATATCAGAACACTGGTTTATTGTCAGCCTCTAGTAAGACACATCAGTGTGCCCATTAGTGGACAAACTACACAATCACTATACTCATAACATGGTTAAAGAATCCATTTTCCACCTCTGTGTTTCTTACTGAGTTGTCATTTATAAAGCCTGATACCGATTTATTCAATTACCTCATTTTAACTGATACTATCATTAATGAGCATTTGTTTATTTGTCTTCGATTAGCTTATATCATCTGACTGTATCTTTAATGAGTTTTGGGTTTTTTTTGGTTGGTTTGACTTGAGCAAACTTCAGGCTCTAGCTAATCTCTCTCCTTCTCTGCCAAAAAATTATAAGTAGACCACAAAATCTCACATGTGCACGGAAAGAGCGTGTGTGTTGCTCCCAAACAAATGAAGAAATAAACAAACAGAACCTCTGTGGAAAAAATATCTGCATTCAGACCTGATTTGAAGCGAACATTCAATTAAGGTGCAGAGAGTATCATGACTCACTTAGGTTATTAGTGCACTCTGAGAGAGGGTAATTGACGGCGGTAATTTTGGAACTCGAGTGCTCTCACGGAGGGAGAAAAATAGTGTGCGCTGGTATTTTGTATGGTAATGAAACCGCAGCAGGGTTTGCAGTTTTCGAGTTTAAAGCACAACCCTTACAGAGCACTTAAGATTTATCCTTATTAGGCACGATGGAAAACTCGGCAGAATTCAATGTGCAAGTGAGTCATAATCATAAAAGTTCATTAAATGTAATTCCACCTTGAAATCTCTCATTTGACTTTTCAATTGAACATAAAGCCGAAGCAGAAATTAAAGGGTGAAGACAAAAAAAAAAGTTTGGTTAAAATGTGAGGTCGAGATCAGAAGCTCAGCTGGACTGAGATTTGGGGATTTGGGAGTCCAGAGCAGCACATCACACTCTGAGCAGCAGTTTTAGGAGGAAAAAACCCTGCACAGCAGACGGAAGGTTGAACCAGAATACTGCTGAAAACTGGTGTGGGATTTTTTTAAAGACTAATAACAATACCAATATAATTAGATAAAAAATAAACTGTTAGTTTAAAAAAAGTTAGTTTTACATAATATATATTTCATATAAATATTTAGTTTTTTACAGATATAATTGTTACGTGCAAGTTATTAAAAGATAATAACTTCACAATAGCTAACAGCACAAAAATAAACTTCTTTTCAACCATTGTACATACCGAAGGAAAATTATGATAAACTATATTGTATGAATTTTATAAGTTTGATAAATTTGAGTCAAATAAATATAAATATATAAAAATGCATAGATCAAAAAATACAGTGGAGTTGCAGTCGAGTGCACAAATTACGCAATGACAACACTCAAAACACAGGTTAAAGATTCATTTTTAATATGTTAATTTACACTGTAATAAACAGTTCCTGGCCACTCTGCGTTTATCTGACCGGTAAACGTTTATTGATCATACTAAAAACAGAGACCAATTTATTAAGAAGTAGCTCATATTCGTTAATAATATTGCTACTAGTGTTCAGAACCGAGTTCAGTATTTTTAAAGGTACCAACCAAATGACGTGGGTACTACCAGGTATCAGTTCCCGTAAAAAACGGTGCCAAATTTTGGTACATTCGCGCGCTCGTCAGCAACAACAACAACGGGTCATACGGAACTGCAATATTGACTTAAGACATCAAGATGTCAGTGTGCCCTCTGGTGGACAACCTGCTCAATGACAACATACAACACCGCTTGTCTCTCCGTTTAATTTTATTTCTTAGCCATTACACTTGCTGATAGTGTCTATGAGCTCATATCGGCCAATAATATCAGCACACCAATTTATTGGTCTGACTCTTACCAAGACTCATGTGCATCCACCATTGGACATTATTTATTATTTATTATCCTTTGCAACTACCGATGTCAATAAATTTGCAGTAAACTCATATCGACTGATAATATCATCGCCCCAATTTATTGGTCTGATTTTAGCCCTCTAGTGGACAAACCATGCACCGACAACCCTCAAAACATTCCTCATTCATATTTTTCATCAATACAGTTGCCAATACCTATTTATCTGCATATCAGCCTCAATTAATCAGTTCGGCTGTGATGTTCAGGCACCGACTTTCAACTATTACTGTTGTAAGTGCAGTGGGTCTAAATTAAACAGATTCATTTCATTCGTACTTGCTTTGTGCTTAGGTAAAAAAGAAACGAGCCTAGCATTTCTCATTTACCTCTTGACATGCTAAATGTAGAGAGTTAATTGCAGGTTTAAAAGTAGCCCCGAGGCCACGGAACCCCATGAATTCCATTAACGCAGAGCGTCGGATTACATCGTAATCTCAATGCGGCCTGGAATATGTTCCAGCCTTTTCTAGCCCACACGCCGGGAAATGGGAAGCAGAAAGAACGAAAGAAAGGCACTTACCTATTCTGAAGGAGAGCGGCCCAGCGGTGGTACTTCTCACCCACATTGCTAAGAAGAGCAGAGGTGCCCAGGGTGCGAGCATCTTCTATGCCTCCTCCTCATGGGTCCTGCCCCGGGTATCCCCCTTCTCACAGCCACCTACACAAATAACAGATATAAAAATCACAAATATATTTCAAAATACGTCTTTATGCAATTTAAACCAGTACCAGGTACCGTCCCCAAGCACTGCTCCTCGGGTAGGCTGCCGATGTAAGCTGCCCAGTGCTGCTTCACGGACAGGTCAAATGCAGAGGTCACATTCTGGTGTGGCTTTACCGGCACGTGATTCGAATTGGCGATCTTCTGATCATGGGGCAAACACCTTGACCATTACACTACCAACTGCCCCGCTAGGATCCAACTCGCTGGTAGTGGTCAATAATTAGAACAAGACAATAGATAATGCAGTGTTTTTGTTCCTTTCCTTCATAAATATTAGGGATGCAACGGTACAGTGTGCCCACGGTTGGGTACATATCGTGGTTTTTGGCACACGCTAACAGTATGATTTCGGTACATTCATGTTATCTTAGGTCTAACATCCAGTAACAACCAGTTCTTTGCTTTTTCTATTTCTAATGCTGAAATGATTATTCTAACGACTCAAAAAATTTGAATCGAAGTTTCGTTTAATTCTTTTCACTCACTAGAGCATGCGCTGTTTGTGTTTCACAAGGACACTTATTAGTGACGCACAACGTTTTCACTTCCGCAATCAAGGTAAGACCTGATCCCTCTAACCACAACCAGAGTTCTACTCACAATACAACTATTTACTGAGATTTTCAGCGTTTGTTCCGGAATGTCTGTTCAAGTGATGCGCGGAGAATTGTGGGAAATGTAGTTCTCTCCCAAAAAGGCCAAAAGCAGCTCATTTTATGGTGTTATTTAATGCTTGCCACCAAAGACAATGATAATTGAAAGATAAAACAGGAGGGGCCTTTATGAATGGTGTTTATTCCCATGATGCCTACATACAGCCTTACGTCAGTGTAAGAGAAAACAAAAGCGACAGCAAGTGTAGCCTAACATGAAAAACAAGGTAATTATGCACTAATCCTTTAAGAAGTTGATATGGTAGTTTGTACTGGACTAAAAATAAATGTGTACTACACTGGCAGCTGGGCAATATGTATTATCCACTTCCAGCCCACAGTGTTTTCCTTGTTGGTGGATTATAATTGAAAATTAGTTTTAATTAGCTCCAAAGAATGGGTTTAAACTCCAATTCAAACTGCCACGTCGGTCTCCTTGGGTGCTGCCGCAATGGCTAATGAAGAATAAAAGCAAGTGTCTCTGTCATTTCATTTAAAGAGGACAAACTTTCTGCTGGAGAAACACATTTCAGTAATCTCATTTCTAGCCGGCTGACTCTCACCCATTGATCCTAATCTGCTCTTGTTCATAAGAAGTGTGAGCGAACGGCGTGCGTCACTCGTCGAGAGGCCGGAGCTCATTACAGCGCAAGCTTCCCAAAACACGTCACTGCATTAGCGCAGTGGGGAAAAAGCTCAATTAGAAAACATACGCAGACCCGTATCGCTTCACTCAAAAGCAATTACGGAGAATTGCTGCATGGTCTGTGCACATAGATGGGGCGAACAGGGGAACACGGGGTTGGTCTTGGCCGGTGGTGATGATGATGAAGAAGAACGTACAGCTGCCAGTAGACGTGTGTGCGTGGTAGAGTTGGAATTAAGACCACCTAAAGACTGAGCCCAGACCAAGACTTGTGATTCTCATGGTGTGTGTGTGGTTTCTATAAGTTAAAGGGATTCTGAGTTATTAGAACACTAATTAATAAACAATACAAAATGCCTGCATCGGTCTCAAAGCGTTTTAATAGTAATATTCTCCGAGTTGTGGTCTCGGCCGGTCTCCAAATAAAGTCCTCTTTGTCCGAGTCCATGACAAGACCGAGTACAAATATGACTGAGTCCGAGACCGGTCTCCAGTACCCCAGCACTAGTTGGCATCTGACGTGGGCGTTGCCTAGAGATCAGAGAGGACAGTACCTTGCTCACAAGTACCTCAGTGGTACCTTTAGTAGCCTGGAATTTTAACTGTCAATGCTCTGATCACAGGATCAACTCCCTAAACGTTCAGCTGTAATTCATCACCTACCTCACCTACAGCTCTTTTTACTATTGACCTGATGGGAAATATTCCCATCAAAAAAGCAGTGTAAAAGTGGCGTGCTTTTGTGTCACGTGACAGAACTGTACAGACCAAAATAATCACCTAAAAAGACTCCAAACAACCAGGGCAGAAATAAAGAAGCAAAACAACTTTGGTAAATTCTCCAGCAGAACACAAATGTCAATGAGAGGGCGGTTGTAGCTGGAGGGTTGTGTCACTGACCAATCAACTGTTCTCAGATTTTGGTTTCTGCTCAGGACACTTGTTACCCCAAAAGAAGAGAAACAAAAAATAGGCAACAGGCTACAGTACGTTATTCTTCACAGCTTCAAAAACCCGCAGAAAGAAAGTGCTCCCCACTGAGCAGTGGAAAAGCGCCTCTAGGTTAGTTTTGAGCCATTAGCACAAGACTGTACTGAAAGCAGTTTATGTCTTAACCAAACCAAACACAAGAACACAACTGGTGTTTGGGAAATGCAATATGTGTGTCTACCTAAAATAAGGAATTACACTTCAAATGGGGTTTTAGCGTCTCCTCTGTCAACACAGAATTGGATTGGGAACCTAAGTAGAATGTTTGTTGGTGAAATGGTTGGAACCAAAAATTGGGATTGTCCTGTTATTAAAGACTACTTTGAGGGGTTACATAATACTCAACAAGACGTCTTCCATTGTAATATACCTCTGTTAAATGCCTGGATGAAAATTACAATGGATACTTCCAAGAATAGGAACAACTTGCTGTATTGTGACGGTGAGAAGCCTGCAACGCACGCATTAAGCAGCATTTTATTTCTCCCGGCTGCTAGCGGGCGCTTACAGGGTTTTACCCTTAGAGGGAGAATAAAAGAGAAGTCAGTAGCTAGGCTAACAACAATAGCTGCTGATGGCGTGCTTAGAAATCTTTTTAGATCATCAAGAGTGCAGCGTTTGTAACAGTATATTGGGGACAAATAACACCTCGTAGAACTGATTTTACTTTTATAAATCAATAATGATTTTAAAAGAGCTCTCCCTGTATGTATATGGTCTTATTAAAATAAAAAAAGTATTTAAATGTAAACAAGGTACAAATAAAAATGGTATTTTATTTAAATACTTAAATCAAGACACA
Organism: Distichodus sexfasciatus; assembly: GCA_032718565.1. Classification (NCBI taxonomy): domain Eukaryota; kingdom Metazoa; phylum Chordata; class Actinopteri; order Characiformes; family Distichodontidae; genus Distichodus; species Distichodus sexfasciatus. Next base: position 2,828,688 of record JAVGVS010000019.1, on the reverse strand, counting down.
GATTTGTAGTAAACATAAATATATAACAATACATATACAGTACATAGTATATCTTGTATGCATCCTTTAGATTTAGATACAATTCCGACTACAGTCAGTTACTCAGATGCCATAAAATGTCTAAAATTCCCAGTCTAAAAAATGAGTCTTGCCTGGCATGGAGACGGAGGAGAAGCCTGAATAACCAGATTAACTGTGTTTGTGCGGTTCTGGCCAAGTTCTGGTTAGAGGCCGATACGGTTCTCTGTTTAAGAGCTGACAGGTAATTAAAAGCTCGGCAGAGAGCCTGCAGTGGAGCCTGCACATAGGAGGAGCTACAGCAGACTGCTTCAGTTCTTCACCATTTATGAAAATTGCATCGCTCTCAAAAGGATGTCGAGGCAGTGCCTCTACTACACATCCTCCTCCTCACCTCCTCCTGACCCATCCCTAAAGAAGCAGTGGGCAGCTTTTTGGCAGCATCTGAGCACTGTTTGGGAACAGTACCTTGCTAATGAATACCTCAGTGGTACCTTTATGAGTTTGGGACTTGAACCCGTCCCCGTTACCAACACTTGATGTTAACGTTCCCAGCCTTACAGTACCTACACACACACAAACACACACAGACACTTTCCTCCTATTCTACTATATGCTCCTGACAAATGTGCATTTTCAGCATTTTCCTGGAATGTCTTGCACCGATACATGCATTCCTTCTCAGTACAATGTACTCATTTATTTTCAACATCTCAGTTCAGTGATGTTCTTTTCTTGTATCTTTTTTTCTTTAAGCCTGTATGTGTTTAAAGAATACATATGAGGGTGCACTTGTGTGAATAAAGCAGAACTTTAATAATAAAATGGAAACCCCTTAAGAGTTAGATCATTGTTTAATGCCAGACAGGATTTCTCTGCTGTTTGCTGGTAAGTTAACACAACAGTGTAGTCTGGGAGCTGGGATAGAAAAACACACAATATTATTTAGTGTTAGAGACAATATACTGGGGAAAAACACTGTTATTGCCATTTTTATATGGAGAATGGCTCAGTAGCCAAATGTGTGATATAATCAATGTTGGGGAAGCTACTTTTAACTTATGATTAAAAGTGACTAAACTACAGCCAAGCTACTGTTTTAATATTGTAGTTAGCTTACATTTACATTTACAGCATTTGTCAGACGGTCTTATCCAGAGCGACTTACAACAGTGCTTTGTAGTCCACGATTGTTCTTTGATCTGTAAAGCTATGTTTAAAATCTGTCATTAATCCAAGTTACCGCTGGCTAAGTAACAACAACGTGTTAGAGAAAAATGAACGTTCACAGACAAAGGTACGTTTTTTTTTTGAGGGGAAAAGCAAGGGACTCAGCAGTTAGCTACACTACAAGATACAGAGAAAAAGTTAGCAAACTACATCCAAGCTATTTCATCCAGTAACCGTTCATATCTGTGCTGTAGGATACTCATATAAAGGAAACGTAACCGACTTGAAGCAACCCAGGGTTAATAAACTACCAATGATCTCCTGGATCCTGCAAAAGCTTGGTCAACTAAAACTTGCAATGAAAGCATGCTTTTAAAACTTGATATGGCCCACTCCAAATTTTTAGTTCTACTCAAAGTTATTTTCCCATCACCTTTGACTTTTTTGTCTTTAGAGGCTTCAAAGGGGCTTAAAAAACCAGACATTCAGAAACACATCTAGGCTGTGCCTCAAAAATAATATTACATTAATAAATAAATTCATAAAAAAAACACAAAATGAAAGGTAATATAGGGGCAGTTCGTATCATAACAGTTAGCCCCGTGATTAGAAAGTCACCAGTTTCAAATTAATTACTAAAACAAACAAATGGTTTGATATAGATATAACCAAAGAAAACAAATAAATAAAGTTGTCCTCCGAAGAGGTGGCGTGGTGGCGGGCCAAAAAAAAAAAAGAAAGTCGCCAGTTTGGATACCGGACTGGTAAAGTTACCGCTGAGGTACTCAGAAGCACTGCTGCCTGGGGGCTGCCCGTGTTAGCTGCACACTGCTACTTCACAGATGGGTTAAATGCAGAGGTCACCTTTCGTTGTGGTGTACTGTGTGCTGTGCTGGGGTGTGTTCACAATGACAAATGATCACTCACTCTATGAAAATCTGTATTTTTTTATGTAACGTCAAATTACAATATTTTATGAGCGAGATTTGATTTTCAGCTTGCATAAGTTACACTCACATGTGTAAGTTCTGTCTGCTTTGCATTTCAGTCTTAACCTTTCATAAATATGGCCAATAATTTTTGCTTCCACCAAGGTGGACTTCCTGTTCGATTCCATCTCGCAGCTGCCAAGAGTGCACTGTGATGCAGATGCTACTTCTGTGAATTCAACACCATCAACGTCACTATTGTCTAAATCATGGCTACATCACTACTTAGCCACAAAAAATGAAATGAAAAAAAAAAGTTTGTTACTTGAAAAGCGATGGTAGTTTCAAAGCAGCTACAGTACCAGTACTCAAGAAGGTTCTAAAAAATATTCTTTGTTATATTCTGTTGCAGTTTGAGACCGCAGAGTTTCTGCAAGAAAATCTACAGAGTAAAAATCTCTACAGAGAGAGATCATTCAAGCACAAGTGAGATCTACTTCTGTCTGGTGGATTCGGGGATGTCAGGGGATAAGAATGATGATTAATGATGATGGTGATCATGATGATGATGGTTCAATAATAATCTCGTTAATTTCATACAAATGCAGCTCATGAAGCTGGCCACAATTAATCATTAAGGAAGTTTTGGAAAGAACGTGAGATAAAAGCAGCAAAACTTTAACTAATAAAACATGGCAAACATTTAAAAAGTAATGTAATTTAAAGTAGTTAGTAATTTAAAGTAATGTATTGTAATTATGTATCACAAAATTGTATAAACCTAGAATTAAACGCAGCCGAAAGCTCAGGTACTAATGTGAAACCGCTTTACATTAGCACTGGGGGCAGTTGGTAATATAACGGTTTGGGCGTTAGCCCTGTGATCGGAGGTATATTAATATATGCACCTAAACTAGAACTAAACGGTAAACATACCATTTACTTGCTGAAATTTTTACTGCAAGAACAAACACTGAAATGACATAAACTCTAGGCATGTGTTATGTTCAAACAGACTGCCTTGACATGTTTAACCAACATAAAGATGAGCATTAAGATCACACGTTAAAAATCTCAAACTCAGTCTAAAAAAATCCAATTACAGCTGATACAGTAAAACAAAGAGCAAAGCTGCCACTCACAGGGAGAAACTCATCACACACTAACATGTGGCCATCAAAACACTCATTCCAAAAGCCACAAAAATCTGGAATGAAGATGCCATTTGCATGTAGCTCATACACTACTGCCAGTCACAGAGGCAGGACGGGAAAAGACCACATATTCTTTTCAACTACAATTAAGATGACGGAAAGAGGGAATATAATAATAAGAAATAATATGCAGCAGAAAAACATGATCTGCTTGAGGTATCTTACAGTCCAACTGTATGTGTTTTATCCAGACTGCACAACCAAATTAATACTAAAAAACATAACCCCTTAAACCCTGTTTCCTTTTACACCTGTATTTTTTCAAGGTACAAGCTAGGGCTGATCAGTTGATCAAAATGGAAATTCAGAATCTCAAATTTTTGTAATCTTGACAATTACTCGATTATTTTTTTTAATTCTATAAAAGCTTTAAATTTAGAATTATCACAGATATGCACTCTATTTATTAGAAAAAAATCTCTTAGATAAAATCTGAAGTTATATCGTCCAGCCCTAGTACAAGTATTTGGAAAAATAGAGACTAAAGAAAAATCACAATGTCTTAATAACTTATGTATTATCTTTAGCATGATTTTGCATCTACTTCTATTTCTTCTTTTTCTCAGATTTAGGCAAATAAATCCGTAGTGAAACAGTATCTCTTTCCCCTCTTGGATTGATTATATACTGTATATATACAAAACGAAAGAGGGGATTTAAAAAATTTATTCAAACAAACTGTATAAGACAGAAACACATTCTGCACATCACTGGATAGAGGAAAGTTTAACAAGTTTAAAAGGCTGCCTAAAAGTGAACGTGTGAATGCCACCGAGCGAAGCTGTGAATTCACTAACTAGGGACTAGTTAACTTGTGTGTGTGGTGAGAAATGGTTTACAGTTCTGATGTTTGTTGTTCTACATGTGGTGCTCATGGATGCAACCTCAAGAATCACAGGACCTTTGAACTTTCCTCTATCCAGTGATGTGCAGAATGTGTTTCTGTCTTATACAGATTGTTTAAACACATTTTTGAAATCTGCTCTTTAATTTTGAATAACCCTGTACATATCAGAAACACTACAGGTCATTTTTATGTTCTGTCTTCAGTTACATTTCTATTGGTCAGTTACACCCTCTGAGAACTTTTTTCGCATAAATGGTTGAGCAATAAATTCTACAGTTGTACAATGTTATAATATATAAACGTTTTAACTTTCTTAAGATGAAAAGTATAAGAAAATAATGATACTATTTATGAATTAGGCCTGATAAGGCTCTACGGATGAATAAGGCTCCATATCACTTTACCACACTATAACACTTTCAATACATCTATACAATTCTTGCTGACTGTATTCTGAAGCCTTTATTAAACCCATTTAGCTGTTTATACATAGACTGGATGAGGAGATTAACGTGTCCTTTCTACACATTCTGCCTGCCACCGAAGAAGATGTAAGCGCTAGATCCAGGGGAAAGTGGCTCTGATCCAAGCCCTGAGGTATTACAGTGTAGTGAAAAGTGACTGAAACTTCAGCATGACAACAAGAACTGTTTTCTAAGACTGGGTAACACAACAACCGACAGCAAACAACACGCCCCAACCGAGACTGACACACGGCCGGCTCCTGTCCCTCCCTGCTGAGAGCGAAGAACTTTCACTGGAACACAGCAGTAGGACTAGAGGTTGACGTCTGAAATGTGCATTTGTATTTCAGACCTTATGCACCCAACCGTTCTTAATAAGGAAATTTGTTCTCAAAACCCACTCATGCAGTTTTCACAAAGATTATGACATTGACCAGAGTTTTCATATTTAAGTATTGAGAAAAAACAAGACAAAAATTATGAAAATATTGATGAATGAAGCTCATTATTTTTTTAGACCACAAAGAAGCAGTAACCTCAAGGCTGCAGTTCTTGGGTTTTCTCAAAATATCAGAGCAGCAGGTACCTGCCCTGGCATTAATAGAAAGTAAGGACTAGTCTAGAGATAAACTGACTCCTAAAAAGTAGAGTTGGGGTTAAGCTCACCTGAACTGATCACATCATATGTTAAACTCAACAAACCACAGTGAACACTCCTCAAGACCAAACTCACGGTTTTATTGACTTGCAGAGTTGTTATTATGCAGAGACATTCTATGGCTTAGTACTATGAAAAAAATAAGGTTAGTGCCAGGTGTAAACACTTCTTTATCCATTTGGTACCTATAGGAATTTGTTTATTGATTACTCTCTAACATTATACAATAGAAAAATATTTTCTAATTCATTGAAAATGAAGAAATACTAAAGTTTTGGGTAATTTTGAACCAATTTGGACTCATTTTGGTCCATAAAATAAGTTGCTTTTGGTCTTTCTGGAAGAGATTTTTGTTTGTGCATGATGGCGTTCCATATTAGAGTCCCGAGGGCTGACACGTGTGTTTACATAGCAAATAATGTAATTAATGCCTTTTTATGCAATTACTTCAGTTTTTGTGCACAGAATTACTAAGAAATAATTTCACATACAGAGGAATGAATATAATGTCTGGTGGGTTCAAAGTCTTGTGATTCTGACGGAATGTGTGTGGTTTCTGTAAGTTAAAGGGATTCTGAGTTATCAAAACACTCATTAGTATATAATGCAAAATGCCTGTGTTGGTCTCAAAGAGTTTTAATAGTAATATTCTCAGAGTTGTGGTCTCGGCTGGTCTCCAAATAAAATCCAGAGTCCTCTTTGTCCGAGGCCATGACAAGACCGAGTCAGATATGGTCAAACAGAACATCCCGGTGGCACCTATTACAAATAAAGTACAAATAATTGCAAATAGAAAAAGTATTATACTACCATTCCAAAAAAATGGCCTCTATTCTGAATCTACTTTCCTATTCATTTGGTGCCGTCATTTCTATGTCCTTACAATTCATCAGTTAAAAGATTTTACCCGAATTCACCCGATGATGTTATTTTCATTGGAATTTGGCCTATGAGTCATAATGTGAACACCACTGCATTATGAGACTGCCTTCAGTGTGAAGCATACATCCAGGCCTGCATTCAAATTCAGCCAAAATAAGATACCGCACATATAAGAAATTCCATCTCGGGAGCGCACAAAATCCTGCCCAGTAATACTGTCTACTGAGGCAGCTGGCTTCAAATGGGAAGGGGAAATATATCTCTAAAGCAAAGCCTTGCTGCTCTCTCTGGCGTCTGCACAGTTCAGAGAAACATCCGTCAGTGCTGACGCTGCCGAAAGAAGAAAGTTGCCGAACCTCTTGCGCCAGTGCAGCCCCCCCCACCCTCCCCCTCAAAAGAAAAGGAATACAAATTAGACAGCAAAGCTAACAGAAGTGACAAAAGGGAGGTCTCATGAGAACGTTCTAAAAAAAAAAAAAAATCACTCTCTGTCCAGGTTTTCTAGAGGGCTCTGATCAAAGAGGAATGCTAACAGTGCCCTGATACAGTCAGCTGCTGGAGGAGGCTGAGCAAAGAAAGCTTTATCTGCAGTCACCGAGGACGCCCTGCCGTAACCTCACATAAACCGCAGCGCAGCCCAGCACATCCATATTAACTTGACGCTGCCGGGAAAAATGCAGGGTTTTTTTTTCTCTCAAAACCTGCAAAAATCTAAAAAGGGTGTCCTAGATTTTACCGGAGTAAAGAGTAAAGGCGAACGAAAGGCATCCGGTGAAAGCCACTTCTCATTTGTCATGGAGCTGCATCGACATTTCCAGTCGTCTTAAAGCAAAAAAGTCGACAAAATACCAAAACCGTACTGACACAGAGGTGGTGGTGTGCTGGTAATGGAACAAGACGTCCTAGGTTCAAGTCTTTCTCAAGCGCTATCACCACTGAGCCCCCGAGCAAGACTATTAACCCAAACTTGCTTCGTTGAGACCCCATAATTAGGAAACAAGTCTCTACATTATTCCTCATTGGTCAGTTATTGAACTCATGACCTCAGCTGACCTGATATTACATCATTGTTGTAGGGCTTGGCTTGGCTATGGCCTAAACCTAGAGTTGCGATCAAGACCATCTAAACCGAATAAAATATTTTCTGATCAACTGAAATTGAAGAAATACTAAAGTTTTGGGTAATTCTGAGCTGATTTGGACTCATTTTGGTCTATAACATGAGCTGCTTTTGGCCTTTCTGGAAGAGAACCACATTTTTGTGTATGATGCCGTTCCATATTAGAGTCGCTAGCGCTAACAAGAGTGTTTACATAGCAAATAATCTGAATGTCTTTTTAAGCTGCGTATTAACGTCAGTTTGTGTGCATGGAATAATTTCAGAAAAAATTTCACATGCAGAGGAATGAATATAATGTCTGGTAAGCTCAAGTCTTGTGATTCTGACAGTATGTGTGTGGTTTCCGTAAGTTAAAGGGATTCTGCATTATTAAAACAGCTTGTATACACGTTTTTAATACGTGCACTCGTTTGTGAGTTCTGTCCATTTTTTCATCCATTTTCCCCAATTTTTGACGCTTTACTGCACAACCGTCATTCTATATAAACCCACCAAATTTAATGTGATTCCAGGGCTCATGAGTCATGACCTGTGCTCGTCTTTTTCATCCTTTTTTCTGTAATTTATTTTTCCCCCCATAGAAACCCATTCGTTTTCTTCCATTAACAATATATGGGATTCGGGACTCGAAAGCTTTTCTTCGCATGTTTTCACACGACATTCACCACAGTTCTTATGCCACCTCACTGAACACACCTCTCAATCTGTTTTGACACGCACTCATCTTTTCCTTGCTTTTATCATCCCTCATTCTTTCCCCACACACTTCAATGCATTTTAATCAAAGTCTCAAAGTCAAAGGCCAGTTTTCATGTCACGGCTACAAAACTTAAGCAATCACATTGATTTTTTCATGAGGAAATATATCTCTAGTTCAAGCTGTAGTTCTTTCTCCATGTAGGAGTAGCACACATTGTGTGTCGTGTTTATACGTGTAAAAGGGGTGGCAGTGTTGCTGTGGGATTATGTCAAAAAGGAGGGAAATTTGGGAGTGCTCAATAAACATAATCATAAATATGACTACAGAAAGCTAGTGAAGAGCTAGCTAGTGAGGGCTGATAAGTCTGGATCCATGCTACCTGCAGAACTACCAGCATTAACCCACCCGATCAAGACCCTTAACTCCACGTTGCCCCAGGAAGACAGTCCCTGTAAATAGGAAATGTAAGTTGCTTTTTGAAATGTCATAACCCAGTCCTCAGGGTCCTCCAGAGTTCACATTGTTGCTCTGTCCCATCTTCTAGCACATATTTATTATGTATTCGGTGTTCCTGATCGATTGGTACAGCTTTGGTGGAAGCTGGGAAAGGTCATAAGATGTTTGCCTGGTGGCCTTTGAGAACTGTGTTGAGAAATGTAGCTCTAGTTCAGGGTTCAGGTCTAGATGGCTGGTGTCCTGGAAGTTTTCCATCCTAAATAGTGAGTCACTTCTGGTAAACATCTGGTAGACGGTGGCGAGATGATCCTGGGTTCAATTCGCGGGTCATCCGAGGTTGATCGGAGATTCTAAATTGGCCCTGTAAGGTGTAACTAAGAGTGTGACTGTGCGTGCCCTGCAGTGTGTTGGATGCCTGCCCAGGGTTGGTCCCCACCTCACGCCCGTTGTCCCGGGATAGGCTCTGGTCCTTGCAACGCCGATTGGAATTAAGCGGTTCAGAAAATAAAATGAAATCTACCTGAGACCAGGTGAGAATTTTATGGAGTCAAGTATGACGGAAAAAGTTAAGTATGGGGTGGTGGTGGTGGTGGTGGTGACCTCTGGACCAAGAGGTCGTGGGTTTGAATCCCACCTCCAGCACTATCACCACTGGGCCCCGAGCAAGACCCTTAACCCCATGTGGTTCTGAAATTAGGAAATTAGGAAAATGAAAGTCGCTGTATGAAAGGAGCATCTACTAAATGCCTTAAATGTAAATGTAAAACTTGTAAAGGCCAAAGTTGCCCTTCCCTGGTCTAGTAAATGATACATCAACAAGGAGTGGAAGTCAACTCGAGTGGCCAGGAAGAGGTTATGTGGTATGCTCAAATAACTTCTTAAAGTTCATGCTACTGTCTCATGTTGCTGTTTTACACCCATCAGCATCATCTAAATTTGTGACCCACTTGAAAAATATCCAGTCTAGATGATTTCACTGCCCACTAGTGTTGTAGTAATCGAGTCCGTTTTAGTTTTTCAAAGTCTCGGTCTTGTCTCGTTCTCTAACCCTAACCCTGATTTTATTTTGAGACCAGCCGAGACCACAATTCTGAGAATATTACTACTAAAACTCCTTGAGACCAATGCAGGAATTTTGCATTGTTTATTAGCGTTTTAATAACTCAATCCCTTTAACTTACAGAAACTACATACATACTGTCAGAATCACAAGACTTTCAACTTACCATTATATAAAATGCAATAATTAATTTATTCGAGATTTAAATACTCATTAGCACTTGACTCTAATATGGAACACCATCATGCACAAAAATATAGATCTCTTCCAGAAAAGCTAACGCAAATCGGCTGAAAATTTCCCAAAACTTTAGTAAGGTCTGCAGGAAAGGTCTGCAGTCTCAAACTCTAAACTGTAAATAGTCTTAATAAAGCAGCCGGTGAGTGTTTACAGAGAGGTAAGTGATGCAATACGGTTTAAAAGCATATTAATCTCTTTTCAATCAATACAGCACAGTCTGCACTCGACTCAGATGCTCATTTATATATTCTAATATAGGCACTTTAATGGTGAAATGAGTATGAATGACTCATAGTATGCTCCGTCCAGCTTATAATGCATTCACAGCCATTTAATTACTACTCCTGATCGCACAATGTCAGCTGTTATTCTGCAAATGGCACTTTAAGGTGGTCAAACTTATTGCTCTTGATGTGTCACTGCACTTACTGACACCATTTAAGTACCACTTGCATTTAATCGAGGTAGGAGAGGGTTCTGGTCTTTTGCTGTAGACCACTGGGTCTGTCCAGGTTTTCTATGTACTTTGTATCATTATGCTTTTTTACTCCCTAGGTAAGAGAACAAGCTCAATTAATGCATGTAAATGTAATAATGCAAATATTAGAACTACATTTCCATAGGTACATTAGTGCTGAGCTCTACATTAATGCTTGAGTAGGTTTTACCCTTGTAAAAAGGGTAAGGGTAATTTTTGAGTTCCGACCAACATAACCAGTTTTGCCATCCTGGTAGAGTTGTAGTGAAGACCACCTAAACCCAGACCAGAATCAGTAGAGACCAAGACAAGACCAAGACTCTGAAGGGCCCAGACCGAGATGAGACCGAGACCAGGGCGGGGCGAGAACGAGTCGAGACAGAGACCGGACTAATGCAGGTTTTACACCACATGACAAATAAGTAGAACATGCAAAGCCTAAGCAGTCCTCAAAAAGAGCTGAACCACGCAAGCAATATACACACAGCAACATTACACATTTATTCAACATTTCTCTCTTGCATATCTATAATGAGGAAATCGCTTCACTGGAAGAAGTTATCACATCATATGTTCAACTCAACAAACCACAGTGAACACTCCTCAAGACCAAACTCACCCCAAAGATAAGGGGGTAGTTGCTAAACAGCTGATGTGTTTATGCGCACACATGTGCGTGTGTGAAGGGGCGGGATGGGTAACCACGGTCTGCAGTAACGTCATTGGTTGCACTTGAAGTAAAAAAATTATCCAGTCTGACAGAAAACTACTCATTAATAGTAATATTCTTAGGATTGTGGACTCAAAATAAAATCCTGAGTCGTCATTGTCCGAGTCTATGATAAGGTTAAGTACAAATAACCCTAACCCAGAGATGCATACTACCACATGGAAACGTATGATAAGAGCGCCTTACCTACCATGCTATTAAGTGTGGTGTACATGGGACACAGCCCATGTGCAAGCTCATATTCGCTAAGTGATTCAAGATTCTTTATTTGTCACGTGCAAATTATACAGGTACAACATGCAGTGAAATGTATCCTGATCCGCTCTTTTAACTGTGCAATTAGGCAATTTAGAAAAATAACAAAATAGTGATACAAATACAAACTTAAATAAGGAGATCAGGGAAATAAGACAAAAAAATAAATAAAACTATATCTTATATACAATAAGGTACATAAAGTTACATATGTGCAGACGGCATGGAGTACAATTTTAATTTAAGAGTGACGCTGGGTACAGGTGTATCTGCATGTATATACTAAATTTTAAAAAATGTATTGACGTTTAACCTGAGTTTACAAAATTATTCTAGAGACAGATGACAGGTGCAATGAGATGTTTTTAAAGTGCCGAGTGCAACTGCAGCATTGTACGTAGCATCACAAGTGAAAACAAAGAATAAGGTACGATTGTGTTTGAAATGGAGGTTTGTACTCACTTCTAGAGCTGTTGTTCAATATGAGGTTATATGTGATATTGGTTTTTAGTACTGAAAAACCACTCTCTCGGGAGTTGATTGGGAGTGTGTGAGCTAAACCGAGGCAGTGAGTGAGTGAAAGAGAGAGTGAACGAGTGAGTGGAGCTGGAGGCAGATAAAGGTGGCACGAAGAAGAGCTGCCCTTCTTCATCCTCTCCATTGCTTTGCCATTACGGCCATTTCAGTGAGAGCGGCGGCGACTGACACCAGGCACCGGCGGGAAACAAATAGCTAATCGATAGCCATCTCCCCTGGGAGAGATGCATGGTGGCAGCCTCCTCCTCCCTCTCAACCCCCAACCTCCCAACGCGTGCACACACACACACACACACACACATATTTCTATCTTTGTGAAGAACTTCCATAGACTCCCATAAATGGAGAAATCAGAGTTTTTCCTAGATCCTCACAACCTCCTAAATGGAAGCACACGCAATCTCTCTCTCTCAAACACACACACACCCCTGCCACGTCGCAGCCTTGCTTAAAGCAGAACTGGACCCCGAGCTCGTCCAGCAGTTCCAGGCCTTTAGTGGAGCGGAACTGCAGCACTGTGTCTTAAAGGTTTCCCTAAGTCCCACTACAGCCCTGACTTAATGATCACCGCTACAGTTGGAGTTTGACTGGATGTTTCATCACACGGCCGAAACTTGCAGCCCATGTTCAATTACGGTGGATTCAGAGCGGAGACAGGAACTTGGAGTTGATAACGGACTCTACAGCTAAAAGTAGTTCATTAAAATGCTACTTGATCAACAAAATAAACAATAAACTCACAATTGGTGCTGGTCTAGAGGTAGATTACTTGTCTACTGACCAAGAGGTTGTGGATTCAAATCTAGTCCAGATCTACCACCATGAGCTCCTGAACAAGACCCTTAACCTCAACAAGAACGCTGGATATTCATGCAATTATGTCAAGTCAAGTCAAGCAAGACTTAAAAATGTCAATGGATGGAGAAGATCTGCAAAAGGAGGTTATTCCCAAGTCTCGGAGCCCTGTCTCCCCGGACTTTAGGCGAGGGGTCTATTCAGTCACTGTAGTTAAGAGCGTGTGATAAATCTGCTAATTTTGATAGCAGTAAATTGTATTGCTGGGAATCGATTAAAAATATATCACATAGCAGTTGGTAGCGTAGTGGTTAGGGTGTTCGCCCCGTGATCGGAAGGTCACCGATTCAAGTCCCTGACCGGTAAAGGTACCACTGAGGTACTCATGAGCAAGGTTCCGTCCCCAAGCACTGCTCCCTGGGCGTTGACAGAGCTGGTCACTGCTCCTTCATGGATGCAGAGATCACATTTGGTTGTGGTGCACTGTGTGCTGTGCTGTGTTCACAATGACAAATAATCACTCACTTTCACTTTATCGACCTTAACAAAAGCAAGGAAACCAGCTGACGTCTCTGCACTCACATCAATTAATCAAAGTTTAAAATCTCTAGCTTTCAGCTAGATGAACCAAATGAATGTGTGGTAGTGTAGTTAAGAAATGCATGTTAAGGCATGGCACTAAAAACCAACTTTTAACTTGGCCTTGCTTCTAACATCAGTAATGAACTATAGACTTAACTAACGGATAACCACAAAAAAACAGTTACACAGTAACATTGCAATTTGCTTGTCATTACTAAACATGGCAGGATACCACTTTTTAATGTCAGATATGATACCGATATTGTAACTTTGGATTTCTGCCGATACGATAAAAATCCAATACACTCTCTGGGACTATTTTAAACAGAAAATAATGCTAAAAAAAGTGTGAATACATGACTGAGATTATTCTGTTCTGCTTAAGGAAATACTTGACTTAAATACTAACTAAAACAATGTAATAATTACACACCCATATATATATATATATGCTAAATTATTTATTAATATTTAAAAATGATTTGTTTAAACACAATTATGTAATTTTGTGACGGTCCCTAATCCTGCGGCGCTAAAACCATCAGGAACACAGAGATTGTGAGCGAGAGCTGGTGTTGTTAAGGAAATTAGACAGTATAGCCTAATCACGATTTACTTTTGGGGTTGTAGCGTGTTGCGTTACTTTTTCTGCTCATCATTATATCAATATGTACAAATTAGCGTGAATGTTGAAAAACAAACCAGCTTTACCACAGTAACACTTCCCAAGCATAACGAACCGAGCGTGCGGGCATTTACAGATCGGCTCCATAGATCAGCCCAATGCCACAGATACCCGATCCAGCTATTTGAGTCGGTATCGGACTGATATCTGATCCACATATCGGATTGGTGCCATATTTATTCAGTACACTGTGAATTTCTACTCACTCACTGCCTCATTTGCACCTTCTTTATAATGGTGTTTTGTGAATGGGAGCCATTGGATATACAGTATATACCAAAATTATTCAGAATCAGTGAACAGACAACTGTTTCTACATAATCCAACGTTCACAGGCATGCGTAAAGTATGAACACGTTAAGTAGTCTATAAAATTTGGGGCAAACTTGGCATTAATTAGCGTTAAAAAGAATCAGAATCTGTCAGGCAGACACATCACACGACACACACTGTGTAAACACTGCTTTACTTGTTTCTCATAATACTTGCCACTGAGTAAATCATATTTTAATGCCTATGTTTATATCTTACAAGCACATTTTGTTGCTTCTGAAGGATCTCTGATGCCAAGAAAATAATACCGCAGCGTTGTGGGCTGAATAGACACTTGAGAAAATCTTTCTAGCATCTGCAGCACATTAGTCAACCTAGTAAACGTAATCCTTAACCCCACCCTAACCTCAATAACCAAAAACCAAAAGCATTTTTCATTTGACTACGACAGTAGGGGAACCCAGACACCTCGACAGTCAATAAATCACACGAATACACAGTCCCTATAATGGTTGCCCATGGCAGCAAACTTTTATTAATTCATGCAAGGTAGCTCCTTGGACAAAGAAACTTAATAAAATGAGTACATGCGAGAATGACCTCAATTAATCTGGCTTTTATTACCTCGGAATCTTCTCAATAACGACTGCTGAATCTTCTCCTTCCGACTGCTGGGTGACTGTGGCGTGCTCCTGACATTTGCCGACAACTTTTGAATAGAACACAGGATCAAGTGAAGGCTCTCTCAACCAGCGTAATATACACACACACACTGCTCCTTAACAGGTGTATTGTTCGGAAACAAGGGAACGAAGTCTGTGTGGCTCAATGCAGCGCTAAAGCAATATCACGATTCAGCAGCGTAAACTAAACAAGTCCTAAGGTAGTGTGAAGTGACTTTAACGTTAAATTAAAAAGAATGTCTCTTTTAAAACCTATTTCTGTTTTTCTACAGTGATGGAGAAAGCACAACGCAGTTCCTAATTTAAAAACGATAAATAGCTTCTAACAGAAAATATATGGTAAACCCACAAAGCACACAGTGCAATGTGTAGACGCTACGTGAATTTAAAAAAAAGTCATCGGTGAATCAGCTGTCGGACTGGCGAGATGCTTAGTGTTTATCTACGTACTCAGTTATTTTATTACCAAAGATTATGTAAAATTATATGTAAAATGTATTACTAATGTACCAAATATACATTATATCAAATGATAATTATTTATATGGCATATTAGTGCTACAAAAAGTATATACAGTACAAAAACAAATACCCATCTCAACTGGACAAAAAGATCCCATCTCTGATTGTACGTCTAATTTTTATAAACCTTTCTCTCTCTCTCTCGGCTTGAATGGAAAAAATAGAAAGAGAGAAAAAAGACAAAGCGACTCAGGCTGCTGAGCAGGAGCCGGCTCCGGTCATTCACTTCAATGAGCCAACTCTAAGAGCCGTTTCGTTTGCAACTGACACATCACTACTACCGGAGCCGCAAGATGGCTGCGAGATGCCTTTTACGTGATCGTCCACTGTTACTCTGTGCACAAAAACAGAAGTAAATGTGTAAACACGCATAAACAACATTCTTCATGGACCGGAGCCCATCCCAGGAACCTACGGACGCAAAATGGGGACCAACCCTGGGCAGGCATCAATACACCGCAGGGCACAGACACACTAACACAATCACACCCACGGGACCAATTTAGAGTCGCCAATTAACCTATATTGCATGCTTTTTGGACTGTGGGAGGAAACCGGAGAACCCGGAGGAAACCCACACGAACACGGGGAGAGCATGCCAACTCCACACAGGACGGCCCCACGGCAGACCCGGGGTCCGAAACCCAGGACCTTTTTGCTGTGAGGCGGCAGCACTAACCGCTGCGCCACCATGCCGCCCGCGTAAATGACATTCTTCACGATGTAAACACACGCGACTCAATGAGAGCGCTCGCGATATGGAACGCCCTCACTAACAAACAAGTCAAATCTTCCCCTTTGTTACAGACAAAACCCATATTTTAGCAGATAAATAACAACAGCCAGCATTCTGCTCACTACACAGCTGTTACTTGATATTATTCCAGACACACACTCATCGCATTACTGTGACAAGGCTCCGAGTTGTGGCGTAGGGGATTGTGGGAACAATGTAACAGGATTTCAGATAGCCCTCATGTGGACCATACCATTTCTTAACCTCAGTTCATTTATTCTCGGTCATGTATTCAGTATTGTCGGTCATGGTACTGTTTGACATGCGTAGGTTGATGTAAGTAGCCAGCAGACGTCTAGCTTACTGAAAATGTGCCATTTTACAACCTTCATTTTCTTCTTTTAAGTGTTTGGTCTACAGATGCAAGCTAACATCAATAAGTTGAATTATTTACCATCGTCTTTCAGAAGCTGCTCAGAGTCAGCGTTAGTTTGTCAGCAAAGATCGATGGATGTTCTCTAGTTAAATCAGGCTTACATTTTGCTGAGGTAAAATCCATCATAGTCAATTTTGCAAGGAGTTGAACACCCTATGTTTTCATTCTTATTTTTTTCATGAATAGATATGAATAGAACTCTAACATGTGTCCAGTTGTTTATGCGAAGTATTAGCCTTATGCGTCAGTGCATTAGCTGCTCATGACTTGGTCTCAGAAAGTCAGACCCCCACCTCGATAAGGAGACCTAATTTGTACTCTCAGCACATTTCACAACCATTATCTGCAAATACAGGAAACTTTCAGAAATGCAGCCATTAGGGACAACACAACCCTCCTTTCTCGTGTGTACTTTTCAATTGCAGCAAAGGAGATATTTTATCATTGAAAAGTTTGATTGTTTTGGTTTGTGGTTTTGCAGCATTTTATTTGAATTGCACTGGGTTTTTCTCAGTATTTTTTTTACATTTTTAAATACTACACACACTTGTTAACAGCAGCCTCCTAACGAGCACTCAGTAAGTTATCTTCTATTTGAACAGATTGTTAAAACAACTGCATTATATGGATATTTAATACATACATAATATAAAACATACATTAAATAATGATACATGTTCTACTAGTGTCACGTGCACTGCATCCCACGGCCGATAGTAGGACCCGGAAGTGGTCAGCCGCGGTTCAAGGAGTATAAAAAGAATCATTTCCTCATGGCACATTGTTCTGCCATTGAGTCATCCAGCCCAACTTCTGACCCTGTTGGCGTCAACTGTGAGAAACTGTTAGATTGCGAACGTCTGTCTATTCTGTTCATATCGTTCCGAATCACTGACAAATACTGTATTATATGGCAATAATGTAATAACTGTAATAATCTGTTCAAATAGAAGAGAACATGAGTGCTCGTCATGTAGTTGCAAAAACAATATGACCACCCAAAACAGTGTTCTCGGATATACTTCTGTTGTGTTGCAGCTCACTTCTGTTGTGCTTTGTGGTTTTGAAGTGTGTTTTTCTATTTACTTATTTAAATTTTTAAATTGCACTGGGTTTTCTTAGTCACTGTATATTTGAAATCCCACAGGCTCTTGTTAATACAGCCCAGTTCACAGCTTGCTGATGAGCACTCAGTACGTTTTCTTCTATCTGAACATTGTTAAAATAAGTACATTACATTAGTGCCATACATTTTGAAAACCTACCCCCAAAAAACAGGTCCTCTGGGAACACTTCCATTTTGTTGTGCATTGTGGTTTTCTCAGGTTTTCTCCACCACCGTATATACCAGATCCCACACGCGCTTATTAACATAGTGCATTTTGCAGCTTCCTGACGAGCACTCAGAGCTGTCAGTTCAGCGCAGCCCTCGATGCCCGTGGATATTCATTAGCCTCATCACCCCAACCGCTGAGTGGGAAGGTGCCGTTCCCCCACTACACCTAATTACCTCTGAACACATACGCTCGTCTGGGCAAAAAACATACCTCGCGTAACTCTATGGGCAGCGCGCATCAAACGAAAACTTATACCATCTCACACTCGCTTGGTCTTAATGGCCATGTGGTGGATATTTGGTGGACGACAGTGTGCTGCCATGGTCTGGTCAAGGCCATAAAAATAACAAATAAGCACCAACTCCAGATTCCTTCAGATTTGGGTATCAGTTGATGCTGAGTACTGATTCAGGACCAGGGTTAAATTTGTCCGTTCTCATGATAGCCGATTCAGCTAAATGAGTCAGCTTTGAACCAATATCCGATATCCGAACCATATCACAGCATCCCTAATTGTGCTGCATTTTCAGTGGTGACCAACTCCAGACACAGCAGCCATTTCTGCCAGAGGTCTAATAAGCCTCCAGTCCGACCTGGTCCTAATACTGCAATTACGGGCTGCACCACGAGGCCTGGGGATGTTTGCTGGAGCTGAGCGAGAGCCCGGCCTATAAAAGCAACTTTTCTTCACCCTGTGCTCTCCCCCGTGATGCCTGTATCCAAATTGTGCTCATTAATATCTGGTGGCAGACAGGCAGATCCCCAAGAGCCAAGCTTTGCTCCAGCAGCTCTCTCTGGTGAAGGCTTTAGTCTCTCTTGTGTATGGGAGGAATTAAAATACTACCAGTCACTAGCCAAACAAGAACTGAGACTGTGAAATGAGAAAATCTATAGACGCAAAATAAAGCATACGGTTATAATCGCATCCATCACAGATCCCCACCCCGAGTTGGGCAGCGTTACAAAATTATGACCCGTTTGACAAATTTGGTGTGTTAAGTGGTTTTAGCGGGGTTTAAAGATTTTGGCTTTGCATCAAATAAATTATATCCACCTTAAAAGAAAAATGGTTGTGCATTATTATTGCAGATTTGATTATTTTTCCACGGTAGATCAAAAAGCATTCAAGGCAAATGTGTTCATAAAGAGGATTTTTATACACAGAGGTCATTCAAAGTGCTTTGCGGATTTGGAAATAAGTTTTAAATAGGCTGCATGAAGAATAAACGCAATGAAGTAAGTTGACAGCAACAGGGAAGAGTTGACTTGAATGGCAAGTTGGTTTCAGCAACTCCTGTCACCTCTAGCTGACGAACAGCTCCTCATATGAACAAAACACTTAATTTCAGATACTTCAGTATTTTATTATATTTATCTGCAGTATTTGGGGGTTGTGTTGGAGCAGTCGTGTAAGTGACAATCTCTGGGGGTTAGAAGTCTAAATAGAGCCTAAAACCACTGCTGAGCCCCAACCAAGACTCTTAACTCCAAGTTGCTTCAGGGAGACTGTAATTAGGAAATGTAAGTCATTCTGGATAATGTCTGATAAATGGCAAATGTAAATGTATTCTAATGGGTGACAACTGGAGCCATTTCCTTTGTAGTCTTAAGCGCTCCGAGGGGACAACCCCACTAGAGGTTAAATACTCAATTCTTAATAAGCTTTCAGACTGGAAGAAGCCTTTAGGATAAGAGGTGAAATGTCCTTAAAGGAGCTATATGTAATACAGTGGTCAAAGCACTCAAATTCAAAATACTGTTGCATGTTTCCTCCCCAGACTTGAGGTTGCCAGATAGGTTGGCGGATCCTGCAAGAAACAATCTACAAGAAACTACCATGGCAAGTGACGAGTCCTACACTGCAAGTTGATTGTCTGTTGATCATATAATGCTTGATTATTTGCAAAGTAGTTATTTATTTTTAGTATAAATTAGCTAGTTGACCACTGTTCAAAATTAGCCACTTCAGCAGGTCTTCAAATTCTCCTCCGCTCTCAGTCATCTCCATCTTTCAAACGCATCTCCTGAAGTTGTTGATCTTCGTTTTCTTTCCGCTTTGGTCAAGACATTTTTGAGCATCATAGCGAGACCTTTTAGTTTTTGTAACGCAGACATTTTAAAATCGAGAATGCTTGCAGTGGGAACTGGCAACCTGGATGCTGACATGCTACTGACTTTGTGATTGGGAGCTTGTGGTGGGTGGAGCCACAAGTCAAAACACAAAACCAAAACAAACACAATTTACGTGCTGTAAATTATATTAAAAAATGTAAATATTCTGGCTGTGCTAATGTTGTGAGATCAGTATTTCAAATTACCGTGATTCTTTAATCTCTGGTGACATATTAGGTTCATTTTATGATTACTTGCCATAAAATTCTTTAAGAACCTAAAAGATGTCCAGTTGCCTTCAATTCGAACACTTAAGAGTGCCATGTCCTGGACAACTGTGAACCTACACAGACACACTTCCTTTACATTAATTATAGGAGTCAGACACTTTACACGCCACTGTTTAAGGGACCTGAACTTGTCATGGCCTACTAATATCATAAATAAGTTAAAAAGAGGTTCATGACGTGTTGGTTAAGGTTTGATATGATGGCAGTCAAAGGTTTCAAAGCTCAACTTAATCGGAAGGTTGACAGTTGAATCCCGGACTGGTAAAGGCACTACCAAGGTATTCCTGAGCAAGATATGGTCCCCGAGCATTGCTCCTGGGGGCTGCCCACTGCTCCTTCACGAATGGTTCAAATGCAGACGTCACATTTCGTTGTGGTGCACTGTGCTGTGGTTTGGTCACAATGACAATCCCTCACTTTCAGCTACACTTGGTCTATATGGAGCAGCTTAAGCTGGCGATCATCAAAAACCAGTTCACTGATCCAAGTTGTTCTTTTTAGAAGTGTACAATATAAATCATGGCACACACAAAATGTCCCAATTTTAAAACAAAAGGGAACTGATTATGCGACATGGACAGCATTATGGAAAGAATTTCAAAGGATGAAAATGAATCATTTCATTTGAGTTTTTTTGGGCTAGAGATTCTGAAAATTGTTTCTCTTAAGATGTTGTTTAAGATTCATGAGAAGTCTCTCTACTACATGTGGCTCGTGTAGTTTAATTAGCATTCTGACAATACTCCTTAATTGGGACAATTGTCCTTAATTATAGTCTTCTTACAAGAACAATAGTTTTTGCTCAACAAAAGCTTTCAGGTCAATACATTGTGATAGTGGAAGAAGACGACATTAAGAAACAGCCGGCCTATTTAAAGGCAAGGAAGGTGAGTGAGTGACTAATCAAAAATGATAATTCAGCAGTAAAGTGCAGTAAATTTTGCACTCTACGCTGTTCATTTTGGCGTGTGGGTGTTAGCCAGCTGACAGACGTTAGCCGTTTATATTCCCTTCTTGAAGTGCATATTGTTTTATGAGAAGCCTTAGATCCCTCGTTAGCAGTGCTGGTTCCTGGGTTTTTCTCAACATGCATTTTTGTCTGTTTGTGTATCTCCACGTTGTTCTTTACCCAAGCACAGAATAACATGCATTTAAATGTAGATTTATGGCATGCATTTAGCAGATGATCTTACCCAGAGAGGCTCACATTTCCTAATTACGAAGACAGTCTCACTGAAGCATCTTGGGGTTAAGAGCCTTGTTTGGGGGATCAATGATGATAGAGCTAGACTTGAAACTAGAACCTCATAATCCGCAAACAAGTCTCTAGAAAGACTGTTCTTCTTATTAGGAAATGTATGTCGCTCTGATGAACTACATCCTAATAAATGACAGTCATTTTCTTTGAAGGGAATCTTTTACGTGTGGGATTGAGGTGCTCTATACACCCCTGCTTACAGGACCTGGAATTATTGTTCCATTCTAATAAACTGATCCATGATTTAGATTTACATTTCAGGGATTTAGAAGATTATGGGCTGGTTTCTTGAACATGGATTAAGTCCAGTCTTGCAGTACCAATGAGACTTACCACTGAAAGTCAAAGTTAGTCTAGAACTAGTCTTAATTTTAGACTGTGAAATTGGTCCAGTATTTCCCAGAGTGATCTGCATAGATCACTAGACTCACTAGAACTACTTGGGGTTAAGGGCCTTGTTCAGGAATCACTGGTGACAGAGTTAAACTTAAAACCACAGCAAGTATCTTATCTTTAGACCACCACCCCAAAAATGCAGGCTTGATAAACCCAGATGTTGTTCTTGCTCAGACCCAAATAACATACATACATCAGTTCCAACCTCGCTAACGTCAAGTGCCATGGCTCACAGTGCACAGTTTGGAGCATTTAATTGGTTAATTGTAACCACAACCATCAGTAATCTTGATCTTGTGATTTGTGGACGTTGTTCTTCACCAGACGTTCCCATTGTATCATCATGAAGAGCTTGTTAATTAAGCTTGTTAAGCTAAATGAAATGTGTTGGGTGCAGCGTGGTCACTAAAACCCACAATAAAATGAGCTCCTGATATTGTCACTTTTCACAATGGTCTTCTGCAGAATTGGTTTGGTACAATATTCTAGGCGTTTATCTCAGTGTTTTCATGGTTTTGTCCATATAGCCACTTGGCGAAACGCTATTTTGGGTACAAAATGTTTTGTCTTATTTTAATCCAAATGTCCGTACATCTGGCACAAGATTCAACTGTAAAATATTGCAGTGTCATCTATGGCCACATCAATATCTGATAATGCATTACTTTGCAAAAATGATGCTTTGTTGAAGAGCCACTGGACGACAAGCTCTGACAAATATTAGGGGTGTAAAAATGATTCATCACAATACAGCATTATACTGATTCAAATAACAACAATTCAACATCTGCCATTATCACAATGTCTTCCACAACATCAGTTCAGGACATCAATATATTATCACTTCCCTTTATATAAAATCACAAAATGCAACTAAAATATCATTTGACGTTTTTATTCTTGAGCTACGTCCACAATATTATTGGGCAGTTGGTGGCTAAACCGTAGAGTTCGCCCCATGATCAGATGGTTAAGGTAAAGGTACCACTGAAGTACTCATGAGCAAGGTACCATCCCCAAGCACTGCTCCCTGGGCGCTGTCCATGTTAGCTGCCCACTGCTCCTTCATGGATGGGTCAAATGCAGAGATCACATTTGGTTGTGGTGCACTGTGTGCTGTGCTGTGCTCACAATGACTAATAATCACTCACTTTCACTTAATCGACCTTAACAAAATCAAGGAAACCAGCTGATGTCTCTGCGCTTGATTGGCAAGGAATGTTACAATATATAAAATGAAAGGTTTTTTTTATTTTGGATTGATGCTATAGGTTCATTGATATATTGATAAGATCAATATATTGTTACAACTCTAACAAATATCACATGGACTATGATCTTGAACTCTAGACCAACATGGCACAACTACAAAAGACAGTCCCTGTGAGTCCTACAACTTTAACTTCCTCAAAACCTTGCAGCTTTAATATTTTATACCCAACATTGCAGTTAAAACTGTCTTTTTGCTTACTTAGTTGTTCCAGATACTGGATGGTGAGACATTTTCTCCACCATAAAACCTTGAAAACTCAGAAAATTGTTTCTCTTTGAAACTTTGGAACAGGAAATCTACACAGTACAAAATGCATCATTGTGGATGCGCTCTCCCAGCGTTATGGGCTCAGTAACTCAAAGTCGACCAAATGTGCAGCCAAGAGCAGTACACAAAAGTGTCTTATCCACCTGGAAGCAGCACAGCCTTCCCACCACCACCAATTCATCACTTAAAACTCCAGAGGAAATAAAAAAACAAAAAAAAACCCAAAACACATACATTGTTTCCGTAGTCTCTACTGCAGATGCAACAAGAGAAAGCACCGGCCCTGCGGAGTCAACCCATTCCTCCCCTGCCTTTACTCAAACGCATGGGAATGGATGCATAAGCAATGAAAACACTGCCAATTTCTCTCTGGTGGTGTTTCATGGTGAACTCTTTCTCGGAAATGCCTACAGCCTTCACTTTCCTGTCCTCAAACTTTGGGTAGCATCACTTTTTGGGCCCAGTGCTTAATACTAAATACTGTAAGTATTTCCAAATCTCCATTAACACCTCAGAGAGTAAGTTCCTACTACAGCCCAAACGTGGTAATTTGGTGTGCTATCATCCCTCGATAAGAGGTAATTGCTGATTCACTGATATGGGCAGTTGTAATGGCCAATAAAAGTCAATTTACAGAAAAGATCTGTTTCTTTAATCCCATTATTAGTGCTGCTATTGTGTACTTTGTCCACTGCTGGCTTTTTGTTCTTGAACACATTGGTTTATTTACCAAAGCTTTTATGCATTTTTTATTATTGTTCAAACTATTGTCAATGCAAATAGAATTCTTTTAAACTGGATTGCGTGTATTTTTCTTTGCAAAGATTCGTAATGTCTTTTCCTGTATGACACCCATAAAATAAAGGCACCAAGAGAAACTGGTTTTCTTCCGTTTCTTTCACAGTGGTTAACACTGCTGCCTCACAGTGAGTGGTTCAACCCCCAGGTCTTCCATAGGGCCTTTCTGTGTGTAGTTTGCATACTCTGGTTTCCTCTCACAGTCCAAAAGCATGCAATACTGTATGGGTTACTTGGTGACTCTAAATTGGCCCCGTAAGGTGTGACTGAGAGTGTGCTAATGAGTGTGTGTGGGTCCTGCGGTGTGTCGGCGTCTGCCCAGGGTGGTCCCCACCTTGCACCCGTAGTCTTGGGATAGGCTCCTGTCCCCTCCGACTACGGGTGCAAGGTGGGGACCAACGCTGGGCAGACGCCGACATGGTGGGGATTAAGTGGTGCGGATAATGAATGAATGAATGATTGTTTGTGTTACCACCCAGTTTTTAGACCCGTTGGAGCTCTTATTTTTACATTACTCCTGACTACAACCGTTGCAGCACATTGGAGATGAATGTAAAAAAGGAGGAGGAGGTCCAATCCCCCAACAGGAGGCACTAGTGGAAAAAAGTGGCAGCCCTCTTGGTGGAAAAGAACAGAAACTCTGGAGAAGACATACAGACAAACATGGCGACGTCTGGGGAAGGCTGCCGGTTGCATCAAGATTTTGTAATTATCATCAATTGGAAGAGCGATGGGAGACAACCACAGTGCGCAATATGCAAGACTACAGAGGAGCTAAAATAAGCCCATAAGTCCCATCTGCAGAGAAATTGAATTTTACAGGTATTGTGCTGCAGCTTGTTGAGCCAGCTACTCAGCATACTAATTAAGGCGGAGCGTCACACAGAAGGAGAGCACCGAGAGTAAACGCGTCGGCTCTTTGTGCGCTCGCCTGTACTCGCCAGCTAATCCAGAGACGAGTCGAAGTCTTGTCGTACTACGGCATGACAGGAGCGATGCCTTCAAAAGCTTCAGCCGTCTGGCAGAGCTCTGCCACGGAGACGGTGAAAATAGCTTGCAAGCCGACTCCGCCAAGTTACTCCACCAATTTACAACAACCTTCTGTCATGTAGCGGCTCTGGATGCAAGTGGAGCACGGGAACAGAATGCTGCCGATCCCCAAAAACTCAGACAGAGAGGAGGACTACGACAAGTGTAATCCCTAACAAGCCCTGGGCACCGATTCCAGGAAAAGATTCTCCTCTGAAGTGGTAAATTAATGCTACATTGCTGCCAACGTCAATCGCTTGAACTGTCTGAGGTCTTGCACTCAGATCCATAACAGAGTTCTGGGAGTAGAGACTTGATACAAGTCGGAACCCGTGTGTTTATGGATGATATTCCGGCTCCGCAGCAAATTGGCAACTTCACGCCTGCCGTGACTGGAACAGCCCTTATTTTAGCGTTTATATGTAAAAATTGTGTTCTAAAGATGCAGTTTAATGGCCTTTGTGCTGTACGTAAGCTGCTCTTGGTGGAGCCGAAAACCAGCCATTTGTTTGCTGTAAGAGAACAGAGTCTCACTTCTACAGAAACACACATTTTATCTGGATATTCCCCAGAGAGTTTCGATCTACATTAAGGGTCGAACGATACATTTCTTTCAGGACCGATACTGATTATTACTAAACAGAGAAAACAATAACATATTTTGAACTGATAAATGACAGCTATAGAAATTCAAATTGGTGTCAAAAATTTAGAATAACAAACAAAACATGATTTTTAGCACATTTAATTCTGAGAACTTTTCATAAAGTTCTTAACTCAAAAATGAAATAAAATGTGGATCTATCTAACCATCCATCCATTTCCCCCCTCTCAGACAAATCCATCTCTCTCTTATTTATCCAACCATCTCCCCTTTCTCAGATAAGTCTATCTACACTATAGATCTGGATCTTTTTTTATCCATCCATCTATCCATCTATATCCCCTTCCTCAGACAGACAAATTTATCTGTCCATCCACCTGTCCATCCATATATCCATCCATCTCCTCACTGTCAAATAGATTGATCTATCTACCTATACAAGTGCACTGCATCTCTCATTTTGCTTTATCCCTCTCTATCACATTTGCCTACATACTGAGTCCTAATGAGGTCTCTCTCTTCCTGCTGCCTTTTTTCCTCTCTCCTCATTCTCCTCTTCTTTTCTTCCCCATTGTGCTTGCTCTCTCATGTACATTTATAGAGGGCGTGAAAGCTGAGAAACAGAAGAGAGAAATATAGTTCATTTTCTTTATGGGAACTTCATACTTCAAAATTTCCCACAAAGTCATAAAAAAAGAAGAAATCATAATTTTTCCTCTCTTTTAGGGGTCAACCAGGTTCTCACAAACCTTCTAAATGCAGCTACAAACAGACGTGCTCAAAATCCCAAGCCTTTTTAAAAATCCTGGTAGTTCTAACATACAGCACCGCTTTATTTGGGGTTTGGATCTCCACTCAGCTGCATAGCAGTAAAACATGGCTCTACAGTACGTGGTTAAAGCAGTGAAGTCCTCCCTCCACCCTCCATCCCTCTCTCTTTCTCTTAACCCCCTCGAGACCCTGCGCTCTTCCTGCGGCACGCCGCCGCCCACTCCAGGGAGCGCCGGCCACGACATGATGGATTGCACACCCGGCGCGCCGCATCTCTCCCCCCGCCGCTCAAGCTGGGGCTTAAACAGCTTTCTCCACACCTCTCTTTATCCATCTCCTCCCGCCTGCTTTTCACTATCAGAGAGAAGTTTACTCTCAAGTACGTTCTCACGTACCAGCATTTTGGCAGTTGGTGTTAAGACATTAAAATGATTTGTAAAACAAACAGATAGAGGAGTATAGATCTAACAATGTACAAATGTGACACATTTAAAGAGAGTAAAAGGATAAAGTTAGTCACAGAGTTTATCTAAATAGAACATGGAATAAGGAAATGTCATGACATAGGGCTGGACTATTCATCGAAAATTAATCAACCAACATTCAGAAACTGTGATCAACGTTATTGTAATTATAAACTTTTGTTTATAAGTAAAAATGAACCTGAATTTATTAAATGAATATATTTTAAAGCATGTATATATATATGTATATATATATATATATATATATATATATATATATATATATATATATATATATATATATATATATATATATATATATATATATATATATTACTGTGCAAAAGTTTTAGGCAGGTGTGAAAAAATGCTGTAAACAAAAGAATGCTTTCAAAAATGGAAGTGTTAATCATTTATTTTCATCAATCAACAAATGCAGTGAATGAAATAAAAGAGAAATCTAAATCAAATCAATATTTGCGTGTCCAATTCCCTCAAGGCTTTCAAAACAGCATCAATTTTTCTAGGTACACTTGCACACAGTTTTTGAAGGAACTGGCTAGTAGGTTGTTCCAAAACATCTTGGAGAACTGTAACCACAGATCTATAATCCTATAATCCTACAAAATAATATAATGACTATAATCCTACAAAATAATATATAATGACTATAATCCTACAAAACCCCTGACTTTGAGCAAGTGTACCTATAAGAATTGATGCTGGGTTTGAAGGCAAAAGGTAGTAACACCAAATATTGATTTGATTTAGATTTTTCTTTTGTTCGTTGACTTTGCATTTTGTAAATTGATAAAAATAAACAATCATTAGTTATATTTCTGAAAGCATTCTTTGTTTACAGCATTTTTTCATACCTGCCTAAAACTTTTGCACAGTACTGTATATATAATCATAACTGTGGTAAAATGTTCAATTGATCACGATATTAATTCGATGTCAAATCGCGCAGCCCTATCATGATACGAATGTGCTGGAAAAAGAGGCTGTGTGCAGTACATTTCATTAATCATGCAACTGTACAATTAGAGTAGTAAGCTCCTGTAGTTTGTTTTCTTCTACCAGCATCCCTTATCTTTCATTTCTCCTGTCCTTACGTCTCTCATTCCCATCTACTTTTTCCTCAAAGGGCCGGCCGGTTTTATGTCTGGTTGTAACCCGCCTGGATGTGGCGAAGCGTAATTAAAGCCAGCCGCCAGTCTGAGGCGATGTTATTGGGACTGATCCGTCACAGCAGACATGAAATAGCAACATGGAACTTGAGACACATCAGGGGCTACAGGGCTTGCAGAGGCGGACTATACACACACACACCACACGCAAACCACTAGCACTTATCGTGCATTAAAGGCAATATATGCACAGGCCATAAAGGTGAAAAAGTGCGATTAGGCACAGCTTTGAGACACGCTTCCAGGGGGAGAAAGGAGACATAATTGGAATGCAAATTGAATGCTAAAAAGCATCCAAACTTGGAATGAACCCACAGAAGTGCTGCTACTTTCTGCCTCTTAGTATGTCCATAAAACAACTAACCTCTTAAGAACGTATTATAATTTCCAAACATTTTTAAAACGCCTTTTCAAATCAATCATAAAAAAGTCATAAATAGGAATATCAAAGCATCACCTTTCTAGTGCAGACGAGAAAACTGGACACCACTGTCTCCACATCAAAGACTTTTTGCCAGGGCTTGTTCGAGTGAACACATGAAAGACGAGAGACGCTGGGCGGAACAGATCTGGACTAATGTTGCCTTCGTGTTACCGCATTGCCAAAGAACCTTTCTCTAGTGCCTCAGTCGGGGTTCGAGGCTGGTTCATGCGGATTAGGCAAGGATATCAAGTATAGCCTCCAGCACAGGGCATGGAGGGATACAGGAAGGGGACGTACTGTAGAATGTAGAGCAAACAGCTGAGGTCGGCATCACACGTGTTTTACAGAAAACCCAGCCCCAGGACGATGATTCAAGAGGTCAGAGTTTGCCGAGGATAAAAAGAGACAGTGGAAAGTGGGCAGCGATCGGTATCAGATGCAGGCTGAAGAAAGGGGCAAGGTTCACAATAGCCCTACGTATATTAACATCTGGATTCTCCTCAAAGCTACAAACAGAAGATGGAAGAAGCAATCCAGCAAGGTCTGCACACCAGTATTTATATTTACATTTACACGGATATTTAAGTGAGCGAGCATCATTGTGAACACACCATAGAACAGCACTCCACACCACAGCACACCACAATGAAATGTGATCTCTGCATTTGACCCATCCATGAAGAAGCAGTCGGCAGGACCTGTGAAACAATACTTGGGGACGGTACTTTGAGTACCTCAGTGATACCTTTACCAGTCCAGGATTGGAACTGTCAACCTTTCCGTTAGATGTGCAGAAAAAAATCGAATCGAATCGCGATTCTTTCTCTGCCGATTCAAAATCAATTCATGCATTAAATAAATTTAAATCGATTCATATTTTTTCAAGTAACGTAATGACACTAGTTGACTTTTTCCCAGACACGAGTCACCTCTCCTATAGAACAGCTCTATACCTTATCCTTTTATTAAACAATCTGAATGCATGCGCACAAACACACAAGGGGTGTGCCATATCCTACTGTTCACGTTAATTTGGGGATAAATTCTGATCTCGGGGTAAAAATGAATTTTGCGATATTCTCCGTTGACGGCGTAATGAAATCACATTGTTACACTGTGAATGTAACTTGCTATTCAGCTGCTATTCAGTACAGTACATGTTAAGTGATATCATATTTGGCTAAAATACAAATGTTCAACTTACAAATAAAATAGATGCAAATAAGTGTTGCGCAAATTGTATTTAAAAAAACCTTAATGCTGAAGATCAGTGTAAA
Organism: Distichodus sexfasciatus; assembly: GCA_032718565.1. NCBI lineage: Eukaryota > Metazoa > Chordata > Actinopteri > Characiformes > Distichodontidae > Distichodus > Distichodus sexfasciatus. The sequence goes on along the minus strand of JAVGVS010000019.1, from coordinate 2,798,728 downwards.
TTGTAGTGTGAGAGTATATGTTTTCAAGTAAAGCTTTAAACCAGAGAAACACCACAAATGCATTACATGTAGTAAACTACATTTGATTCTATGTGATTTTTTTGTTGATCTGCCACAGTCAAATGGGAAAGGTAACTCAAAACAGCAATCTGGAAACAAATCCACACATGTATTTTATTGTGAATCGTGAATAGATTTTGAATTGAATCGTGAACCCAAGAATCCGAATCAAATCGAATCGTGAGATTATCTAAATCGTGTACCCCTACTTCCCATCACGGGGCCAACTCCCCAACAACCAGCTTTCCCATAACACTTGTCAGAAGTGGGATTTGAACACACACAGATTATGAACCTTGAGTCTGGCACCTTAGACCACTCGGCCAATCTGTCAAACTGTTTGTTACTGGTGGTTTTATCCTGGTCATGGGGTGGTGGGGCCACAGTGTTCTAAAGGATTGAAATCCTGTGTGATGATCATAAGATTGAATCACAAGAAACTCAGCTGGACCCCTGAACAAGGTTCTCAACCCTTAGTTCCTGTAGTCAGGAAACGAAGGTCACTATCGATGAGAATGTCTGATAAATGCTGTAAATGTAAATAAAGGTTTACAAAAGAACAACTTAGAACAAGGTTGAGAAATTTAGACTAAAATGGACCAGGTTAATGGGAAGAGGGCAGGGGTTGAGTAAGCAAGTAAAAATTAGGTACTATCTTTAAATGTTGACTAACAATGGTCACAGAAAGACATGCTGTAATAAAGGAATACAAGGAATTTGCTTTGGTGGTTGTGCCAAGACAGTAAATAGAGAAAGTGATAATTTAAATAGAAAAATGTGCATCCAGCAAACTCATCCACAGTGATCAAACTGAAAAATACAAATATTTAAAGACAGTTCAAACAGAGAAATCACCTTTAAGAAAGAAGTCAGGACATGAATCACAAGATGACGACAAAGCCAACAGTAACCTAAAATAGATTTCATGACTAGGATGAACACAGGGTGATTTTTTTTTTCACTTGTGCGACACGTATCCATCAATCTACATAGGCTAATTGCTAAACCAGAAGAGAAGAAGAAGTGTAGCATAATCCGTCTCACGGATCTACATAGGACAGCAGACGCTATGCTAGGAATCCTTGCAGACGACTGGTGAGGATGTAGGTGAATGCTGCGAGGCGTCGCGGCTCTCCTCCTGACCTTCGTTACCGCGGCACGAAACAGAACGGCGATGGACGCTCTCTCTCAAAAAGGTCAGTGCATTGCGGGGAAAACAAATCTTTGCGAGGAAATTGCTGGTTTCAACCACATAACATGGAATTACGAAAACCAACGAACCACTTTTCCCCACTAGCATGGGCCTCTCAGTCGAGCCCCCGAGAAGGTGAAGGTCTCGGGAAAAGCTAGTTACCGACTCTCTCAGACTGACGGTTTCCTTTTATCCCCCCCAAATGAGATTCTCCATAAAGGGTCTGCACACTTGACCATTGTGCTCCCATCTTCAGTCGATTACGTGCGATGAATATATACTGCCAAATGGAAGCCCAACTCCATTGGAAAGCAATCCAGAGTGGGGGGGTGTTCATAATTGAAGCATCATCAGGCGGTTGTTAAAAAGGTGGAGACTTACATTGAGACGACAGAGCACAAGGAGGGATTTGCACAGATCAAAAAAGGCCATCAAACCATAATGAAATACTACGGCTCCCCAAGTCGCAAGGAATCCAGAGGCTGAGAGTAAAAAAAAAAAAGTCTGTTTGTCTGCACAAAAAATGTGTGTAGCGGTCACTCCAAAAGCTTGCGAAAGGGTCCGACTGACATTTATAGCCCTGCAATGATTTCTGAAAAGGGCGTGCAGGAGAGGTCAGCGTGACCCTTGTCGTTAGCAGCGGCTGGATAGTGAAAGTGGGGGATGTGGATGCACTCCGAGCTCAGGTGGAGTCAGTGGAAGTAAAGTGGAGTCTAAGAGTGGGAGTTCCAGCCTCCAGAGACTTTGAGGTTTCTTTAAATGAATCTAACAAGCTCCATTTATCTATATTTGCAAAGTTACTGCTGCATCAGAGGGAGGCACGTAAGCATGAGTCAGAGCACAGGCTTAAAGACTTGCACACACAGTGAGTAACTGCAAGTAGCAATGCTACAAATGTAGCTACTTTTAATCAGTAGCTTAATTCTCTTATCTAGCTAAAATTCTCTTTTAACAAAGACCGGTATTTTCAACTAGCGGGTGATTATAGTGTGACAGAAAGTGGCATCTGACAGGCTATCGTGCCCACGCTTCAAACGCTCATTGCATCGCAGCAGCTGCACATTGGAGTTAAAGAATGAAGTCAACCCTGGCGAAGACGGAAGCAAGAATATGTGGTTATATTTATTAATATTAATGACTGACAGAAAACAGACAGAAACTACACAAACCCCAAAATCACTCTCCACATCCAAAACATAATTAAAACCATATTGTGATCTGAAACTACATTGTTAAAAATACAGATATTCATATTACTTTGACATCCCGTTTCATATTTTTTAATTAATTTGTTTTAACAGTATCCTGCTGCACAAATATGAAGTATCACTGGATAAAATAGCTCTGATGTAGTTAGCTACTTTTTCTCTGTAGCTTGTAATGTAGCTAACTGCTATATTGAAACGTAGCTTGTGGCTGTGGCTACATTTAGTCAGAAGTAGCGTGTAGCTGGAAAGGCTACCGTATAGAGATAGCCTCCCTAACAAAGCATCTAAGTAGGACAAAATCAAAAAGCTATAAGGAAATCGCTTTAATTGAACCACCACTAGCGAAAGCAGCAGCAGCCAGGCAGTATTAGGTATTTAGCTTGGCCGAGCTCCAGGGAAAAAGAAATTTAAGCCAGCTCTCATTGCCGCCGTCACTCCGGAGCCACTGGATAGCAAACAAGAAGCAGCTCCGTAACGATTGCAGTGTTGAGGAAGCTACATCTAAGCGGCAGCATTTCAAGCTACGAGCTACTGACGATAAAAAGCAGCCATGCAACTGTTTTAATATAGTAGTTAGCTACACAACAAGCCACAGAGAAAAAGTAACAAACTACATCCAAGCCATTGGATTTGGAAGTTAAAAATAACTTTATCTTCTATTTTTAAAGTTACAGCACTTTAAAATTAAGTTGCTGAAAGCTAGTTAAACTAGTAGCATCGCTAGTTAGTTACTCCCCAACACGGCATGCACATCCAGATATCTGGGGAAGTCAGCAAGTTGGCAAGACGCATTTAAAGAACAGACAAGACGATTAAGATCTGATCTGTGCCTCACAGTGCCACAGGGGCTTTTCCCGAGCAAACACAACAAAGGGGAATAATTGGGGAATGTACTGATGAAGTTATTACAGGGGTTGTAATTACAAGAACACTGTGCGATACAAAAGTGACAGAAGGATAAAATAAAATAATAAGAACAGTGACTGCTGACTTTATTCACTGGGGTCACATCCAATCCAGTAAAGTTTACCTTCAGCCTGTGAGACACATGACTGAATGTATCAGGTACATGACCTTTATTCCATCAATTTCTATATAAAATCGATGGAGTCAATCTAACATCAGTTTTAGTGATGTGACTATTATACATGAGTACATTATGCATATATAAAATAGTTAATATATTTTTAAAGCTCTGTAAATTATATATAATAATTTATTATATAATCCCTTATTCCCTGTTGTGGTCGCCGGGACCGGAGCCTATCCCGGGACTATGGGTGTGAGGCGGGGACCAACAACCCAAAACCCAGGTACATGCACTCATTATCTGAACCTCTTAATCCTTATCAAGGTTCCCGTGAATCTGGCTAATTTTCACACTGCAATCCATTTACAAAACAAGAAAGCATCAACACATCCCTTAAGAACTCAACCATTCACCCAACTCAACCCAAACCCAAACAAAGCAAACTAGGGAGCAGACTTCTCCAACGTGCTAAATAAAACCTCTAACTGAACTCAGTGTAAAAATGAACTAAAACTCCCTCCTGTGTGTCTAGAGACCTTGATTAGACTCATCAGCCGTGATTAGCTAAGGCTCGAGCTCAATTAGACATAAGATCTTCAAGAGTTGGGTTGGGCAGAGGTACCTCAGAGAACTCCACTAAATTTATATTTATATGTGTTTACATGGGTATATCCTTTAAGAAACAGCTGCTTATCTCCTTTATTACACAGAGATAACTTCCCTGGCTCTGTGCTGCTTTAGATGTTAGGATTAGATCAATCATTGGATCACAATTGAACAATTAATTTGGTGTAACAACAAAAACTGTCATGGATTTACAACCAAGCAATTCCATTTAATCAAGATGGGTATACAAAACGGAGCGGTGTAGAAATAAACAATGTCACCTTAAACTGGTTAAATAAATTTCCATGGCCTGCTTCAATAAGCTCCATTTATTTAGATTGTTTTTTCATATAACATATTTGAAAATGCTAACTTGTGCTATGAACTGCTCACATATCATTTCTCAACTGCTTAAACACCTTTGTATGAAACTGTAAATTGCCAGTCTTTTTTCAGAATAACAGACATAAAGCTTTCTAAACCTCACAATGTGATGGTGCGGGGGGAAATGAAGCAGCATATCAAAATCAGGTGTGTACCATTTGAAACTAGACATTTACATCAAAATAACACTCTTTTACAATAAAAATAGCCTCAAATAACCATTTTTACACAGTACACTACGAAACACAATGTACTTAATGTGCTTAAACCTACTTTAATTTACCCCAGAAAATACACCAAACCCCTTAATTTGAATTAAGTGGCCCTTAATTTGTGAAACACACCCCTTAATTTTCCCTTAAAATTATATTTAATGCATGAGTGTGAAACCCCTTAATCTCAAATTTAAGATGGTATTTCAGTGGGTTCTTTTTTAAGGGGTAATTAAGGATAATAGTAAGTAGTGTTCATTTTTAAGGTGTGAATTCAGGGGGTGACTATGGTTGTCAAGATTCTGGGGGTAATTGAAGTACTCTAAGTTTCATATTTCATATTTTATGTGCTAACATTAAGTGGCATGTTAAAGGTGTGTTTATGTGGTTTAGAATCTAATCTGATTTTTAACAATGAGACAGCATACAGAGGAAATAGAACATCTGGTACAGTGGTGTGTTCTCATAATAACTTGGCTCTCAATACAAACAAAACCAAAGAAATAATTTAAAGTGAGTGATTCTTTGTCATTGTGAACACACCACAGCACACAGTGCACCACAACGAAATGTGACCTCTGCATTTAACCCATCCAAGAAGGAGCAGTGAGCAGCTAACAAGCAACCGGAGAGCAGTGCTTGGGGACGGTACCTTGCTCATGGGTACCTCAGTGGTAACTTTACCGGCCCTGGATTCGAACCTGCAACCTTCTGATCATGGGGTGAACACCCTCCCGTTACGTATAATAATAGATTTTAGGAAATCAAAACGGGCTGAGCACCCTGGGCTTTACATCAGTGGAGAGGAGCTAGAGAGGGTGGACTGTTTCAAGTACCCGGTGGTAACTATTACAGCAGATCTCACCTGGTAAGCACATATCGCCCTCCAGGTGGGAAAAGCCCAGCATAGACTATACTTTCTAAAAAAACTAGGGCATGTCCACCTTTCCCGGCACCTGCTGATCCTCTTCCTCTTGGGTTGCCACTGAAAGTCTCCTATCCTAATGCTGCACTGTGTGGTTTGCTTGCTGCACAGCAGAGGACAGGAAGACCTTTTTTTCTCAGTCTTCCTGTCTTCCAGTTTTTACTCCCAGGCAGTGAAATGTGTGGAGCCCCCCGGTCAAAATAGTTAATTATAAACAGTATTTATGCACCTAGTTTTTACCTTGCATCCTTGCACTTTTTGATTATTCGGTTCGGTTGTTTGTTTGTGAGTCTATGTTTATGTACTTTGTATATTTCCTGGGCTACTGGGCAGATGCTGCTGAATCATATCTCATTGTTTTTAACAATGACAATTAAAGGTCCTATTCTATTCTAATCTAAACTGTCTGACAGATATGAACATTGATCCAGTGCCACATGGAGTTATTGGAAAATTACTGAAATATTGTATTACAGTTATTTATTTATTTTTAAAAATAATTGAATTATCTTACTAATCACTGGATATATGTTAGTAGTAAGGTGGGAAAGTTATGTTTGCACTTCTTCAAAATAGCATTTAGAAATCATATTTTTGAATGCCATTTCTTTGTCCGTCTAGTGCCCACCATACGCACAACTTCTGCAGAATTTGCAATTTGTCCTTTTTAAGGTATATGCTCCACAGCAACCGCAACACAATATCTTCAACCAATCAATATCACGTTATATATGCCAACCAATAAAATTCCACCATTCAAATGCCACTAGAAGTATCAGCCAAGCAAACCAGAGCCAGAGATATGAAGTGCGGTTATACCAAAGGCGCCAAAGACACCCATAGGAACAGGAATTAGACCCGCCCACTAAAGCCTTCGTGACCGAGGAGATGGAAAGATATATTCACTTATTGTCACAGTTCTCTAAAAATGACAGAAATAAGCAATAACTCGAATTAACTATCAGTAACTATTTAAATATGATCATGGCCTGTGAATTAACTTAGATAAGTTTGCTTGTTTCACTAGTTTACTTTAGATGGAGCTACCACTTAGCAGGACTAGCTAGCTAAAACTTGCTAAAGTTAATTAACAACTCTGAATTACGTGAATTACTAAATCTCTGAGGTAAATTTTATTCCAAAAGCTTTTTATTAACTGTAAACAACACTTAAAACCTTCAATGACCTTAGTTTTGTAAGGAGGTAAGTTTATAAGTTTTAAATATTTTGTTCGCGCATGTCCATTACTTTCATTGGAGGCGCGCGGTTGTAGGGTCGCCTTAGTTACAAAGGGCCATGTGCGCTGCAGCCGTTTAGCGTACAGTGTCATGTTGGTTTCCCGGCAAAGTACTTGACAAAATATTTCTAGCTCTATTCTCTATAATATTTTAAGATGGTTTGTTAATGTATTTACAGCAACCAACTTTATGGAGAAATGACGGCGCAGGAACTCCTCCGGAACATTTCAAGAATAAATCAAGAGCTGGCTCATAAACCATATGGTATCGTTAAATTGATATCTCTTATCAATGTTGTATTTATAGTAAATATGCTAAAGTTGGCGATGCAGTCTTTTCATTACAGTCGACCCTTTGCCTGCTTTATTTATTGTTGTTATGCCTGCTATATGCTCACTCTGCATGCCGTGCATCAATTATATTGTACTGTTTTATTATTCATTTATTCATAATCAATGTTTTTTCAATGTCTGTGTGGTCATAATGTTTTGAGTCTTATGGTTTCAATCATCTGGATTAATCTATTTTCTCTCTACTTTACCTTCAAGAATGCATGACAGGGTCCCCAAAAATTCAGAATGAGGAAAGCCCTATTTTCCATTTTAAAATGAAAGGCAAGTAAACCATCTGTTTGAAAATTATTCCGCTCATTCTATTTCTATATGTACTTCTGTATATTAATATTTTTGGTGATATCTTTATTTTTCATGGATCTCCAACAGACTGTTATAAGGTCAGCTCTGGCTGCACCAAAAATGTGGACAACTGCCTGCAGGGGAGCTGAAATCGATTGGAACACTTCATAAGCAAAGTTTGTACCACATACACTTGTCTCGTTTAAAAAAAATGTTATTTCACAAGGTAAAACATCAAATAAACTGCTGTTGAAAGGTCCATACCTTTCAACAGAGTATTTCATGTATTTCAGGGTCAAAGCAGAGTTATCCTGCCTTATCGGCAAGGAGCAGGAAATTTGTTTAAAAAAAGGGCAAAAACAGGAGGGAGTGTGGTTGAAGGTCAGGAAAGGTAAGACATATATAAGTAACTCAAGTCAAAATTATTCAGCTTGCTTACAATGAAATTAAATAATCAATGGAATGTCCAGCATTCAGACTTGTACAAATCCCATAGTCAGCCAAAGCTGAATAATTTTCCAGTTTAGTCATGCTCTGCTTCACTTTCTTGGCTTCTCATGTCATGGCATAACTTTATTTCTATTGTTTCCATTGTCTAGAAGAGAAAAAGGAAATCAGCTTTGCTCAAACAAGTACGTGGTTTGTTGTATATGTATCTGTATTGTGATTGTGTAATGTATATAGAGTAATACACTTCATAATTTAGCCTCTTAAATATTGTCGCCAGCCCTGTTTTTATTTTTAATCTTAAACTTCAGAGTCAATACAATATATGTGCATACATATTCATGTATTTACAGACAGATAAGATTGCTGATGAAGGATGGCCCTTGGCAAAGTTATTGGGGGTAAATTGTGTTTTACATTTTACATCTTTAGGTTTGGCAGTTTTCTTCCTGCTATATCCCACTTATTGTTCACTTGCTTCCTAATATATCCCACCCACTATCAGGTGCCACTATAACCAAATAATCAATGTTATTCACGTTACCTGTCAGTGGTCACAATGTTATGGCTGATATAGTTTATAATAGTCATTTTAGATAACTCTTGAAATAATAAACATGGACTGTTTTTATGAGCAGTGAATTGGAGCTAAATGGGACAGTCAACGAGAAGACAGAATTAATTTAGTTTTAACCTATCACATTGCAAATTAAATTAAATTTTTTTTTTCAAATGTTGCATTTCCTGTAATTCATCTTAATTTTGACCAATGTTGCTATATACCTGTATTTTTTATTTTTCCTTGTAGAAAGAGAAGAAGCACTTCAGGTGTGCCTCCAGGACATCATTCCTCCATTTGAGCACCTAGAAAGTAAGTAATTTCCTTGAAATATTATTGAAATAATGTCTTTTTCTGGATAGCACTAAGACAAGGGTAATTAAAATGATTTGGTGAAAATTAAGGTCTTAAATATCATTAAAGGAGATGTGAGGAAAAGCAATGAATAAAAATAAAGGAGAAGGGAGAAGAAAAAAAGACGGTGGGAACAAGACAGATCAAGAGGCAAAAGAAGTGGAAGAGAAAGCAATAGAGGAAGACAAGGATGCCATGAATATGTAACTTATAGCCCACCAAAGGCTTTCAAAGCCCAAGGAAGCAAGTGGCCTATAGCCTGTTTTTCATTGTAGTTACATAAATAATAATAAAATAATACAATGTAAGTTAATCATGTTTTGTGATTTATTATGCCATTGTTTTTCTCTAAACATTTCAGCACACGGTAAAATTAAGTGTTGAGAAAAGGTTATTTTTCAGTATTTAAGAATGTAAAACAGTCTTAAATAACCTCTTAATAAAAATTAATATTAAATATTTTTAAGTGTTTAAGGACCCATATAAAATGATTAAGCTCTCCCTTAATTCAAATTAAGGGGCTATCTAAGGAATTTTAAGCAATTTGGGGCCCTTAAGATACCCTTAAACTGCCCCTTAATTAATTAGAATTAAGGGGCAATGTAAAGAATTTTAAGTAGTCAAAGTACTTAAAACAATCTTAAACTGCCCCTTACTTTATAAAAATTAAGGGGTAAAGTAAGTATTTTTTAAGTGTAAATTTAAGGGGCCAAACTGAAAAAGGGGAAAATTCAGTGGTTTTACCCGTTAATCAGCCTTAATCTGTGCACTTTTCCCCTTATTTTTCCTTAATTTCCTTACAAGAGGGAATTATGGTCAAATTAAGGCAATTTTAAGGGGTGAAATGAAGGGGTTCGGTTTCGTAGTGAGTGGTGACAAGAACGGCACAGTGTGCGGCTGTGGAACAGTTTAGATCTCAGGTTACAAAGCAGGCTGCTTGATTTTTCAGTGGCACCAATCTGTTCGACCAAAACACTGGCAGGAAAAATGCAAATTTCATGACAGATTTGTTTCCAGAGGCGATGCATTTAAGATAAAGTCAAAGAGAGATATAAGCCTGAACACATAAAATAAAAGGATGAAAATTATTTTAACAAATTTTATATGGACAGTGGAAAGATACAGACCCCTAATATTCAGACTACTGGCTGGATTTAGAATTCTTACAATTGAAGAAATGAAGGAACACAAACTCAATTCTCTGTCAGCGCAGCTCTAGAAAACCAGCAATAACTAATGAGCTAACTGCACCTAAGTGGTATACTGTGCTAGCTTTTGTCATGAAAATACCTATTTGTGAGTACATTATTGCTGATTACCACTAATGCAAAAATTATACAAAACAAACCTAGAATACAAGTCAACTAGAATGCCAGAAGCATTATCATTAGCTAAATTGACAGCTAATAAAGTATTATCGTATGGATGAATGAACAACACTTTTTGAGGATTAAAAGCATGAGTCAGCAAACAAAGTCTAAACCCAAACATGCAAGTATATAGGGATACACACAAACCTGAAACTTGTGAGTTTAACTGGGAACACACACATCAGTACTGAATTAACACCAGCACAGAGACAAAGGGGAAAAGCAGAGATGGGGAAAGGAGAAATAGCAGCTACTAGTGGCCAAGTGTGAAACTGCAAGTCAGACCGTAACTGAGATTCTCTAACATTCTGGCAGTGTTGGAGAAGTCAATTTTAAACTGTAACTTTTCTAACTGTAAGCTGCTTATCATTAAAAGACACTAAGCTATAGCCAAGCTACTGTAGCTCACTACATCCAAACTATTTCACCCAGTAATACTTAAAACTGTCCCTGAAATTAAGAAATGTAAGTTGCTACGGATGCTAAATACCACAAATGTAAATGTATATAACCTTGAGACTAACAGTTGTCAGACAGTTGTGTAGTGTGAACAGAGTGTCAACAGTGGAGGTCACAAAACTAACTGCTTCCTCTATCAACACAACTGTGCCATCTGGTCTAGCAAATAACATTCTGTCATGAAAAGTTACACAAGAATTGACACAGGAAATGATGTCACCTTCATGTGAAATTATTTCCAAAAATTATGCATTAAAAAAAAGAAAATGGCACAGCTGATGGGAGGTCCTAATGCCTCTTTCTGTCAAATTTTTTGCCCTGTGCTCTTGTTGGTTGTAGCTCAATTGCTAGCTACCTGGTCAGAGTTGGCTAACTAGCTGTTTCTGTAGCAAGCATGTTAGCTAGTAGGCTAGGTAGCTCGATAGCTGGAAATTGTTCCATAACAAGAACTAGCATAGAACATTTATCTTATTAGCTCATTTGTTAGCCTCTATTCCCTAGATCTGTGTTTCCTCCGTAATTGTGGTTCATAAATCAGAAAATGACAAGCAGAAAGTGACATTTTCCTTTACAAACATTTTGGACTTCAAGAAAACAGTTGCCATTAACCTTTGGCAATGTTGCCGCAAATTTGCAGCAAGTTCATATTTTCACATGCAAATTAGGTTTGTGTCAAACTTGTGGTGAACTTCTAACAGACTTTGTGGAAAACTTATGCACCTGGCAAATTCGTCACAAAACGTTCACTCCAAATTTGCCACTACTGGCAATTTTTTTGGCAAATCACTGGCAAATACATTTACCACTAGTGGAAATTTGTCATTGTTGCCAGAACATTGCTGCAAGTTTGCCACTAGTGGCTGACAATGGCAAACTTGAGCCAACATATTCTGGCAAACTCCACTGTCTAGCATAAATTAACCACAAGTTTGCCACAGACATTGTATTCTTGTAAGGGTTTACTCAATTTAGATGCATGGAACGCACATGGAAAGATAACAAACCATCATATTCTGATCGGTGGCTGCTTTAAGAATTCTGACAATTCTGTCACAAATCCCCAGAACCTTAACATATGCAACGTCTGTGTGTCTGTGTCAGCATGTGCAAGCATTCAAACCTTTTTTTACTCCCATGGCATGTCATTTGGCAGGTAGTTTTTCTATTCAACTCTCAATGTCTGTCATATTGCCAGCTTTTCCACATGGCATCAGAATGGCTCTACTGACAATTATCTCAGCTGGACACAAATCTTCTAGAAATCCGAAGATGAGAAACGTCCGGTCATTACGGTAATTGGAGCACGGACTTTGCTTTGTGACAAAAGAACAAACTTGCAAATGCCTGTTGCTTGGCAACTCTTAACTTTCTCATTGTTTCTTCAATGGGCAAAACACTTTCAAACATCGTTAGCACATGTATACATAAAAGAGAAACTGCGAAATAACCCACACATGCAGACATCAAATAGACACCACAACATCTTCCAGCAAGAACAATGACTCAAAATAGAAATATTAGAAGGAAATTAGAATAAATTGTTGGTGGTATTTGAGCTGCAAAATTGGACTTTTTTCCTCTAGAGATTTTCTGTAAGGACACAGAGAGAGAAATTCAAGGAGTTATTTTAAGTTATGTTAATAACCTTACAATCTACAAATTGGGAGTCGACCAATATGTTTCTTTGCCATTTTTTATTTTAAGTTAAACACATAGACAAATGTCACCAGTTCGAATCCCACACCGGTAAAGTTACCACTGAGGTACTCATGAGCAAGGTAACGTCTCCAAGCACTGCTCCCCAGGCGCTGCCCATGTTAGCTGCCCACTGCTCCTTCATAAATGGGTCAAATGCAGAGGTCACATTTCTTTGTGGTGGGCTGTGTGCTATACTGTGCTTGACAAATAATCACTCACTTTCACTTATACTTTAAACTTCTAAAAAATCTAAATCTCACTGGTTTCTTTTAGTGATTCCATAACACCCCTGGTGGTGTTGTGGTGGTCTAGAGGTTAGGATACTTGCCTCTAGACCAAGAGGTTTTGGGATCGAACCCTATCTCATGCACTATCATAATTGAGTCCCTGAGTCCCCTTAACCGCATGTTGTTCCAGGGAGACTGTCCCTGAAATGAGAAAAAATGGAAGTTGCTCTGGATAAGAGTGTCTGCTAAAATGCTGTAAATGTAACATGTAATGATCAAATTAATAAATAATGGGACATCCCTCTAGACCACAGAGTGGCAGCTTCAGACAGATAGATGTGGACGGATCAGAGACAAACTAGCATTTTTATATTATATTATTTTGTTGGAATATTGCTTTTAAAAAAATTACTGATAAACATGAAAATGCTAAAAATCGGCATCGATAATCAGCCAGGTTGATAATCGGTTGGGCACTACTGTAAATTAGAAAAATAACCTACAAAGAAAGATTCATTCATTGATTATCTGAGGCACTTTATCCCAACTGGGGTCGCGGGGCCGGAAATGCAACCATAAGAGGTCACAAGTCAGTGATTCCTTGTGCCGGTCCCAAGTCCGGATAAATGCAGAGGGTTGTGTCAGGAAGGGCATCCGACGTAAAACCTAAGCCAAATCAAACATGCGAATCACAAACAGGGATTTCATACCGGATCGGTCGAGGCCCGGGTTAACAACGACCGTCACTGGTGCTGTTGACCTACAAGGTGCCGGTGGAAATTGGGCTGCTGTTGGTCGACGGAGGAGAGGAGGAAGGCGTGTGCATAGGCAGAGAGAAGAGGAAAGGCAAGAGTGTAGAACTGAAAGTAGGAACTTTGAATTTTGGAACTACGACAGGTAAAGCTAGGGAGCTGGTGGACATGATGCAGAGAAGGAAGGTGGATATACTGTGTGTTCAGGAGACCAGGTGGAAAGGTAGCAAGGCTAGAAACTTAGGAGAAGGGTTTAAGTTGTTCTACCATGGTGGAGATGGAGAGAGAAATGGAGTAGGAGTTATCCTGAAGAAGGAGTTTGTTAGGAACGATCTGGAAGTGAACAGAGTGTCAGATAGGCTGATGAGTCTGAAGCTTGAAGTTGAAGGAGTAATGATCAGTGTTATTAGTGGTTATGCCCCACAGGTAGGATGTGAGCTAGAAGAGAAGCAGAATTTCTGGAGTGAGCTAGATGATTTGATGTAGCGTATACCCAGAGTTGAGAGAGTGGTAATTGGTGCAGACTTTAACGGACATGTTGGTGAAGGGAACAGAGGTGATGAGGAAGTGATGGGCAGGTCTGGTATCAATGATAGGGCCGAAGAGGGACAGATGGTGCTAGACTTTGCGAAAAGGATGGAAATGGCTGTTGTGAATACTTTCTTCCAGAAGAGGCAGGAACATAGGGTGACTTATAAGAGTGGAGGGAGGAGCACACAGGTGGACTACATCTTATGTAGACGTTGTAATTTGAAGGAGATTAGTGACTGCAAGGTAGTGGTAGGTGAGAGTGTAGCGAAACAGCATAGGATGGTGGTCTGTAGGATGAAACTGATGGTGAGGAAGATGAAGAGAACAAAGGTGGAGCAGAAGACCAGATGGTGGAAGCTGAAAAAAAGAAGAGTGTTGCGAGCTTTTCAGGGAGGAGTTGAGACAGGCTCTTGGTGGCCAGGAGGCGCTCCCAGATGATTGGACAGAAACAGCTAATGTGATTAGGGAGACGGGTAGAAGGGTACTTGGTGTGTCATCTGGAAGGAGTAAAGTAGATAAGGAGACTTCGTGGTGGAACGAAAAAGTCCAGGAGCATATACAGAGAAAGAAGTTAGCGAAGAAGAAGTGGGACACTGAGAGGACTGAGGAGAGTAGACAGGAGTACAGGGAGATGTAGCGTATGCTGAAGGTAGAGGTGGCAAAGGCCAAACAAAGGGCGTATGATGACCTGTATGCTAGGTTGGACAGTAAGGAGGGAGAGAATGAGCTGTACAGGTTGGCGAGGCAGAGAGATAGAGATGGAAAGGACGTGCAGCAGGTTAGGGTGATTAAGGATAGGGATGGAAATGTACTGACAGGTGCCAATTGTGTGATGGGAAGATGGAACGAGTACTTTGAAGAGTTGATGAATGAGGAAAATGATAGAGAATGTAGAGTAGAAGAGGTGACTGTTGTGGATCAGGAAGTAGCTGAGATTAGTAAGGACGAAGTGAGGAAAGCTTTGAAGAGGATGAAGAGGGGAAAGGCAGTTGGCCCTGATGACATACCTCTGGAGGTTTGGGAGTGTCTAGGAGAGGTGGCAGTTGGGTTTTTGACTAGGTTTTTCAACAAGATCTTGACGAGTGAGAAGACACCTGAAGAATCGAGGAAAAGTGTTCTGGTGCCGATTTTTAAGAACAAGGGAGACGTACAGGATTGTGGCAACTACAGAGGAATAAAGCTAATGAGTCATACAATGAAGCTTTGGGAAAGAGTGGTGGAAGCTAGGCTTAGGTCAGAAGTGAGCATCTGTGAGCAGCAGTACGGTTTCATGCCAAGAAAGAGTACTACAGATGCTATTGTTGCTTTAAGGATGCTGATGGAGAAGTACAGAGAAGGTCAGAGGGAGCTGCATTGTGTCTTTGTAGATTTAGAGAAAGCATATGACAGGGTGCCAAGAGAGGAGCTGTGGTATTGCATGAGGAGGTCTGGAGTGGCAGAGAAGTATGTTAGAGTGGTGCAGGACATGTATGAGAACTGTGAGACAGCAGTGAGATGTGCTGTAGGAGTGACAGAGGAGTTCATGGTGGAGGTGGGACTGCATCAAGGATCAACTCTAAACCCCTTCTTGTTTGCTTTGGTGCTGGACAGGCTGACAGATGATGTTAGACAGGAGTCTCCATGGACTATGATGTTTGCAGATGACATTGTGATCTGCAGTGAGAGCAGGGCGCAGGTAGAGGAAAGGCTAGAGAGGTGGAGATATGTGCTGGAGAAGAGAGGAATGAAGATTAGTTGCAGCAAGACAGAATACATGTGTGTAAATGAGAGAGGCACAAGTGGAACAGTGAAGTTACAGGGAGTAGAAGTAAAGAAGGTAGAGGACTCCAAGTACTTAGGGTCTACGGTCCAAAGCAACAGAGAGAGTGGAAAAGAGGTGAAGAAGAGTGTGCGAGCAGGTTGGAATGGGTGGAGAAAAGTGTCAGGAGTGATGTGTGATAAAAGGGTTTCAGCAAGAAGAAAAGAAAAGGTGTACAAGACAGTAGTGAGATCAGCGATGTTGTATGGTTTGGAGACAGTGCCAATGAGGAAAAGACAGGAGGCAGAACTGGAGGTTGCAGAGCTCAAGATGTTGAGGTTCTCTTTGGGGGTGACGAGGATGGATAGGATCAGGAATGAGTCCATCAGAGGGACAGCTCATGTTAGATGTTTTGGAGATAAAGCCAGAGAGGCCAGACTGAGATGGTTTGGACATGTCCAGAGGAGAGACAATGAGTACATAGGTAGAAGGATGCTGGGGTTGGAGCCACCAGGCAAGAGGCTGAGAGGAAGACCAAAAAGGAGATTTATGGATGTGGTGAAAGAGGACATGAAGTTAGTTGGTGTGAGGGTAGAGGATGCAGAAGATAGGACTAGATGGAGACAGATGATTCGCTGTGGCGACCCCTGAAGGGAAAAGCCAAAAGAGGAAGAAGAGGGGTCGCGGGGCCGGAGCCTATCCCAAAGCTACAGGCGCGAAGAGGGGACCAACCCCGGGGCGGGTGCCAAAACACACCACAGGGCACACACACTCACACACTGACATTCAAAGCTAAGGTGGCAATTTAGAGTAACCTATCAACCTATAACATATGTTTTTGGACTGCTGTAGGAAACTGGAGCACCAGGAGAAATCCCACACAAACACGGGGAGAGCAAACAAACTCCATACAGAAAAACCCTGAAACCTTCTGACTGTGAGGCAACAGTGCCGCCCCACTATGAAAGACCAAAACCATTAATTAACTATAAATCTAAGAAAACAGATGATTCCTTTTAGAGGTCAACACCATGCATAAGAGGCCCACTGTGAGAATTATGAAGCAGGTTTTGAACAGCAAGTGCTGCTTTATGTCATCAGAAGGCCACACGTGTCTTTATGTCATCACACCCTCCTCCCGAACCCTGGTGTGTTCTTGAGTAATGTAGAGTTTAGGAGTGTGAGACATAGGTCAGAGTGTCGGCGCTCTTCCCACCGCAGGAGACTCATTACACACGCAGACACACACAGGGATGAAGAGTGAGCGGATCCATCATATTCAACCGCCATATTCACCACCATCTGTCTAGTGAAGGCGAGGATGACGTGACACGGGAATACGTCTGACGGTCGGGGAGGTGCCGAATTACGACTAGGACCACTTCACTGCAACCACCAAACACACAACATTTACACACAAACATGCCATCATCGTGTCTGATAATGAGTAGATGTAAATAACATTACAGCTTGATCTAACCCTAAACTAATCTTAGTGATCAAAACCAATCAAAAGCAATTTAGTTCTTTAGTTTTAATAAATTCTGGAACTTTCTATACCTTGTTCCTAATGAGGACCGGTCCTCAAACACAAACATTTAGGGCCTGTGTCCATCAAACATATTTTTCCGCTGGCAGCTCCTATTTATATGCAAATGCTATGAGCTTCAGCGTTCAGAGCACTAAGCGCCTTCAGCGGAAAAAGAGAAGGTGGAGACGTATTTCGTCGCAGCAATCAGAGCACTTCAAGTTAAAATCCGATTAACTTTTAGAACAGAATTGCACTTGTCACTGTCACTTGTGTCTTGCTGGCCAATCAAAATCGAGGAAGGGGTGGGGCATATCAAGAGCTCATTACAAATGGCAGCCTATCTGAAGATTTCATGCACCCAATCTCGTCTGGAAGATGTGAGAATTTATTTCAAATGCTGCCACTAATGCTAAGATACAATTTCTCTCCATAATGGCGGCTAAACTAAAAATCTTAAAGGAATGCGTTGAAATAGGAACGAACATGGAAGTGGCCGATGACGCTTTTCGTAACTTTGCAACAACAAGAGGTGAGAAAGCGCTCTGGAGGTTTTGAGCAATCACCACAGAAAAAAAACACCTTTGGTGGACACAGGTCCTTACTCAGAAAGCCACAAAAATGTCCTCACAAAAATACAAAAATCTGGCAAATAAATGCAGCAACTTTAGGACTGGTGCTCACATTCAAAAACATCTTCAAAAGACACAGAATGCAATAATATTTCAGATTTTGATTTTGTTTTTCAAATCACTGCTGGAAGATTTCTGAGATAACTGTACACAGAAAGCCACAAATAAAATTGCACAAATATGTTTTCAGAATACAGTAACTGGGAAAATTAAATTACTAAAATTTCTTGTGAAGACTGGTGCTTACAAACAAAAACAAAATCAAAAGACATAATGAGATAAATTTAGGGTTTTGACTCATACAAAATCTTCCTCAAAAGACAAAGTCAAAGTAAACTTTATCATCTCAGCTATACACAAGTACACAGAGAGACGAGACGACGTGGCTCCACTTTCTACAGAGCACAGGGACGGCACATAGAATATTTAGATATAATTACACTATAAAATGTAATGTCTAAACTAGACAGAAAATTAAAATGTATCATTTTAATTATGTGAGGTATTCAATAATATGTGCAAATACGTTTTGCAACAACAGACAAAGAACTTTGGGGGTTTAAATCCTGGGACTTTTCTGTTACAGCATTCTGTGTTGGTTCTCACATACAAAAATGCTCTCACACAGCAACAAAAATCGGCAAATTTCATGTTTTCACAACCTTTAGGGAACAATCAGATTCTCACACCCATCTAAACACCTGCTACACTTAACTCTAAAACCAACCTTAACCTCTGTAAACAAAATCACCCTTTTAGTTGTCCTAATAAAATCTGGAACTTTTCCATGAACCATTTTCCCATATGAGAACTACATTCACACACAAAAACGTTCCAATAAACCATGTCTTCAGTACCTAAAACCCCACATATTCTCAATGTAGCATGATCATACACACACACCTCCACAGAACATCATCTTCCACTGACATCAAAAGATTTATGAACCACCGTTCACCTGTTTGATACAATCGAGTTGAAGCCATTCAGTAAAGGCGACAAATTAGTTCAGCAGCAACAGAACTGTCCACGTGCACCGGGCGTTGACTCGATAAGTTCCAAAGGGAAAAAAACTAAATCCAATTTACTTTAATTTAAACGTAACTCAAAAGTGGTTGATAAGCCAAGACAGGAGCTGGGTTCACGCGCCGGTCCTACAGGTTTGCATCAGAATTTGGAGTTAATGCTGGTAACAAGATGTGAAAAGCAAACATGCCTCTACTGGGAAGAAGCTAATTGTGAGCCCACAGCTTCAGAAAGTTGCCTCAGATTGAACTCAGATTGAAAGCAATCAGGCTCAGGGTTCAATTTTAATATTTTTTCTGCACACACGCCAACCCAATTCTTTTAATATCGCAACACATTAAGAGCCAAAATATCATTTCACTGGCTTCATTTGGTCTTCCTTCTTTAGACACCTTTTAAAGCAACTTTCACCAGATTTTTGGTGGCACTTTCTTCTCAGAGAGCACTGTGGCCTTTTCAGTATTCATATTCCATGTGTGGCGTCCAAGTTATATGTGAATCATACCCTGGGCTGCTCACTGCATAAGATCTGGGACTGTAAATCTCAGAATGAATTTGGCAAAGCTTTTAAATCCTTAAATAGCACTTCAGAAATGTCTCTGGAATGCAATCATTACATTTACTATACAAAATGATCTCATGCACTCATGAAATTGTGTTTTTTGGCACTCATTTAACACTCCAGCCCATCTTATGGTCACTAACACAGGGTTCAGACACTCAGACCACATGTACAGTTACTGTTTGTAATCATGATAACTATTTTAATATTATAATAAATCAAGTAACTAATAAAATCAAGTAACATAACAATCTGAAGAAAATATGTTATTAGAAATAGTTCTTTGATTTAGCTTCACATAATGTTTCTTTAATTGAATCAGTTCATTCTATTTAAATTTGCACAGGCCTAAGAATGAATCAGTGCATTTACTTCACGTTTTACTTTCATAACTATATATGTGACAAATAAAGAATCAAGAATCATGAGTCTTGAATCGTATACCAATCGAAGCTTGATTCGGGATAATGGTGGCTGTATAAAGATTCAAAATTCATGATTCAAGATTCTTTAATTGTCACGTTGTAAAGAATCTTGAATCATGAAGCGTGAATTTTGAACCAGTCAATACTTGATTGGAGAAAAGTGCTAATACAAAATAAAATTCATGACTCAAGATTCTTTATTTGTCACTACATGTTGTGACTGGGCCCAATATTGGATCTTGAATCATGAATTTTGATTGATTGGGAATGGTGGTGGTGGTGTCAGATTAAAAATTGATCATACTTTATTCATAATTATATGCTATACTTTTATAACTACTGTATGTATGTGAAGAGTGAAGAATCTTAAATTAAGAATCCTGAATC